>CM064874.1:15000-1215000 GCA_032719365.1 Prinsepia uniflora
AAAGAATCTTACTTGCAATGGTAAGATAAAGTATCAACCTCTAAATCACCCCTTCTTATATTTTTTACCTAGGACAACCATACACGAAAAACAAGTCAGCAAATCTGAGTGTAGTAATTTAAAAAAAAAAAAAAGAGAAAAAAAGGTAACGGGCTATCCAGGGTGCATATAAGAGGACCCACGGAAATGCCGAGGCTATTTCAGAATTTTTCTGACACGTAATTGCAAATCTTGTTTAGGAAGAGAGGCCCATTTAATAACATTTTTCTGACACGTAATTGCAAATCCTGTTTAGCTCCTCAAGATAAGACTCCTAGTATTAGATGTATGCATCAACAGATAAACGGGAGCAGGTATTTTCTTCATATTTTATGTATTCATGTAGCTCGCATCTTTTCCAAGCAAGTATAATAGTTCTGAATCTCTTTAGAACCTTGGATATATTAGACAAAGAAAATCCTATGAAATTATTTCCATATCGAACCTTGGATATATTAGACAAAGAAAAACCTTGGACATAAAATTGTTCTGAATCTCTTTAGAAAAAAAATCTTTTGTCTCATAGTAGCAAGCTTCTTTTCCCTTACGAAACTTTCATTACTAGGCTAGCCATACACTTTATATGTTACTAGCACTTCAAATGGCATACAGTTACATGGTAGCCTGCTCATGTTCCCTTTCGAAACTTTTGTTATTGGGTCAGCCATACACTTATTTTCAACTCTCAAAGCATTTCATGGGGCTTACTGGGCCCTCGTCTTTGCTGGATGTCCAGAGAAAAATTGGGAAAGTAAACAGCTGATAAATAAGCGGTGGAAGTCAAATTAAACATGAAAAGAACAGAAGATGGGATCTAAATCCAGAGATTAATCACATGAAGTATGAAATGGCTTTCTTTTGATAAGAAATATCCAGTAGGATAAACAACAGCTACAAGATCAAGTCCTAGAAATTAGATTAGTACAGCTTTCCAATCGGGAAATATCCCCGAGATAGAAACATAATAACAACTGCCGATACCGACGCACATATTGAAGCACAAAATCGGACCCTCTCTTGCCCACTACAATCGTCACTTTCTCCCATATGACCTAAAGATGAGCTACCACACCTAAACCCTTCGAAGCCCTGCCTGTGTCACTAAAACTAACTCACTTCTAATTTTTATATAGAAATATAATGATGAAATTGTGATTAGCTTGTTTCATGCTGATTAAAGACTTGCACTAAAATCGGAACAAAATCCTAAACTAGAGGAGTTTGCTTAGTCCTCAAGACCACCTAAGTTACAAAGCAGAGATTTAAGACTTGTATTGGTATTTGGACAAAACCCTAAGCCAGAGGAGTCGGCTCAGTCATTGAAACTTCCTAATTTCTAATTATTATTTTTTTGGGCGAACATAATGCAGTACAATACTATTTGATAATATATCCAATATTATTTGATAGCTTTAAGATATTTCAGTATTCCAATTAATTCAGGCACTTAAAAATTCATCAAATAAGATATCCACTCTTATTTGATGAATATATCCAATATATTCAAAATTCATCAAAAACATTGTTTTTGGGCATAAGACATCGACTTTAATTATCCTTCACAACACTTTCCTAGGTTAGATGCATATTTAAAGATTATTATCATCTATTCTGATTGAGAACGCATAGAGCTATCTAAATGAGAAGTATTTAACCATACCGGCTGAACTTCATGCGGATCAAGGTAAAATGCCTTTTCATCCTGCACACCAATAATGTAAGTAGATGCACCAGGTTTTCCACCCATGATGCCAAGACTTTGGGGAAAAGTGAATGTCGTCCGCAATGATGGAATGTACCTGAAGGGAAAGTTGAAACTATGGAATTCTGAATATGAATACCTGTCTTATTCCTTATGTCATATAGGATGCTCATCTAATTTCTAATTAAGCACTACCTGAATCAAATTTCTAATTAAAGGATAAGAAAAAATGAAATAAAATCTATCTAATGCAACTCAATTTGCCAAACAATAAATCAAGTGACCAACTATTCAACAGGTCAAGAAACAAAAAAAATCATAATAAACAATATATCATGGTTATGAGAAAAAGCACCTGGGATTCACTTTTTCAAGTCCAAGAACCAAAGGAACCAATAAAAGAATAGGCGTCCAATCAACTCGCCCTTTCGAAAACTCCAAACAATGTCTAGAGGCATCTTCAATACAGACAACTGGGGCTCCACCTCGTTCTCCATCTTCTTCCCCAGAAACAACATAAATAGCCATTGGAAGTGGCTGGTCATCAATGTCAGTTAATTCTCTTTTACACCGAACTAGAGTCTCCCAAGAGCGGCACATCGCATATGGGCCAACCCATGACCCAGCAGCGAGGTTATAAGACTTTCCAGCCCGAAGAAGATTGTGGATGGAGAAACTTGATGTTTCAGAATCACCAAAATAATTCAAGATCTCAATATACTCTTCCTCTAAAGGCTGCATATTTACAAAGGTATTAAAAACGCATGACTAACTGCAGGCCAAAATGTTATGCAAGAAAATACTTGCTTGGAAAATATGCGAGCTACATAAAATATGAAGAAATTGTTGTAGTTTGGCTTAAATTGCAAGTCAATTAGTACATACTATTGTTATCTGTTTTTGGTTCTGTACTTTATAAGGATTAGAGTTCATAATTCTTGTAGGACTCTGGTTTCCTATCTTATAAGGTTTCTGGGTTTGTACTCCTTACAGGATTAGGTAAGCTATAATAGTATTTAATAGGCGCATATTTTTTAGATTTGTGTGTGGAATTTTATTGTTGGACACCACCGTTTGTTAGTGAGTATTTGGGTTTTGGGTTTGAGAGAGTTAATCTCTTTTGTAATCTCCTTTGTTATTAGTGGAATTCCTCCCTCTTTTCGCCAGTGGATGTAGGCCTATTGCCGAACCACGTAATTACGTAATTTTTTGTGTTCTTAGTTTACTTTCATACTTTGGTATATTGTTTTGAGACGCTTCTATTCAACAGAAATTATATTTGAAGAAAAAACAATAATACATTGCATCCTACATCATCCACCTTACCTCCTGGGATGGTTTTCTCCATGATCTTCCCAATCTATGGAAAAGCAATGCCTGCAAACAAATGCTTTAGTTACTCACTTTCTAATAAGAAAGGCGGCATGATTAGAATGGCTTACTACATAAACAGTAAACCTTGACAATAACATGCAGGCATACATTGCTGATTAAACGTGGGAATGTAAACACCCAAAGAAACAAAAGGAAAATTTGGCACCATACCTGAGCAACAAGCATCTGACTACTCCGAAGCATGCAGCCCCAATTGACATCACTAGTATACTTTGGATCCCCAATAGCATCAAAACCTAGTGTTTGTTTTTTTTTGATAGGAAGATTAAATCCTAGAAATAAGTATGCGCACACTTGTTTTGATCCAGAAACTTATATGTGAGGAAGTTACAAATCAAGTTTTCCCATCAACGAACCTTTACGATATGTCATCAAAATTCTTGATGAGAAATCCTCTTCAAATGCTCCTAATCCACTGTTATTTGTTGCATCTTCAGAGGAATCATCATGTAAGAATTTATAGCAAACACCAAGAAGCCATATGTCACTAGCAGAAGAGATGCCAGTCCTGCTGGATCCAAGTACACACTCATGAATTCTCCTCATAGAGTCACCCGTCACAATTTTCCTCACAGCTGCTGTCCCTAAACCCTAAACCCTAAACCCCCAACCCCCAACCCCCAACCCCCAACCCCCAACCCCCAACCCCCAACCCCCAACCCCCAACCCCCAACCCCCAACCCCAACCCCCAAACCCCAAACCCCAAACCCCTAAACCCCTAAACCCCTAAACCCCTAACCCCTAACCCTAAACCCCTAACCCTTAACCCTTAACCCTTAACCCTTAACCCTAAACCCCTTCAATTTTTTGTTTTTCCCATATTTAGTTTTAATAATTTTTTATAAATAATTAAATAAACAATTAGGAATTGACACATAGCAACATTGACGTCGTAACTAATAAGAGGTAACGGATGAAACAACACTGCAACTAAATGTGCAATTATGAATGAACATTAGAACTAAATTCATTTCGGAAAATAAACTGATATTTAATATCTGATTAAGAAAGCAAAGTGAGTATTTACTCTTTGATCATGAAAAGGCAAATTAAAACTTAAAACGATAGAACAAAATGGAGTCCCTACAACAACTAAGTTCAACCTGTGATGCAACAAAATGGAAAACTCTAGGCTCTCAGTCTTCCTCCTCACCCTCGTTCTCAGCAATGTTGAAGTATCTCAATTCATAAACATTGCGATCCTTGTTGGAAGCAATTACGCGAAGCCAATCCCTCACATTGTGCTTCTTCAAGTACTTCTTTGTCAAGTATTTAAGATACCTGAGAATCAAATGGAAAGGAATGGAAAACAAATGTTATATGCAGAAATAAGAGTATGAATACCACTAATGAATAAAGAGGAAACAAAGATTTCAGCCATTTTATGCTTAACTGCAACTTCCATCCTTTTTAATGGAAGAAAACAGGAATAATTTAACACAATGATTTCAAGTTATGGTGAAAATTGAAATGCCAATCCTGCAAAATGCGTCCAGCAACAAAGATTTACAAAAACCGAAACATATAGGTACCAAAACAAACAACTGCAAACCATCGACAATAATAGTAATATTAGTCATACACAAAGCATACAGACAAAACATACGAACTCAAATTCAGAAAGACATCATCTACGTACCAACCTTTCTACCTATCATTAAAAATTTTCAAATATTTTAGTCTGAGCTATAATTTGTGCAACGTAAATTAAAGCTTCAAATATTACAGACTAATCAACACATAACCAGAAGAAAGGTGAATAACGAAACAAGTACTCAGCTCTAGCACTTAAAATCCAGAAAATGAGAACTAAAATTACTGGGTTCTAATATTTGTTTAGATCCGAGAAAGAGGATAAGCATTATGGTGCTTCCAAAACAACAAGTACTCGAAATTTTGAGAAAACCTTTTCGAGAAGTTCGAGTCAGAAGTGACGGTGATCTTGTTCTTCTCGCGAGAGACGGTGACGGAATCACCGAGAGCTCCGGCCTTGCCACCGACCTTGATGCGCTCCTGTAGGAACTTTTCCAGTGAGGCGATGTCCATGATCTTATCCTCTACTGGCTTCGCGCAGTCAATCACAAATGAAGCCCCCTTCTTCTTCCCCTTCGCCCCAGCTGCCGCCCCACGACTCATCTTCGCTTCTGTGTGTGTTTGAGAGAGAGAGAGAGAGAGAGAGAGATAGAGAAACTGCGTCTTTTATTGCGATTTAGGGTTGGATCTCAATACAACAAGCGGGGCTAGGGTTTGGGTTTGTGGATTTTTATTTTATTCTCTAGACCCATCAGAAAAAACCCACAAAAAAAGCCTAGGCTCGCCAAACTCAGCCCAGTCCACTTTAAGAAAGTAATCAATAGAATAAGAGGAGTTATGGCTTTGGGTCCGCAGGTCTTATTCTCATTACAAAACAAACTACAAAAAGGCCTCGGCCCACCAAACCCAGCCCAATCCACTTTAAAATAAAACGGTGTCGTTCGGTGCTCGTTTCTCTTTCAACGCTTCGCTTCGGCTGAGATTGGACTAACGTCTATTGAGTACGGCGCGGCATAGGGACGGACGTGACAAATGGAGGGAGAGCCTTACGAAGTCCTCCCGTGCTCTTCCGTCGCCGTTGAATTCAATCCTCCGCATCAGAGGTAATAACATTCCCTTCAAAATTGAACACTCCATTGAATTTTTCGTCAAACTCTTTATTACAACTTACAGAAAACATATTGAATCTCAATAATTTTTGGAGGTTGCTATTTGTGATTTATGTTCCTATCCCCGCGGTGGTTGTAAGCAAGGTAAATTTCAAAGTCTTTTCATTTTGTTCTCAAATGATAGTAGAAAAATTATAAATTTGTAATTTGTTTCCTATTAACTCATAACTCATTTGAGTAGCTCGAGTCGATTTTGTGGTATAAATTCTTTCAGAGATAACAATTTGTCTTGAGCTCTTTCTAAATATTGAGTGACACATTTGTATTTGGTTTGAGGTATGAACAGGCGAGGTCAGCTAGCACTTATGGCTTTCAATATGGTAAACTCAGATGCATATGTCCAGCTTTTCTTGTTTTCTTTTCTGAAGTGCTGAACTTTTATTTTTAGGGTAGGGAATTAATACATATAGGATTTGTACTGCTACGCATTGTGGGCTTCAAAGATCGGGGGAAGAGTGATTGGATTAGTGAATCAACGACATCATGTCATCATCTTTATGAAGTAGGTTTGTAGTACTTCTACCTCTATATATCTGTGATATTGCTCAGCTGAAAATTTGCTTTTTCTTTCATATAATCTTCGACTTCTGAAGTTCGATTCTAGCAACAGTCATTTCACTACTCTTTGTTTGGGTTATGCACAAAAAGCTGGTTGATATTCTAACAAAGCTATGAAGTCGGTGTGGTAACTATGCAATTTAACCCAACTTATACTGCTAAAAAACTTAGGTAGGTGGATCTTGGCTTCTTTATGATGTAATTTTAATGTAGAACTTGGAAATGTACTTGATATGATCCATTGATCGTCGTCGCACTCTTTTTATTGGGTGTCTAATGAGCCAACTTTTGAAAGTTTGTTCTTTTAATCTAAAGCTTCTGATTCTTCAAAGCTTAAACTCTCAACTCTCAGGAAATACTAGCTTACATTTCAATATGGTTGTACATCTATTATGCGAGAACACTGTTGATGATATTCTTGCATTATGTAGAACGTAATCAACCCCATTAGTAATTCCAAACAGAGCCTTATTTGCGCAACTATCTCTTGCAGGCTTTTTATGTATTTTGAATGGGTTGATTAATAAGAGAGAGAGAGAGAAGAAAAAAGTGGCTTTTGATATTTGAGAGGTCGCATCTCCTAGGTTCCTCCCCTCAGTTCGATTCTCCACTTTCCCCTTGGACACTGGAATGAGGAGGGACAGCCACATTGCTAGTGCGTTTAGTAAACACTAACAATTAAGCTCCCACGTTGTCATGGGAATATTGAATTAAGTATTACTAATTTTTCATAAATAAATAGTAATTTTTTTATTTCTATAAAGGAAAAGAAAAAAAACAGAACCAAAAACACCGTAGGAGAACAATATTTTTTTATATCTCTTTTATGATTTTTTTAATATGTATTAAAGAAAAAAAAAATTGATATGTATAAAGAAAAAGAAAAAAAATATAAAGGAAAAGGAAAAAAATTAAAAAAAAAAGGAAAAAAGAAAAGAAAAAAAATATAAAGAAAAAAAAGGGCAGAAATGAAAAATTACTGTAAATCTACAGCACTTCTGTTAGTAATCACTTCACATGGACTCTTTTACACATTCGAGAAACACATTTCTTTAAACGTACTTGTATTAACGTTGATGCCAAGGATGCTTTGTTTGAATACTTAGACTTACTGGAGCATTTTGAGGAAGAGGGTGAGGTCGAGGTGGAGTATGAGTGTCCACCGAGATTATGTTCGAGGTGTTGCTCTTTTGGGCGTAGTGAACCCAATTTTCATCTGAAACCAAAGCCCATTAGCTTAGAGGATCAACCTCGTGGACCGAGTGGAAGTTCTGTTCGAGGGGTTTCCCAGGGGGCGAATTAAAACAAGTTAACAGACAAACAAAACGGTGATGAAACCTATAAACAGTTAACAGCCTACCGCCGGACATGATTCATACTGACTTGAATTCACTCCTAACACTCTTAATCTGACGCAAATTTAAATGCAGAACCCGAGATAAACACAAAACACATTTTAAGTATGAGACAATGTGTCTATGCATCTTTATTTCATGAATGGCACAGAAAGAGGACGCATGTGAAAGCCAATGAAGTTCTTGATCAGGCATAAAAGATTAAAGTTGAGAGTACTAGCAAGCAAAACGGGTAGTAGAAATAAGCTGTCTAAACAAATATCCAAACAAATAAATTATGTGAAAGCTTATATGGTTGCATATCAAATATCCAAATGCACATCAACTGGCAAGAAGTGTTCCACAAGATTTTTCATGAAGTTCACCAACCTGAAAACAATAGAAAATAAGACACAAGAGCACGAAAACTGATGCCAATAATATCCTTGCTAAGCCACAAGAGTGCTGGCGGTGGTAGATTCACTGCAAGAGGAGACAGAAATTAGAACTCCCAATTAAAAGCACAACAATCAGGTGAGCATTTATAATCAAACAGCCATCAAGGACGATGTAAAAGTGCATACTTCAGCCAAATGGAAATGGATACCACCATCTCTATTGCAAGCATGTTAATGAGTTAAGAGGAGACGAAACATGATTATTTGACATGCCTGATACAAATTGCAAACATGAAGGCAAATGACTCCATTGCAAGCATGTTCGTGAGTTGGAAGGAAAACAAAACATCATTGTTTGATAATGTCGGATACAAATTCTAACCCTAAGGGAGATGCATGGGATG
Organism: Prinsepia uniflora; assembly: GCA_032719365.1. NCBI lineage: Eukaryota > Viridiplantae > Streptophyta > Magnoliopsida > Rosales > Rosaceae > Prinsepia > Prinsepia uniflora. Next base: position 23,534 of record CM064874.1, read on the forward strand.
CAATACACAAACTGTGTTTGAAGGAGCCAAGGCAGTCATTCCATTAAGAATCCATTAACCTTTACTGATGATATGTTGACACCCCCCCTAATCCATCTATGCATTTCAAATGAGAAAAATGGAAAATGACAATATGTTAAAAAATAAAAAATAAAAAAATAAAAGAATCCATAATAAACAGGTACTTACTATTTCCAGACTGGTGGAAGCTTCTTTGTCTTCTTGTAGTACCGAGCAAGGCGATGGATCCTGCTCTCAACCAAAATCAGACGGAACTTAGAATCCTTATCCTTTCTGTTCCTCTCCAAATGCTTCCTGATTGAAACAGCCTTCTTGATCAGATGGTACAAGTCCTCAGGAATCTCAGGAGCAAGACCTAACAACAATAAAAAACAGATAAGTATTATTTACACTATTCTATCCAAAAAAAAAATGCACTACAGATATAAAAATCAGCTAAACACACCATGAGCTTTCAGAATACGCAATATCTTGCTTCCAGTGACACTCTTCACCTGAGCAATACCATGGGAATCACGAAGGATAACACCAATTTGAGAAGGTGTCAAACCTTTCTTGGCGAACTTGCAGATGTTCTCCTCAACCTAACAGAAAAAAAACAAACAAACATGATAAATACAAAATTGAGTTTAAGGCCTAGTGTAGTAATCACTGATACCCTGGAACAATTAGGGGTTAACGAATAACCAAACAAAAAGCATTCATTTGTCTATAACACATTAGGAAGAAAAAGTTAAGTCTTTGCCATGACGTTGGCTGACAATTCATTGTGGAAAAGGAGGCAAAATGTTTGATAAAACTAAACATATAAAACACATGAAAGATGTGAATAGAACGGAAAAATCCACAGAACTAACCCACACAGAAGGAACAAGCATCAAGGTCTCTAATGAAAAGATCATAAAAATATAATATGACAATAAAGGCCTTAACAGTCCTTTGTCTAAATTTCTAACTAAATAGTCCCTACTACAACAAAAGACAGATCGTACTCTAGGTCTTAGTTTATGCATGCAGCACTGGAAATTGCACCCATATTAGACACACGGAAAACTGTAGCAACCAATAATCCAAAAAAAAAAGGTTTTAAAAACTCAATAAGTACTTTCTTACAAATTAAACAAACTTATGAAAATTCACATTTTTCACTACATTTCTTCATCCGTCAATACATTCAATGAATATTAAAACGAAAGGAGATTATAAAAGAGAACCCATAAAATGAAAAAAAAAGAAAAAAAAAACATCAGTAACATCTGACATCAAATGCTAATCGGCTATGAACAATGGGGATAAAATTGAGCTGAATATTCCAACTTTACTTCCTTTTTCTCATCGAGCAAACAAACATAACACAACCCAATTAATCAGTACGACTTAGAGTTAGAGATTCTCACGTCCTGGGTAGAGATCTTCAACCAGCTAGGTGGGGTCCTCTTGTACGGTAGAGCCGAAGCCGAAATACCCTTTCTGAAAAGCACCAAAAAATGCAAAAAAAAAACACCAAAAGATGAGTCTAAGATGAAACAAATCGGGACGCGAAACGGGTTCATGGAGCTTATTATACAGATTGTTCAGAGAATAAGAGAAATATAACGAACCCTCTGCTATGCATACGCCCCATGATTGCGGTTTTGCTGCCTCTGTGCCGCTCCTGGACAATCTAACTTCGCCTCTCCCGTAGCTGCTCGCCGCAAAACCCTAGTCCACACTCAACAAGAACAATTGCAAAAGTACTGGTGCCTAGGGTTTTGTAACTTTGTTATTCGGCGTTCGCGGTCAAAAGAGTACTCTTGTTTATACACGGTGAGAATAGTATTGATGCGGCCCAAAATCCAACTAAATTAAATTCAGTACTAGTTTGGGCCATTATATTTCTATTGGGTCATCTCTTGAGCCAACCTGGATCAAATTGAAAACAGACCCTTATTTTATTTTTGGTCCAAAAGCAGAACCCCAAATTTAAAACATCAACATACAATATTTATGATGTTAGTGGAGGGAACGTCTTGGCTCGCCAATTGGAGGTTAGTAAATTTATTCTTGATCACAATTTGAGTGTTTTGGGTTTGCTGGAAACTTGTGTCCGCTTGGATAATGCTAGCAGGGTTATGCACGCTATTAATCGTAATTGGTCTTGGGTGGAGAACTATAGTGAGCACCAAAATGGTAAGACTCTGGGTTGGGTGGGATCCTAGCTGTGTTACTTTGCGTGTTTTGAGGTGTCGGACCAATGTATCCACGCCTCTTTGGAAATTCTTGATAGTGGCAGGAAGGTGTTTGCTACCTTTGTCTATGGTTTGAATCTGGAGTACTCTCGTCGTAGTTTGTGGGCTGATTTAGTTTCTTTCACTGAGTCGACTGGTGACATCCCCTGGATTGTGCTTGGGGATTTCAACGAAATTTCCTGCCTTATTGAGCAACAAGGAGGGAACGATTCCTGGGATGGTGGTATGCATGATTTTCATGATTGCTTGTAGGATTGTTGTCTTGAGGACTTAAGGTATACTGGCGAGTTTTTCACTTGGTGTAATCGTCAATTTCTGGGTAATACGATTTATAGGAAGCTGGACAGAGTCCTTGTTAATGTTGTCTGGTTGAATCAGTTCCCTAACTCTTATGCGGAGTTCCTTAACCCAGGCTCTTCGGACCATGCGCCTGGAGTTGTTGTCCTTGGTATTCCCTCGATGAAGAGATTGATCCCCTTTAAATTCTTCAATTTTCTTGCTAATCATGTGGATTTTCTCCCTATTGTGGAACGTGCTTTCAATACTCCTTGTGTTGGTATTGAGCAATTTAAGCTTGTTTATCAGTTAAAATTAGTGAAAGGTGTTTTGAAAAGACTGAACAAGTTTCCTCTTGCGGAGGTTTCTTTGGCTGTTATTGATGCTAAGGCTGAATTTGACCGATGCCAACAGGCTCTGGCGGCTAACCCATTTGATTTGTCGGTTGCTAATCAGGAGAAACTTTTGTTAAAGAAGTTTGCTAATTGTCTTCTGGCCGAAGATAGTCTTTTTAGGAAGAAGGCTCGTGTTCAGTGGATGGAAGCCAGAGATAGGAACACTAATTTGTTTCATAACGAGCGAATCGCAACAAAATTGATTGCATAACTCGGGATGATGGGTCGGTTATTAGGGATGGTAATGAAGTGAAAACTGAGGCGGTCTCTTTCTTTCAGAATCTGTTTGGTAGGTCTACCCCTGTTTGTGCTATGCAATTCCAAGATGTTATTAATTCCACCATTTCTGAGGAGCAAACGAGCAAGTTGGTTACTATGGTTTCTGATGAGGAAATCAAAAGAATGTGTTTCAGTCTTAAACCAAATAAGGCTCCTTGCCCTGATGGCTTTAATGGTTATTTCTTCCACCGTGCTTGGGCTATTATTGGGCCCCATATGATACCTGCTATGAGGGATGTTTTTGTTTTTGGCAAGTTGCTTGGCGAGGTTAACTCTACCATTATCTCCTTAAGCCTAAAATCCCGAATCCTTCCAGGATGGGGGACTTTAGGCCCATTTCTTGTTGTAACACTATCTACAAGATTGTCTCTAAAATCATCGCCAACCGTATGAAACCTGTGCTTTCTTCGATCATTTCTTTAAATCAGTCTGCTTTTGTTAGTGGGCGTCGGATTGGGGATAATATTTTGTTGGTCCAAGAGTTATTCAAGGGGTATCATCTTAATTCGGGTGCTCCGAGATGTGCGGTTAAAATTGATATTCTTAAAGCTTATGACTCTGTCTCTTGGGATTTCATCTTTGCTGCCCTAAAAGCTTTCAACTTTCCCACTGTGTTCATATTATGGATTCAAGCATGTATCACGACTACCCGCTTCTCGGTTGCAATCAATGGTGAGCTTGCTGGTTTCTTTCCGGGTAATCGTGGTATCCGCCAGGGTGATCCTTTGTCCCCTTATATCTTTGTTGTTGTTATGGAGGTCTTTTCCCTTATTATGAAAAGGAGCATATATTGTAACCTCTCTTTCAGGTTCCATTGGAGGTGCGATACGGTAATGCTCACTCACATTTCCTTTACTTATGATCTTATCATTTTCTCCCATGCTGACACTCTATCTCTCTCTATTTTTAAGAGTGGGTTAAATTTGTTCTCTGTGGTTGATGTGGGGTTGAAGGATCAATTGTCTAGTTGCTTTGGTGTGCAGGAAGGTTCCTTACCAGTCAGATATCTCGGCATCCCTATCATCACCACCAGGCTTACCTGTGCTAATTGTGCTCCTCTTTTCGAGCGTATCAAGATCCGTATTATGGCTTGGGAACATCGTGCCTTCTCCTTTGCTGGAAGACTCTTACTCATATAGTCTGTTTTGTGCAGTATTATGGTGTTTTGGGGTTCTCATCTTTTCTTGCTTATGCAGATCATCCGGGATATTGAGTGATTGTTGAGACGCTTTCTTTGGTCCGGAAAACCCGAGGGTAATTATCATGCTAAAATTGTTTGGGATAGAGTTTGTAGGCCAAAGAGAGAAGGTGGATTAGGCATTCGTAACTTGTACCTTTGGAATATTTCAATGATGGCTAGGTATATTTGGAACATTTTTTAGGATGGCCATTCTAATTTATGGGCTAAGTGGGTCAATGCTGTTTTTATTTGTGATCGTAGTTTTTGGGTGTTGAAAACCTCCCCTTCTTGCTCCTAGAATTGGAGGAATTTACTCAATATTCGGGAGTTGGTGCGTCCCTTCATTGTGGGCATCGTGGGTAATGGTCAGAAGATCTTTCTTTGGCATGACCTATGGAGTAGTATGGGTAACCTTTTGAGAAGATTCAGAGCTAATTTTGTGGCAATTATCGGTAGTGATACTAATGCTAAAGTCAGCTCTGTCGTGGGGTATGGGGCTTCGAATCCGGTTGTTTCATGGTGCTTAGATTTTTTGCAAGTTTGTCGTTCTATCCGTATTGAACCTTCCTGTGGGGATTGTTTTAAATGGAACCTTAATCCAAGTGGAGCGTTCTCTGCTAAGTCCTTACGAATGGTTTTGAAAGGCTCTAGAGCTAAGGTGTCGTGGGACCACCTTGTGTGGTCTAGAGCCTCCATCCCGAGGGCGAGCTTTATTCTTTGGATTGCCATTTGTGGTCACCTTGCTACCTTTGACCGCATTGCCCATTACTCTTCTATGCCTTTTTCCTTATGCACGCTTTGTGATGGGGATTTTGAATCTTATGAACATTTGTTCTTCCAGTGTTTTTTTAGTGGAGGTGTTTGGAAGTATGTTTTATCTAAGTGTGGGGTCACCTGGCTGAACCCCCCTATGGCCTGCTTTTGTTGACGTTGTTGCATTATTGTGGAGAGGAAATTCTTTCGCGGCTAGTCTTAAAAAACTTGCTCTTGCTGTGACAGTCTATTGTATCTGGAAGGAACGAAACAACCTTCTCTTTAACAATGCGCGAAGCCTCCCTGAGGTTGTTTGTAAGGGCGTCGTTGACCTGATTCCTCTTAGGCTTTCCACTTATGATTTCAAAAAAACTATTGCCAATCTTCAAATTGCAATAGAGTGGAATATTGATGTTTAGCTAGTGCTAGTTTTCTTTGTGGATTGGCTCTTGCTGCTTGTTTGGCTTGTTGTTTTGATTGGCTTGTGTTCCCCTTTGGGGTTTGTTTTTTCTTTTTCCTCTTAATACAATACTTTGATTTATAATAAAAAATTGCTAAAAAACAGAAAGTTAGGTAAAAAAAAAATTCATTTTCTTTTATGAAAAAAAATCCATATTTAAGATCTCCAAAACATAAAATACCATCTGGAGTACTAAGACTTCATATTTTTTAATTTTTTCATATTTGGAACTACTATATCCTTTTACATATATAGCTTTTATTTTCTTTCTAATTCCAATTTATTAGATCATTAAGCTTTGTAATTGAGTATGTTGACAGGGAGAATAAGAATTCTATGGCATACATACTAACCTCTAATGAGAATTGAAATAAAAACTTGAATTCACCTTTGTCAGGACCCGACCCTCTTCGGTCAGGACCCGACTCATCTAGTACCATATTGTCCGCATTGGGCCTCGCTGTAACGACCCGAACCGAAAATAATAATATTTTAATGTAAAAAGACTGTTTTACCCTTGGGGGGAAACTTTGACTTTTTCTCGGGAAATAATTTGGACTTTGACCCATGCCTATGACGTAGATCGGGACGTCACGAATCCGTAGACAGGCGGCACGCCGAAATCGGAGTTCGTATGAAGAAGTTATGGTCAAGGAAGCGTTTTAGCGGGATTTACGAACCGAGAACAACGGAATAAAATATTAATTAATTACGGGAATCCGTGCCAAATTAATATTTAAATCGAACCGCTGGATTGGTGACAAGTGTCACCCATCCAAAGGCTTACTATTCCAATAAAGCAATTAACACTATTTAATCAATTTTTATATTATTTCTTTTCCCTCCAATTGTTCCCAGCCGTTGGATCATCTGCTCAAATGGATCCCAGCCTTTCATTTTGTCTGGATTTTCTGTTTCATGCACGTTCTGTTTCTGCTCTTTCTTACAAACACACAAACACACACATTCATCCCCTTCACACCCGTGCTTTTCTTCCCCTTTTCTCTCGACCAAGGCGATCGAACCAGCCCCTCTCACACCACCAACCGATCACCAGCTGCATCACCATCATCTACTCGTCATCCCCGAGCATCACCGGCAGCCACCACCCCATTTCCCAGCCCTGAAAATCCCGTCCAAAACACGACCCGAAAACCTCAAAGAAACCGATCCAGGAAGCAAACCTCCATAACCACCTCACCTCGACGCGGGAGGAGCTCCAGTCTGCACCGTGGGGATTCTAGGAGCCTAACTGGACGACGGCGAGGGCCACGGTGGCGTGACGGCGGCGGTAAGACCCAAAACCCGATAAGCCCGTTTTCCTTCCCTGTTCGACCCGATCGTGTTTAATGCTTAGAAATGGATTGTTAGGTGATAGACATGTCCTAGGGTGAGTGACGAGTCGTTTGGGACCGGGTTGGACGACGGAGACGCCGTGGATCACCGGAGACGACAACCGGACCGTGACCGTGAGTTTAAGAGATATTCTGGTGAGTTTCCTTCCACTTTCTTCTTGTTTTGAGGTCGTAGAACCGTAGGACAGACCTAGACGATCCCATAGGGATCAACCCCGTCGAAAATGGTGGCCGGAATTGTGTGATGGAATCGGGTCAAACCGTGGGTCGACGGCGACCCGGTTCCAGTCAAACGGGTCGACCCGGTACTGTAGCATGATGACGTCATCATGCTGACGTCACTTCTGACGTCATGATGACGTCATCATGCTGACGTCACTTCTGACGTCATGATGACGTCATCCTGTCAGATGTTGTCAGACCAGGGACCAATCAGAACGTGCCACGTGTCACCTGACAAGTGTCAGTGATGACGTCATGCTGACGTCAGCATGACGTCACTGCTGACGTCAGCGGTACTGTAGCAGCGTTGACCCACGCGTTGACCAGGCGCGTGGGGGCGCGTGTGAACAGTAATTTTGGTGGGGCCGGTACCATTTTCAAGGTTTCGACGATACGGATCCAATGGAGGTGGTTTCGTGTCGATCGGAGATCGTTAAGTTGGTCAAAAGGGGGTTTGAACCACCGGGACTAGTGCCCGGGACGCGTTTTTGAGGCGGATCTGTTCTAGGGTCTTGGTATTGATATTGTAGGGTCCTTAAGTAACCCTCAGGAATACTAATACAGGTTTAGAGAGATCGTTGAGCAGCAAGGACCGAGTGTGAGTGGGCTGTTTGATTTATAAAAGGCTTGCATGCATAAACTGTTTTACTATTTCCACTGATGAGTCTTATAAACTGCTTATATATGTTATTACAATGTTTTGGGCATGAGACCCGTCTGGATTATATGTGGATGTTGTTTGGGATGTCCGGGGGACATAGGGTAAACTATACTGTTATTGTACTGTACTTTCCTACCTGTGTATATTGTCTCCTCCAGGGAGGGTCGTTGGCCTGGGTGGACCCTGGAGTAGTCACGGGGCTCTGACTGAGTGGAGTTGACCCCCGTTGGGCTGCTTACTCTCAGGAAGGCATGTTCATATACCTCGGGCAGTAACCGGGATACCGGGAGCTGATGTACCTAGAGAGTCTCGGGTGTGAGACCCTGAGTGGCAACGCGTAGCCTTGGAACCGTGACATCATTTGGGTTGGGTTTTTACAGTGCACTGATATGTTAGTTTCACCTTACGATTATTATTGTGGTTCATTGGTTTATATATGATGTTTTCACTGCATGCAAGATTTGGAAAACGGAGGGGTAAAACCTTGTGATTATTTTATTATTAAATTGATTTCTAAACTGTTATTTTTGGCCCACTCACCCTTGTTTTACTGACCCCTCCAGACCCTGACACGGCAATAGAGGAGGAGGATCCGGAGGAGGAGGCAGAGGTTTAGTTTGCCTAGTTGTGCACCTGTACACCCACTTGTGGGTAGGTTGAGCACCGAATAAATGTACTTTGACTAGTGTGCTCACATGTTGTATTTTACTTTCCCTTGTCTGACAGTAGCACTTTAAACACTGTGTTTGTATATTATCTATCTATGTGAGTCTTCGGTTTTTATTTAAGGGTACTTTTGGTATGTTTAGAGTCATTGTCAGACGGGAGCGGGTCACGTCCCCGGGTGGTCCCAGGTGGGATTGGGACGGGTCCTGTCACTCGCCCTCACAGTTTTGTTTTCGAGAGCTCATGGTGCAACTTCCGAGGGGGTCACCCATCATAGAATTGCACCAGCCTCAACTCGTTTAACTTCGGGATTCCAATCCCCCCCAAAGCCACTTGAGCTCCCAAAAGGCCTAGTTTAGATCAGAGTTGGGCAGCGACATCCTCTATCTAACACTATATTGTCCTCTTTGGGTCGCAGCAATACTCAAAGGCAAGCCTGCACCTTCAAGGTTTTGACCCCGGGACCTCGTGGTGAGCAATACACGCCAGGCAAGCCTCAACCAACGCGACCACAGGAAGCCTAGTGCTAGATAGGTGTGTGCCTATACCTTTAAGGCACACCACTGTAACGCCCCGGACGTTCTGGTAATGTAATATTATTAAATATTGAATAAAATGACGTTTTTACCCCTGTGTTTGTGTGGTCGATTTATTGACTTTTAGATTTGGAGGTCGAACGGACGTTGAGTGATGACCGAGACGTAGTTCGGGATGTCACGAGTTCATAGACAGGTGGCACGTCCGATTCGGACGCTCGGAGTGAAAGTTATGATGTTCGGAAGTTCGGGGGCATTACCGTAATTTGGGCGTTATAAGGGGAAAAAGTTGACTTTTTGTTTGACAATTGATATCCATTTGACTCGAAGACCGTTATGTTCGTCTCGACGCCCCGAGTACAACGACAGGCGTCACGCTTGAAACGGATGTCGGACGACCGAGTTACGGGTCACGGAAGTTGGAGGGCAGTTTGGTAATTTTTGCCCTGGGGGCATTTTGGTAATTTCCGCACGGGGTACTGTTCACCACCGTGGGAAACAGAACAGCGGCCGTGGGTTTGTGCGTTCAATTGTTTATGGCTTTAGTGGATTGTTCAGATGTTTGTTTATGTGAATTGAGGTAGTGGGAGCATGACTGAGTGGCGTGAGCAGGTTGCAGGCACGGGATTGAGTTTAATATGGCCATGGTTTCTGTGTTTGTGGGAAGCAGGTTTCAGAGAACCTCAGCTGGTCTCCCACGGGTGCTGGCCGTTTGAATCGAATGACTGAGTAAGAGAGTGAGGGGGGACTCGGTTGGGTCATTTGGGCATCATTGTGAGGGTTGAGGTTGAGAGAGACGGGAGAAAACAGTTTCGGGTTTTCTGGGGGGAAACTCAGAGTTCAAATCCTACGGGCTTTGAGGCGAAACTAAACACATAGGGAGTCTTCTGGGAGTGTTAGAATCACGACGGTGCTGGAGTTGTTGAGTTTGGAGCCGTGTTGCCCGGGAACCCAAGTTCCAGTTTGAAGGAAAAACCAGTGGAGGGAAAAATGGAAGATCAAATTGTGGGGACTTGCGAGCTAAACTAGGGGTCATTATAGTCTTCTGGGAGCAAGAGGAAACCAACCACGTCAAATTCGAAGGACGACATCCACGAATTGGCCAGGAACGGAGTGCCCTGGTTCTGAGTATTTTCGAGCTTGAGGACGACGACTTCCAGGTAACGGCGAGACCAATTGACGGTACCATTGTGTTCGTATGAATCCCCTTAACCTACTGGTGAAATTAATTTGAGATTGGGGTTAGTTTGGGTGAGTTCCAGAATGTCGATTTGTTCGACTGTTCGAGTTTGAGTTGGGTCGTTTGGGTACTAGTCGAGGTTAACCTTCATTACAGACCTAAAATTAAAGGATTAGGGAAGATAATAGGATCAAAAACGAGAGGAATTGATTGAGAATTGGGCTTGAACTGGTCGGGTTGAGTCGCGGGTATTAGACCCGTTTATCAGTTGATTCGGGTAAGGACGAAGGTACTGTAGCTTGGCGCGTGGCTTTCACGCGCAGCCACTTTGGGCGGCGCGTGACGGCGCGTGTGACGTCAACTCTGATCACGGTCAACATGAGAATTAATCCTTACAGTTTAATTAACATTTTATCTTTAGAGTTCGAATCGATCGGGAGTCATTCGGGATAATTTCGGGAGTCCGGAAGATTAAGTCTTTAAGTTTATTTTTGCCGAAAAATCCGGAAAAATTAGGAAAAATCCTACGAGTTATTTTGGGATGTTTGTAACCCTTCTTATACGTTTTCACAGGCCCGGACACTTCCGAAGCTACGGAGGAGCGCGCGGGACGCGATTGACGTGTCCTAAGACTGTGAGTGGACTCTTTGATTTTTAAATTGGGCATGCATGACTATTTTGCTTATTTATCTCATGGTTTTACATATGATTTTACGATGGTGAGATGATATATCGGTTTTACTTGTTTTCACGTTTTTCGAGATAATTATCGTATTTCACGCATTTCGAGATTTCGGTTTTTGCCTATGCATGCGTGATAATTTTTGATGAAGTATCTGGTTATGAATATGCATGTTTCGGATTTATGATGTTTGATCATATTGTGAAGAAATTTTCTGGTAATTGCATGTGTTGGAATTTACATGTGAATTCGGGCATGAGTCCTGTTACGATGAGAAATGTTTTTGGAATGATGTTGGAAAAAGATTTGTGATGAATCCTGATTTATTATGTTTAAAAACGGTTTTGGGTTTAAAGACCCGGTTAATGGTTGGATCTGGTTTTGGGTTTAAAGACCCGGTATGTTGATTTTGGGGGCGGGCCCGAAAATTGAGTTTAAAGACTCGTGAGTTTAAAGACTCGATTATTATGATACCCCCGAGGCCTACTAATCGTGTTTTGAGTTTAAAGACTCGTTGATATCCCGGGAAGGCCTAATGTTGAGTTTAAAGACTCGGATGGATCCAACGGCATAATCATGATTATTGATTTATGTTTCACTTGATTTGTGCAAATAATGTTTCAAAATGACGGTTTCTGGAATCTGGTATTATTATATGGTTTTACAAGAGTTATGACGATCCCTGTAACGTTTTTCTTGTGTTTCGGAAAAAGAGTTTTCAAAAGTTTAATACACAATTTTGAATATTTGGTTATGCATGCGGATTACAAACTGGAGGGCGAACCCGATTTCGGAAAAACTGTTTTTCCTGTTAAACTTATGTTTCGGTCCACTCACACCTTGTTGTTTTAAATTCCCTCCAGGTCGTGGTACAAGCGTGGGGGCAAGCGCCGAGGCAGAGGCGGAGGCATAACGTTTTCCGTTGCGGAGTAGTTAGTTCACAGAGTAGGACTTGTTCTTTAATTTGTTATGTAATATTACTCTGTGAAACTGTGGACTTGACGTCCAGTCGCATGTATTTGTTTAATCTCTCTGGTCTGACAATGGGTGTGTTGTAATTTTAACTAGTCTTCCGGTCTTTTGGGTTCAATTGTCAGACGGGAGCAGGATGTTTCCCGATTATCGAGGCGATAATCGGGGTGGGTCCTGTCAACCACCATCCCCTTCCCAGACCATTCACCCTCGCAGGAATGTGGGATTGTTCACCGTTCCCTCCAAGACACGGGTCTTACAATCCACCCCCTAGGGCCCAGCGTCCTCGCTGGCACACTTCCCGGTCGGAGTCTAGCTCTGATACCAAATTTTCAGGACCGGTCCCAAATCCCCCGAGATTAACGTGGAACCCGCCTGATCCCGTCTGACACGAAGTGTCAGACCAGGGAAAATTCCAACTCTAGCCCTCGTCGGCGCTATCAGAGTGCGTTAGGATCGTAAGAGGAGGGGAGTGATGTCTCGTCTTTACTACAGCCCGCATCCGCTATCAACCTGAAGGGCATGAACCCTTGAAAGGTTTTAATATGTTTGATAAATAGTTTTTATGAATAATTGCTAAATGGTTTTGAATGCATGCATATGCTTTTATGAAGGGCATAAATGTCTTTGTGCGAAAATGTGTTTTAATAAAATATTATTTTGTCCACTCACAGTTTTCGTGTTTTAATGCTTCAGGTTGATGGCGGATGCGAGCTGTAGCAGAGACGAGACATCACTCCCCTCCTCCTACGATCCTGACGCACTCTGATAGTCCCAACGAGGGCTAGAGTTGGAATTTTCCCTGGTCTGACACTTCGTGTCAGACGGGATCAGACGGGTCCCACGTTAATCCCAGGGGATTTGGGACCGATCCTGACAACCTTTATGTTTACTAATTATGTAAAAATAAAAATATAGATATGCGTCCATATAATATCATAAACTCAGCTCATAATTTTGATAGAGTTTAACTTTTGGGGGAGATTTGGTATTCTAATTCCTGATTTTAGTAGAGTTAGAAGGTGTATTCACTTAGACTTTCATATAATTTAAATGTCTCTAAAAATTCAGATATATTCAATTAGGATTTTTAAAGAGTTAGTGGAAATTTGAGGTATTCAATCTATATTTTTATAGATATTTATAAAGTCGTTAAAAATTAAGGTGTATTCAATCATAACATTTCATAACTCTATAAAAATTTGTTGTATTCAAAACATCGAGTATTGTAGACTTCATTAAATGATATAGTTTTGTGGAGTTTCACAAACATTTTAGTGTAAATTATGTCTTAGAAATTTTTTGATTCCTCTAGCCTCCCCCTTCTGATTTCTACAGACTTTATAATGACTTAAAAAAATATTATTTGCGGTTCTTATATAATAGACTCAACAAAATTCATGTGTCATATTGATAATATAACTTTCTATAAGACTTATAAGTAATTAAAAAATATAAACTTTACATGAATATATTTATTGATTGAAGGAAAAAAAAAATTCAAAAGCATACATGATTCCTGGCAATCCTAACTCTTAATCTCATTGGTCGTTAGAAGTTTTTATATTTGTACTTGATTATATATTGCCAAAAAAATTAGGATAAACTAAATAAAATTACCTAAACTATAAGCCCGATTTCAAAAAATACCCTAATTAAAAAAAGTTTCAATTAAGTACCCAATATATACTCACGATTTCAAAATAGTGCTTCCGTCACATTTTCCGTCCAAATGTCTATTAAATGTAGATGTGGCAAATAGTGATTGTCACTCAGTATCTGACAACAAACGATGTGGCAAAATATCAATGGATATTTTGGGTATTGCATCAATTACACGCCCTGAGCTCTCTCCCTCCTCTTTAACACATATGTTAATATCTCAAGATGTGCACATCCATGTACTACATGAAGATAATCTCAATGATTTGGCAGAGAACTCCTCGACGCAAGCATCAGACAGACCTCAACGAGCCCATGACAGAGAACATCTCGATGCCATGTGTCAGAGAAATACCATGACACATAAGGATGTTGTACTTAGTGAAAATTGTGGTGTAAGTAACAAACTCACTCATAATATGTCCAAAATATCAATCATGGAAGCATTTGTACTAAGAAACCCTTAAATACACTACTAACCAGGCTCCATTGACCTTCAAACCAAAATCCGCCCATAACAACTAAAAACAAACAAATTTTGTCCCAAAATTTAAGAATTAAATCCTACGTCATATGATTTTCGACTACCATCGCACCCATTTCCAAAAACTTTATATATCCTACCGTTGAGCTTTAGACAATACGAACTTCATTTTTTATTTTATATAAAAAATCAATTGTAATTATATAATATATATATATTTGTATATATATAACATTTATTATATGTACAATATAATAAAAGGCTCAATAGGCCAAAAAGATCAAATATTAAAGGGTAGCCAGAAAGGGCCAAAGAATACAATGTTTTTAATTGTTTAAAAGACTTATTAATAATTCATTCATTTTCTTTATTACGATATAAAAAGACTAAAATTTATTGCTTATAAATATTGTTGAAAGACTTTTAAATAAAAATAGTTTAAAAATATTTTATTACATTTAATATATAAACATTAAAAATTTTAAATAAAAATAAAAGTCATCAGCCGCATATGAATGATTTACTCAATCATATATCTTGTCCATGTGCGGCAAATCTTTTTAAAAAACAACATTTCTTTCACACAAAAACAAAAAATTCCTACAAAATTCTAAATGAAAACACCCCAAAACTTGGAGTATGCAATAATAATTTCCACACATCTCTTGCCAAAAACAAATATCAGGCGTCTCTCTCCGGCAGGAATAAGGTTCCAGAATGCAGGTTGCAGGTGTTAATAGCGACGTTCCGCTGGTAATTCCCGGCGGTGGTATTAGGTTGCGGAATTCGGATATCTCCACGCCCAGGCCCACACCCATACCCACCCACACCCGTTCACATACACCCCCTAGTTCCAAGTTATTTCTTGGTGGTGCTTATCTCAAGGTAAACTGCCGTCCACTCATCATATTTTGCTTTTGCCTTTTTTTTTAAATGAGTTTCCTTTATCAAGCGTTTCATTGCGATTGCCAAGCAAGTGTGAGAAATTGAAAGTATTTTTGAGGATTTCAATTAGAATGTTGTGTTTTTTCCAAAGCGCCCCTTTCGTTTCTTTGGGCTAAGATTGGACGGACATAACCCAGATCAGATACTTTCTTTTTGCCTTCTCTGCTTGCTTTGTTTCCATAAATTGCGGGAAAAAAACTTAAATTTTCTTCAATTGAGGATCTGAGAGTGAGAACCATTTCTGACTCTCCATTTCGTTCATCGGAAAGTTATTTATTTCCCAAATTTAATTTTTCTTTACCTGAGAACATTAATTAAATTTTTATTCTTAAGAACATATCCATTTTTCTTTCTTGGAATAGATTAAAGTTAACTCTTCACCTTCAGGGTGTGTTTATTGGTAAATATATATTTCTTTTGATTATATATTGGTAATATATATTTCTTTGATTATTTATTGGTAACTATTTTTCTTTCTTTGAATTGCACTTCAAATTCAGTACATTAGACACGCACGTTTTAAAGCAATATATATTGGTTGGTGCCATTAACCTGTCTAGGGTTTCGCATTCAGTTTGGCTTTTAGAATTATTTTTTCTATTTTTTTTTTTGTTGGATGAGATGTTTTATTGAAAACATCAAAGATAGGACAACAGATAGCCACTTGGTGCTATCTTGGTCTATCAAGGGCCGAACATCAAGAACAAGAGCAAAATCTTAAAAAAGATTTCGCGTGGGCGATAGAAAACAATAATAAAACCTATTACTAAAAAAGTGCTGTTCTAGTCAGTACATACATCCTCATTGGAGAGTGCTGTTCTATTCTTGAAAACTCATATTCGGGTTAGGATGTACCGATAAAACTATATATTTTATCACAAAGTGAGGAGTTATTGGTGAAGAGAGCTAAATTTACATCCTTGCATTAAAAACCCAAAATTGGAATGCAGAAAGATCCGTTGTCAACGCTAGAAGAGAAAGAACAGAAGATGAAAATGTGAGATGAATGAGAGATGTGTAGGGAGTGGGTAAAACTGCTATCAAGTGTCAACTGCCCAGTTGCTAAGGATAGGCATGAATGTTTCAGTTTCAGCCTTTTTTTTTTTGTAATTTTCTTTATGTTGTTTAGTAGTTGCTCTATCCTTCTTATGTCAAATGATTTTTGTTAGTGTTTAAACTAACAAAGGGCAGTTTTTGTGTTATAGAAAATTTAAGAAAAATGGTCCTTCTCCCCTTATATATGGTTTATCATGTCCCATATAGAATAGTTGGCCTCATGGTAGTTCTATTGCTTCCTTTTTCATTTTCTTATATCCTTCTTATATTCATTTTCTTTTTTTCTTCGTTCACGCCAATATGTCTGTGTAATGTACTGGAAATGTATCGATAGTTCTGTGGTATGACCTATTGCACTTGCATATCCATGGTAGCCCCGCTTTTGAATGCTTGACACTTTAACTTAACATTTTTTTATCCTTTTCTAGTCATTTTGCATCCCAAATCTGGGAAATAGACTGCATAACTGCCGAGGAAGAGGGATGGTTATGAGAGCATCAAAAGATTCAAGTGATAATTCAGTGCCAGTTGCTCCTCTTCATTTTGAATCCCCCACCGGCCAGCTTTTGGCTCAAATATTGCAAACTCATCCACATCTACTACCTGCAGCCGTTGATCAACAGCTTGAAAACCTTCAAATAGATAGAGATGCCCACAGAGAAGAAGCTTCTGCTTTATCTGAAGACTTCCTCTACAAGTAAGTACTGTGATTTCTCACTAGGAGTTACTTTAGTTTTGCTGTTGAATAGATGCGTGAATGGTAAGTTTTCATATTTTGGCACAACTTTTCATTAGATGAATTGTTGAGCGATCCTTTTTGGATGATCACCACTAAGCCCATGGCCCCAAATATAATAAGGCCTTTTTAGGAGACATTTAATTTTAAATAATATATGGCATGAGTCAATCTGAGAATTAATGGTAATTGTTAGGAGTCCATTTGCCAGTACCGTAGGTTCAATGTTCTATAAGATTTTAAAGAGTTCTTCCTTAATAAATTTTTTACTGTGTCTATAGAAATGAAATAATACTTTCTGTATTTCTCTGGGATTACATTCCCAAAACTTTCTTTACCTTTTATAGCTATCAAAATTTCTGTGCTTATTTACAATAGTGCCCCTTGAAAGATGTCCTATATCTCACTTCGCTCCTTAGAGTCACTTTGAAACCAACATGCACCTAAATACAATGCAAAGTCACTTTGTGGGGTGGTGGGTTATCGTCTAAACCCATCGTAATCATAAGCAATACCCAGGTTGTGCTGTCTTATTGCACTCAGTAATCTAAGTCTATCTTGACGCCACCACTTTTTTTTTTTGTTTGTTTAAATGCTGCCAACGGACTTCAAAGTGCAGTGTTGCTTATCAAAAGTTTCATTTTTCAAATAAGCAGAGGATTGCAAGTATTGGATTTGGGCTAATTGGTGCGATTTTTAGTTTCATTGGGATAATGATATTTGTAGGAATTGAGAGATCTTAAACTTGGGGGAAGATGCATACTTTTTCGGGCTAGGTGCATTTATATGACAAATGCCAGTAGATTTTTCTCGTAGTACTGAATTCCATTGTAATGAAGTAATGATTGGGTGTGGGATTCCGAGAGAAGAGGGAATAGTTTCTATTTATTTGGTCTTTTCCTGTTAGCAATTTGACTTGGATCATTTATAAAATAGTAAATAGCATATAATTTTTCCCCAAGAAAAAAAAAAGATTATTAAATTTTAATTTAGATACTTTGACTTAAGAGTGGTTGGTTTGTATGCATGTGCTTCAGTTTACATGTTACCAACTTACCACAATGCTTCCACCCCAATGCTAGCACCTTAAAGATGCAATACATATCAGCGGACATATGATATATGCCGAAGATAGTCTTATAAACTGTGTCAATGCTTTCCATAAAGGCCTAACATTGTAGACGTACCACTTTTGCTGCTTCCTTACAACACCTTACTTTTTCTGCAGTTGAGAAGCTGATGCATCACTGCTCTCCTGTAGTTGCACACTGGTCCTTCTACCAATTCACTGTTTGCAACTATACGATATCCAATCAGAGACTCGAAAAATTACCAAAAATCAACCTGCATTAGCTTTGTTTCCATGTTTCCCCTCCATATTCCTCATTACAGTACTAGCACTACAGTGTCACCTTTAGTGTCTTACCTTAATTGCATTGTACTGCATTTGTGACCTCGCATGACCATCATCTCTATTATCATGGCTGCAATAATTTTCTTTCTTCTCTTCAAATTCAGTTTTAAGTATGCATGTTTAGGTGTCTAAAACGTGTTATGGGGTTGGATGAAGAAACCTCTATTTCTATACTGTTTTTGGGCCTTTAGATATGTTTTCAATCTGCAGTAACTTTCATATTAATTGAAATGGTGAATTTTAGGCGAATAGCTGAAGTGAAAGAGAAAGAAAGACGCATGGCATTGCAAGAGATAATATACTGCTTGATAGTGTGGAAATTCATCGATAATGATATCTCAATGATCCCAAAGATATCAATGTCTTCAGATCCCACTGGCAGAGTGGATTTCTGGCCAAATCAAGAAAAGAAACTAGAATCTGTTCATTCTCCTGAAGCATTTGAGATGATACAGAGCCACTTATCCCTTGTACTTGGGGAGCGAATGGTGGGCCCCCTTTCTGCCACTGTTGAGATTAGCAAAATCAAACTTGGAAAGCTGTATGCTGCTTCAATAATGTATGGATATTTTCTCAAAAGAGTTGATGAGCGGTTTCAGCTTGAGAGAACCATGAATACCCTTCCCGAGGGTTTGACTCCGGATCCAGCACCATCAGCAGGAAACCAGCTATGGGATCCTGATTCCTTGATTCGGATACCTCCAGATGGAGGAGATTTCATGGACTATGGTGGAGGCAAGTCGTCATATCGACTGAGATCCTATGTCATGTACTTGGATGCAGAGACTCTTCAGAGATATGCCACTATGCGATCAAAGGAAGCTATCACATTGATTGAAAACCAGACACAAGCCTTGTTTGGAAGACCTGACATTAGGATTTCCGAGGACGGTTCAATTGACACATCCAATGATGAAGTCATTGCGCTTACCTTCTCCGGATTGACAATTCTCGTCTTGGAAGCTGTCTCGTTCGGATCATTCCTGTGGGATGCTGAAACCTATGTTGAATCGAAGTATCATTTTGTCAAAACCTAGAGATGATGTTATGTCATTTATTTTTGTCTTCCGGCCGGTTGCATACTAGGGAAGTATTCACCATGCTCCTGTGTTTCCTGTAAATATAATGGTTACTCAGCTCCTTCCTTTCACAGAAGTTAGCGTTCGAAATTTCAAATCGTGTTGCAAGTTTGACCTACTTCATCAGTTCATCCCAAAACACCGAAACTCCATTTGCGGAGCTTATCGCGTTTCAGAAATTGATATTGACACCGAAGGCCTCTAAAATTCCTGGATACGCATTTCAAAATAACGTTATCAAATAAGACGAAATTTCGAAAACATTTCTAAATGTGGAGAAATACGCGTCTCTTTCATAATTGATTTTGTTATTTAAATAGAGGTATTTTGAGATTTTTAGAAAAAAAGTTATTTATTTTCTAAATGTAAAGCTAAAGGTGATCTATTTGTTTTCATGGATATCGGAGCAAATGTTGGTATATTTAAAATATTTTTAATTTAATTTTAAATCATTTTTTTATCTATGTGGAAATACCAAAATTTAAAAGATGGGTCCTAAATGTGACATAAAAAACTTTAACATATTTTTTTTTAATGTAGTTAACAGTGGAATTAAGTTGTTACATTTTACAAAATTTAATTTAAGTATATGCAAAATTTCAAAAGTCAAATATAACTCTGAAATTGAACTTAAACGATAAAATATTAAAGTGTAATTTACTCAAATATTTATGCTAAAAATCAACCTTAGGAAGCAACAGGAACAAATCGGACCAACAGGAAGGCACAGAATTTCAGAATATCAAACGGGGGGGCTCTTACTGAACACATTAACAGCATTCATCAAAGAAAAGAAAAAGCCCTATTCCCGTCCCCGCGCCATTCTGAACCCGTGGAGGTGAGGAGGTTTGCAGGCAGTTCAGTCCATTTCTAATACTTTGAAGATTTCATATCGCAACGGGATCAATAGTGGTGGTAAGCAATGACGACACAAGCAGAAAAATGACTGAACTTCCCAAACCACCAAAGCTTTTCTTATTATTGCCTCAGTGACCATTTTGGCTGGCTTTCAGAAGATCCAAAATCTCCATCCTAGTTCTCTGCAGGCAAAACTTCAGATCTACATATATCCCTGCGACACAGTGGGCATACCCTGCATACCAGATACAAGTGAGTCATTTTCCGGTATAAGTACCATAAAAAAAAAACATTATTACAAACCTAAAAAGGCACATCACTGGAGGCATTGATATATCAGCTAACTAAAAGTAAACTGTCATTTCTCCATCTTATGCTGCCACGGTTGAATATATGAATTGGTTAAACATATCCGTTACCCTATTCATTAAGAGGGTATTGGCCCAAACAGCCTTGAAGCTGATCCTGCATCAAATAGCAGCAGAGGCATTCTTTGGAAGTGTTTACTACTTATCTCATACTTTTAAGTCCAACCTATTATGATGGAATATCATACTTATTTCTGGAAAAGAAAAAAAAAAAACCTCCAACTTTTATCATGTGTAACAAACAATTCTACTGCAAGTTATTTCGCCAATAACAGCATGTATCAAGATCACCAAGTACCAGCTGTTATGCAGGTGCTACTCAACAAGCAAACATCCAGAGTACAAAATTATCCAATGGTTTACTATTGTCAAGGGCAATAGAATAAATATAGGTTAACACTTACAAGTGGATCTTGGCCATAACATATCATTTTATACTGCAATAACACTCATCATAACATGTTATTGTAGCCAATGAAGTCCACGTGCAAGTGTATAGATAACTACATTAGAATACTTCAAAGCAGCAAATTTATTCCGAACCTGTGAATCTCCTTGAGCCACTTGTCAATACAAGTTTTATGAAATTCATGATGGCAAGGCAGCGTACGTATTCTGTCTCCTTCTTCATACTCCACAAGGCATATGTAGCATCTGTTAGTTTAAAAGACACACAAAGCAAAGGATTAAGGAAAGTGTGCCATTAAAGAGATGTCGCTTACGATCTTTTTCTCAACCAGAATAGGGTACTTTGGAAACAAGTAAACAAAGACATCGCAACCATATTATAGTCAGCACTTCCTAAACACAATTCCATTTGTTCTTCAAGAGAGATAATGCATCTCCAAGGACACACATCATTAATGACTAATTTATTACCAACAATGCAAGTTAATTTAACATCCACATGGTACACATTTTACTAAACAACTATTGGTACCATTTCCTCAACACAAATTTTGGTTAAAGTAGAGCCGAATTCAGAAAGATATAGGTATGGTCATAAACTTCAAAGTATAAACCATTATAATTGGGCAATAAAATCATATTAGAACCCATTAACTCCTATTTTAAAGAAGCCCTCTCATTTTGAAGTTGACAAAGTTATCCGTTTACTTCATCAGATTGGAAATGAATTTGACTATTTTAGCATTGCCTGATGAAAATATTAGCCACACTAACAGTTTATTGCTGGTAAAATATGAGTAAGAAAAAAACATGGATTCAAAATAGATCCAGGAGGTTTAAGTATTAGCTGCAATCCAACATGCTAGTCACGTGATTTAGAAAGCTTTCCAAATATGCAAACAAAATATCTAGCATGTACCAAAACAAAAACAAAAAAACCACAATTGGGAATATAGTTCAAAAAGGAGTAGGCTTTAATCTCTAATTAACTAGCACTATAAACAAAATTTTGACAAATACCCTAATATTTTGTTCAGTGTCTAAAGCAAGCAAGGAACAGCTTTCCTTACCTAAACATTAATTTTCATCTGTAAGAAATCACTTGTAAAATGCATTATTTAAGAAATTAAAAGCATAACATCATAAAGAACACACTAGCTAAATTCTTATAAGCTGGCAACTGAATTGGCTTTCTCCACCTCCTTTAAAGATATAAAATGAATTGCAAGTCCAACATTACATAGCTTAGGATACTTACTGCACAGCTTCCTCATACTGATGTTTTTGCTTGGAAAACAATTTGACAGGCAAAGATTCCACAACTTCGTTAGGAGCAGGAACAGATCCTATTGACGACACAGAAGGTCGGGAGGATAAAACCACTGATTGCTGGTGAATTTCATCCAGAACCTAATTCAATTATGCCAAACCAGTTCATCTTATATTATTAAAAGGAAAACTAACTGACAAAAAGGTAATCACGTATTAATGTTACCTCAAACAAAGCCTCAGCTAACATAACAATTCTTGATATGCTAGCCCTAGCACCATTGTCATCATTTGGATGGGCATCTCGGTTACTCAAACGACATGTACAACGACCCGTTCTCTGTTGACCAGATAAGATACAAGACCTCTCATGGCCAGACACATTTTCAAAGCGGCTCCCCAACCGCTGAAGTGCACGAACCTACAAATTTACATGTGCAACAGTAGCCAAATAAGGTACATAAGACAGTTAAGTTAAAATTTACATTGAAAAATTAAAAGGCACAGGACACTTCTCAAAAGCAGAAGCTCAATATTTTAATAGCATGAAAGTCTAAATGGTCCCTTTAGAAGACCTCTGCACAAATTATAACCAAACTAACCATCAGGGACAATGCACCTCGCAATGTCCATAGTAAAGAGGTAGGAAATTTCCTTGTATTTCTTGAATAATAACTTTACAGTGTAGAGAGGTATTTATACAGATGCTAGGTTAAACTAACTAGGAAATAAATACTTAGACTAGGAAGGAAATCTGAGACCTAGACTAGGAAAGTATCTACAGGATTTAATGTACAAGTTTAGGAAAGAATCAGGGAGAGTCTTTGGGCCTAAGATAACACAGGATCAAGGAGATTGATCCTCAATCTCCGTGGATTCTGGGGGAGCCTTATTACGCCCCCGCAAGACGGTGGTGCCGTCGGCAACGCCGATCTTGGTGCGGAGCAGGTGAAAACGCTGCCGGGGCAGGGGCTTGGTAAGGGCATCTGCTAGCTGATCATCAGTGGGCACATGATGGACTTGTAGGAGGCCACGGGTGACCTGGTCACGGACGAATTGAAAGTCTATGTCCACGTGCTTCATCCTGGAATGTAGAGCGGGGTTTGCGCAGTAGAAGGTAGTGCCTATATTATCGCAGGAGATGGTGGGTTTCCCGTTGGGGGTGATGCCAAGTTCCTTCATGAAGGACTGAACCCAAAGGAGTTCCGGAGTTGTGGATGCGACTGCGCGGTATTCTGCCTCTGTGGAAGAGCGGGAGACTGACCTCTGTTTGCGGGAGCTCCATGACACCAGGTTTCCTCCGAGGTACACAAGGTAGGCTGTAGTGGATTTGCGGTCGTCTTGATCACCTGCCCAATCCGCATCGGAAAAGGCAGTGAGAGTACTGAAGGAATGGGTGACGGCATGAAGTTGGTTGGACGATTGGCGATGAAGATGCAGGCCAAAGAGGAGGGTGCCTTTGAGATAACGAAGCACACGCTTCAAGGCCTGCCAATGGAGCTCTGAAGGAGCGTGCATGAACTGAGAGAGGCGGTTGACAGCAAAGGAAATGTCAGGTCTGGTGAGGTTCAGATACTGCAGACTGCCCACAACTCTTCGAAATAGGGTGGCATCAGCAGGTGGGGAGCCATCTTTGAGGTGGAGGGGTGGTGAAACAGCAAGGGGGGTGGAGACAGGTTTGGCTCCGTCCATGTGCACCAAGGTGAGGATATCTTGGAGGTACTGGTGCTGTGATAAGAAGAGGCCATCCGTGGTAGGGATGACCTCCACGCCAAGGAAGTAGTGCAAAGTGCCCATGTCTTTTACTGAGAACCGGTTGGCCAGTGCAGATATGAACCGGGAAATGAGTGCTGAGTTGTTGCCTGTAACAATAAGGTCGTCAACATAAACCAGAAAATAAGTTGTGTTGGAACCTTGCCTGAGTAGGAAGAGAGAAGCATCAGAAAGGGCATTGACAAAGCCCTGGGCCAGAAGAAAGGAGTGCAGTTCCTTGTACCAGGCCCGTGGGGCCTGTTTGAGGCCATATAGGGCTTTCCGGAGTTGGCAGACATAGGTTGGGTTGTGAGGGTCCACAAACCCAGCTGGCTGGGCCATGTAAACGGTGTCATGAAGAGTGCCCTGCAGGAATGCATTATTCACGTCCAGCTGACGTATAGGCCAGCCATTGGTCACGGCTAGATGAAGAATGATTCGGATGGTGGTGGGCTTCACCACGGGGCTGAATGTGGCTGAGTAGTCCACTCCGGGACGCTGGTGGTAACCCTTAGCCACTAAGCGTGCCTTGAACCTGTCCACGGTGCCATTGGGCTTTCGTTTGATCCGAAAGACCCATTTGTTTCCAATAACATTCTGGTTGGGTTGTGGGGGTACAAGGGTCCAGGTGCCATTAATTATAAGAGCATTGAGCTCATCGGACATTGCTGCACGCCACTGTGGGTGTTTCACGGCCTGGGAGACACAGGTAGGCTCAGGGAGGTCTGGGAGAGGATGGGCAGTGGCGGTGAGAGCATAGGTGGGCACAGAGGGAAGACAGCCTGTTTTGCTGCGGGTTAGCATGGTATGGGTGGGGGCTGGGGGAGCTGGGGCCGGGGGAGCAGGTTGTGGAAGGGTAGAGGCCAGCGGTGGTGAGGAGGCGGATGTGGAAGGCGGCCGAGGGGGTCGCCGTGTGTAGGTTCGAAGAGGAGGAGGTGGTTGTGCAGGAACAGAGGATGCAGCAGTGGTGGTGGCTGGTTGGGGTGGCAGGCCGGGTGCTGTGGTGGTGGAGGGGGACCGGGTGAGCAGTGGGACGGGCTGGACCGTTGCTGGAGCAGTTGCTGCGTCAAGGCCTGATGAGGAGGACGTGTCGGAGGGGCCTGCTGTTGAAGTGGCAGCCGGTGTGGGCACTGGTGGAGCAGCAGAGGCAGGGGCAGGGAGGAAGGTGACAGGGGGCAGAGAAGAGAGCCAACTTTGGATATTGTGGGGGGTAACAGGAGGAACTTGGGAGGAGTGGTGGAGACCTGGATAGGTGGACTCATCAAATTGAACATGGCGGGAGACATAGAGCCGATGGGCAGGTAGTCACTGACTGGTCGGTTGTCCCGGCGAAGAAGAGTTAGCTTCTCTTTGAGGCCTAAAACACGGGCTCTAGCTTTGCTAGCATAGAGGCGTGTGAGGCGTGTCCAGGCGGCTGCAGATGTTTTTGCAGCGGCAATCAGGGTAACAACCTGAGGAGAAACAGAGCCAAGAATGGCATGGAGGATCAGCTGATCCTGGCGGTACCAGAGAGCATGAGGAAGGGTTTCAGTGGGGGGTGGGCAGGGGCGAGTGCCATCAACGTATCCCATAAGGTCATAACCTTGCAGGAGAGCATTAAACTGTGCTCTCCAAGGGAAAAAATTGGTTGCTGTCAGTTTGAGTGTAAACTGAGCAGCGTTAATGGAGATAAGAGAGGAGAAAGGGTTAGTGATATCGGGGTTTGGTGAGGGAGGTTGGATGACAGGTGCTGGCGATGGAGCAGCCATGGAAGGAGGATTTGTGGGAAGAAAAAAAAACGGACGGGTTTTCTGCTCGGTGGAGCCTTAAGGCTCTGATACCATAAAGAGGTAGGAAATTTCCTTGTATTTCTTGAATAATAACTTTACAGTGTAGAGAGGTATTTATACAGATGCTAGGTTAAACTAACTAGGAAATAAATACTTAGACTAGGAAGGAAATCTGAGACCTAGACTAGGAAAGTATCTACAGGATTTAATGTACAAGTTTAGGAAAGAATCAGGGAGATTCTTTGGGCCTAAGATAACACAGGATCAAGGAGATTGATCCTCAATCTCCGTGGATTCTGGGGGAGCCTTATTACATAGGAAGGCACCCAACTGGTTGGCAAACCTATACCATGTTCATGTACTGGTAATTAAATCATAGGTGGAACGTTGTGATTTTAAAAAGTCCATTTAGAAATATATAAACCTGTTTAATAACCTCAATCAAATGACAAAAAATTACTACAAGAAAAAGATACTAACCTGAGATCGTATTCTTCTCCTCCGCTCTAGGAAATTTGATCTGTGTTCAAGTAGATCATGATACCGGGCCTCTCTTGGTCTTGATGTTTCCACCTCATAGCCTGGGATGCTAAACAATGAACTAGACAAACTGGTTGGAGGATAACCAGACCCATTTTCGGAGTTTACGGCTTCAGGTTCGAATGTCCTTGTATCATCCCCTAGATTTGTATCACTCACTTCTCCTTGTTGCAAAGAAGAAAATGTAAAATCGGATAATGATGATCGACGAAGTACCCTGTCGCGAAGCCTTCCGACACTCAAGGTTCTGCTGAAACGAACATTCCGTTCAACAGGCTCCCGAGCTCCTGGGCGTCTATCAGAAGGTCTAGTTCTATTGCTTTCTGTTTCATTATGAATTCTCGGAGAACACAAATGTACATTAAGCCCCATTATTGTACCGTTAGCATTTCTAACATCATCAAGTCTTGAAGCATTTGTCGGATTATTATGCAAATTATCAGAGAAACCACATCCTGGAGTATTTAATCGTACATTGTTAGAAGTGTCTTCATAAAAATGTGATGCGCTCCTAATTTGTGATTCTGAAAGGAACTCACTGGCTTCTTGGCTTTCATGTCTATCTACCAAACTGCTCGCAGGTCTTGTGTGTAAATGAGATTCATCTTCGTTGTTCTGTACTGTGAGACTTGTCGAAGGAGGATAAGACCTTAATGACCCTAAACTGGTTGCCCGGCTTAACCTGAAGCTTACATTACCTGGAATGAAACTAAAGCGAGAAAGAAAACGACCTGAAGGATTCAAAGATTGAGTAGCAGAAGCTTGGGAAGTACTGCTACCAGCTCTGGAGGCAATATCAGTAGTACTAGCCTGACCCCAATCATTAAGCTGAACACTTGGACATATACGAGATATTTCGTCAGGTTGTCCAACTTTAACCTTTCTGAAACACTCAACATTTGTATGCTCTGCCTCCGTGTCATTCAGGTTTGCAGACGGGGCATTATTTCTGGTTTCTTTGTTCTGATGATCACAAACCTAGAGCATAAGTTACACGCTTTAGTTCCTTAAATAATTGTTGCCCAACTAACTGCAAACTGGTCATATAAATAGAAAAAAAAATAACAACCGATTATAAACTCTCTCCAAATGTAAGTTTGGTTAGAGAGGAAAAGAGAATCCTTGTATCAGAAACATAAAAGCAACAATCAACAAAGAAAGTCCGGACTGATAAGGCATATACTGAACAAACTTCTTTTATAGAGATATCTTATTGCACCAAAATGGGACCTCCACGGACAGAAGAACCTCAATTGACAAGGGACAAATGGGCGCTAATTTTTGTGAGTTTGCAGTCATAAGGCAATTCATGGAATTTTGTGGATAAATATCAAAGTAGGAAGGCAAGAAATATGTGATTTTGTGACTTATAAAACACCTATAACTTATCATTGCAATAATCATTTGTGAGGAAACTTGCTATAGTAAATAACTAAATATGAATATTAGGATCCACTAGATACATGGATTCCATTCTAGAGTTTTGCTAGCTTAAACAATAGAAAGTGAAAGAAATAAAATCATTTTAGTACTAATATACGGGTTTAAAGGTTTAAAGTTTATGGACTCTCGACGATTAGAATTGAAGGTTAGTATCTTACTGCAAGCCCGTTCTTCACGATTTGGGCACGCTTTGGAAAACCATCCTTTCTCTCCTCAAAACGCACAGATTTTCTATTTCTAGAAATCTACAACAGTAGATTTATAGTTACACATAAATCCAATTTCTTAATTACTAAGATTGATTACATCCAAACAGAATTGCTCTCATATTTATTTGTTAATAATAGGTGGGGACAAGGAGATGAATGGCAGTCCGGCAGTCCCTATACAAGCTGTTGGCAAGGAAGGAGGCTGGGAAGAAGGGAAAACTAGGTTAGGTTGGAATAAGACTGGGGGGTAAACTTCCTGGAGTCATGCAGAACATAGGTATAACTCTATCCATGCTCAAGTACAAAAGGTGAGAAAGGTTTAAGGCTTAATAAGTTAATATGGACTGCTAGGCTCAATACCCATTCATAGCACAAGGCCTTGAGATGGCCTAGAGGAGATGCATTCTCTTACAAAGAATAGAAAATTTGCTAATTGACCAGAAAAGTAGCCACCTTTCACAAAGCAGCCTTGGACAAGATTGGAGCAATCCTCCTATCCTTTCCATATATTCATCTTAGTCGAAGGTGGGGAACCAGAAAATGGTTTAACAACAAAATTGGAAAATATTTATTAGAATGAAACCGCAGCTCTACATCATATTTTCCATTTTTTATCACCCCACCTTGACAGCAAAACATTTAAAGGAAAGGACCATTAAGAAAGCATTAAATTGACGAGTTCATAATTCAAGTTTTTTGAAAAATAGTTCACTTTTTTTCTCCAGAAAGAACTTTCGGAGAGCAAATTGCAGACCTAACAAAATAAAGACTCAAGACCCAATCCTAAAATACGCTTATCAAATAAAAACAGCAACCACATGTTTGTCTTTGAATACTATTTTACAAGCATAACAACAAACAGAGGTTTGAAGGATACAAGTATTCCAGATTTTTTTTTTCTTTTTCTTACTAATGCCTTAGTGACCAATGTGATCCTGTTGGCCGCATTCCATTTCACAGAATAAAATTAAGTTAAAACGCAGAAATTATTCCTCAAAAAAACTTAATAAATGTTTAAACCAATTTTTTTCCACGTTTGATGCCTTAAAATTGAAACGAAATTAGTAATAATTCATAATGAAGAGATAAAAAGGGAATTAAAGAAAAAGGCAGGGACCTGGTGGTCATTGTCGCTGTGGTGGGAACGAGATGTGGTTCCCAGACAGGACGACTTGAAAACTCTGTGGAATTTATATTTGGATCGAGGCCGCTGACCATTGCCAGGAAACGACGACGTTGATGGGGATAATGAGGACACCGTCGCTTTGCTGCCACTAGATCCCATCTCCCTCTTAGCTCTATCCCCCTTCTTCCAAATCCAATGCCCTTAGGACTTCATCCTCAACATGTGATTCAAATTACAACAAGAACAACGCATTTGAGATCTGGGTACATGGAAATGGAGAAGCTGCAACAACAACATTGGATTTTTTTCACTCGCATTTTTCAATTTTGTAGTTTAGGAAAATAACTTAGAGATAAAAATGTAGAGAGTGAGAACACTTACTTGCAGAGAGACTGACGCGAGAGAGAGAGAGATCGCAGGTGTGGAAATGGGAGTGGGACGAAGGCCTATTTCAAGCCGAAGCAAGTTGTAATGTTATGTTAAAAGTAGAGACTGGCTTGCGTTCCCTCTGCCTCTTTTTTCCCTTTTTTCTTTGTGTAAGATTCAAAATTGGTTTTTGGTCGCCTCGAGGCTTTATATTTTGGTTTAGCAAAACTTCTCTCATTAGTGCTCACCATTTTAAAGACTTATTATTATGTATCTAGAATCCATCCTATTTTATTTTGCACTCGTAATTTAATTTTTTAAATTAATTTTGAGAAACTTTTTCACAATTTTTATGACACATCTAATCATCGTTAAAATGATTTATGTGAGAGCCATCTGAAAAATTAATTTTAGACAATTTCAACCAAAGCCATTGACAATAAAATAAATGGGCCCCAAATTCCCCAAAATCATAGAATATCACAAATAGCCAAAATTTAACTATTGAATAATGAATTCATAAATCTCAATTTTTCATAAAATTTTCAAAATAAAAAAACATGTCACTATAGCGGAAGTAGAATATGCAATGAAAGGAATTGGTGGATTTTTGGCCCTGATGGCATCCATACTTTCTACCACAAATACTGTGAAACAGTCAAAGGCCACATTTTCAATTATGTCCGAATTTCTCTCCAATGCTCATCTTCTTACTGGCCTTAATCATACAAACATTGCCTTGATCTCCTTCGATGCATCCTCATAATGGTCTTAATCATACATATATTTCCTTGAAAAACCAGTTCTAGTTACTCAACTTAGACGGACAGGATCCGTTCTAATCCCCCTGGATTATCGTGGAACGTGTCTGTTCTCATCTGACACCGTGTATCAGATCAAGGATAAATTTGTCACCCGCTCGGAGTCCATCAGAGTACACAAGGATCAGTGGTGACATGTGATGTCTCGATCCCTGCTACAGCCCGCATCCGCTATCAACCTGAAGGGTATTAAAAACATGAAAGTTGGGAGGGGACAAAATAACAGTTTATAAAACACATTTGTATAGAAAATACGTTCATACCCTTCATGTAAAAGCATGCATGCATTATAAAATAGTATTTTCAAATGCTTTCTCGAATCACAAGACACTTTTCTTTCCAGATCCAAACACAATAAAAACTACTTCTCAATTGAAACAATTTCCTTAATAGGGTCTCCGCCTAAAACTAAATTACACAAGGTCTCAGCCCAAAATCCAATCAAAGAAAACCAGAACGAAGTTTCAATTTCAATAATAGAACACGGGGTCTCCGCCCCAAACCAATCACAGTGAAACATCATATACGTATATGTATATATATAACCCATCCTCGGCATCTCATATGCCCAATCAACAACCCGTCACGATATATTTACAGTATGCATACTACTCGGGTCTCATCTCCGAGTCTACCACCAGGATCTACGACGTCTGGGAGGACCTGTCTCCGGACCCTGTCTGAGACTATATTATATCTCTCACTCCTGGGCATGTGCTTCCTCTCAGAGTCACTCATCCCAGGCAGTGGATCGTGACACTTCAGGATCATCGACGTCTGGAGGAGACTACTCATACGTGAGGGTATATACATATAAGCGTGAAAACATTTATCTTTTTCAAATCATAGTTCAACAGGGTCTTATACCCAAATCAAAATCCTGGATTCCTCGAATCCGTTTAAATTCTCAATCTCATAGGCCTCAGCCTAAATCCACATTTCAATAGGGTCTTAAACCCGAACATCTCAACAGGGTCTTAACCCAAAATCTCATTTCATACCACAATTAGGACTCAAGCCCGATATCACAATCATCTGGGCCTCAAGCGTGATATCACTATCAACTAGGCCACAAGCCCGATATCACAATCAATTGGGACTCAAGCCTAATATCGTAAATAAACTGGGCAATAAGCCCGATACTACAATCAACTGGGCTCAAACCCGATATCATAACTCAATTGGGCCTCAAGCCCGATCATATAAGCTAAATGGGCCTCCGGCCCGATATCTCATGAAATCAAATGGACTCCAAATGGCCCTCCAGCCCGATATCTCAAATCATCAATATAAAACACATATAAAATATTTATGCATGCATCAATTCATAAACACAAAGTCCAATCACAGACCACGCATGCTGCGCCTCGATACGCGCGTCTTAAGCCTCTCCGGGCCAAACACCATCACCAGGACTCCTAAACTTTTCCAAATCATACTAGAGGGTTACTAATTACCTCAATAACCTCTCATTGAATCCCCCTATTTTTTGGGATTTTTAAACGTATTTTACATGGACTTTAAACCTTCGGACACCCAAAACTACCTCAAAACGGTGTCCGATCGACTCAAAAATTGTCCAAAATGTTCGTTACATCAAAAGGATGATTTCACGTGTTGAACTCATCCCCCAAATAGTGCCCCACGCGCCGCCCAAAGGCACTGCGCGTGAAGCCCACACGCTGGGAACAGTTGTCTTCTTCCTCGTGATTTGGCTGGTCCAGACCAGTCTACTGGTCAACCGGTCCAGCTGAACCGACATGACTGGTCCAGGGCTATAACTCACCCATTTTCAATCCGTTTTCTTCCATTTTTATTCCTAAACCTTCGTCTAATCATTCCCTATCGATCTACGTCATCAAAAACGTGAAAATCGATCAAAGACTTTACCTTTAGATCGAAAAACCTTCGCCCAGTTTTTCGGCCGCCTGTCTGGACTGCTCAGCCGTCTTTAGCCACCATTCTTGATCCCCCTCGACTCGCCAGTTTTGGAAATGATTTCATGAAATGGTTTTGGAGTTGAAAAGGTAAACTCGGGTTCGAGACCCATTTGTTTTGGAAACTCTCGGATTCGAAGTTCATTTAGTTACGTTCTCGGGCCAGAGGCCCAATTGGTTCTTGAATCGATTTCAGATTTGGAAATATGGACCAGGCACGAGACCCATTTGATTTACAAATTTTCGAACCTGAAGTCAATTTGATTTAACAAGGCATCGGGCCAGAGGCCCAGTTGGTTTACGTATCGGGCTCGAGGCCCAATTGGTTTGCGTATTGGGCTCGAGGCCCAGTTGACTTACATATCGGGCACGAGGCCCATTTGGTTTACGAAATCAGGCAAGAGACCCATTTGGTTTACGAAATCGGGCACGAGACCCAGTTGGTTTGTGAATTCGGGCTTAGGGCCCAGTTATGGTTTACGATTGTGATTTCGGGTCGAGTAGCCATAAATGGATTTATGGTTCATGACTGTTTATGGGGACCGGGTATGACCCTTGAAAGGTTTTGAGAATGTTTTCAAAAAAAAATTCGTATACCATCCTTTATATATGGATTATCTCCGGGGAGGGTCGTTGGCGTGGGTGTACCCCGAAGTAGTCACGGAGCACTAACTGAGTGGAGTCATCCCCATTGAGTTCCTTATTGTCAGAAAGGTTGTGGATTATAACCTCCAGGGAGGGTCATTGATATACGGACATTAACCTGGGTGGACCTTGGGGAGACTTGGGATTTGAGACCCCGGGTAGCACGCACGTAGCTCTGGATACCGTGACAAGATTGGTTATATGATTTATGATAAACATGATTTCTTGGTTTTGCAAAATTGTGTTTTATGGATAATAAATGGATTTGGGCTGAGATCCCACATGTGTTTACTATGCTATGGATTTCTGTAAATGGTTTTGGGCAGGGGCACGTGTGGATTTGGTTATTGAAATATATGTGGTTTGATAAATAGTTTTACTATGCATGCATATTTTTTAGTGAAGGCATAAAGGTCTTTTATAAAATGTGTTTTCTGAACTATTACTTTTCGTCCACTCACAGTCTTTCTGTTTTCAATACCTTTCAGGTTGATTACGGATGTGGACTGTAGCAGAGATCGAGACATCACATACCTCCTCCAGATCCTGGCGTACTCTGGAAGCCGATCGGGCTAAAAGTTCAAATTTTCCTTGGTCTGACACTCCGTGTTAGACGGGATTAGGAGCGTCCCTCGTTAATCCCAGGGGGATTGGGACAGGTCCTGACAATGTGTGTTGTGATTATGGACACTGGTACGTGTCCGGACGATGCGAGTGCAGTTCCTGGACGTGCCTCAGATGTTTCAGTGTGCAGTTCCC
The DNA here is from genome assembly GCA_032719365.1 of Prinsepia uniflora. NCBI lineage: Eukaryota > Viridiplantae > Streptophyta > Magnoliopsida > Rosales > Rosaceae > Prinsepia > Prinsepia uniflora. Next base: position 57,046 of record CM064874.1, read on the forward strand.
TAGTACATGTACGTCTAGATGTGCGTGTGCAGTTACTGGACATGACTCGGATGTTACGCGAGTGCAGTTCCCGAGTTGGCCTACGTGTAGTGCCCTTGTGATGTGATGACTATTGATACATTGTTATGTGATGACAGGACCCATCCCAATCCCCCCGGGATTAACGCGGGATGACTTTGCTCCCGTCTGACACGAAGTGTCAGACAAGGGATATTTTCGACCTTTGCCCTCCCGGGCTATTAGAGTACGCCAGGATCTGGAGGAGGTATGTGATATCTCGGTCTCTGCTACAGTCCACATCCGCTGTCAACCTGAAAGGCAGTCAAAACATTAAAAGCCGTGAGTTGACAAAATAAAGGTTTATAAAAACATTTCCATAAAGACATTTGTACCCTTCACTAAAAAGCATGCATTCATTCGAAAACCATTTAACCAAATGAAACCATATGTGGGAACTAAGCCCAAAACCATAATGAAAACGACCATACGGGCCACTGCCCAAATCCATAAGGGACTCAGCCCAAATCAGAAGTAAACCAAATACACGAGCCACTGCTAAAACCTGTGTAACCACACATCACATATCATATATCATATCTATATCATATACACATATAATTCACACAACCAATCCTGTCACGGTTTCCAAAGCTACGCGCGTGCTGTTCGGGGTCTCAAACCCAAGTCTTCTCAAAGTCAAAGTCAATGTATCATATCTATATCATATACACATATAATTCACACAACCAATCTTGTCACGGTTTCCAAAGCTACGTGCGTGCTGCTCGGGGTCTCAAACCCAAGTCTTCTCAAAGTCAATGTCCGCAGACCACTGACCCTACCCGTGGTTATAGTAACCATAGCCTTCCTGAGAGTAAGGAACCCAACTGGGGCGACTCCCACTCAGTCTGTAACGACCCGTCCCAAATTCCATGATTATATTAGTGACTAATCACGATTAGTGACGCTAATCCGTGATTAGTAGAGCGAAATCGGACGAACGATGCAAAATGACCGTTTTGCCCCTAGTCGTGGCAAAACGTTGACTTTTCATTCGGGCGGTCAAATGAACTTTGACCGATGACCGTGACGTATTTCGTGACGTCACGAGTTCATAGACAGGTGGCATGTTCAATTTCGACGTTCGAGGAGGAAGTTATGACGTTCGGAAGTTTAGGGGCATTTTGGTAATTTTGGTTAAATGGGGTCAAAAGTTGACTTTTTGACCGGGATGTCCGATGGCCGAGGGCCGAGGACTATTACGTAGATAAGGAAGATACGAATCCATAGACAGGCGGCACGTCGAATTCGGACGTTCGACGGCGAAGTTACGGTTCACGGAAGTTCAAGTGCATTATTGCACGAATTACGAAACGAGTTAACTTTTGGACTTTAGTGGGGCCCAGATATTTAAGGGAGGCCCAATGGATGAGTGACAAGTGTCACCCATCCACAGGCCACCTATATTGATTCATGCACCGTGCAAACCATTCCATTTTCTCCATTTCAAACACACACAAAAACACAACCCGATCTCACCCATTTTCCTCCCATCCGTGCAACCCAAAACCCATCCACTCTTCACCCATGACCAGGCAGAGGACCAGGGAGATTGAGGAGGTTGCTGGGCGGCCAGAACCGCCGTCCACGGCGGCGAGAGGAGGAGGAACCCGTGAGGTTCACGGTTAGTCCATTTTGACCCATTTTTCCATTTTTGTTGTTATGGTTGGTTTTTAATGGTTTTAATGAGTCCATTAGGTTGCTAGGGACATGTTAGGAAGGTTTAAGGAAGCTTTGGATGGCTGGGCAGCCATGGGTGCAGTTTTGGAAACTTGAACCGTTTGGTTCAAAATCGAACCATAGGATTTAGACGTTTTCGGTTGCGTTTAAGGATTGGAATTGATAGAAAACATCAAAATAGGATGAAAGGAACCAAAAAGGAAGAACTAGGATGAAAAATGGGGTGTCTAGGGCTGTGAACCGGTCACGCCGGTCCAGTTGGACCGACCAAACCAGGTGAACCGGCCATGAACAGTAAAACCGGTTTGCTGGAGATTAGTGCCGATGAACAGTATTTTCGACCTTCTAGGGGCTCGTGAGGACGTGTGGGCCATAATTTGGGAAAGTTTTCAACATGAGAAATCTTCTATTCGATGTAACGAAGATTTTGGGACTGGTCTCGCGTCAATCGGACATCGTTTCGATAGCTTTCGGGGTATCGGAAGGTTTAGGGTCGGGTTAAAAATAGTTAAAAGTTCTGAAAAATTACGGGGCTTTGATGGGAGGTTAATTAAGTAGTTATTAACCTTCTATTAAAATTTGGACAGGTTTGGGAGTCCCGGTAATGGTGATCGGCTCGGGGAGCCGAATGACACGCAAATCGAGGCGGCGGCTCGGACGATCTGTGAGTAGACCTTGTTTTCTAAATTGGTGCATGCATAAATGTTTATTATATGTTTTGAATACTTGTTTGTGATGCCATGAGTGCATTTGGATGTGCGGTTACGTATAGACACGTATTTCGAGGTTTCGGCCCTATACGGTGCCTATACGGGGCTGTATGTCTTTATTGGTCTAAATGAAATGGTTTTGGATTTCCAAATGGATTATGCATATGATTTTATGATGTGGATTTGGATGCTTGTGAATTATATGGTTTCACGTATTTCAAGGCGATTTACGTGCATGCACGTAAATCGAGGTTTTCCAGTTTTACACTGATTTTTCATTCTTGTGGTTTTGGATATGATTTCATGAAATGATTTTAGATTTGAAAAGGTAATTCTCGGACTTGAGGTCCATTTGATTTACGGAATCGGGCCGGAGGCCCAGTTGGTTTACGATTCGGACTTGAGGTCCAGTTTCTATGTGGATTCGGGCCTAGGGCCCAGTTATGTATTACAAATGGTTTTTATGGTTCATGACGGTTTATGGGAACCGGCATGAACCTTTGAAATGGATTTATGGGTCATGACGGTTTATGGGAACCGGCATGAACCCATGAAAGGATTTTATGGTTCATGACGGCTTATGGGGGCCGGGCATGAATCCTTGAAAGGTTTCAAGAATGATTTCAAAAGGTTTTTCATATGCCATCCTTTATATACGATTGTCTCCTCCGGGGAGAGTCGTTGGCCTGGGTGGACCCCGGAGTAGTCACGGAGCACTGACTGAGTGGAGTCACCCCCCAGTTGGGTTCCTTACTCTCAGGATGGGCATGGTTCGTTACCTCCAAGGAGGGTCATAGATCTACGGACTTTGACCTGGGTGGACCCTGGAGAGACTTGGGTTTGAGACCCCGGTTAGCACACGTGTAGCTCTATTTTACCGTGACAGGTTCTGGATATGAATATAAGGGATAAACATGATTTCAATTGGTTTGAGAAATTGTGTTTATGATGATAAATGGTTTTGGGCTGAGATCCCACATATGTTTACTATGTTATGGTTTTCTGTAAATGGTTTTGGGCAGGAGCCCGTAGAACTTATATTTATAGAATTTGGGGCTGAGACCCTAATTATGGTTGTTTAAACTTATGTGTTTGGATAAATGGTTTTACTATGCATGCATGCTTTTTAGTGGAAGGTATAAAGGTCTTTGAGGAAATGTTTTTATAAATTCTTTATTTTTGTCCACTCACAGTCCTTCTGTTTTTAATACCCTTCAGGTTGGATACGGTGTGGATTGTAGCAGAGATCGAGATATCACATACCTCCTCCGGATCCTAGCTTACTCTGATAGCCCAGGAGGGCAAAGGTCGAAAATATCCCTTGTCTGACACTTCGTGTCAGACGGGAGCAGGGTCATCCCGCACTAATCCCGGGGGGATTGGGATGGGTCCTGTCACAGTCAGTGCTCCGTGACTACTCCGGGGTCCACCCAGGCCAACGACCCTCCCCGGAGGAGATAATAGAACAAGTAAAGGAAGGTATATGAACATATATATACATAACATAAACATTCATGCCCGGTTCCCCTGAACCGTCATGATCCCTAACATCCATTCCATGCCCGGTTCCCATAAACAGTCATGTACCACAATGACCTGACAAAGGTTCATGCCGATTCCCATAAACCGTCATGAACCCAAAAATCCATGTAGGGTCCTTGACCCGAAATCACAACCACTGGGTCTCGTGCCCGAACATATGACATCAACTGGGCACCGTGCTCGATATCTAAGGGTCAGTCACGACTCTGATTGTCAGGACCCGTCCCAAATATCACCTCGATACCAGGGACGAACCCTGCTCCCGTCTGACAATTACCATAATACCCGTAATAGTACTGTAAGTATAATTATCAGACGAAGGAGTAAATATAATACAACTGTAAGTCAGAGCATAGTTCTACAAATGGGCACAAAATCCTACTATGCTAGTCTCGTAACGGAAGAACGTCGTAAGCTCTATGCCTCGATTCCTGCCTCAACGTTCACCCCAACGCGATCACCACGACCTGGAGGGAAAACTTAAAATCAAAAGTGTGAGTGGACTAGAACAAATAAAAGTTTCAAAATCAGTTTTTCATCAAATCAAATGACAGGACCCATCCCAATCCCCCCGGGATTAGTGCGGGATGACCCTGCTCCCGTCTGACACGAAGTGTCAGACTAGGGATATTTCCGACCTTTGCCCTCCCGGGCTATCAGAGTACGCCAGGATCCGGAGGAGGTATGTGATATCTCGGTCTCTGCTACAGTCCACATCCGATGTCAACCTGAAGGGCAGTCAAAACATTAAAAACTGTGAGTGGACAAAACAAAGAGTTTATAAAAACAGTTTATCGAAGACATTTGTACCCTTCACTAAAAAGCATGCATGCATTCGAAAACCATTTATCCCAAAACAAACCATATGTGGGACTAAGCCCAAAGCAGATATAAACCAAGGTCGAAAGGACCACAATGAAAACGACCGTACGGGCCACTACCCAAATCCATAAGGGACTCGGCCCCAAACCATAAAGAAACCAAGTACACGAGCCACTGCTCAAATCCTGTGCACACATGTGCACACCACATATCATATATCATATATACATCACATACATATATATAAGTCACACAACCAATCCTGTCACAGTATCCAAAGCTACGCGCGTGCTACCCGGGTCTCAATCCGAGTCTTCTCAAAGTCAAGATCAATGTCCGCAGACCACTGACCCTACCTGAGGTAATAGTAATCATAGCCTTCCTGAGAGTAAGGAACCCAACTGGGGGGTGACTCCACTCAGTCGGTGCTCCGTGACTACTCCGGGGTCCACCCAGGCCAACGACCCTCCCCGGAGGAGATAATAGAAGTAAAGGAAGGTAGATGAACATATATATACATAACATAATATCCATGCCCGGTTCCCCTGAACCGTCATGATCCATAATATTCATAACCAAGGTAACATGTTGGTTCCCATAAACCGTCATGTACCATAATGACCAACAAGGGTTCATGCTAGTTCCCATAAACCTTCATGAACCATGATACCATAACAAGGGTTCATGTCGGTTCCCATAAACCGTCATGAACCTGGGAATCCATTTAAGGTTCCCTGACCTGAAATCAAACCGTAAAGTGACTGGGTCTCGTGCCCGAACATAGGACATCAGCTGGGCACCGTGCCCGATATCTGAGGTCATATGCCCGAGACAAAACCAAATGGGTTTCATACCCGAGTTTATCCTTATAGAATTCCAAAACCATTTCATTAAAACCAAATAAGAAATACAGACTCGTATAAGCATCGTATAAGGCCGAAACCTCGAAATACGTGCTTATACGTAACCACATACAAATGCACCCATGGCATCACCAAACAAGTAATAAAAACATATAATAAACATTTATGCATGCACCAATTTAGAAAACAAGGTCCACTCACAGACCGTCCGAGCTGCCGCCTCGATTTGCGTGTCATACGGCTCCCCGAGCCGATCACCGTCACCGGGACTCCCAAACCTGTCCAAATCGTAATAGAAGGTTACTAACTACTTAATTAACCTCCCACTAAAGCCCCGTAATTTTCCCGTATTTTCAACTATTTTTAATCCCGAACCTAAACCTTTCGATGCCCCGAAACATATCGAGACGGTGTCCGATCGACACGAAACCAGTCCCAAAATGTTCGTTACATCGAATAGAAGATTTCGTATGTTGGAACCTTCCCCAGATTCCCTGCCACGCGCCCTCACGCGCCGCCTGAAGTGGCTGCGCGTGGGCTTCACGCGCCGCCTGAAGTGGCTGCGCGTGGGCTTCACGCGCCAGCTACAGTACCTGCTGAAGTCATCGCTGACGTCAGCATGACGTCATCTGACAGCTGTCAGGTCTGACATGTCAGACTCTGACAGGTGCCACGTGTCATGCTCCCATTGGTCCACGTCACTGTGCTGTCAGTGCCACGTGGCAGTCTGACATGTGCCACGTGTCATCACGGCACTGGTCCACGTCAGTGACACGTGTCGCACTCCTATTGGCCCATTTTCTGACATGTCAGCTGACATTGTCAGATCTGACAATGCTGACGTCATCCCTGACATGATGACGTCAGCAGGATGACGTCACCTGTCATCCCCTACATCGGTTAGACCGGTCTGGTCCGGTTTTTCCTGCAACTTGGACCGGCGTAACCGGTCCAGGTCTCCTTCTCCCTCATTTTCGGTCCGTTTGCTTCCATTCCAACTCCTAAATTCCTATTTCTTCATTTCCTATCAATCCTAATTAACTAAACAACCTAAAACCTACGAAATCCGACCGGTCCAATTTGAACCTCACGGTTCAGTTTTTCCCGATCAGCCTACACGGCTGCTCAGCCGTCAACCACCACCAAAACCCCCTTAAAACCTTCCTAGCATCCTAATAATCATTCCTTAATCATTTAAAACCAACCATAATGCTCACATCGAAAAATAAGGAAAAATGGGCTTACCGGGCACTCGATCGGGTTTTGGGTTCCAGCCACCGTTCACGGCCCTGGCCATCCAAGCCGGCCACCTCAACTCCCTCAGCCTCCTGGTCCTCTGTCCTGGTCTTGGGTGCAATTTGGATGGGTTTGGGTTGCACGGGAATGAGAGAAAATGGTGAGATCGGGTGGGTTGTGTTTGAAATGGAGAAAATGAAAATGCACGGTGAAGTGCATGTATGTAATGTGTTGTCCAGTGGATGAGTGACACTTGTCACTCATCCATTGGTTGCTAAAAAGCAACTGGGCCCACTAAAGATAAACTGCACTTTTTGTCTCGTAAAACGTGCCATTGTGAATAGTAACCGGGAACTTCCGTGAACCGTAACTTCGCCGTCGAACGTCCGAATTCGACGTGCCGTCTGTCTACGGATTCGTATCGTCCTTATCTACGTAACGGTCTTTGGCCCTCGGTCATCGGACCTCCCGGTCAAAAAGTCAACATTTGACCCCTTTTATCCAAAATTACCAAAATGCCCCTAAACTTCCGCACATCATAACTTCCTCCTCGAACATCGGAATTGAACGTGCTACCTGTCTATGAACTCGTGACGTCACAAAATATGTCACGGTCATCGGTCAAAGTCCATTTGACCGCCCGATTAAAAAGTCAACGTTTTGCCACCACTAGGGGCAAAACGGTCATTTCGCATCGCTCGTCCGATTTCGCTCTACTAATCACGGATTAGTCTCACTAATCGTGATTAGTCACTAATCTAATCATGGAATTTGGGACGGGTCGTTACAACCTTCCCTCCTTAATTAATTTCGTCCTCGAAATTCCAACCGACCTAAATCCAATCGTTCTTCCCTCCTTAATTTTGTTTCGCTCTCGAAATTCCAACTATCCTGATTCCACATCCACCCCGTGGAAAGTAGAATCAACCTCGAAACACGTGTACACTAGTACCCCAACTAACCAGAATAATACTCGTCTGCCGCCAGACGTACCACTAACACTCACGTCGTATCGACTACATTCGACCACGTCGAAGAACAGTAGTCATACGCTCCGAACTGACACCACTTGTCAGATCTACCATTTCGTTGACATAAAAACTCTACGGTTCCTTCCTCAATCTCCAACCTATCCTGACGTCTGCTCCCACTGGGAGTCACCAACCCGCACTCAACGATCTACGTTGACACCTCCGACAAACTGTCACCACTTAACAGTCGTCAGTCAAGACTAACACGATACACTTGTGGTTACACTAACCACCAACTTACTCAACCATGAGTGAACACTAACCAACCATGCACTCGACCTGTGTGTAACTATATCCATCGAAATACCATGACCCACTGCACAGTATCCAATGTCCAGTCCACGACCTCAACTAATCCGATGGTATCAGAACCAATCCGACTACCAATACGCTCACCAACATACTACGGGTATAACCTATATACCGTCACCAAGCACGACAAGTACACCCAGTATCGTACCTTGAACAACGTACAAAGTACGTACATCTACCCATCGACATACCACAACAATAACCAGACCACCTAGGTCGTAGTCAAACACGTTTCAATTATGGAGTTCATTCGTCCAATCCAGCATTAGACAAATCGAAACTCCGACCCATTATCAATTTCTAAATCCGAATCCGAATCCGCAATTTCGTAAGAAATCCCGAATCCAAACTCAGATATCATATCCCTAACCATTTCCCAAATTCGAATCCAAAATCATCATTCCGTAAACTAGTATTAGGAATGACCATTCCGAACCCAAATCCATAAAAGAAAATCCATAGTCAAGCTCTAGAATCAAATCCTGAATCGTCACCCAGAATTCGATTCCAAAACCCAAATACAGAAATCCTCTTTCAAGTTCCAAAATCAAATCCTGAATCGTCATCCAGAAATCTGATTCCAAAACTCGAAATATCGTTCACGTCTACCGAGACGTATCAAAACCGAACCTATCGGTTACCTGATCAACCGATTACACACCATACATTAGATTGACTTCATAGAGAAATCAATCCCAACATCCACACAGCTCTAAGGCTGACCATATCCGACCACGTCGGAAAACTACTCATCGGACAACTACTCAGGTGAGTAATAAGTCATATGGGATTTTCCTCGAAAAGAAGTTCAGTCCCATCATGCTCCACTCAACATCCAAGTAAGAGTAATAAACTCTCCACCTATCTGGATATCCAAATCACGATCCAGATTCAACACTACGTCAACCGACCATAGACGTCACGATCCCCGATCGTCACGACGTCCAAAGTCCTCAACCCTTTCCCACATCTAAATAGATTAGTCAACGACGAGACACGCCGACACTGTGGGTTCTCACTGATTACCTCGTATCGATCCTTGTCATTCCACCGAGGAAAAATCAAGAATGATCGAATAATCCATCCTACGTGAATGCAACCAAAACCCCGTTGCACTCACCACGCCACGTAATCCAACATCGTCTGCCACCAAGCAGAAAATGAGAAATCTGAGTCACCTAATACACGATCAGTGTACTAGTGACAACCAACAACATCTACATCATGAACATCATCTACCACCATCAATTATGGTAGAACCTGAGAAGTCACCCAAAATGACTTCGACATACCCAATACCAATGCGGAAAACCCGCATTCCTCTTGTCACCTCAGTCGCAACCTCTCGCGATTCCGAAATTCCAACAAGATTGGAAACAACATACCCGGACATCAACCACGTGTCCCCTAACCAGTTTAACTCTATCTGAGATCCACTCCTGAACCACAGATACCGAACATATGCCCATCACGACGGATGTCACATCCCGACTCGTGACTTACCGTCATCACAATCACTGGCACCAGCACCAGCACCAGTACCTGCACCAACGCATTATCACCTGCACTAGTATCAACACACAGGCATCCACACTAGTAGCAGCACACTAACACCAGTATCAGTATCAGTACATCGTGTGCAAACTGACAACCCTGGATCTCCGCTCATACCAAGCGACGATCGCGTACCTCTGCTCGTATAGGAGAAACTCTGCCTCCCTCGTACCCGACAACTCTGGGTACAGTCACCCTGACAGCTCATGCGAGGAAAGGAAACGTCCCCCGAACGTCCCCGATTCCCAATAATCGTAACTACAACCACACTAGGTAATAGCGCCTGCCACACACTCGTGCAGACCTAACTACCAGGCACTGCTATCGAGACCCCGCATCCAACGGAATCAACCGTTCGTACCAACCATTTCGTCTCCCACTCAGGGATTCCATCGACAAGTACCAACCACATATAATCATCAACAAGAAGCATAAAAACACATTTAATATCATAAAACATCAATAAAAACAGTTAGGCATGCTCGAAAGAAAGAAAGAGTCCACTCACGAATAAGAACGAGTCAATCGCGCTCCGTGCGCTCCTCGACCGTTTCAGGTGTCTCCCGTCCTGTCAATATGCACCAAATAGGGTCACTAATACATCAAGGATACTAACCCTAATTTCCCCAATTTTTCAGGAATTTAATAATATTTTAATCTTAAACCCAAAACCGTCCGGATTCCCAAACTATCTCACAACATCGTCCGATTAACCCGAAAATCATACCAATGGATTCCTTAGGACATTTAGAACCAAAACCATGTTGGAAGTTTGGCCGGAATCCTCCCCACGCGCCGTCCAAAGTGGATGCGCGTGGGCCTCACGCGCCGCCCAAAGTGGCTGCGCGTGGGCCTCACGCACTTGCTACAGTGCTCCTTCAACCTCGAGTCACCCGGTTCAACACAGTTGAACTAGCGTGACCGGTTCTCCTCCGTTCCTCCACCTTTTCAGTCCAAACCAATCCCAGAAGCTTCGTCCAATCCTAAGAAATCTAACCCCGTCCTAACTTATGAAAATCGACGCCTAAAACCCATCGTTCACGGCCTCGAAACAGACGGTCTGTGGCCCCTGTTTTGGCCGCTGGCCGCCCAGGTCCTCCCCCGGCACGGAACCACAACCAAACGACTCCTGGGACCTCCAGGAGTCTCACCACGACCACCAAATCCCTCGACTCTAGCTCTAGGTCCACGACTTTTGAATTGAAATTCACGGGAAAAACAGAGGAATCGAGCTTACCTTTCGATTCAGTCTCCGCCGTGTGCACCGCTGCGTGCCACGGTGTTCGTTGGGTTCCCTGCAACCACCTGAGCCTCCCACTGTCTTGGTTTGAGCCACCACACGGCACAACCACCGCCACAGTCCACCGTCTCTCTGTTTTCTCCAAAAATCCAGCTGTCCACCGTCGCGTCCCCGTGCACTATTCTTCCACCAAAACACGATCACCAGCTCAGCCTTGTCTCTCTGTCACTCTCTCAATTCACTCTTCACTCACTCACACCCTGAATCGATCGCAGTCTCCCCAATTCCTTATCTCTGTTTTCTCTGTTCGAAGACAATGGCACGGTTTTGAACGTGCATAAAGTGTGGTCGTGCACACAGGCTCTCCCAGAAGCCTCTAGCTTCAGCCCACGTGTCCACTCTCCATGGTCTCAGCACAAAATATCCCAGCCCACTACTGCCACTTGCCCTTATCTGATTGGGCTGAGGGAAAAAGACTAAAATGCCCCTAGTGTACAAATTACCATTTTGCCTTCACACTTTCTAGACCCATAACTATTTCGTCCGACGTCCGATGACAGCGTGCCGCCTGTCATTGTACTCAAGACGTCGAGACCTATCTAACGGTCCTCGGTCTACGAAAAAATCACAAGTCCAAGAAAAAGTCAACATTTTCCTCAATTAGTCAAAATTACGGTAACTCCCTCAATCTTCCGAACATTATAACTTTTTCTTCGATTGTCCGAATCGAACCTGCCACCTGTCTACGGACTCGTGACGTCCTAAACTATGTCACGGTCAATGGTCAACACTCATCCAACTAGTAAATCAAAAAGTCAACTTTTGGATGCACTATTCACAAGGGCAAAATCGTCCTTTCATACAAATGTTTACAAAAATTACATTTATACCCTTCCCGAAGGTACGGGTTGTTACACCTTCGTAGTGATGCGTGCAACCATCCATTCAGGACCGCCCTCAATTCTGGTATGTCGCCGTGAACGAATCAACCGACGTGACCACCACAAGATCATGGTGCACTCATCACAGATCGCTATCCTAAACCGTCAGCACTCCGAAGTCGAGCCTCCCCAGGCTGCCCGACCACTAATCGTGCATCGTGACCTCTCCGGAAGGAACACATCCCAATCCGGAGGCGAGCGTCGTATCGTCCGTCGCCGTGCACCAAGCATCTGCCGCGACCACGTCTCGGACCCGTAGGTCATCAATAGGATCATATGCTCGAGACAAAACCAAATGGGTCTCATACCCGAGTTTAACCTTTTGAAATCCAAATCATTTAGACCAATAAAGACATACAAACCCGTATTGGCACCGTAAAGGGCCGAAACCTCGAAATACGTGCCAATACGTAACCACACATCCAAATGCACTCATCGAATCACAAACAAGTATTTAAAACATATAATAAACATTTATGCATGCACCAATTTAGAAAACAAGGTCCACTCACAGACCGTCCGAGCTGCCGTCTCGATACGCGTGACATACGGCCTTCCCGAGCCAATCACCGTCACCGGGACTCCCGAACCTGTCCAAGTCGTAATAGAAGGTCACTTACTACCTTATTAACCTCTTACTAAAGCTCCGTAATTTTTCGGTATTTTTAACTATTTTTAAACCCGATCCGAAACCTTCTGATGCCCCGAACATTATCGAGACGGTGTCCGATCGACACGAAACCAGTCCCAAAATGTTTGTTACATCGAATAGAAGATTTCACATGTTGAAAACTTTCCCATTGGACCTACCACGCGCGCTGGATAGTCCCTACGTGTGAGTCCACGCGCCAAATACTATTCATCATCCTCTTCCTTGGTCGAACCGGACCGGCTCGACCGGTTCAACCTTCAAACCTTCCATTTTCAATCATATTTCAACCCTTTTTCATCCTAATGTTATCCTAATCCCATTTCTAATCATATTGAACGTTAAAATGGAATTAAAACCTATCAAAATCGTGCCCTTCAATCCGGCCATGGAGGCCGTGCATTCCTTCCACCGTCCACGGCCCTCCAGACCATCCTAGGCCCTAAAACTAATCCTAAACTTCTCCCTATGTCCCCAGAAACCTAACCTAGGTCTTAGAATCGAATAAAAACTAATAAAATCGAATTTAGGAATTTTGAAAGCTTACCTGTGAGTTTCGGGTTTTTCCCTAGCCGTGTCCTCCGCCGTGGCTGGCCGTTGATAGGTCGTTAATTAAGCATTATTTTATATTATTTTATACCCTTTATACTTGACTTTTAATATTAAAATATTAAATAAATAGATAAAATAATTTATTTTGTGTTAATTTTGTTTAAATAAATAAATTTTGTAATTTGGAGTATTTTGGCGAAAGAATCGTCCCGATCGGAATTATAACGAATAAATTTTGGATGAATTTCGGTGGAATAATTAATTTAGTTATTAATTAAATTAATTAATTAATTTACTGTGCAGCCCATTTCTAAAAACCCAAGTCTCCGGCCCAAATTCCAGCAGCCCAGCTCCAGCTCAGCCCGCCTGCAATCACCGGCCCAGTCCGTGCGGCCCAGAGTTCCAGCCCAGGCGAAGCCCAACGCGTCAGCCCACCTCACCAGCCCTATAATTTCCTTCGGCGTGCGCTTGCCGATCCTTTCTCATTTACTTCAGCGCGCGCGTACCGATCACCAGAAGCCAGCCTCAGCGCGCGGCAGCCGAATTTCTTCCCTTCTGATCAGCAGCAGCCCACCGAAACCTGCTCCCCTCTGCTGCAGCTGCCCGCCGAACAGTCTTCCTCCCTTTCCAACAGGGGCTGCCAGCCATTTTTCCCACTTTCCAGCACAAAATCAACTTAAATCACATCTAAACATCATCACAAATCTTTATTACTCATCATTCCATTGTTCCACATTTTTTATTGTATTTTTATATTATTTTTGATAGCTTTTTCCACCTATAAATAGGGATTCAATTCTTGTATTTTGGGAGTCCCCAATTAGTTTCATTCTTCCATTTCTTTCTTAGTTCTTAGTTCTTAGTTCTTAGTTTAGTTCTTTTGTTTCTTTCTTTTGAGAGACATTTTTGGGGACCATTTTTACTTCTTGTAGATTTTCTTATTAATTAGTTTTCTTTTAATTCTTATTCGTAATTTATGTTATTTTTATTTTTCTTAATTTCATTTCTTCTTTACTTTGTTCTTGTGATATTTCTTTGAGATCTCTTAAACACATTTTTATGCTTTCCTTAAGAAATACCTAGGCCAAGTAATTCTAAGGCAATTCAAGAGTTTTAAGACCGAATTCCTCGTATTTCTTCTTCCATCTTCACAAGTTTCCTGCCGCTGTTCGGTGATTCTTGTGAAAATCCATACTTCTCTACTTAAATTCTTGTTATTGTTATTGGTTTTACTTATAATTCAATATATGTGTTGGTATTTTCTTTCTAACATTTGTAAGTATGAATGCAATCTCCATGTGTTTTACTTTTTGAGTTTCTTTTACTTCATATGTTTTAGTACTTAAACTTCAATTCGAAACTAAATGTTGATCCGCTGTTCGGGGCATTTAGGATAGAGTTGAAGAGATTTAATGTTTGATCGCTGTTCGGCGCATTAAATCACTTACTTAAGGTGAATCATATTGTAAGTAATAATCCGCTGTTCGGTGCATTTATAATATGAAAAATGTATGCATGTATTTGAGATGATTAAGGTATGATTTCGTGATTGGTTCAATATGAGCATGATGTTAGAGTGTTGGTAAAAATATGTGTTTGAAGAAAGTTCACTAGTACAAAGGTTAAAGTAGAAGTAGAATTAAGTATTTAATTATTTTTACTTGTTTTCTTTATTTTATATTTACAACTCTTTTTCAAAACCCCCCATTTCAATTCTTTATTTTTTATTCTTTTATTCTTGTATTCTTTTAATTCTTTATTCTTTTATTATTTTATTCTTTAATACTTTTAGTTTATTATTCTTTGATTAGTTAATTTTTTAATTCATTTATTCTTTAATTCTCAATTCTTTAATTCATTAATTCATTAATTTGTTAATTATTTAATTATTTAATTCATTAATTTATTCATTATTCATTTATTCATTACTCTTTCCCACTAACACATTATTAATGTTCCCTAATTTCCCCGGTTAAGAACGATCCCTATTTACCAATACTACATCTACACAAAAAGGGTTTAAAATGCACAACACTCAAATTACGTGTTTAATTTAATGCGTAGTTTGGGCGTAGTCAATTTTTGGCGCCGTTGCCGGGGAAATTAAAAATCATTTTTAATTTGTTAGTGTATGTATATAAATTGTGCATATTATACTTGTTTATAAATTTTACTTTTGTTAATATTATATTTGTTTATACCCTTACTTACTTGTTTATATTTTATTTATCCATCTTATTTTTGTTCTTATTATTTTTGTTTATAATGTTCATACTTTACTTATTCATAGTTTCTAATTTATACTTGTTCATAAATGTTCATAATTTTTTTTATATATTTGTTCATATTCAAATTGTTTATGTAAATTTGAAATTCTATCATACTTGTTCATAATTTAATTTTATTTGTACTTGTCATAAATGCATATTGTACATATTCACTTTTCCTTACTTTTAATTTATTTATTTATTTTTTTTTCTTTACACTTTCTAACTTCTTCTTTAATCCATTAACTTTAATTTTATTTCATAAACTTTTTCTTTATTCCTTTAACTTTAAATTTATTCCACTAACTTTTTATTCCACTAACTTTTTATTCCATTAACTTATATTCCTTTAACTTTATTCCATTAACTCTCTTTTCATTAATTTTATCAACTTTATATTCCACTAACTTTATGTTTACACTTATTTTATTTTTATGTAATTAATTGTTTGTTTATGTCTTTTTAGATTTTAAATTTTTAAATGAAAGAAAAAAAAATTCGGAATAAAAAAAAACATAAAATAATAATAATAATAATAATAATAATAATAATAAATTTAAAAAAAAATTCGAAATAAAAAAAATATTAAAAAAAAATTCTTATTTTAGCTTTATGTTAGTATTAATTCATACTTGTAAATAAATATTGTATATATGTTACTTGTTACCTTTTATACATGTTCATAACTTTTATGTTTCTTAGTAAGTATACATACTTGTTCATAATAGTCTTTCATTTATGTTTGTTTATAATTCTCTTACTTGTTATTTTATTCTTGTTCATACTTGTACATAATGTTCATTCTTTTTAATTGTTCATAAATGCTTATAGTAAATATTCACTTTTCCTTATTTTTATTTTGTTTTTGGTAAATTTTTTTTTTTTAAAAAAAAGAGCATAAAATTCGTAAAAAAAAATAAAAAAATTCTTCATTTATTTAATTTTTAAATTCCAAAAAATAATAATAATAATTATAAAAAAAAAATTGTTCATACGTAAATAAATTATTTTCTTTTTCTTCATTTATTTAATTCTTAACTTGCATTTCATCTTTCATTCTAACTTGCATTTAACCTGCATTTTCATTTAACTTGCATTTTCACTTAACTTGCATCTTTCATTCTAACTTGCATTTCACATTTCATTTAACTTGCATTTTTAACTTCACTTGCATATTTAGTTTAACTTGCATTGCACTCTTCCTCTAACTTACATCTTTAACTCACATTGCATCCTTAAACTTTAATTTGCATTTCTAACTTGCATTCTTAATTAACGTACATCTCTGACTAACTAACTTGCATCTCTGTCTAGGCTGGATGGACGTTAAACTTCAAGCGCTTGTTGGGAGGCAACCCAATGTGTTCTCGGGATGTGAAGGAGTCATCAATACAGATTTGCTATCCTTTTACCCTTCACTCTCTTTTATTTTGTTTATTTAATGTTCTCCTATCATTTTCGTAAATCATCTTCCTTACTTTGATTCTATGTTTACTTACTTCGTATTTTCCTACATTGAGGACAATGTAGAATTTAAGTGTGGGGGAATGGTTTACAATTTTGAATGTTCAAAAAAAAAAAATTAAAAAAAAATTAAATAAAAAAAATTGGCAAAAAAAAAAAATTACTGTTTTGAATCTTTTTGTTTTAACTTAGTATTTTTATGAGTTTTTTTTTTTTTAAATTTGTGCAATTGAAATTTTTTTTATTAAGTATTTCTTACGAAAAAAAAAAATTTAAAAAAATAATAAAAAAATATAAAAAAAAAGGTGAAAAAAATGAAAAAAAAAAAAATTGTTTTCTTGAATCTTTTAACTTAGTGTTTTTATGAGTCTTAAGTTGCCATTTAACTTGTCAATGATATAAATGAACGGAAATGGATATGTTATGGCTATAAAGATGATCACTACAACTTGAATTTGTTTGTTAATATTTTGTGATTAAGTGTTATAACTTGAAGATAATGCATGTAAATTGGCATATAAATGAGCATGATAAGATAAGTATGAATCATATGAACCTTATGTGAGCTTTAGAACTTTATATACATCTTTGATGAGTGATTCATAAGTTCTTTATTTAAATTGATATACATATGCCTCATAACTGCTTGCCATAGCTTTTAATGAACTCTAGAGTACTAGAACTTATTCTATGTGATTTTCAAAGCTTTTAAGTCAATAAACTCTCTGATTTTGGAAATGATTAAGGCATTAGGGTTAACACCACAAATTCAAACATCCATGTTCCCTATTTTGTGTGCACAAGTTGCGACCCCCTTAGTTTTAACCATTTCGAGCCCACATTAAGCCTTTCTTTCATCACCATGATTATCTAAACACTTGAGCTTAGTATAGACATCCTTTACCCTTGTTCCAAGAACTCGGTTGAAGATATAAAGATTGTGTAAAGAGAAAATAATGATGTTGGAAAGACTTTTATGTGAATTATTTGGATTTACCGACTCAAGCTTTGTTGTATTGTTGACACATGTTATTACCTTGATATAAAAAAAAAATCAAAAAAAAAAAGAAAAAAAAAAAGAAAAAAAAAAAAAAGAGAAAAAAAAAAAAAGTTGAGTCTCGATCAAGGTAATAAGGTTTGGTTATGTAATGTTTGAGTTAAGTCCCTTACATTTGTAAATCCGACACAAAGAATGATTGTGAGGCCCAACATGATGGAATTAGGCCTATGTTCGAAGGGATGGATTACTGACATCATTGCACTAAGGTTGGGAAGCTATGATACGTTTTGGGAGTCTATTGAGTCTTGGAACGAATTGAGCACCACTTGTCCTATATTTTCCTTGCCTCGAATCTTAGCCCCATTACAACCTTCGTAAAGACCTTATGATCCTTAAGATGGTAAATTTTGATTAGTGGAGTCAATCACTTGAGTAAGCTTATGGTTTTGGTTCATTTGTGCAAGTATGTTTTGTTTTTATATTGAGGTGTTTGTTTGAGATTTTGCAAAAGTACTTCATTTCAATTATGTGAGTATTTCTCACATACTTTGAGTGCAAACACAAACCCTCACAAATTGAGTGAACTTATGAGTGCATATCCTTGTGAGTTGATTCATACTTGTTTTATTCATGTTGAGATCCATTTCACTATATTTACTCATTATCTTACTTGTTAAAACATTTTGTTACAATGTATTAACTCTTGAATTCCATATGCTTAAATGTTTTAAGTGAAAATCTTTTATGCCATGATTATAATAATGAAATATTGAGACAAATGGTTAAAGGTTACTTGTTTTGATTTTGTAGTTTGATTTTAGTATTTGCTAGGGACTAGCAAAGTTTAAGTGTGGGGGTATTTGATAGGTCGTTAATTAAGCATTATTTTATATTATTTTATACCCTTTATACTTGACTTTTAATATTAAAATATTAAATAAATAGATAAAATAATTTATTTTGTGTTAATTTTGTTTAAATAAATAAATTTTGTAATTTGGAGTATTTTGGCGAAAGAATCGTCCCGATCGGAATTATAATGAATAAATTTTGGATGAATTTCGGTGGAATAATTAATTTAGTTATTAATTAAATTAATTAATTAATTTACTGTGCAGCCCATTTCTAAAAACCCAAGGCTCCGGCCCAAATTCCAGCAGCCCAGCTCCAGCTCAGCCCGCCTGCAATCACCGGCCCAGTCCGTGCGGCCCAGAGTTCCAGCCCAGGCGAAGCCCAACGCGTCAGCCCACCTCACCAGCCCTATAATTTCCTTCGGCGTGCGCTTGCCGATCCTTTCTCATTTACTTCAGCGCGCGCGTACCGATCACCAGAAGCCAGCCTCAGCGCGCGGCAGCCGAATTTCTTCCCTTCTGATCAGCAGCAGCCCACCGAAACCTGCTCCCCTCTGCTGCAGCTGCCCGCCGAACAGTCTTCCTCCCTTTCCAACAGGGGCTGCCAGCCATTTTTCCCACTTTCCAGCACAAAATCAACTTAAATCACATCTAAACATCATCACAAATCTTTATTACTCATCATTCCATTGTTCCACATTTTTTATTGTATTTTTATATTATTTTTGATAGCTTTTTCCACCTATAAATAGGGATTCAATTCTTGTATTTTGGGAGTCCCCAATTAGTTTCATTCTTCCATTTCTTTCTTAGTTCTTAGTTCTTAGTTCTTAGTTTAGTTCTTTTGTTTCTTTCTTTTGAGAGACATTTTTGGGGACCATTTTTACTTCTTGTAGATTTTCTTATTAATTAGTTTTCTTTTAATTCTTATTCGTAATTTATGTTATTTTTATTTTTCTTAATTTCATTTCTTCTTTACTTTGTTCTTGTGATATTTCTTTGAGATCTCTTAAACACATTTTTATGCTTTCCTTAAGAAATACCTAGGCCAAGTAATTCTAAGGCAATTCAAGAATTTTAAGACCGAATTCCTCGTATTTCTTCTTCCATCTTCACAAGTTTCCTGCCGCTGTTCGGTGATTCTTGTGAAAATCCATACTTCTCTACTTAAATTCTTGTTATTGTTATTGGTTTTACTTATAATTCAATATATGTGTTGGTATTTTCTTTCTAACATTTGTAAGTATGAATGCAATCTCCATGTGTTTTACTTTTTGAGTTTCTTTTACTTCATATGTTTTAGTACTTAAACTTCAATTCGAAACTAAATGTTGATCCGCTGTTCGAGGCATTTAGGATAGAGTTGAAGAGATTTAATGTTTGATCGCTGTTCGGCGCATTAAATCACTTACTTAAGGTGAATCATATTGTAAGTAATAATCCGCTGTTCGGTGCATTTATAATATGAAAAATGTATGCATGTATTTGAGATGATTAAGGTATGATTTCGTGATTGGTTCAATATGAGCATGATGTTAGAGTGTTGGTAAAAATATGTGTTTGAAGAAAGTTCACTAGTACAAAGGTTAAAGTAGAAGTAGAATTAAGTATTTAATTATTTTTACTTGTTTTCTTTATTTTATATTTACAACTCTTTTTCAAAACCCCCCTTTTCAATTCTTTATTCTTTATTCTTTTATTCTTGTATTCTTTTAATTCTTTATTCTTTTATTATTTTATTCTTTAATACTTTTAGTTTATTATTCTTTGATTAGTTAATTCTTTAATTCATTTATTCTTTAATTCTCAATTCTTTTATTCTTTAATTCATTAATTCATTAATTTGTTAATTATTTAATTATTTAATTCATTAATTTATTCATTATTCATTTATTCATTACTCTTTCCCACTAACACATTATTAATGTTCCCTAATTTCCCCGGTTAAGAACGATCCCTATTTACCAATACTACATCTACACAAAAAGGGTTTAAATTGCACAACACTCAAATTACGTGTTTAATTTAATGCGTAGTTTGGGCGTAGTCAGCCGTCACAGCCCTCTCAGTCCTCCCTCACTCACTCATACGGTCACACTCAGCTCACACACTCAAAGGATGGATGATGGAGGTGTGGTGTTTGTGTTTGAAAATGAAAAATGAATATGGAGGGGGGGTTTCGGGTTATGAGGAAATGAAGAAGAAGAAGATATCTTATGGGAGAGATGAGGATTTAAGTGGATGGGTGGTGGGGATTTAAAGGTTAAAGGGAATTGAAGGCTAGGATTATTTGTAGGATAGATTAGATTATAAAATTAATTAATTAATATTATTTAATTAAGTGAGATCCACATTTTAGGGGTTTGGACCAATGGGATGAGTGACACTTGTCACTCATCCATGGGACCCACCTAAAATATCTTGGCCAATCAGAATTTGCCAAATCATCACCGTCTCGAAGTACGTGCATAGTGAAATCGAACTTCCGTGACCTATAACTCTCCCGTTCGAAGTCCGATTTCAGCGTGCCGCCTATCTATGGATTCGTATCGTCCCGATCTACATAACAGTCTTCGGCCCTCGGCCATTGGACCTCCTGGTCAAAAAGTCAACATTTTGCTCCTTTTAACCAAAATTACCAAAATGCCCCTAAACTTCCGAACGTCATAACTTCTTCCTCGAACGTCGGAATTGAACGTGCCACCTGCCTATGAACTCGTGATGTCCTAAATTACGTCACTGTCATCGGTGAAAGTCCATTTGACTGTCCGATCAAAAAGTCAACGTTTTACCACGACCAAGGACAAAACGGTCATTTTGCATTGTTCGTCCGATTCCGCCTAACTAATCACCGATTACCCTCACTAATCGTGATTAGTCACTAATCTAATCTAGGAATTTGGGACGGGTCGTTACATGTGAAACCTTGGATATGATGCCTTGTGATGTGATGATTGATGTTATGCGTATGTAGTGCTGATGACTTGCCTATATATGAGTTCTGTGTTGAAATTGATTATGAATTGATTGAGTGGATTGACGTGATGGTGTGTGAGATTGTGTTGTGATGAGGACGTCGAGCTGGGCTCTGAATCCTAAGTGAATTTGTCGTGTGCCTACCTGTAGGGCAGTGGTTGATGTTTGCCATTGTGATTGATATGCTAGCTTAAATTTATTGTTGTGATGGCCTGCCGATTGATTCTATTTATATACGTTTTCACGTACTTCAAGGATGAGAAACTGTAAATGATTTTGAAATGGTTTTCGTATGCATGCATTGTTTTGGAAAACGGAGGGTAAGGAAGAATGGTTTCAAATTATGTTTTTAAACTATTTATTTTCGTCAACTCACACGTTTTCTTGATTTTATGACCCTTCAGAGTCGTTGCACGAAGATCAAGGCTCGAGAGGCGGAGGCATGAATTAGCGGATAATGTGTGTATCCCTTGTTTGACAGGGTTTTAGTCATACGGAAGCAGAACCCGATGATACTTTTGTTGTGTAGTCGGGTGGAGTCCTATCAGATATTATCTTATAAAAGAAATCTAATCCAATGATAATAAAACACAATGCTAATATACTTATCCAAGTTATTTACTAGCACATAGGAAGTTCTTTACTTACTAAGAATGCTAATGCAGTTTAAATTCTTAATTCTAGTACATAAGGAATGTTTTTTTACTAAACATGCTCATGCAGTCTAGATTCAGCAAATCATTCCCATTGGCATTCATCTACAGTTATTCAACCAAACTTTTTACCAATCAATCAACTAGGATACTGAGCTAGATGAATAAAGAAACATAAAAAAAGTTTATTATGACTAATATGTTTTGTTCACGGTTAAATCTTCCTACACAAATGAAACATACAAGTTCATCTATCATCAACTCAAGACATTGTGCAGGCCGATAAACCATTTTAACAACTTCAATACGACAAAATATCATTGCTTCAAAAAATTGAAAACATAATGCTTGAGATCACTAGCTATGTTTTCAAGATAATAAAACCAACTCGCAAAGTGTTAAATAATTCTCTAATTAGGGTTAGGTGTAACGACCCGTCCTGGGAATTTGGGGTTAAGACCGTGATTAAGATGATATTAGTGAGCTTAATCGGTGGTTAGTAGGGTCGGTAGCGTAGAATGACGATTTTGCCCCTAGTTCGGGCAAATTGTTGACTTTTAGTTCGGGAGGTCAAATGGCCTTTGATCGATGACCATGACGTAGTTTGGGACGTCACGAATCCGTAGACAGATGGCACGCCCGATTCCGACATCCGAGGAGGAAGTTATGATGTTCGGAAGGTTGAGGGCATAACCGTAATTTGGTTAAACTAGGGGGAAAAGTTGACTTTTCGTACGATCGGGTTTTGACACGTTGACCTAGGACAGTTAGGTAGATTTCGTCGTCATGAGTTCAACGACAGGCGGCACGTGTTCATCGGAGTTAGGACGTGTGAGTTACGGGTCTAGGAAGGTAGTGGCATTATTGTAATTTTGGGTTCAAAGAAGGGCATTTTGGTCTTTTGGACATTGGGGATTGTGCAACAGATTGGGACAAGTGGACGGTTTAGATTGGGACATTTGTGAGAGAATGGGGAGGATTGTGACACGTGGGGCTGGGCTAGAGGCTTCTAGGGTGCACGGTCCAGTTATTTTGGGCTGAGTGTTCGTGTGTGCTGTGTGTGTGTGTGTGTTTGAAGAAGAGAGAACAGAGACTGAGAGATTGAGAGAAAATTGAAGGGAGTTGGATGTTGATCGTGAGTGTTGGTGTGTTCTGGTGAGTGAGGAGTGACCAGAGGACGAAAGAGAGCTAGGGAGAAGGTTGGGAGGTGAGGTGTGAGTGTGTGTGTGAGGTGGGAGTTCACGAGAAAACTAGGAAAAACAGAGAAGAGGTGAGAGTTTGTGGTGGTGGTGTAGCCGTGTACGGTTCATTTGAACTCAAAGTGGAGCTAGGGATGACTCTGTGACCTTCAAGGAGTGCGGCGGTGAGCACGGCGGCGATCTACGACAGGTAATTTCTTCTCCCCGTGATTTACTCTGTTTTCGCCTGAACTTCAAACCAAAAGTCATGCAGTCTGGGGTTGAGTCGACGGTTTTGGTGAGTTGGGTGAGCTTCAGGGAGGTCTTAGGAACCGTCTACGGTGGTTGCCGTGACGGGGGAGTGGCTGGTTGGTCGGGAGTAAGAACAGGGGTTGTTCGGGTTGTTGTTTCGAGTTCGAATCGACGACTTAGGGGTTGTGTCGTGGTATTTGAGTGAAGGGGGTAGGTTTCTTAGGACTGGACGAAGAAGCTGGTGAAAGAAGGGAGGAAATTGGAGACGGGACGGCGGAGAACCGGGAACGCCGGTTCAGTACAGTCGAACCGGTCGACCCGAGGTAGATGATGATACTGTGCAGGTGCGTGAGGCCCACGCGCAGCCACTTTGGGCGGCGCGTGGGGGCGCGTGCGGCGGTGTTTGGGAAAACAATCAACATGGTTTTTGGTCTAGGAGTTGTAACGAGTCTAATGGAATTAGTTTCGGGTTAATCAGACGTCAATTCGAAGTAGTTCTACGAGGTTGAAGGTTTAGGGTTCCGGTTTGTTACGTTTAGGACCCGGGGATTTTGGGGAAAAATTAGGTGGACCTTCGTAGATGTGTTAGTAACGTTCTTGGGTGATTGTTGACAGGATCGGGATTTCCCGAGGAAGCTGAAGAACGTACGGGACGTTCGGGACGCGATTGAGGGCTCGGTACTGTGAGTGGACCCTTTCTCTAAACTTGAACATGCATAACTGCTTTTAATTACTTGATTTATGATTTTACATGTGATTTCATAATTGTTGAATATGTGATGTTGGTTTTACTTAATTGCACGTTTTTCGAGAAAGTACGTATTTGGCACGTTTTACGAGAAATATCGATTTTTGACTATAATGCCATGGTTTTGGAGTTTTCAAATGATAACTGGTTTTCAATGATTATAAATGGATTTGAGTAAAGGTTTTCGGTTTTAGAATCGGATTTCGGAAAACGAGATTTGATTTTAAAGTTGGAAAGTGGATTTCTGGATTTGGGTTCGGAATGACGGTTCTGGATGCCGGAAGGGCATCAGACCAGTGATTTCGGATTTGGGTTTGGAGATGGATTTAGATTTGGTTTTGGATGGATTTGCTGGATCTGGTTATTGGGTTTAAAGACCCGGATATTGATTTGACGGAGGACGGGCCCGGATTGAGTTTAAAGACTCGGAAGTTTAAAGACTCGGATATATTGATATTTCCCTCGTAGGCCTATTAAGTTTAAAGACTCTGGAGTTTAAAGACTCGGATATTATTGAGGCCTGGATTGAGTTTAAAGACTCGGGAGTTTAAAGACTCGGATATGTCCAGCAGGTTTGATCAGATATGATTGTTTGAGACTTATGTTTTATGATATGGTTTTATAATGTTTATGACGTGAATTCTGTAACTGCTTTCAATTCTGTTTTTATAACGATCTTCATGAGATTTATGATTGTTTTCATTAAATGGGTTATGCATGTATGTTTTCAAAACGGAGGGCCAAACCCTGTTTGTTATAAAATGGTTTTTGAACTTTTATTATTTATGGTCTACTCACACTTTCTGTTTTAAATTGCCCTACAGGTCGTGGAGCTAGGGCGGGGTTTTGGCGTCGAGGCAACGTCGGAGGCATAGAATTTACAAGAGCGACCCCGGAGTGTTTTAAATTTTCTGTGTGCGTGTACTGGTTATCGATTTTCTTCCTTTTGTATTTAGTACTATGCTCTGTAAATGTTGACTTCGAGATGTTTTATATAGTTTCTTATGCGTCTGACTGTGTTACTTTAGTAGTTTACATTGGTGTTGTGTCAGGGTGTCAGACGGGAGCAGGGTTTACCTCGGTTTTCGGGGTGAAACTGGGGTGGGTCCTGACAATTGGTATCAGAGCATAGGTTTGTCGAGTTTGTTGGGCTTATCGGTTTGTGAGGTTGTGTTTAGGTTGTCTGATTGTTTCTATGCATCTTTCAGCGTGCGATTGACGATGCCTCCGAGGCGTAGACTCTCTCCACGACCTGAAGACGAAGCAGCAAGAGGGATAGAGAGTGCAACGCTTGAGCGAGCCCAACGGCTCGGGGCTACGACTTTTAGTGGTGGGGCAGATCCTGAGGAAGCCCAGAGGTGGATCACGATACTTGAGCGGATCTTTGCAGTGATGCATTGCCCACCAGAGGATCGAGTGTTATTGGCTACGTTCTTACTGGACGGTGCGGCGTACGAGTGGTTGTATGTCAGGACCCACCCCGGTTTCACCCCTGAAACCCGAGGTAAATCCTGCTCCTGTCTGACACCCCGACACTAAACAGTCAAACGCAGGAGAAAGAACTCAATAAATCCCGAAGTCAAAGTTTACAGAGCATAGTATTACATACAAGAAATAAAAAACCGATGATAATTATACGCACGCGGAAGAAAACTTAAACACTCCGGGATCCCTCTCGTAATTTCTATGCCTCAGACGCTACCTCGACGTCAAGACCCCGCGCTAGCTACACGACCTGGAGGGAAAGTTAAAACAGAAGATGTGAGTGAACCATAATAAAAGAAAGTTTCTAAAACATTTTTAAGAAAACTCAGTTTACCCTCCGTTTTGTAAACACATGCATAACCCAGTTATCAAAACAGTTAGGATTCAATTATCAGAAAACATCATAAGAAACAGAAACACTATAAAACAGTTATAGAAATCACAGCATATGAATCATAAAACCGTATCAGAAACCATGAACATCAAATCATCATTTTCCGATCAAACCTGCTGGACCTATCCGAGTCTTTAAACTCCCAAGTCTTTAAACTCAATCCAGGCCTCAATAATCCGAGTCTTTAAACTCCCGAGTCTTTAAACTCAATCCGGGTCTTTAAACCCAATCCGGGCCCGTCCCCCGTCAATCAATATCCGGGTCTTTAAACCTAATAACCAGATCCAACAAATCCAATCCAAAACCATTTGAAAACCTTTTCCAAATCCATATCCAAACCCGAATCCGAAACCACTGGTCCGAAGCCCTTCCGGCGTTCAGAACTGTCATTCCGAAACCAAATCCTGAATTCCACTTCCCAAAATCCGATTTTAAAACCGAAAACCTTAATCATCAAATCACGTTCCAAAAGCCCTTTATAATCATTAAAAACCATTTATCATTTGAAATCCCGAAACTATAACATTATATTTCAAAATCACCATTTTCTCGTAAAACGTGCTGCAACCGTCTTTTCTCGAAAACCGTGCCAATACGTAAAACGAACATAGCATTTTCAATAATCATGAAATCACATATAACACCAATAAATAGGTATAGAAAACAATTATGCATGCTCGAGTTTAAGGAAAGGGTCTACTCACAGTACCGAGCCCTCAATTGCATCCCGAACGTCCAGCACGTTCCTCAGCTTCCTCGGGAAATCCCGATCCTGTCAATAACCACCAAATTATGTTACTAACACATCTACGAAGGTTCACCTAAATTCCCTCAAAAATCCCCGAATCCTAAACGTAATAAACCGGGACCCTAAGCTTCCACCCTCGCGAAACTATACTCAAATGACGTCCGAATAACTCGAAACCACTTCCACTAGACTCGTCATAACACCTAGACGAAAAACCATGTTGACACCTTCACCGAAACTGCCGCACGCGCCCCCACACGCCGCCCAAAGTGGCTGCGCGTGGCCCTCACGCGCCAGCTACAGTGCACCCTCTTCCTCGAGTAAACCCGGTTCGCACCAGTGCTGCACATCGGACCGGCGAGAACTGTTCTCCGTCGTCCGGCCACCATTTCACCTCCTTTCTTCACCCACAGCATCGTCCAGTCCTACCCTATCATTTCCCAACTCCAAGTACCTAGACACGGCCCCAATATCGTCGACTCAAGCTCGAAAGAAAGCCCGTACTCTGCCCCTGTTTTCCTTCCCGGCCACCCAGGTAACCTCCCGTCACGGTGGCTATCCCAAACTCGTCCTAGGACCTCAATGAGTCATACCCAACTCACAGAAACCCTCGACTCACTCCTTAAGTCCTCGACTTCCTGTCCGAAACTCACGGCAAAAACAGAGCACACAGAGTCCCCTCCGTCGTGCCAACAGCCACCGTGCACCTCCCGTCACGGCAGCACAACCAGAAGACTCCCAGGCCTCCACTGAGTCCCCTAGACCTCCCTGGACTCTTCGACTCGACTCCTAAATTTACGACTTAACTTCTGAACTCAGTCGACAAAACAGAGCAAAGAAACAAGGATAAGGAATGACCTGCCTCTCGTCGCCGTCGTGAGCTCCGCTGGGGTTGGTCGACTCTTCGTACCCCTCAAGACACCACCACGATCTCAGTTGCACCGTACACGGCCGCCACCGCCACGATTCTCACAACCTCCCTGCTTTTCACCCCTGGTTTTCCCATGGTTCTCAGTTCATTCACACACCACCATCACACCGTCTAACCTTCTCCCTGTCTCACTCTCACTCTCTGATCACTCTCACACCCTCACAACTCACCAACACACACCATCACCGATCAATTTCTCTCAATTTGCTTCCCTCTGTTTCCGTTCTTCTCTACGAACAACACAACACACACAACACGATTCCACCCAAATTATTGGACCGTGCACACACTGGAACCAACCAGAACCCACTACTCCTTTAGCACGTGTCACCATCCCAAAGCCCCTCTCACAAATGTCTCAATCTCAGTCTTCCATCTGTCTTCTCTCTGATGCACACTTTCCAGAGCCACAAAGACCAAACTACCCTTCCTTTTAACCCAAATTTACAATTTTGCCACTATCTTTCTAGACCCGTAACTCCCACATCGTAAGTTCGATGAATACGTGCCGCCTGTCATCGAACTCAGGACGACGAGATCAACCTAACCGTCCTCGGTCAACGTACCAAAACCCGATCGTCCAAAAAGTCAACTATTCCCCTTATTTTACCAAAATTACGATAATGCCTCAACCTTCCGAACATCATAACTTCCTCCTCGGATGTCGGAATCGGACGTACCACCTGCCTATGGATTCGTGACGTCCTAAACTACGTCCTAATCACTGTCAATACCCACTTGACAACCCGAACTAAAAATCAACATTTTGCCCGAACTAGGGGCAAAATCGTCATTCTAGGCTCACGGACCTATCGGAACCACCTAACCACCAATTAGCCTCACTAATCCCACCTTAATCACGCTACTAATCCCGGCTCTCGGGACAGGTTGTTACAATACCCTCGAGTTGTCTGGTTGGACGCCCACACTGTGACTTGGGAGACGTTTCGAGAGAGGTTCCTAGATCAGTATTACCCTCGTTCTTTCCGAGATGCCAAGGAGGCAGAGTTTCTGCAGCTCCAACAGGGGAGTCTGAGTGTGGCTGAGTACGAACAGAAGTTTCAGATGTTGTCTCTATTTGCCTCCTGCGTTTGTGGCTACTGAAGCCGAGAAGTGCCGTAGGTTTGAGTTGGGCCTGCGAGGTGAGATTCGAGCCATAGTGATGGCTGGATCGTTTACTACCCTCCGAGAGTTGTCGGACGTTGCGGTGAGAGTTGAGGCTAGCTGCCACTATGACGCCGGGAGTCATCTTTTTCTGAGCTTTGAGTCAGAGGACACCGAATAGTGGTAACTTCAGTGGAGTATCATCGTCGGGCGATGATCATTTTGGTAGACCCGGTATTTTCCAGAGTTCCGGATCCTGTGGTTACCGAGCACAGCCGACTCCGCAAGCTAGTGCGACGTCTATTGCGTCGACAGGGAGACCGAGTCCTTCTGGTTGGGATGTTTGTTTCTACTGCGGAGAGCGAGGTCATTTCCGACGTGAGTGTCCACTGTTACCACAGGAGGGTGGTGTAGGCCGAGGAGTGGCGGAGCCCGGACAGAGTACAGCGTCAGGGACAACGGGCACTAGAGGAGGTGGTGGTGCCACTAGTAGTTTGAGGGGATGTGGTAGATCTTCAGGATCTCAGGCCCGAGTGTTTTCGATGACTCAGCAGGAGGTTCAGTCAGCACTAGGTGCGGGGACAGGTACTTTTACTATCCTTAGTTATGTCGTGTTTATTGTTGGATCTCGGGGTAGAGTCTAGGATTTTCCCTAGGTGACCTGGAGTGTTACGGTACGGAAGACGATAACTGATCGATATGAGGTTATTGAAGGAAGAAAACCCACAATCTAGAGTTTGCCTTTAGTACTTTGTAGATTTATCCGAAAAGTGGTCGAAGTAACAGCTGAGGGAGTGAGCCAGTAGGTAGGATTTTCTGTTTGGACTAGATTGTTCTGAGTTAGGATTTGGGTTGGTTCCGGGAAGTGCCGGTGGTAGTACGTGAGGATGTACTCTATGACTTCTGTTGAGTGCTCTATATGAGGTATTTTAAAATACCTTTGTTTTCTGTTCATAGAGTTTCCTTTGCGTACACCATGAAGTTCTCGTAGTATTGAAAGAGTGTTATGAGTGGTGAACTGGTAGTTGGGGATGGAGTGAAATACCAAGGTGGAGATGATAGACAGGAAACGCCGGAGAAGTTGTTGTTGACTTAGTGTGGATTATCGGGTAGGAGACCCCTAGTGTTGGGAACGAGCCGTGGAATTTCGGGGACGAAAGTATTTTTAGGAGGGTAGGTTGTAACGACCCATCCGAGAATTTGGGGTTAAGACCGTGATTAAGATGATATTAGTGAGCTTAATCGGTGGTTAGTAGGGTCGGTAGCGTAAAATGACGATTTTGCCCCTAGTTCGGGCAAATTGTTGACTTTTAGTCCAGGAGGTCAAATGGCCTTTGACCGATGACCATGACATAGTTTGGGACGTCACGAATCCGTAGACAGGTGGCACGCCCGATTCCGACATCCGAGGAGGAAGTTATGATGTTCGGAAGTTGAAGGCATAACTGTAATTGGTTAAACTAGGGGGAAAAGTTGACTTTTCGTACGATCGGGTTTTGACACGTTGACCTAGGACATTTAAGTAGATTTCGTCGTCCTGAGTTCAACGACAGGCGGCACGTGTTCATCGGAGTTAGGACGTGTGAGTTACGGGTCTAGGAAGGTAGTGACATTATTGTAATTTTGGGTTCAAAAAAGGGCATTTTGGTCTTTTGCACATTGGGGATTGTGCAACAGATTGGGACAAGTGGACGGTTGAGATTGGGACATTTGTGAGAGAATGGGGAGGATTGTGAAACGTGGGGCTGGGCTAGAGGCTTCTAGGGTGAACGGTCCAATTATTTTGGGGCTGAGTGTTCGTGTGTGCTGTGTGTGTGTTTGGAGAAGAGAGAACAGAGACTGAGAGATTGAGAGAAAATTGAAGGGAGTTGGATGTTGATCGTGAGTGTTGTGTGTTCTGGTGAGTGAGGAGTGACCAGAGGACGAAAGAGAGCTAGGGAGAAGGTTGGGAGGTGAGGTATGAGTGTGTGTGTGAGGTGGGAGTTCACGGGAAAACCAGGAAAAACAGAGAAGAGGTGAGAGCTCGTGGTGGTGGTGTAGCCGTGTATGGTTCATTTGAACTCGAAGGGGAGCTGGGGATGACTCTGTGACCTCCAAGGAGTGCGGCGGTGAGCACGGCGGCGATCGACGACAAGTAATTTCTTCTCCCCGTGATTTACTCTGTTTTCTCTGCGAACTTCAAACCAAAAGTCGTGCAGTCTGTGACAGGACCCACCCCGATTATCGCCTCGATAATCGGGAAGCATCCTGCTCCCGTCTGACAATCAAATCAAAAAGACCGGAAACTAGTTAAAATTACAACACACCCATTGTCAGACCAGGGAGATTAAACAAATACATCCGACTGGACGTCAAGTCCACAGTTTCACAGAGCAATATTACAAAACGAGTTAAAGAAACAAGTCTCTACTCTGTGAACTAACTACTCCGCAACGGAAAAACTTTATGCCTCCGCCTCTGCCTCGGCGCTTGCCCCCACGCTTGTTCCACGACCTGGAGGGAATTTAAAACAACAAGGTGTGAGTGGACCGAAACATAAGTTTAACAGGAAAAACAGTTTTTCCGAAATTGGGTTCGCCCTCCAGTTTTGTAATCCGCATGCATAACCAAGTATTCAAAATTTGTGTGTTAAACTTTTGAAAACTCTTTTTCCGAAACACAAGAAAAACGTTACAGGGATCGTCATCACTCATGTAAAACCATGTAATAATACCAGATTCCAGAAATCATCATTTTGAAACATTATTTGCACAAATCAAGTGAAACATAAAACAATAATCATGATTATGCCGTTGGATCCATCCGAGTCTTTAAACTCAACATTAGGCCTTCCCGGGATATCAACGAGTCTTTAAACTCAAAACACGATTAGTAGGCCTCGGGGGTATCATAATAATCGAGTCTTTAAACTCACGAGTCTTTAAACTCAATTTTCGGGCCCGCCCCCAGAATCAACATACCGGGTCTTTAAACCCAAAACCAGATCCAACCATCCACCGGGTCTTTAAACCAAAACCGTTTTTAAACATATTAAATCAGGATTCATCACAAATCTTTTTCCAACGTTATTCCAAAAACATTTCTCATCGTAACAGGACTCATGCCCGAATTCACATGTAAATTCCAACACATGCAATTAACAGAAGATTTCTTCACAATATGATCAAACATCATAAATCCGAAACATGCATATTCATAACCAGATACTTCATCAAAAATTATCACGCATGCATAGGCAAAAACCGAAATCTCGAAATGCGTGAAATACGATAATTACCTCGAAAAACGTGAAAACAAGTAAAACCGATATATCATCTCACCATCGTAAAATCATATGTAAAACCATGAGATAAATAAGCAAAATAGTCATGCATGCCTAATTTAAAAATCAAAGAGTCCACTCACAGTCTTAGGACACGTCAATCGCGTCCCGCGTGCTCATCCGTAGCTTCGGAAGTGTCCGGGCCTGTGAAAACGTACAAGAAGGGTTACAAACATCCCAAAATAACTCGTAGGATTTTTCCTAATTTTTTCGGATTTTTCGGCGAAAATAAACTTAAAGACTTAATCTTCCGGACTCCCGAAGTTATCCCGAATGACTCCCGATCGATTCGAACTCTAAAGATAAAATGTTATTTAAACTGTAAGGATTAATTCTCATGTTGACCGTGATCGGAGTTGACGTCACACGCGCCGTCACGCGCCGCCCAAAGTGGCTGCGCGTGAAAGCCACGCGCCAAGCTACAGTACCTTCGTCCTTACCCGAATCAACTGATAAACGGGTCTAATACCCGCGACTCAACCCGACCAGTTCAAGCCCAATTCTCAATCAATTCCTCTCGTTTTTGTTCCTATTATCTTCCCTAATCCTTTAATTTTAGGTCTGCAATGAAGGTTAACCTCGACTAGTACCCAAACGACCCAACTCAAACTCGAACAGTCGAACAAATCGACATTCTGTAACTCACCCAAACTAACCCCAATCTCAAATTATTTTCACCAGTAGGTTAAGGGGATTCATACGAACACAATGGTACTGTCAATTGATCTTGCCGTTACCTGGAAGTCGTCGTCCTCAAGCTCGAAAATACTCAGAACCAGGGTACTCCGTTCTTGGCCAATTCGTGAATGTCGTCCTTCGAATTTGACGTGGTTGGTTTCCTTTTGCTCCCAGAAGACTAGAATGGCCCCTGGTTTCGATCAACAAACCTCAGAAATCGAATTCAGTTTTTCCCTCCAACTGGTTCAACTCTGAACCGTAGCTCAGGTTCCTGGGCGAAACAAGCTCCAATCCCTTCAGTTCTTGCACCGTAGTGATCCTAACACCCCCAGAAGTCTCACCGTGTGTTTGGTTTGATCCTTCGACCCTCAGAATTTGAACTCAGCGATTTCCCCCCCAGAAACCCGAAATGGTTCAACACTGGTTCTCTCAATCTCTCTCAGTTTTTCCACCGCAGAAAGGACGCAAATGAGTCCCTAAGTCCAACAGCAATCAGAGTAATCGATTCAAACTGCCAGCAACTCGTGGGAGACACTCTGAAGTCTCTGAAAACGGTTTCCCGCAAGCACAGAGACCACGGCCATTCCTCACTCTCCCGTGCTCTGAGCTCTGCCCAAACGTGCACCAAGGTCACTCAATCCTATTTCCACTGCCTAAAACTACATAAACAAAACGTCTGAACAATCCACTAAAGCCATAAACAATTGAACGCACAAACCCACGGCCGCTGCTCTGTTTTCCACGGTGGTGAACAGTACCCCGTGTGGAAATTACCAAAATGTCCCCCAGGGCAAAAATAACCAAACTGCCCTCCAACTTCCGTGACCCGTAACTCGGTCGTCCGACGTCCGTTTCAAGCGTGCCGCCTGTCGTTGTACTCGGGGCGTCGAGACGAACATAACGGTCTTCGAGTCAAATGGATATCAATTGTCAAACAAAAAGTCAACTTTTTCCCCTTATAACGCCCAAATTACGATAATGCCCCTGAACTTCCGAACATCATAACTTCCACTCCGAGCGTCCGAATCGGACGTGCCACCTGTCTATGAACTCGTGACATCCCGAACTACGTCACGGTCATCACTCAACGTCCGTTCGACCTCCAAATCAAAAGTCAACAAATCGACCACACAAACACAGGGGTAAAAACGTCATTTTATTCAATATTTAATAATATTACATTTCCAGAACGTCCGGGGCGTTACAATCTCCCCTCCTTAAGAAATTTCGTCCCGAAATTTCAAGGAAACAAGTAAGGGAACTGTTCCCGCATCTGCGCCTCGGGTTCCCATGTGGCTTCCTCCACATTCTGGTTCCTCCAGAGGACCTTCACCAGAGGAACGGTCTTCCGACGTAGCACTTTCTCCTTTCGATCCAAAATCTGTACCGGTTGTTCCTCGAAGCTCAAATCATCTCGAAGTTCAATGGGCTGATCCTCCAGTACATGAGATGCGTCAAACACATATTTCCGCAACATCGACACATGGAAAACATCGTGGACCTTCGAAAGCTCTGGCGGTAGTGCCAGCCGGTAGGCCACCGGGCCAATCCTCTCGGTAATCTCGTAAGGTCCAATATAACGAGGGCTCAACTTCCCTCGCCTGCCGAATCGCACTACACCCTTCCAAGGGGACAATTTCAGAAATACCCGATCTCCGACCGCAAACTCCAGATCTCGAATCCGATGGTCCACATAGCTCTTTTGTCTGTCCTGGGCTGCCTTGAGCCGATCCCTGATGAGTTTGACCTTCTCGGTCGTCAGTTCCACCAATTCGGATTTAGTCAGCTTCCTTTCACCCACGTCCGTCCAACACAACGGAGTTCTGCACTGCCGTCCGTACAAGGCTTCGTACGGAGCCATCCCAATGCTCGCTTGATAGCTGTTGTTGTAGGCAAATTCCATCAAGGCTAGATGTGACTCCCAAGTGTCCTGAAATTGCAAAACGCAAGCTCGCATCATATCCTCCAATGTCTGGATGGTCCGCTCAGACTGGCCGTCAGTCTGAGGATGAAATGCAGTACTGAAACGAAGTTTCGTCCCAAATGCTTCCTGCAGACTCTGCCAAAATCGAGAAGTAAATCTTGGGTCTCGGTCAGAAACTATTGATTCCGGAGTACCGTGCAAACGGATGATCTCGTCAATAAACAACTGGGCCAACTGGGTCATCCTGAAATTCTCTCGCACTGGCAAGAAGTGAGCTGATTTCGTAAGCCTGTCCACAATCACCCAAACTCCATCGTGACCCCTGGGTGTCCTAGGAAGTCCAAACACAAAATCCATCGTCAAGTGATCCCATTTCCATTCCGGAATAGGTAGTGGTTGAAGGGCTCCATAAGGTCGTTGTCTCTCAGCCTTCACTTGCTGGCAAATCAGACACCTGCTGACAAACTCGGCAATCTCCCGTTTCATTCCCGGCCACCAGTAGTGCTCTCGCAAGGTACGATACATCTTGGTCCCACCAGGATGCATCCCGTAGGCCGCACTATGAGCTTCGTCCAAGATCTCCTTCTTCAGTGCCTCCACGCCGGGCACACACAACCGTCCTTCTTTTAGCAAAGCTCCATCCTCCCTGACTGTAAGGTCTAGCCGTTCACCGGCTTCCACTTCAATCCGAAGTACACATGAGACAGGATCTTGAGATTGAGCCTCAACGATCCGATCGACCAGGAGTGGTCTCACATGAAAATTAGCCAGCAAGACACCTTGGCCATCCAAACCCAAATCAATGCTATTCTTACGGAGTTCAACCAAAAGTGGCAAATGAACCGTCCGTAGATGTGCTACAGAATGCGTTGACTTCCGGCTTAGAGCATCAGCCACCACATTGGCTTTTCCCGGGTGGTACTCAATCGTGCAATCATAATCCTTAATTAGCTCTAGCCACCGTCGCTGCCTCACATTCAACTCCTTCTGAGTGAACAAGTACTTCAGGCTCTTGTGGTCCGTAAATATTCTGCAAGTCGCACCGTACAGGTGATGTCTCCAAATCTTCAATGCATGCACAACAGCAGCTAACTCCAAATCGTGTGTCGGATAATTGCGCTCATGCGGTTTCAACTGGCGCGAAGCATAGGCGATCACTTTCCCATGCTGCATTAGTACACATCCCAAACCCTGTAAGGATGCATCACTGTACACCTCAAATTCCCCACTGCCGTCTAGAAGGGTCAGTATAGGAGCAGACGTCAACCTTTCCTTTAGCTCCCGAAAACTACGCTCACAATCGTCATCCCACTCAAACTTGACTCCCTTCCGCGTCAGTCGCGTCAACGGGGCAGCAATGGTAGAGAAACCCTCTACAAACCTCCTGTAGTAACCAGCCAAACCCAAGAAACTCCTGACTTCAGTGACGGTCCTCGGTTGTTCCCACTTCGCCACTGCCTCAATTTTCTGAGAATCCACACTGATCCCGTCAGTTGAGATCACATGCCCCAAGAAACTCACGCTCGTCAACCAAAACTGACATTTGCTGAGCTTCGCATACAACTGGTTTTCCCTCAAGGTACCCAGCACCATCCTTAAGTGCTCCTCGTGCGCTTCCGCACTCCTCGAGTAGACCAGGATATCGTCAATGAACACGATGAAAAAGTGATCCAAGTAAGGCTGCAACACTCGGTTCATCAAATCCATAAACGCTGCGGGTGCGTTGGTCAAGCCAAACGGCATCACCAGGAACTCATAATGACCATAACGGGTCCTAAATGCTGTCTTGGGTACATCCTCATCCTTAACCCGCAATTGATGATACCCAGAACGTAGATCAATTTTGGAGAAGTACTGCGCTCCTCGCAGCTGATCGAACAAATCATCGATCCGAGGCAACGGGTATTTGTTCCTGACTGTTACTTTATTCAGTTGCCTGTAATCGATGCAAAGTCTCAAACTCCCATCCTTTTTCCTCACAAACAACACCGGAGCTCCCCAGGGGGATACACTCGGTCGAATAAATCCCATCTCAAGTAATTCTTGTAACTGCGCCTTCAGTTCTTTCAACTCGGCTGGCGCCATACGATACGGAGTCTGAGAAATAGGTTGCGTACCTGGAACCAGATCAATAGTGAACTCAACATCTCGATGCGGTGGCAATCCCGGTAGATCCTCCGGAAAGACATCCGGGAACTCCCGTACAATCGGTATATCCTCCACCCGCAATGGTGCAGCTCGTGAATCCATCACTCGGGCTAAGTATCCCTGGCACCCCTTCCTCAACAACTTACTTG
This sequence comes from Prinsepia uniflora, assembly GCA_032719365.1. NCBI lineage: Eukaryota > Viridiplantae > Streptophyta > Magnoliopsida > Rosales > Rosaceae > Prinsepia > Prinsepia uniflora. The sequence continues at coordinate 94,510 of CM064874.1, forward strand.
CCTTCAGGGCAGATATTACTCCGACAGGAGTTGCTCGCTGAATTCCCTGAAAAGTGGTTTCCGGTAGCCCCGGGCTCCGAAAAGTAACCCTTTTATCGACGCATTCGATGGAGGCGTGATGGAGCGTCAACCAATCCATACCCAAGATGACATCAAAGTCGTGCAAGTCCAAGAGTATCAAATCTGCCACCAGACCAACATCACCTACCATTACGGGGCACTCCCGCAACACTTGGTTCACCACAAACACATCTCCGGTGGGCGTACTCACACCCATGTCACAGTCCAATGCGGACACCTCTCTACCCGCCAACAACTCACAGTCCCGTGAAATAAATGAATGAGTAGCTCCGGGATCAATTAAAGCACAAACATCATGTCCAAAGATCGTGAGTGTACCTGTCACAACACCAGGCGCTGCCCTGGCCTCCTGCTGCGTAACAGCAAAAACTCGGGCCTGTGGTCCAGCTGCTCGCCCACGGCCCCGGCCCCTCTGTCCACTAGCCGCTCCGGTACCACCTCCTCGAGTGCTCCCAGTCCCAGAAACTGCAGCTGTGCTCCGTCCCTGCTCTGCTCCACCCCGACCTGCGCCACCACCATGTGGCAAAGATGGACAGTCCCTCCGATAGTGGCCCCGCTCGCCACAGAAGAAACAGATGACACTGGAAGCATCTCGAACAAAACCACCACTCTGCCGTCCCGTGGAAGCAACAGAAGTCGCGCTCGCCTGCGGAGCAGTCTGCGCCCTAGGCGCTCGGAATCCGGAACCCTGATAGTTACCAGGCCTGCCATAACGATCATTGCCTGCAGATGAGGCTCCACCATAACGTCCCTTCTTCGAGGCTCCCTGACCATACGATCCAGAATATGAACGCCCGCGACGTTGTCCACCACCAGAATACTGTGGACGTGTCGGGAGACTAGCCTCAACCCGCACCGCGGCATCAGACAACTCCCTGAGAGTAGCAAAAGCTCCGGCCGTCACAATGGCCCGTATCTCACCCCGTAGGCCAAGCTCGAACCTACGGCATTTCTCAGCCTCAGTAGATACAAAGGTAGGAGCAAAACGAGCTAGCATCTGAAATTTCTGTTCATACTCAGCTACGGACATGCACCCCTGTTGGAGCTGCAGAAACTCGGTCTCCCTAGCATCACGGAATGAACGGGGATAATACTGATCCAGAAACCGCTCACGAAAGGTCTCCCAAGTCACTGTACGGGCATCCCAACCCGACAACTCCAGAGTGTACCACCACTCATAAGCAGAGCCATCAAGTAGAAATGTGGCCAACACCACACGCTCCTCAAGAGGACAGTGCATCACAGTAAAAATCCGTTCAATCCGAGAAATCCAACGGTGAGCATCCTCGGGATCCGCTCCACCACTGAACACCGTAGCCCCAGGACGCTGGGCTCGCTCGATCGAAGCGCTCTCGGCATCGCCATTAGGTCGTGGAGGGGGTTCGCGTCGCGGAGGCATGGCCGGTCGTCCTTCTTTCTGTAAGAGGCATAAGTTAGCACAATAATCAAGGCACACCCGAGTGCCGGACACGAATCGTAAACCTAGGCTCTGATACCAATTGACAGGACCCACCCCGATTATCGCCTCGATAATCGGGAAGCATCCTGCTCCCGTCTGACAATCGAATCAAAAAGACCGGAAACTAGTTAAAATTACAACACACCCATTGTCAGACCAGGGAGATTAAACAAATACATCCGACTGGACGTCAAGTCCACAGTTTCACAGAGCAATATTACAAAACGAGTTAAAGAAACAAGTCCTACTCTGTGAACTAACTACTCCGCAACGGAAAAACTTTATGCCTCCGCCTCTGCCTCGGCGCTTGCCCCCACGCTTGTTCCACGACCTGGAGGGAATTTAAAACAACAAGGTGTGAGTGGACCGAAACATAAGTTTAACAGGAAAAACAGTTTTTCCGAAATTGGGTTCGCCCTCCAGTTTTGTAATCCGCATGCATAACCAAGTATTCAAAATTTGTGTGTTAAACTTTTGAAAACTCTTTTTCCGAAACACAAGAAAAACGTTACAGGGATCGTCATCACTCATGTAAAACCATGTAATAATACCAGATTCCAGAAATCATCATTTTGAAACATTATTTGCACAAATCAAGTGAAACATAAAACAATAATCATGATTATGCCGTTGGATCCATCCGAGTCTTTAAACTCAACATTAGGCCTTCCCGGGATATCAACGAGTCTTTAAACTCAAAACACGATTAGTAGGCCTCGGGGGTATCATAATAATCGAGTCTTTAAACTCACGAGTCTTTAAACTCAATTTTCGGGCCCGCCCCCAGAATCAACATACCGGGTCTTTAAACCCAAAACCAGATCCAACCATCCACCGGGTCTTTAAACCCAAAACCGTTTTTAAACATATTAAATCAGGATTCATCACAAATCTTTTTCCAACGTTATTCCAAAAACATTTCTCATCGTAACAGGACTCATGCCCGAATTCACATGTAAATTCCAACACATGCAATTAACAGAAGATTTCTTCACAATATGATCAAACATCATAAATCCGAAACATGCATATTCATAACCAGATACTTCATCAAAAATTATCACGCATGCATAGGCAAAAACCGAAATCTCGAAATGCGTGAAATACGATAATTACCTCGAAAAACGTGAAAACAAGTAAAACCGATATATCATCTCACCATCGTAAAATCATATGTAAAACCATGAGATAAATAAGCAAAATAGTCATGCATGCCTAATTTAAAAATCAAAGAGTCCACTCACAGTCTTAGGACACGTCAATCGCGTCCCGCGTGCTCCTCCGTAGCTTCGGAAGTGTCCGGGCCTGTGAAAACGTACAAGAAGGGTTACAAACATCCCAAAATAACTCGTAGGATTTTTCCTAATTTTTCCGGATTTTTCGGCGAAAATAAACTTAAAGACATAATCTTCCGGACTCCCGAAGTTATCCCGAATGACTCCCGATCGATTCGAACTCTAAAGATAAAATGTTATTTAAACTGTAAGGATTAATTCTCATGTTGACCGTGATCGGAGTTGACGTCACACGCGCCGTCACGCGCCGCCCAAAGTGGCTGCGCGTGAAAGCCACGCGCCAAGCTACAGTACCTTCGTCCTTACCCGAATCAACTGATAAACGGGTCTAATACCCGCGACTCAACCCGACCAGTTCAAGCCCAATTCTCAATCAATTCCTCTCGTTTTTGTTCCTATTATCTTCCCTAATCCTTTAATTTTAGGTCTGCAATGAAGGTTAACCTCGACTAGTACCCAAACGACCCAACTCAAACTCGAACAGTCGAACAAATCGACATTCTGTAACTCACCCAAACTAACCCCAATCTCAAATTATTTTCACCAGTAGGTTAAGGGGATTCATACGAACACAATGGTACTGTCAATTGATCTTGCCGTTACCTGGAAGTCGTCGTCCTCAAGCTCGAAAATACTCAGAACCAGGGTACTCCGTTCTTGGCCAATTCGTGAATGTCGTCCTTCGAATTTGACGTGGTTGGTTTCCTTTTGCTCCCAGAAGACTAGAATGGCCCCTGGTTTCGATCAACAAACCTCAGAAATCGAATTCAGTTTTTCCCTCCAACTGGTTCAACTCTGAACCGTAGCTCAGGTTCCTGGGCGAAACAAGCTCCAATCCCTTCAGTTCTTGCACCGTAGTGATCCTAACACCCCCAGAAGTCTCACCGTGTGTTTGGTTTGATCCTTCGACCCTCAGAATTTGAACTCAGCGATTTCCCCCCCAGAAACCCGAAATGGTTCAACACTGGTTCTCTCAATCTCTCTCAGTTTTTCCACCGCAGAAAGGACGCAAATGAGTCCCTAAGTCCAACAGCAATCAGAGTAATCGATTCAAACGGCCAGCAACTCGTGGGAGACACTCTGAAGTCTCTGAAAACGGTTTCCCGCAAGCACAGAGACCACGGCCATTCCTCACTCTCCCGTGCTCTGAGCTCTGCCCAAACGTGCACCAAGGTCACTCAATCCTGTTTCCACTGCCTAAAACTACATAAACAAAACGTCTGAACAATCCACTAAAGCCATAAACAATTGAACGCACAAACCCACGACCGCTGCTCTGTTTTCCACGGTGGTGAACAGTACCCCGTGTGGAAATTACCAAAATGTCCCCCAGGGCAAAAATTACCAAACTGCCCTCCAACTTCCGTGACCCGTAACTCGGTCGTCCGACGTCCGTTTCAAGCGTGCCGCCTGTCGTTGTACTCGGGGCGTCGAGACGAACATAACGGTCTTCGAGTCAAATGGATATCAATTGTCAAACAAAAAGTCAACTTTTTCCCCTTATAACGCCCAAATTACGATAATGCCCCTGAACTTCCGAACATCATAACTTCCACTCCGAGCGTCCGAATCGGACGTGCCACCTGTCTATGAACTCGTGACATCCCGAACTACGTCACGGTCATCACTCAACGTCCGTTCGACCTCCAAATCAAAAGTCAACAAATCGACCACACAAACACAGGGGTAAAAACGTCATTTTATTCAATATTTAATAATATTACATTTCCAGAACGTCCGGGGCGTTACAGTCTGGGGTTGAGTCGACGGTTTTGGTGAGTTGGGTGAGCTTCAAGGAGGTCTTAGGAACCGTCTACGGTGGTTGCCGTGACGGGGGAGTGGCTGGTTGGTCGGGAGGAAGAAAAGGGGTTGTTCGGGTTGTTGTTTCGAGTTCAAGTCGACGAATTAGGGGTTGTGTCGTGGTATTTGAGTGAAGGGGGTAGGTTTCTTAGGACTGGACGAAGAAGCTGGTGAAGGAAGGGAGGAAATCAGAGACGGGACGGCGGAGAACCGGGAACGCCGGTTCAGTACAGTTGAACCGGTCGACCCGAGGTAGACGATGATACTGTGCAAGCGCGTGAGGCCCACGCGCAACCACTTTCGGCGGCGCGTGCAGCGGTGTTTGGGAAAACAGTCAACATGGTTTTTGGTCTAGGAGTTGTAACGAGTCTAATGGAATTAGTTTCGGGTTAATCGGACGTCAATTCGAAGTAGTTCTACGAGGTTGAAGGTTTAGGGTTCCGGTTTGTTACGTTTAGGACCCGGGGATTTTGAGGAAAAATTAGGTGGACCTTCGTAGACGTGTTAGTAACGTTTTTGGGTGATTGTTGACATGATCGGGATTTCCCGAGGAAGTTGAAGAACGTACGGGACGTTCGGGACGCGATTGAGGGCTCGGTACTGTGAGTGGACCCTTTCTCTAAACTCGAACATGCATAACTGCTTTTAATTACTTGATTTATGATTTTACATGTGATTTCATAATTGTTGAATATGTGATGTTGGTTTTACTTAATTGCACGTTTTCGAAAAAGTACGTATTTGGCACGTTTTACGAGAAATGTCGATTTCTGACTATAATGCCATGGTTTTGGGGTTTTCAAATGATAACTGGTTTTCAATGATTATAAATGGATTTGAGTAAAGGTTTTCGGTTTTAGAATCGGATTTTGGAAAACGAGATTTGATTTTAAAGGTGGAAAGTGGATTTCCGGATTTGGGTTCGGAATGACGGTTATGAATGCCGGAAGGGCATCAAACTAGTGATTTCGGATTCGGGTTTGGAGATGGATTTAGATATGGTTTTGAATTGGATTTGCTGGATCTGGTTATTGGATTTAAAGACCCGGATATTGATTTGACGGGGGAAGGGCCCGGATTGAGTTTAAAGACTCGGGAGTTTAAAGACTCGGATATATTGATATTTCTCCCGTAGGCCTATTGAGTTTAAAGGCTCGGGAGTTATTGAGGCTTGGATTGAGTTTAAAGACTCGGGAGTTTAAAGACTCGGATAGGTCCAGCAGGTTTGATCGGATATGATTGTTTGAGACTTATGTTTTATGATATGGTTTTATAATGTTTATGATGTGAATTCTGTAACTGCTTTCAATTCTGTTTTTATAACGATCTTCATGTGATTTATAATTGTTTTCATTAAATGAGTTATGCATGTATGTTTTCAAAACGGAGGGCCAAACCCTATTTGTTATAAAATGGTTTTTGAACTTTTATTTTTTATGGTCCACTCACACTTTCTGTTTTAAATTGCCCTCCAGGTCGTGGAGCTAGCGCGGGGTTTCGGCGTCGAGGCAACGTCGGAGGCATAGAATTTACAAGAGCGACCCCGAAGTGTTTTAAATTTTTCGTGTGCGTGTACTGGTTATCAGTTTTCTTCCTTTTGTATTTAGTACTATGCTCTGTAAATGTTGACTTCGGGATGTTTTATATAGTTTCTCCTGCGTCTGACTGTGTTACTTTAGTAGTTTACGTTGGTGTTGTGTCAGGGTGTCAGACGGGAGCAGGGTTTACCTCGGTTTTCGGGGTGAAATCGGGGTGGGTCCTGACATTAGGCTTGTATTGGACCAGGTTGAAATATTATTCCTAATTAATAATTATTTTATGGACATGCCAGGTTGGGCTTAATGGGCCTTAACGGGTTCAGGCCTATCAAGTTTGAACACTCTAAACCCAAATCCAACCAGTTAACTTTCAGGCCGAGCTAGCCCATGACCCATAATGGGCCGGGTCAGGCTTTTGTCAATGGGTGTAGCGGGTACTATAAACCCATGAGCTTCTAGGCCAAATGGTACGGGCTTGGTGCAAGTATGCAACACCTGTTTTCATTACTACCTAATAGGTCGATGAATTTTTTTTACTTGGGACAACAATTAAAAATAGCCATAATTGGTCAAAAAACTTGTAAATATGCCCAAAAATTGTTGGCTCGTTATGTAAAAACGAGCTACGACTTGAGAAATCCAAAGTTAGCGGCCTAATGGGCTTAAAGAGAGGAAGAACCATACCGAGATGGTCATCATGGTGGTGGGATGGCTTAGATATATTCGGAGTCTAATCGACGCTATTGTAAGTTTGTGAAGAGGTTTTCAGGGGTCTAGCTTGCTCATTTGCTTGTGTGCCATGTTTCTTGTGAAAAAATGGATGATTTTTTCTAGCACTATTTCAAGTTTTCTAAAATTATCAAAATATCATTATAATTTCACACGTCTGTTATTTCTTTATTTTAAATGAAATTGCTTGTTGTTTGCGCCTATACACTCATAATGGAAAGTTCTATCTACGAATGTCAAAGCTGAAATTTGAAATTCAACTTAAACGGATGCTTCACAAGAAAAGCCAAATTTTATCTTATCGGAACAATTTAATCAACTTAATTTCATAACTAATTGAAATGGGGTTTTTTTTGGGTCGGGGTGTTACATATAATCAAACATTATGTCATTCTTTTGGGGGATCTGAAAGTCATAGAGTCTGGTCTTTTGGATCACAAACTACAGGCCGTACAAGGGCCACAAATGATGTGACATATATGTAAATTACTCAGATATGAAAGGCCGGAAGGTTAGAAACTCCCGACTGGCACATGTGGCCCAATATGAAGCCCATGTTTTTCGCCTTGTCTCGGTCTCTCTCCGTTGCCTGTGCCCCTCTACCACTTACCCACCACTGAGTGAGGAAAAGTTACCACTTAGTCACTTTACCCACCACAAGGGCCACAAGAGAATAACAAACCTCGAGGACCGTCTCTCTCACTCCCTCTCTTTTCGTGGCTCTTTCACACCCAAGCAAAACATTCATATACAGTACCCATCACGGCATAAACCCATAAAACCCACAAAATCAATAGACTCGAAACAGCTCATGTCATGCATTTTCTGATGGATTTGAGAAGGCTTTCAATTCCCAAACCCTATCTTCTCTACTCCCCCTTAAACCGCCCCTTAACCTGTGCCACCTGCAATCCCCAACGCCCCCAGGAAGCTCCTCAACCGCCGCTATTAGAGCTTCCGAAACAACCACAGCCTCTGAATCAAAATTTGCACAGCTTAGTATCTTCTATTCTCTCTAAACCATCTTTGGATTCGTCAAAATGTAAGGCTCTTATACCCCTTTTGTCCCCTCTTGACTTTGATCGCTTATTCTATTCCATTAGCTCCAATGTGAATCCCAAAACAGCACTTCATTTCTTCTATTTTGCTTCTGAATCTTATAAGTTTCAGTTTATGATTCGATCTTTTTGTATTTTGGTTCGTTTGCTTATTGCTTCGAATCTTGTGGCCCCTGCGAGATTGCTTTTGATCCGTTTGATTGATGGGAATGTGCCAGTTTTAGATGCTCACCCCAATCAAAGGCATATGGAGATAGCCATTGCGATGTTAGACTTGAATACTGCGTCTAAACGAGGTCTTGGGGTTCAGGCATTGGATTTGTTGCTTCATGTTTATTGTACCCAATTCAAGAATATGGGTTTTGGTTGTGCAATTGATGTTTTCCTGTCTTTTTCTAAAAAAGGTGTGTTTCCATCTTTGAAGACTTGTAACTTTTTCTTGAGTTCTTTAGTGAAGGCTAATGAACTTAAAAAGTTTTCTGATATATTTGAAGTTATGTGTCGAGGCGTTTCCGCTGATGTTTACTTGTTTACTACTGCAATTAATGCATTTTTCAAGGGAGGGAAGGTTGATGATGGGATACGTTTGTTCTCAAAAATGGAAAGGCTGGGTATTCCTCCAAATGTTGTTACATACAATAGTGTTATTCACGGGCTCTGTAAGAGTAGAAGATTAGATGAGGCCTTCCTGGTTAAGAAGATGATGGTCGAAAACAATGTGAAACCAAGTCTTATAACATATAGTGCACTCATTAATGGTTTGATTAAGCTGGAGAAGTTTTATGAAGCACATAGTGTTTTGAAAGAAATGCGTAATAGCGGATTTGTCCCAAATGAGGTTGTCTACAACATATTGATTGATGGGTACTGTAAAAAGGGAAATATGGGTGCGGCACTAAAGATAAGGGATGATATGTTATCCAATGGGTTAGCTCCTAATACCGTTACTCATTATTCTCTACTGCAAGGATATTGTAAAAGTAATAATTCTGAACATGTTGAGCAACTTTTAAACGAGATTCTATCCAGTTGTTCATCAATAAACCCTGCTCTTTGTTTCTCAGTCACTCACTGGTTATGCATGAAACGTAGATTTGCTTCTGCACTGAAGTTTACCGTCGAATTGCTATTAAGAAACCTTAGGCCCAGTGATAACTTGCTTACCACATTGGTTGGTGGGCTTTGTAAAGATGGAAAGCATTCTGAAGCAGTTGAACTTTGGTTTACGCTATGGGAAAAAGGATTCGCAGCCAACACAGCGACCTCAAATGCTATAATTCATGGACTCTGTGATGCTGGTAGCATGGAAGACGTAGTTAGGCTACTCAAACCAATGCTCGATAGAGGTTTGGTATTGGATAGAATCTCATACAACACACTTATCTTGGGTTGTTGCAAGGAGGGAAAAGTGGAGGAAGGGTTTACACTTAAGGAAGAGATGGGGAAGCAAGGAATTCAACCCGATATTTACACTTATAATTTGCTACTGCATGGTCTATGTAATAAGGGAAAGTTGGACGATGCAGTTAGACTTTGGGATGATTGTGAAAATTGTGGGCTGGTTCCCAATGCCTATACATATGGGGTGATGATAGGTGGGTACTGTAAATCTGGCAGAGTGAATGAGGGTCAAATCCTCTTCAATAAGTTGGTGACTAAGAAAATGGAGCTAAATTCCGTTGTTTATAATACACTAATCAAAGCATATTGCACTGATGGGAATATGACTGCAGCCCTTGGTCTCCGCCATGACATGAAAAAGAAGGGAATTCAACCAACTTGCACCACATATTCTTCTCTTATACATGGACTGTGCAATATTGGTAATGTGGAGGATGCTAAATACCTTCTTGATGAAATGCGGAAGGAGGGTTTGATGCCAAATGTTGTTTGTTATACAGCACTAATTCATGGTTATTGTAGGCTAGGCCAAATGGATGAGGTGGGGACTGTTTTTATGGAGATGTCTTCGAATAACGTACAACCTAATAAGATTACTTACACTGTCATGATTGATGGGTATTGTAAACTAGGAAATATGGAAGAAGCAACTAAACTTCTATCTGAGATGACAAGTATGGGAGTTGTCCCAGATTCGGTCACCTATAATACCATAATAAATGGATTTTCCAAGGAAGGGAAGGTGGAAGAAGCTTTTGAATTATGTAAACATATGTCCGGTAAAGGTATAGCTTTAGATGAAATTACGTATACAACATTGGTTCATGGGTTGCATCTGCCCACTACAGGTGCAAATCAGGAATGATTGGGAACATTCATAAGGTTATATTTTTACTTTATTCATAAAGAATTCTTTCATATATAACATATTTATCATATTTAATTTGCGCACCCTATTGTTAATTTCAGAAGTTAATATGATTAATTTACAGGTGCGTATTGTTATTCTTAAGATTGCTGACTGTAGATCATGGGATGCATCTCCTTGGCTTCTCCAAAATGATTCTTGAACATCTGGAGGTTGGTAGATCTGTACATGACTTATTTCCTGGCTTCATATTTGATACTTGTTTGAAGAGTATTCCATTACTTATAATTCAATTACTTTGTGGAGTTCATATATGCTATGGCATCTTATTAATAGGGTCGAGGTTTTGCTAGTGTTTCTTTTAGGGTATGTTTGGATGAGGAACTTCAAAGTACCAATGGATTTAAGAAAAACACTACAAAATAATTAATAGAGAGGTTTTTAAGTAGGTAGTTGAGCAACTAGAAAGGGAGCACATGCACCGCTTGAGCATGACAAAACCACTAAAAAGCAATTTTCAATGTAACACAAATCAAGGTTTTGCTTACAAGTATCTCTAAATGCATTGCATCTAGTCATTTGAAATCCCTCCTTCTAATGTTAAGTTCCTCATTTTAGCTAATTTAGCCTAAGTCCCTGGGCACTTCGAAGTTCCTCGTCCAACATAGCCTTAGGGCAGTTATCCATAGTCATGGTATGACACTGGCTCATAAGTAAATCTATTCCTTGGGTTAGGATGAAAGTAATTAGCTGGAAAATTGAATTGTTTGTGCATGTTTCTCCTTTAAGCAACCATGCAATTAATTTAAAGACTTCACTCTTTCTGATGCATTCTTGGCCTTCTATATGGTATAAGCTAGTAACCCGGTAGTGATGAGTATGACCAGGTAATGTAACATATGAAAGCTGTACTGTAAGACCATTATCTTGTAGCGTTCCCACTCAATTTAGGTTACTGGAAGGGGAGATGAGCATAACCTTTAGCATTGTTGCATAAAGTGGCGCCTCTTAGTAAAATCAAACTCATATACTCACTTCTCTCATTACTCCAGATAAAGCCCCCTCCCCTTCTCTCTAAATAGCACAGGGAAACCTCAAATGGAAAAAATGCTACGGTATTATCGAATAGTGTGGCTATAATGCATGCAGATATACCCCTTTCTTTTCCATCTCAATTTTTCTACTGCACTAGTATTGCACACAGGGATGTGCTAACTCTTTAATTTTGACGGTCTACGTTACTAATTTTTATGCTTATCACTAGTTGCAACATATTCAATTTGACTCTGGGACTGGCTATGTTTAAAAGATTAAATAAAAATTAGACAGCAGCAGGGGGAGATCTTTTATATGATAAGCTTAGGAATGTGAACCTGGCTCTAAAAATTGCTCGGTAATTTTTTTTTTAATCTTTTTTCGTTTCACAAAAATATTCATGTGAGTTCCACTTGGTGATTGAGCAGCTGTGATCATTGAGTAGACTTATTTTTTTCTCTTCTTCTTGTTTGTTTTCGTTTTCAATCACAATTTACTATATACCTGACCCAGCTATTCCTCAATTGGCTGCCTGAATCCAGTATTGATGCTTTCCAGGCCACGACATATAAGGCATTAATATCAAATCAGATCACGATATATAGCTTTGGAATAAATCATCCTTTTGGATAACATAATTTAGATTGTGTTTGACCCCATTTTAATGTAAGTTTCTTTTCTTCTCTTAGATCTTAGGAATTGGAGTTCTATCAAATCAGAGAGTAGGTTTCCTGAATGATAGTTTATGGGCGTAGCAATCCATGTATGTTCTTTCATTTTATTAATTTTCTTACCATATTTGCGCCTGGCTTTGAACCATATAATCTATGAAGTATTAATGATTGTTGCCCAAGGTACCTGTTGCTCCATTTATTTATTTTTACGATATTATATTTGTAACGACATTACCTCATTGAAATTGCTTGGATAAAAAGCTACTTTTCTTGATTCATGGTCATTCTTACGATCATATAGTCTAACCTAGATGCAAGACACAAAAAAATTTCGAATATTTAAGAACAAAGATAATTAGATTATACTTCCATAGATTTGTACTAATGTTGAGATTTAAAAATCCCATATCAGGTACTTGAACCCTGGCATGAAAGTGTATAATATCCTAAGCCTTTCTCAACATTTCCATTTGGTTTGGATTGGATGCTGTAACATTAACAACTAATATACTTTCAAAGGATAAATTTCTTAAATTTGATGAGGAAAAAGTGTTAAATAGTCATGTGAACAATGAATCAAGCCCCTTATATGAGTTATCAAGCCCCTTAGATTTGTACTAAAATTGAAGCTTTGAACTAATATTTATTACTATAATTTTGGTTAAAAATCAGATGAGGAATACGCTTGGTGAACATATAGAGAAATTGATGATCTTATTATGATAAGTTAGAGACTAGGAATATGCTTGTTTTCTTCTTTTATGAAGTAAATTATAGTATTTAGTTTCTAAAAGCAACCAGCGTGTCCTTAAGATCATCTAAAAGTTTGAATGTGGATAACCCTTTTGATATAAAGGAAGGAAGGAGATGATGGAAAAGATGGACAACAAATGTAGAAGGAAAAATGCACAAAATGAAACCTAGAAACCAAAAACTATTTTTTGTGGGTCTCACTTTATAGATTTTGTTTCCATTCTTAGTTCTTTATTTCTTCCTCTTCATACCACCACTGTTCTTCATCACTTCTTTGTCTCCTATACTTTATCTATATCTCAAGAAGAAGGAACATAAGAGAGGTTTAAAAAAATTTGAGACTTCTTATCACTTTTTTAGTTCTTTTTGTCTGAATTTCTGTTGAATTAACTATCTAGGAAAAATTCAGGAAGAAATAAAAAAAAAAAAATTGTGAAGAAAAGGAATTAATGATATGTGGTTGTTATGTGGTCTTTTGGTGAGCTTCCCTTGTTCTCTTAAAATGTGTTCTTTTTTTGTTGGAGTGAAATTCTTCTTTTTAGGTTTCTAACGAGTTTTTTATTTTTACTAGACAGTTCTTGTGAACACACTTGTTGTGATGGAACTCAAAAGCAATGACTATGCTTGCAACTGCCAAGGGTATTACTGTTTGTTGCCCAAGGTAGCTGTTGCTCTCTTTATTTATTTGTAGGTTATTTTATTTGGTAACGAGACACTTCATTGATATTGCTTGGAAAACAAAAACTACTTTTCTTGATTCGTGGTCGTTCTTACATTCATAGAGTAACCTGGTCCTAGATGCAATATACATTTCAAAATTCGAATAATTGCATAGGCTGAAATTGGCTCCTTTAGTACATGGGAAGAATACTTTCCCTAACCACTTGGGGCTATCTCCCCCAAACACCGCAAGTTTCCACTGATTTACAATAGTAAATGGAAAAATGATTTATGCTTTCACAGTTTGTTCTTCTCAGTCACTAGCTTTGGTCCTATTGAAATTGGCATTGCTCCTTGACAGCCAAAACAATCTCCATTTTGATGGAGGAATTTAAAAGAATAGATTTTAACACTATTTACAATAACCATGATACCTAAAGCATTTTGATGGATGAAATTTAAGAGAATAGAGTTTTTAACACTATTAACAATAACCATGATACATAAAATCCAATGTGCGTGTACATATTTGTTGATAAACGTAAAATGTAGGCTAAGTAGATTCATTGTACCATTTTGAGTGTGGATTTGAAATCAGCAGACACAAGGACTCATTTCGAATCTGTCTCGTCTATTTACCTTTACCTTCCAAACGTTTATGTATTTTTTGGCGTTGCTTCAATCAATTTACTCGTAGATAAATTCTTTAGGCTTGAAGTCTTACAGTCCAAATGGAACGCTGCAGAGGTTAACTTCCCAATCTTTATGGAATTTCTCAGGAATGCTTTCTACCTTTTTCAATGCATGCATCTCTCTGGGGGACATAGGCTTTCTATATATGACGCCTCTCTCAAAAATGTTATTGCATGCAGCAAAAGGTGTCTGTGACATTTATTCGCTTTAATCAATGTCCAATAGATTCTAATGTTGCGATATGACATTAAATTTTGGTGTTTTTTCCTTTTCCAGCGTGGATGAATATTAGTTTGATACAAATCAGGTTGATTGGGGAGGAAACCAGTTCCCTGCAGCGGTTTACGAAAGCAATTCAGGTAAAATATGTTAGAGTGGAAGAAGTAAATTTGATGATGATTACTCTTTGTGGATGCTACCAGCGGTAATTTGATTTTCCGATAACATAGGTGAGTCAGCTCCAGTGGAGAAGGTGATGATCATCTTGTGCTGCGATTAGGAACTAAAAAGGTGACAACGAGTCTAGCTACAGACAAGGGTCTTGTTTCTTACACTCCAGAAAAAATAAAGGGAAATTCACGGCTTTCGAAGTGGCTCCATTTTTAGTTCAAAAATAGAACCCTTATAAAAATAGTTACAAAAAATAGATACTATAGAAGCAAAATGTTAACCCTGCGAACTGTAGCACGACAGTGAACCCACCCTCCATCCCACCAGATTGAACTCTCTGTCCATCCCACGAAGTTGAACCCTCTGTCCCTCCACGAAATTGAACCCTCCCTCCCACGAGATCGAACCCTCCCTCCCTCCCTCCCTCCCATGAGATCGAACCTTCTCTCCACAAAACCGAATTCGTTGTTGATGAGCGCTCCAAGGACAAAGTCGAATTGCTGCCCAGCCTATTCCATCCACGTGAGTACTTAATTTTTCTTCCTTGATTTTCAGATTTTCAGTTCCTTTTCTGATTTGGACCTCAATTGGAGCTGATCCTTTTGCGAATTTTGCTGTATAATTGTTAATCGGTTGTTATTGTAAGATTGTGATGTAAATTGGATTTTTCTTGAATGTTGATTGCTTTAGGCTGCAGAAGATGGGAGCTTTGGATGTAAATAAGGTGGTTCACAGACAACAGGGTTGGCTTTTCATCACTTGCGGTTGGTTACATGGTGGTGTTTTCCATTTATTGGCTAATATGCTGTGCCTTTTGGTTACTGGATATTGGCTGGAGCAAGATTTTGGCTTCGGTAAGTATTTAGATATTTGAAACCCAGTTTTGTTCTGAAATTTTGTCAATTAATTCCTGTATTGTTTACAAATTCAAAGAACTTTGTGATGATTATAAGTATTTTCATCATTCGATGAGTGCTGGTTTTTCTTTCACAGTGCAAAGTTTGGGTATATGATGAGACTAGTTGGATTTCATTGCGAATGAGCCAGAACTATGACTTTGCTGCTCCTATTTCATTATGTTCATGTCACTAGACAAAGCATAGCTCATGTCCTTTGCTTATTTCCTATGTGTTTCTGTTGCTGTCCGGATTGCTATGATATATGCCATCTCTGGAGTTGGTGGGAGCTTGCTGTCTTCCCTTTTCATCCAAACAAACATCTCTGTTGGTGCTTCGGGTGCACTTTTCGGGTTGCTTGGAGCCATGCTTTTTGAACTTATCACTAGACAAACATCTCTGTTGGTGCAACATCTCTGTTGCAGTAAGGTAATTAATGAACTGCTTTTAACCGAGCCTCAAACTTCAAAGAAAGATTTGGTGAAATTCAGGGTATCTGATTCCTTATTGTTGTTCAGTTTGGTGCACTTTTACCGTTCTGACCATCATCACGATTAATTTGGATGTGGGAATACTCCCACATGCACATGTGGACAAGTTTGCTCACATTGGAGGATTTCTTTCAGGGGTTTTCCTCGGCTTTGTGTTTCTTAGCCGGCCCCAGTTTGGATGGGTTAACCAAAGATATTCTCCTCCAGGATATGCACCTTCTCAAGTTAAGGGCTGGCTTTGGCAAACAAGCTCTTCACTTTTGTTTCATTAGTGTCAAACTTGAACTCTCTCATTTTCCTTTCTAGTCTAGTTGAATGGTATTCTTCTTGTGATGAATCAATGTGAGTGTAGTTGTCTTGCATTTTTCTTTTGTAAGCGGATTCCTTATGTATTTCATATTTAGCTTGGTGGCGTCTTACATCTGTTTGATTTTTGTTATGGATTCTAGACTTATTCGCGTACTCTCATCCTCTTCAAGACAACTAATTTGAGCATTTGCTTCAACAAACAAGACGGCTTTGATTGCGAGAATTTGCATCCTATGTGTTTATCTAAATTCATTCTATCGTCTACTGTGCAGGTAGTACTTGTTCGTTTCATTTGTCAAAAGAAGATAATTGGGTGTCAATTGAGAAACAGAGATTGATCTAAGTTTTGACCATTCAGACATCATGATGTTTGAGTCATCAGAGATTGGCAAACCTCAACCTCTCCGAATTTTGATCTTGTATCTTTTCACCCAATGAAGATTTAAGACAAGTTTCTAACTGGGAGAGAAGAGGATGATGATACTTTAAATGTGGTATTTTCATACTTGGGTGCTTTGGTCTAAAATTTTCATGAAAGTTATCTTTTTTGTCCATGTAGTCAGTTAGTATCCTTATTGACAGTGTCTTCATGGTCTGTTAGTGTTTTCATAGCCAGGTTGTTGAGAATTGCATGTTTTGGTTTGGAATTTTCATCAAATTATGCTCTTTCCTGAAGGCAGGTAGTGTTCTTATAGTCAGTGCAATGAGAATTGGATGTATTAGCATGAAATTTTCATTAAAGTTTGCTCTTTTTTGTCCTTATAGTCGGATAGTGTTATCATAGTTAGTAAAGTGAGAGTTGGATTTTTGATTTAGAATTTTCATAAAATTATGCTTTTTTTTGCTCCCATAGTCTGATAGTATGTAAGCTATATGTATAATAACAGTAAGGCTCTATTGACAATTGCAAAGTTCTAAAATAACTCTATTTTCCAACAATATTAACAAGTTCTTTAAGGATATGAATGAAGGGAAATGATAACCGACCTTGGTGACAGAGAATGTAAGCTAAACCTAGACATAAATTTAAAAGCGTGAAAATAGATACGGATATAATGAGTACGATAGGTACGAATGTAATGAGTATGAAAGCAAGCAAACTATCCAATCAAAGCAACACTTGATATAAGAGTTTAACAAAAGTCCACAATGCAAATTTTCCAACCTAGTACTTTAGACATATTGAGCATATGTACATGTTTTGCAAGAATTTTATAGTATGGAGGTCCCTTGAAAATGGACACAACAAGATTTATGGGGCTATATTTTCCTGATTGTTGGCAGATGTTTGTAATGAGTATGAAAGCAAGCAAACTATCCAATCAAAGCAACACTTGATACAAGAGTTTAACAACAGTCCACATTAAACAAAGCAAATTATCCAACCTAGTACTTTAGACATATTGAGCATATGTACATGTTTTGCAGGAGTTTTATAGTATGGAGGTCCCTCGAAAATGGACACAACAAGATTTATGGGGCTATATTTTCGTGATTGTTGGCAGATGTTTAGAAAGGTAGATGACTCTATAGTGGTGTTTCAGATTATTGCTTTTGGGTTTTGAAGAATTTGAAAAAATAGGAATAAGAGGTGATTCCAAGAAGAGGTGCAGGTGCTGAAAATTGCAATTGATGAGCCATAACTTAATATCTGCCTCATCCCGAGCCCTTACCACAATATTCCAACCATTTCCGTCATTCCAAGCCCTTATCTAGATATCCCGATGAATAATGGAATCCTTCCTACCATACCTCATATATTCCGGGCATATGACGGAATCTTTCGTGATATACCTCATCGAGCGTATGATTGAATCCTCCACATAATCACACTAATACCTACTGGAAGTAGGATGAAATCCTCCACATTACACCTCGTAGCTTTTTCACTAGGGTCAAAATCTAAACCACAATTCTGCACCGAAACCCCAAAACCAATTATCACTTGGGTCTAAACCCCAACTACATAACCTCGGCTAAATCCAAAATCCATAACCCAGATTCCCAAATTGCCATTCTGGTGTAAGCCCAAGTCCTTGCCAAAATCATTCCCAAAAAAACCCTTAATTCGAAAAATGCAAAATTTGTAAGCAATTTCACAAGTCGAACTCCAAGCTATTTGATCTTCGTTACCTTCGGAGCCCTCAAACCTGTCAAATACAATCCTTGGCATTGTTAAATGGCAACAAAATCTGGAGAGAACGGAATAAAAATCTTCCTAAAATTACCTAAATGCACCACAAGCTTATAGACTCATAGCTTTGCAGTATATACTCTGTTTTTTTCATGCTATATGTCTACAAATTCGTGAGTGTGAGATCTACGCAATGGTTCGAGGAAAATGTCCAAAAGTGCCTCACTGCAAAAAGTGACTTAGAAACCCCTATAAGATCGAGGGTAAGTCGTAAATGCACCACAAGCTTATAGACTCATAGCTTTGCAGTATATACTCTGTTTTTTTCATGCTATATGTCTACAAATTCGTGAGTGTGAGATCTACGCAATGGTTCGAGGAAAATGTCCAAAAGTGCCTCACTGCAAAAAGTGACTTAGGAACCCCTATAAGATCGAGGGTAAGTCGTCCATGTCCAAATTTAATTCTTAATTTACTTTTCGAGTCATTACATGCAGTGAATTGGCACTATTCTTCAACTCTTCAAGCTGAATCAATGACGATGCTAGCAGGTTTGGAAGATTGTTTGGTGTTGGGTTATCACAAGATCATTGTGGAGACGATGTACAAGTTTTGGTTAAATCTGTTAAATCATAAGGGTAGGGGGAGTCGATCTCTAATATCCGTCATCATATATTTTCCCTTTGTGAATCTTTTGAGTTTCTACGTTTCTTTTTTGTGCCTAGAGCTTGTAATATTAACTGCACATGCTCTGGTGCCCATGTAAAAAGGATGAGAGGTGCAATGACTAGTCAGAATTTGAACGAAATTGGCCGTTTAATCTTTTCATTTCGTTTGTTATTTAATAAAGATGAATTTCTTGTAAAAAGAAAATATATATAATCAATTATTATTATTATTATTATTTAATAGTATTAATATTTATAACTTGCTTAAGATAGTATTTATAATTCTCTAAATTAATAAGTGTGGTTGGAATAAAATTTAATTTTAAAATAAAGCCTCTAAATAAGTTTTTTTTATTAGTTTTTGAAACTGTAATTCGAGGTATTATTGTATTCATATTATCATGAGCGATAGATACAGAATTTGTGTGATCCTAATTCCTCTCGCTAAAGAATCAACATTTGTGGGAGGTTTGCCAAGTGGGCTGTTCATGTTGCCACGTTAGCACGAATCACAGCCTCATTTAAGGGGAAAATAAAATCAATATCCAAGAATCAATTTAGTAAAAATATATTCGAAATTAAATGTTAATCTCAAAAAGAAAAAGAAAAAGGGAAAGAGAAAGAGAGAACGAAGACGTCAACATTACGAAACCGAAATTTACAGAGGTGCTTTGACAAAACCAAAAATGACTAAAAATTTACGGAGACGTGGGACCTATGGAGCGATATGTGATCATCGTTGGTTTATAAATGAGGCCACGTAGGGACGCTGAGAAACGCAAACCAAAGAGCACCAAAGAGCACCACCAGTAGTCAGGCACAACAACAACAGCAACCTCGTCGAGGTGCTGCCGCCGTTTCCGGTGTTTCCGATCGTTTCAGGAGGGAGAAGCAGATTGTGAGAGCTTATTTTTTATGGCGGGTCAGTCGAGAAAATGGACGATTCTGGTGGCGACGATTTGGATTCAGGCATTTACAGGGACCAACTTCGATTTCTCGTCGTACTCATCGGCATTGAAATCGGTTCTTGGTATCTCTCAGGTGCAGTTGAATTATTTGGCCACTGCCTCAGATTTGGGAAAAGTTTTTGGATGGTCCTCTGGGTTGGCTTTGGTGTATTTTCCGCTGTGGGTTGTGCTCTTCATGGCTGCATTCATGGGACTTGTTGGTTATGGCATTCAATGGCTTGTCATTATGCAATTTATTTCCTTGCCTTATCCTCTGGTATGACTATGTACATCATCATGCAATATCATTCCACTTAATTCATCTTCATCCCTGTTTTTGGTTTTCCGTTTGCTCTTTCAATTATTTTTAGAATTTGTTTAAGTTTGATTTGTTTTTTAAAGGATTTGTTTGGGTTTGAGTTTTTTTTTTTTTATTAAAGGATTTGTTTGGGTTTGAGTTTTTTTTTTTATTAAAGGATTTGTTTCGTATTATTGTTTCGTCTTGCAAACTTAAAAGTGAAAGACAACGTGTTGCTGTGTTTGAGGTTGGAGGGACCTCAGCTACGGCAACTCTGGAACTCGCTGCGCTCTTCCAAGATCCAAATGGTGTTTTTCCTTTCTCGCCAAATCTTCCTCATTTATTTATTTATTGCCTTAAACACCAAGTAAAATGAATAAGAAAAAGTTTCAGTAATCTTATCTTGTCTTGTCTTTTTCTTTCTTTTACGTGTGGGACTGTGGGGTCTCGAAAAGTACACTTTTTTCCCTTAATTTTCTTACCTAAAGTTAATTAAATTCGGCTAGTTTCTACTTCCTACCAGTCCGATCATGCATTCGGTAACTTGAGTAAAGAATCAAATCAATAAAATAATATATATAATTTTTTTAATATCCTTATATAAAAAAATCTAATGAAATAGTCTTTTGGTCTAAAAATAAAATTTAAGAATCTCAAAAGATGTTATTCATTCTTATATGCCTTTTTTTTCCTTCTAATAATAAAATGTCAGTAGACATAATTTTAGGCTCCTTTATAAGGTCTTCTTAATGATTTATGTATTTTCCAATTTTTTAAAGATTTATTTAGTATTTTAATCTAATGATATTTCTCTTCAAATAGACAAGATGCATAACCAATATATACAATGTCTCCTTCCTCCAGCATCTTAATAAATTGAAAATAAAAAACCTTTTTAAGGATAATTTTCAGTGTTTCCGTTTTAAGAATCTTAAAAGATGTTATTCTTGGCACTCAATCATTACCAGCTCTCTTAATTTTCGTTGTTTTGGTAGCTCTATTTTAACTTTATGTTCTTAGCAAAATGCTTCACCAACATTCATTGTCATATGCCTTTTTTTTTTTCTTCTAATAATAAAATGTCTGTAGACATATATTTTAGGTTCCTAAGGGTCTTCTAATTATAAAATGTCTGTAGATATATATTTTGATCCAATGATATTTCTCTCAAAATATTTTATAAATGAGATCAATAACCAATATATATAATGTCTCTTTCCTCTAGCATCCTAATAAAGTAAAAATAAAAAACTTTTTTGAGGATAGCTTTCAGTGTTGTCGTTTAAGATTTCTTATGCGTGGCTACTTAATTTGAGGAACGGCTAAATTTTCTTCCGTCTCTTGGAATGGCTAAATTTTCTTCCATCCTTACTCTCTCTAATCTCCTTACAATAAAAATTTATCTACTTTCATGTTTAAAATATATTGAATTGAATTCAAATAAGTTGATGTGTTGTTAATATATTATTGTATTTGGATGGAAGCTGGAAAGTGGAAGTTGATTGTTGTGGGTGGGTGCAGATTTTTGTTCTATGCTTGTTGGCTGGATGCAGCATCTGTTGGTTCAACACTGTGTGTTTCGTTCTTTGCATTCGGAACTTCCCAGCCAATCAACCCCTGGCTATATCACTCACAGTAAGCTTCAATGGTGTAAGTGCAGCCTTATACAACCTTGCTGCTGACGCAATTGACTCATCCTCTACTTGTTTATTTCTCATTTTGAATGCTGTCGTTCCCCTCGTCACTTGCATAGTGGCATTAATCCCAATTCTCCGGCAACCCACCCTTGATCCTCTTCCACCTGATGGAGTTCGTCGTGACTCCCTCATCTTTCTCCTTTTGAATATCTTTGCTGTTCTAACTGGCATTTACCTGCTTCTTTTTGGTTCAACTGCATTTGACACTGCAACAGCTCGTCTCTTCTTAGGTGGGGCCATATTCTTACTTGTTTTCCCTCTATGTATCCCTGGCATTGTGTATGCGCGTGAATGGTTTCATCGTGCCGTTCATTCCAGCATCCGCCTTGAACGCTCTTCGGGCTTTGTTCTTGTTGATGTTGATGATCTAGAGCTTCATAAGGAGCTTCTTTCTCGCGAGAACTCATTACTGAATGTGAATGCGAATGCGGGTGCGAATGGTGAACCACCTTTACTCAATAATAATGATAATGGCGAAGGACCTGGCGCTTCAACTTTGTCGTTTAGACACAAGAGTGGATATCAGATTCAGAGCAGTGGTTGTTGTGGGATGATTGTGGGCAAGAACCAGTTGGCAATGCTGGGTGAGGACCACACAGCTCGAACGCTTGTAAGGAGATTGGATTTTTGGCTTTACTACATTGCCTATTTTTGTGGAGGCACCATTGGTCTTGTGTACAGTAACAATATGGGACAGATTGCTCAATCACTTGGACAGAGCTCAGATACTACAACCCTTGTCACGCTTTATTCGTCCTTCTCCTTCTTTGGCCGCTTGCTCTCAGCTGCACCAGACTATATACGAGAGTAAGTAATCATTCATTTCATTTGAATTTATCAGTTATTTTCATAACCTAGCTAAGCTACATGTACATATATATGCAGTAAGTTTTATTTTGCAAGGACAGGATGGCTGACGATTGCACTATTGCCCACCCCAATTGCCTTCATTTTGCTTGCTTCATCAGGCGGTAGCTTGGCTTTGCACGCAGGCACTGCACTCATAGGTTTGAGCTCCGGATTCATATTTGCCGCAGCTGTTTCCATCACTTCAGAGTTGTTTGGTCCCAACAGCGTAGGTGTTAACCACAACATCATCATTACAAACATACCGATTGGTTCGCTCGTCTATGGCCTTCTTGCCGCCATAGTTTACGATTCCAATGCCAGCTCTAGCTCTAGCTCTAGCTCCGCACATCCCCTACAAGATGATTCAATAGTGTGTATGGGGAGGGATTGCTACTTCTTAACCTTTGTGGGATGGGCATGCATATCTGTTATAGGACTCGCTTCAAGTGTCCTCTTATTCTTTAGAACCCGACACGCGTATGACCATTTTGAACATAATCGTTCCACACAACTCAACTAAAGCCCTCCCTTAATGGCCCCATATCAATTGTGGTCGCTGAATTTTTGTGGGGAAGCCTAGCTATTGAAGAACCAAGCTGAAGCTAGGTTATGTCAACACTCAGCACACAATCAATGAGGCTCGCAGGCAGCTCTTATATTTTTCACCTTAAACATTAGAGGAATACTCTAACCACGTATCTCATGTACGTATGGTTAACAAATTGCCACAAATAGATTATTAGGCTCTCATCTTGTAACTCAACTCTCTTACAGATGATGATTCTTCCTACTTTATTAACTTTACTTTTGTCTTTTCGTATATCATTACTTGTTTGCTCTACTAAAAAATTTAACAAACTTTAACAAAATGATATTTTTTTTTTTGATACAATGAGAATAAACAATTCTCAATGCAAATAGAAGTAAAAAAAATGAGAAACATGAAATAATAGGCAGTGAAGGGAAAAATAAAAATGAAGGAAAGAGGAGGAAAATACAATAACATGATAAGAAAAAGCCAAAAGAAAAGAACGAAAGAAAGAAGGAAAAAAGATTCGTTTACATTAACCTCAACTCACAATACGATCCAAAAAAGAAACTTTTAACTCACTTAAACATTACGAGCTATGGCGCGTACTTGATACAAAGCACACGCAGCACACCAAACCAAAACAAAATATAAACATTATAATAACGTCATCGGACAGATAGCTTCCTAATTTGACTACTCTCAGTCTCACACTCGGATTGGAAAATTGCAAATTGCTTTGGTACCCTAACAAGTTAGCAAGAAAGAAACATATGCAAGCAATCTCAGCCTATCCATTTCCTTATCGTCCAGTTAGATGTTTCTGTAGATTTTGTTTGTGTTTGACTTTGATATATATGACAAATTAATATATATGACTTTGAGGATCAGGATCAAAATCAGGTAGGTTGTTACTTAATTGTTTGTTTGATTGATGGCATTAGCATTGGAAATGTGTCCGCCTTTGGAATTTTCGAGGAAATACTACGAGGTGCAGGCAGCAGGATGTGTGAGGCAAAGCAGCTTCTTTGGAGGCAAACCAGTTCTCAATCAAGGCGTTGGCTACTCTCTTATTCTTGGCTTTGGAGCCTTCTTTGCTATCTTCACATCTTTCCTGGTAATCAGTAATTCATTATTGCTACCTGCGCTTTCGACTTCATTTTTCCAACTCCATCTAATAATTACTATAATTATTGTGGATATATAATTATATATATATATATATATATGTATACGACTCATGACTCATGACTCATAGCTCATGATCGATCAGGTATGGATAGAGAAGCGATATGTTGGCTCGAAATCGAAACACACGTCCGAGTGGTTCAACACTGCAGGAAGAAATGTTAAAACGGGACTCATTGCCAGTGTTATTGTATCCCAGGCATGTCTCTTAAACATCATTAATTTCTCTTTCGAATTCTCTTCCTCTTTTTCTTTTAAGTAGTTAGGTATATGTAATTAATTACTCAATTCCAATTCCAATTCCTCCATATGACATATCTCTCTCATCGATCAGTGGACTTGGGCAGCTACAATCTTGCAAAGTTCAAACGTGGCTTGGGAGTATGGAGTCAGTGGACCTTTCTGGTATGCTAGCGGGGCTACCATTCAGGCAAGCATGTGAATGTAATCATTAATTATAATTAATATTAATCTTCATCTTCATCTTGATTGGTAATGAATAGTGAAATGAATGTAACTGGTAGTTAGGTACTCTTGTTTGGTATAATGGCTATAGAGCTGAAGAGAAAGGCTCCTCATGCTCACACCGTATGTGAAATCGTGAAAGCTCGGTATGTATCATACTGAACTCATAGGATTCCTGGGATTCATGATATTTATGGGATTCATCGAATTCATTGATCATCGATTCCATCATTCCATCAGGTGGGGCACAGGTGCACACATTGTGTTGCTGAGTTTCTGCTTGTTGACAAATGTAATTGTAAGTGCAATGCTGCTTCTGGGAGGTTCGGCTGTTGTAAATGCACTTACAGGAGTGAACATCTATGCTGCCAGCTTCTTGATACCTCTGGGAGTCATTCTTTATACATTAGCCGGAGGACTAAAAGCCACCTTCTTGGCAAGCTACATACATTCACTTATAGGTAATTATAATTAATTTCATTTTTCATTTTATGTCACTCACAAGTCACCATTCAAAGTTCACAAACAGAAACAGGATGATACCTACTAATTTGGTTTCATGGATCCATCACTATCAGTTCATGTGGTACTAGTCATTTTCGTTTACCTTGTATATACGGCAAGCAGTGAACTTGGTAGCCCTACCATCGTCTACAACCATCTGCTACAGGTAGCTAGTAAATCAAGAATATGCCACCAACCAATTTCTCATCCTGGCCAGTCTTGTGGTCCTGCTACTGGAAATTATAACGGCTCCTACCTAACAATGTTGAGTTCTGGAGGCCTAGTGTTTGGGATTATCAACATCGTCGGAAATTTTGGCACCATTTTTGTTGACAATGTAAGCCTCCTACTCCTAGTCCTAGCTACTACTTAATTAATATATGGATGGATTTGAAACAAACTTGATCGATCAGGGATATTGGGTAAGCGCCATAGCAGCAAGACCGTCATCAACCCATAAGGGGTACTTGTTAGGCGGGCTTGTCTGGTTTGCGGTTCCATTTTCTTTGGCAACAGCGTTAGGACTAGGAGCATTGGCCCTTGATCTACCAATTAACCAAAGTGAAGCAAGTCGAGGACTTGTTGCTCCTGCCACAGCCATAGCTTTGATGGGAAAAGGAGGATCTCTTCTTCTTCTTACCATGCTTTTCATGTAAGTAGGCTCGTGTCAAGTAGTTTCAGCTTTCATCAATGTATCATGTGTTTATAAGTAATGTTGTACGTATATAATATAATACAGGGCAGTGACATCAGCTGGTTCTTCAGAACTCATAGCAGTATCTTCATTATGCACGTATGATATCTACCGCACATACATTGATCCCGACGCAAGTGGTAAAAAAATCCTCAAAGTATCAAGGGGAATCATCCTTAGTTTTGGATGCTTTATGGGGATGTTGGCAGTGATTCTGAACAAGGGTGGAGTTTCATTGGGTTGGATGTATTTAGGCATGGGGGTGGTCATTGGCTCGGCGGTGATTCCCATTGCCTTTATGCTTTTATGGGAAAAGGCAAATGCAATTGGTGCAATTCTAGGAACAACGATTGGGTGTCTTTTAGGGATCATCACGTGGTTATCAGTTGCCAAAATTGAGTATGGCCGCGTAAATCTTGATACAACAGGTCGGAATGCACCAATGCTGGCTGGAAACCTTGTCTCCTTACTTACCGGTGGAGCCATACATGCCATCTGCAGCTTCGTCTCACCACAAAACTACGATTGGGGCACCACCAAGAACATGATCACTCTGGTTCCTGATGAGGAGGAGGAGGATGAAGAGAGTGAAGAGCACAAGGAGGAAAACTTGATCAAAGCAAAGGCATGGATACTCAAATGGGGTGTTGCCTTTACCATTCTTATTCTTTTATTATGGCCTCTTCTCACCGTTCCCGCTGGTAACCACATAATTCTCTTCTTTTACTCTCTCTCCCCCCTCACACTTGTTCATGTTTTAAGTTTCGGAATTCAATCCAAATGCAGGTGAGTTCAGTGTAGGCTACTTCACATTCTGGGCAGTCATTGCATTAGCTTGGGGTACCATCGGTTCAATTGTAATCATCCTCTTACCGTTAATCGAAAGTCGGGAAACAATCCAGAGTGTCATTATGGGGATGTTTACAAATGACAGGCTCATGGAAAAGGTTGAAGAAATGAATTTCAAACTCCACACGATCATGTTGGCCATACCCGAGTCGCAGAAGATATACTTGGTTGAGAAAGACAAGGCTAAAAACAAATGAGCCCGCATTTTAGTCTTTACCCTTACTCTTTAGAGCAAGCATATAATCAATGTTTTTACGTCCCCAATTGAATCTATGAAAACGTTGCATCTGAATATGTTGTCAATTTCTATTGCTAACTCAACTCAACATTCGCACCAGTAACAACATTTATAAGCAACCTTTTAAGGCATAAACGACCAACATGGAAGACAAGATAATGGCCGTCTATATTACAAATGAGATTTCTATAAAACAAAATGATTCACTTTTAGGTGAAAGGGTCCAAAAAGTTACAAATCTAGCATATTTACTTCTAATATTTACAGCGGAAGAGGACGATTCACAAGGAGCAAATGTCAAGTTGTCACGCATCTGGTTGCCTCTTTCGTCGGAAAATAGAGAGAGCCTAGTGGCAGATAGATCTTGCCCCTACACAACAGTTTCTGAAAAGAAAAAAAAATAGGCACCTGCCTCTTTGATAGAATTGGCACAAATCAGAAATTTGAATTTTGAGTCAACCTGCCTTAAAGTGTTGGTAGAATTTTGGCATGAGTGGACAATCATTCCTAAATCAACCACCTGTTTCTTCCAACACATGTAGATTTTGCTTACCAAAGCATAAAACATCATGCGGATTTCATGTTGTTCTAACATCTTTCCTAGCAGATGAATTTGTAACAGTCCGGTCTTTCATGGCTTCCTTTTCAAGCTTCTTTTTTTCGACATCGGCCAGTCTTTCATTTTCCTCTCGTGACTTTTTAAACATCTTGACAAAAATGAACAAGACCTGTGTCACTGCAAAACCAAGAAATGTTATAGATCAAACTTTTGAATGATTTGACATGAAACCTAAAGAAATCATGTAAGAAATTTAGGATGAAGTAGTTGTTCATCTTTCGAAGGCTTAGAACACAAAAAAAATGGCAATGCGTCATTGCCTGAATTATAAGCAGTATATTCATATTTCTATTAGCCTTTAATCTTAAATCTTGTACTAGGGAAACTATGAGACCATTTCAATCAGTTTCCAAACTAAGAGAAAATGTGAATTTTTATTAACTCCAGTCATAGCCACTCTGGACTCAACAATGTAAGCATTTCCAAATAGAGGTAGAGAAAAAAACCAAAATGTCATAAGATGAAGTGGGTCAATGAGGACCTGTAGGTCCAAGGTCCAAGGTTCAAGAATAATTTGTGTGTAGTGTGTTTTTCCTTTTTCTTTTCTAGTTCAACTACTATCTTCCCTGAGGTTTGTACTGGACCACATCCAATGACGCGGAAAATGGAGTACTCATAGAGTGGATGAACATAGCAAACCTTGTTCAAAAGGGCACCGAGCTGGATCCTCCCCGAAGTATTGCGACAAAGAATCTGCATTTCTTCCCTGCAATAGAAGGAGTTGGTACATTAGACCTGTAAGCTGCACAGCACAAGGATATCTATCAATAAGAGAAAAACTGTGGAACTCTGGACTGCACTAACCACTTCAGAGTACAAGGAGATTAGTGACCTTACTTCAGCTTCAGCAGTATCAAGAAAAATTTTCAGCACCTACAGAGGAGGAAGATTTATTTTACTCTATGTAATTATAAGCTTGGAGTTAAAACAAATGCATCATGTTTTATCTCGGGACTTTATAAGGATGGACACTCATAAGCACCTGTAAAATGTCTATGAAAATCTATATCCCTCCTACCCCTAGGAATAAAGATAACACATGGGTCCAAACTAGTCAGGACCACCACATCAGATAAGGACCAACCAGATTATAACATGCACCTGGAGGTGAATGCACTTTTGACACAACAGGAAGAAGAAGAAAGGTAACACAAAGACAAGGAAAAAAAAAACGTGTCGGGGATCAAGTAAGTTCTATTTTCTTTTACTTGAATGTACTGGCAATTATCTAATAGAAGGGCTCCAGCTTAATGAGTTCTACACACGCACAGACATGTAGATTTTGTGCGTATGAATTGAACTACCCATGTTCTAATAGGCTTAATATAAATTTAGCGCCCATAATTTAATTAACTCATACTTTTGCTGACCAAACTTTAACTAAATCCTTAAAGTTTGTAAGCATGTAACCCATACGGTCGTCAATGCCATTTATTTTTTATTTTTCAATCAAACAAGAGCAAACATGAACGTGGGACCTCTTCCAACATTGTGAAGAGTAAAACCATAAGAAAAAGATAAGTAAATGCCCATTTTTAAGAAAGAGCAGGAACTTCTTTATTTGGTATAAAAACTGAAAAAGTTCTGAAACAGCGAATTAATGTCTTTGCTCTCTAAGAAGTCATCTTCTGCCTATGAACTTTTATTTTCTTTCTGATTCTGTTCAGCATAAGTGTCCATCTCTGCTTTGATTCTTTCTGGCTATTTTCCTTCGATCTCTACAGATTTGGTTGATAGTTGTGTTGGGGCTTTTATTGCTCCAAACTCCCAAAGGTACCACCAAAACACATTAGCACTGTCATAGTGTGATTTCAGTTCAGTAGAGGGAGAAAGTGGATATAAGGGGTCTGCCCAGGTGTATTTGTTACACTTTAGCTTATATTTTGGAACAATTAACTATCATATACGTGTAGATTGCAAGAAATTTTTTAGAATACTAGGTGGAGAAAATATTCAACCATCCACATGGGAGTGAGGGTAAAGTACTCTACCACAGAAACTCCAATTGTTGATTCTAACACATTTTTGTCTCACAACATTCTTCTTTCACTTGAAACACAAGAATATAATATATCTGAAACATTTACAAAGTGTCACTAGTTTACAAGAGAAATTGCAAACAATTCACCACATATCATCAGTATTTCTCACCTTTTGGAAACCAGCAGAAATTGCTCCATCACCGTCTGAAGCAGCAAGTTCTTGCTCAACCTTTTCAAGACCTTTACTCACGGCTTGCATTTCTTCAGCCAAAGCTTTCAAGTGAATCTGATTATTTATGTTATGACCAAACATATGGACATATTATACAGGTCAGCTATGAACTGGTTACTAATATAAGTCGCAAAATACCAAATCTAGCAACATAATTAACATACCTTCGAGGCAGCTTCTAAATGAACAAGATCCTTATCAAAATCCAGCAAATCAGGAATTTTCTCAGCAAGGAGCTAATGAAGACAAAAATTGAGACAAGGCATAAATATCCCAAAGTTAAGCCTAGAAACAGTACAACATATGAATGATAAAGCAAGGCATCTGAGGAAATGGATTTTAATATCAACTTTGGCAAGGCAGTAGAAGATAGAACAAATCTTAAGAGACAAAAAACAACAACAGCAATAGTTTGAGTTGAGAAAAAGATTATATTAGAGTTCAGAGTACTTATCTCATTGATTCTGTTAATCGCTAATTTAAAAATCAATGCATATATCTATTCACAAGACTTTCAGCAGCTATCCATATAGAAATTTGGGAAAACTGTTTTCAGCGTCCCTGAATTTTACAATAACTTCACTATCATCCCTGAACTGTAGCAAACGTCCCTAAACTATGTCTAAACGTGCAAGGACAGTCTTCCGCTATTTCTCAATGATTTCTGTTTAAAAAATAAGGGTAAAGTTGTCCTATCAGGTGTATTTTTTTAACAGAAACCATTGAGAAATTCAACGAAAGGACTATACTTGCATGTTTAGACATAGTTCAGGAACCTCTGCTATTAATAATAAAGTTCAGGGACGATAGCTAAAATTATTGTGGAATTCAGGAACGCTGGCAACCATTTTCCCTAGAATTTTTATTTATAAGTGCAAAGTAAATTTAGTCATATCTGTTATTTTCCTTTCCTTTTTCATTTTGGTTTTCAACATGTTATATTCAGAAGTTTCCACAATGGAAGCACAGGCATGGCAACAAAATACACTCATCTGCCAAGTGCACTATATTTAGAGGTATACCTAGTTCATATTTGGGTTTCCAGTTGGCACTGAAATGCTACTGGATAACTTCAAAAGTACATAGATGCATCTGTATGCTCATATGCTTAGATACTTGCATTCATCAAATCAACTTCATCACAAGAATTGTGGGACTAAATTTTGTATTACACCTAGTGACCTTATGTTTGAGTATGTCAACATCTCTTGCTCTTTAGTTTTCTTTAATTTTCACCTTTAGACTCTTATCCTTCCCTATAATATTGTGGTCTTCTATGTGAGACATAGAAAGCGGTAAATTAGCTTTGCAATTTTGTAGAGGTGGATTACCAAACTACTATGAATTGAGACAAAACATCTGTGGATTGTGAGCCTAAGGGCTTAGGAAATCTCATAACTCTTCTATATGTAATCTACTATGATCAAATTCACTACTGAGTGTACAGAGAAATATATCAGAGCAACTTTTGACCCTTGGATGCCATGTCATAGACATAGGCATAGATCAATTGCTTACTAAATTCCACATGAGGGCACCCAACCCAAAACCAAATGAATTGGATGGAGGGCTTATAATTTTCTATGTCAAGTTGTAAGGCATAAAATCCAAAATTTCAAATTTTATATTCTCCACGTTTAATAACATACAAAACCTATGATCTTTTTTTTTCACTTATGTGCTTAAAAAGGGCATTCAACAAAGAGCAAAACTTGTCTTATTGTTAGACTATGTATATATACACCTAGCACACACTGTACATTAGCTCCTAGGGTGAACTCGTGTACCTTAAGTCCCTAGTAACAGCTAGACATTTGTTAAGTACTAAGTATAGGACACCTGTCCTATTTAGAGACAGTTACCTACAGTTACTTGTACATAGGACATCTGTCCTAACACAGTTAGAAGCAGTTTAAGGAGATAAGAACTGCTCTGTCTTATCCCTTAAACAAACCCCTATAAAATGCCATTTTGGCTACAGCAATAAACATACGGTTTATGCTTTTCTACATGGTATCAGAGCCACCTAGTCTGATAACCACAGCCGATCCCTCTGTTCTTCCAAACTGAACCTTTTCTGTTCTTCCCTCATTCAAATGGCCACCGATTCCTGCTCCACTCCCTCAATCTCCCCTACTCACGTCTCCAATCTAGTCTCTGTCAAACTCACTGAATCCAATTACCTCCTCTGGGAAAGCCAGATTAAGCCTTTCCTCATTGGCCACAATTACTGGCGCTTTATAGATGGTACTTATCCTGCCCCTCCCTCCACTCTCCCAACCCCAAGTGCGACGTCCTCCCCTACCTCTGCCACTTCTGATTCAGTCCTTACATTCCCTGCTGCCCCTCTCCCCAACCCTGCCTTCCAACAATGGTACCAAATCGATCAGACCCTGATCAGCATGCTGCGGGCCACTCTAACTGAACCTGTTCTCTCCCAAGTCGTTGGTCTTCAAACCTCCAGAGATATCTGGGAGTGTCTTCGCCAGAATTTTTCCCAGCAATCCCTTGCTAATGCCACCAATCTGCGTTTCCAGTTGATGTCTCTTACAAAAGGCACTCGGACCATCTCTGAATACCTCTCTCACGCCAAAACTCTGGCCGACTCCCTTGCAGCCATTAATGAACCCTTCTCTCCCAATGATCTAGTCACTGCCGTCCTACGTGGCCTAGGACCAGAATACATGATGCTCGTCACCGCCATGCTCAATTTCCCTCCCCTTCCACCCTTCAATGATCTGCGGGCCCGCCTCCTCTCCTTTGAGGCCCAGCAGGTCGCCAACCCCTCCTATGTCTCTAATCCGCCGCCCACTGCCCTCTATACTCACTGCCCCACCCCTGCACCCTTCCCTGCCCCTCAAACATTCTATGTCCACAGAGGTCGCCCAAATTACCACCGTGGCTCCAGGTCTAACCGCGGCTCCCGGCCCTTCTCCCGCCGTGGTTCTGGCCGCTTTCCACCCTCCAACAACTCCCCAGGGGTCCTTGGTTCTCCTCCCACTTATCCAGCCAGGCCCCAAGGTCCTCAATGCTGGTCCTGCAACAAGTTTGGCCATGTTGCAGCCGCCTGTCCCCAACTTCAACAGCCAGCAGATCATGATCTTTCCCAAGCCTTCGCCGGACTTCACATCACCGCTGTCAATGACCCCAACTGGTATCCTGACAGTGGCGCCACCAACCATGTCACCATGTCCCCTGCTGCACCCCACCCCAATCCTCCCACACCAGACCAAGTTATGGTGGGCAATGGCACCACCCTGCCTATCACACACACGGGTAATGTCCAATTCTCCTCTGGTTCATCAGCTTTCCATCTGTCTAATGTCCTCCATGTCCCATCCATCTGCAAAAATCTCTTGTCTGTTGCACAGTACACTAAGGACCAACATGTCAGCATTACTTTCTTTCCCACACACTTTGTAATTCGAGATCTAATTAATAAGGATCCCCCAGAATCCCCAGAGATTGAGGATCAATCTCCTTGATCCTGTGTTATCTTAGGCCCAAAGAATCTCCCTGATTCTTTCCTAAACTTGTACATTAAATCCTGTAGATACTTTCCTAGTCTAGGTCTGTGATTTCCTTCCTAGTCTAAGTATTTATTTCCTAGTTAGTTTAACCTAGCATCTGTATAAATACCTCTCTACACTGTAAAGTTATTATTGAAGAAATACAAGGAAATTTCCTATCTCTTTATGGTATTAGAGCCTTAAGGCTCCACCGAGCAGAAAACCCTTCCGTTTTTTATTTTTTTCCTTTTTCTTCCCAAAAATCCTCCTTCCATGGCTGCTCCATCGCCAGCACCTGTCATCCAAACTCCCTCACCAAACCCTGATATCACTAACCCTTTCTCCTCTCTTATCTCCATTAACGCTGCTCAGTTTACACTCAAACTGACAGCAACCAATTTTTTCCCTTGGAGAGCCCAGTTTAATGCTCTCCTGCAAGGTTATGACCTTATGGGATACGTTGATGGCACTCGCCCCTGCCCACCCCCCACTGAAACCCTTCCTCATGCTCTCTGGTACCGCCAGGATCAGCTGATCCTCCATGCCATTCTTGGCTCTGTTTCTCCTCAGGTTGTTACCCTGATTGCCGCTGCAAAAACCTCTGCAGCCGCCTGGACACGCCTCACACGCCTCTATGCTAGCAAAGCTAGAGCCCGTGTTTTAGGCCTCAAAGAGAAGCTAACTCTTCTTCGCCGGGACAACCGACCAGTCAGTGACTACCTGCAGGAGGTTCGTCTCATTTCAGACGAACTCGCTGCTATTGATGCCCCACTTTCCGATGATGACCTCCTCCTCTATGTCCTCAACGGCGTTGGCTCAGCCTTCAAAGACATTGCAGCTGCAGTACGCTCTCGAGACACCTCTGTTTCGTTTGAAAACCTCCATGATATGCTGGTTCAACATGAGGCAGCCACCTCTCGTGAAGCCCCTGCTTCCCCGCACTCTGTCATCACCGCCAATGCTGCCCAAACCACCCGCCACCCCTCCTACAACCGCTCTCCTCGCAGCTCCTCTGACCACCGCACCTTCAACCCTACTTCTGACAGCCGTGGCTCTGCTTCTCAGCGCTCTGCCCAGCCCCAGGCTTACCCACGCAGGACCAACAGCAACCAGGGCGGTGGTTACCGTGGTTTTTGCCAATGGTGTGGCACTCAAGGACATAGTGCCAAACGATGTCCCCAGCTGCAACGTCCATCTGCTGTTCCACCAGTGGCCAACCCCACCTTTCCCGGCCACTCCACCTCCTCCTCACCCTGGCTCCTTGATTCCGGCGCTTCCCACCATGTCACTGCTTCCCCACACAACCTCTCTGCTGTTTCTGAGTACCAGGGGCCCGATGAGATTCTGATTGGTAATGGGACAGGGCTTGACATCACCCATGTCGGCTCTGCCACTCTTCCCTCTCCCTCTTCTCACACTTTCTCTCTTACTAATGTGCTGTGTGCTCCTAAAATAACTCGCAACATTCTTTCCATTTCCAAGTTTAATCAAGCTCACAATACCTCTATTGAACTTTTTCCTCATTGTTTTCATGTCAAGGACCTGAGCACGGGGGCGGTTCTTCTTCAAGGCCCGAGTAAGGATGGCGTGTATGAGTGGTCGTCTACAACCCTGCAGCAACCTCAAGCACTGGTGGGTGTAGTGGTCTCTCCCAACCTCTGGCATCGCCGCCTTGGCCATCCTCATGACAAAGTTCTCACCACCATTCTTCGTCAGTCATCCATCAAACTATCCTCCCAGCTTCCTGAAACTAAGTGTCTGTCCTGTCTCTGTAATAAAAGTCATAGGTTGCCATTTGGCACCTCTTCCCTTAAGAGTCACCGTCCCCTTCAACTAATATATACTGATGTTTGGGGCCCTGCCCCCTACACTTCTGTTGATGGTTTTTCATATTATATCATCTTTGTTGACCACTTCACTAAATATACATGGTTATACCCTCTCAGAAAAAAATCAGATGTTTTCTCCACTTTCATTGACTACAAAAACCTCGTTGAAAAATACTTCCAGCACCCCATTCAAACACTCTATACAGATGGTGGTGGTGAATTCACAAAGCTCAAACCCTTCCTTGCCACCCATGGTATTAATCATCTCCTCACTCCACCTCACACTCCCCAACACAATGGCATGGCTGAACGTCGCCATCGCCACCTTGTTGAAACTGGCCTCACCCTCCTCCATCAAGCTAACCTTCCACTCTCCTACTGGACCTATGCCTTCAAAACAGCAACCTACCTCATCAACCGCCTCCCCACTTCCACTCTCAACAACCAGTCACCATACACGGCTCTCTTTCACCTTCCACCCAACTATCACCGCCTCCGTACCTTTGGCTGCCTCTGTTTTCCCTGGTTACGTCCGTACAACACCAACAAAATGCAACCCCGTTCCACTCCCTGCCTCTTCCTTGGTTACTCTCTCAACCAAAGTGCATATTTGTGTTATGACACTTCTGCCCATCGGCTCTATGTCTCCCGCCATGTTCAATTTGATGAGTCCACCTATCCAGGTCTCCACCACTCCTCCCACGTTCCTCCTGTTACCCCCCACAATATCCAAGGTTGGCTCTCTTCTCTGCCCCCTGTCACCTTCCTCCCTGCCCCTGTCTCTGCTGCTCCACCAGTGCCCACACCGGCTGCCACTCCAACAGCAGGACCCTCCGACACGTCCTCCTCATCAGGCCTTGACGCAGCAACTGCTCCAGCAACGGTCCAGCCCGTCCCACTGCTCACCCGGTCCCCCTCCACCACCACAGCAACCGGCTTGCCACCCCAACCAGCCACCACCACTGCTGCATCCTCTGTTCCTGCACAACCACCACCTCCTCTTCGAACCTACACACGGCGACCCCCTCGGCCGCCTTCCACATCCGCCTCCTCACCACCGCTGGCCTCTACCCTTCCACAACCTGCTCCCCCGGCCCCAGCTCCCCCAGCCCCCACCCATACCATGCTAACCCGCAGCAAAACAGGCTGTCTTCCCTCTGTGCCCACCTATGCTCTCACCGCCACTGCCCACCCTCTCCCAGACCTCCCTGAGCCTACCTGTGTCTCCCAGGCCGTGAAACACCCACAGTGGCGTGCAGCAATGTCCGATGAGCTCAATGCTCTTATAACCAATGGCACCTGGACCCTTGTACCCCCACAACCCAACCAGAATGTTATTGGAAACAAATGGGTCTTTCGGATCAAACGAAAGCCCAATGGCACCGTGGACAGGTTCAAGGCACGCTTAGTGGCTAAGGGTTACCACCAGCGTCCCGGAGTGGACTACTCAGCCACATTCAGCCCCGTGGTGAAGCCCACCACCATCCGGATCATTCTTCATCTAGCCGTGACCAATGGCTGGCCTATACGTCAGCTGGACGTGAATAATGCATTCCTGCAGGGCACTCTTCATGACACCGTTTACATGGCCCAGCCAGCTGGGTTTGTGGACCCTCACAACCCAACCTATGTCTGCCAACTCCGGAAAGCCCTATATGGCCTCAAACAGGCCCCACGGGCCTGGTACAAGGAATTGCACTCCTTTCTTCTGGCCCAGGGCTTTGTCAATGCCCTTTCTGATGCTTCTCTCTTCCTACTCAGGCAAGGTTCCAACACAACTTATTTTCTGGTTTATGTTGACGACCTTATTGTTACAGGCAACAACTCAGCACTCATTTCCCGGTTCATATCTGCACTGGCCAACCGGTTCTCAGTAAAAGACATGGGCACTTTGCACTACTTCCTTGGCGTGGAGGTCATCCCTACCACGGATGGCCTCTTCTTATCACAGCACCAGTACCTCCAAGATATCCTCACCTTGGTGCACATGGACGGAGCCAAACCAGTCTCCACCCCCCTTGCTGTTTCACCACCCCTCCACCTCAACGATGGCTCCCCACCTGCTGATGCCACCCTATTTCGAAGAGTTGTGGGCAGTCTGCAGTATCTGAACCTCACCAGACCTGACATTTCCTTTGCTGTCAACCGCCTCTCTCAGTTCATGCACGCTCCTTCAGAGCTCCATTGGCAGGCCTTGAAGCGTGTGCTTCGTTATCTCAAAGGCACCCTCCTCTTTGGCCTGCATCTTCATCGCCAATCGTCCCACCAACTTCATGCCGTCACCCATTCCTTCAGTACTCTCACTGCCTTTTCCGATGCGGATTGGGCAGGTGATCAAGACGACCGCAAATCCACTACAGCCTACCTTGTGTACCTCGGAGGAAACCTGGTGTCATGGAGCTCCCGCAAACAGAGGTCAGTCTCCCGCTCTTCCACAGAGGCAGAATACCGCGCAGTCGCATCCACAACTGCGGAACTCCTTTGGGTTCAGTCCCTCATGAAGGAACTTGGCATCACCCCCAACGGGAAACCCACCATCTCCTGCGATAATCTGGGCACTACCTTCTACTGCGCAAACCCCGCTCTCCATTCCAGGATGAAGCACGTGGACATAGACTTTCAATTCGTCCGTGACCAGGTCACCCGTGGCCTCCTACAAGTCCATCATGTGCCCACTGATGATCAGCTAGCCGATGCACTTACCAAGCCCCTGCCCCGGCAGCGTTTTCACCTGCTCCGCACCAAGATCGGCGTTGCCGACGGCACCACCGTCTTGCGGGGGCGTAATAAGGATCCCCCAGAATCCCCAGAGATTGAGGATCAATCTCCTTGATCCTGTGTTATCTTAGGCCCAAAGAATCTCCCTGATTCTTTCCTAAACTTGTACATTAAATCCTGTAGATACTTTCCTAGTCTAGGTCTGTGATTTCCTTCCTAGTCTAAGTATTTATTTCCTAGTTAGTTTAACCTAGCATCTGTATAAATACCTCTCTACACTGTAAAGTTATTATTGAAGAAATACAAGGAAATTTCCTATCTCTTTACTAATTACAAACACCATTCTGTTTCAGGGCCCCTGTAGAGATGGCTTGTATCCCATCAAGCCTAATTCCCCACCCCAGGCACTCCTCACCACCACTCCCAGTCTTTGGCACCGGCGGCTTGGACATCCATCTTCCCAAGTCATCCGCACCTTAGCCAATCAGCAGCACATCAATGATCCTACTGTTTTTAATTCTGTACCCTTCTGTAATCAATGTGCTTTAAGCAAATGTACTCGTCAATCTTTCAATAATGTAATCCACACTTCCCAACACCCATTTGACTTAATTCATTCAGATGTTTGGATGTCCCCTGTTCCATCTGTTTCTGGTTTTCGTTATTATGTGCTTTTTACTGATGACTACACTCTATATACATGGGTCTACCCTATGAGACTCAAGTCTGAAGTCTTTGAGCATTTTTCCAAATTTTCCAGATATATCACAACCCAATTCTCCACCACCATCAAACAGTTTCACAGTGATGGTGGCAAAGAATTCGCTAACCACGCCTTCCAAAACTTCTGTTCCTCCCACGGTATTCACCAGCGATTTTCCTGCCCTCACACCCCCCAACAAAATGGGTTGGCTGAGAGAAAACATCGCCATATATCTGAAGTTGCCCGCACACTTCTAAATACAGCAGGTCTCCCCTTCTGTTATTGGGCTGATGCCATTACCACAGCCGTTTTCCTCATCAATCTCCTCCCCACAGCAGTCCTCAAATGGTCCTCTCCATACTTCCTACTCCATCACAAATCCCCACCCTATTCCCTTCTACGAACTTTTGGTTGTTCCTGCTTTCCCTACCTTGGCGATTACACCAAACACAAGTTAGAATCCAGATCCCTTCACTGTCTCTTCCTTGGCTACAGTGCTCAGCACTCAGGCTATCGCTGCCTTCACATCCCCACTGGACGTGTCTATATCAGCAGACATGTCCTCTTTAATGAGGACCAGTTTCCCTATCCCTCAAATACTACCCACACCCCAGACTTTACGTTCGTCCCAGTCACTACCTATACTGTCCCTCAACCTCCCAGTTCACAGCAGGCCCCTTCCATCCCAACAACACCTTCCCACAATACTTCCCACCACCACTCTGCCCCAACCAGCCCTTCCCCAACTCCCCTAACCTCTGTTCCATCACAAAACAGTCCTCCAACCTCCCTATCATCTTCCAGCCCCTCTACTTCACCTCCCCCACGTCCAAACCGAAACATTCATCCTATGACCACTCGCAGCAAGTCCGGTCACTCCAAATCCCGAAATCTTCTATTCCTTTCCAAATACCCTCTTCCTCAAGCCTATGCCACACTAGCTACCCAATCTCCTGACCCCTCCACTTACAAGCAAGCCTCCAAATATCCCCACTGGATCCAAGCTATGCAAACAGAGTTTTCTGCCCTCCTCAATCAGAAAACCTGGTCCCTTGTTCCCTTACCCCCTCATGCCAATGCAGTTGGCTGCAAATGGGTCTTTAAAACCAAAAGACATGCAGACGGCACCATCGAAAGGCACAAAGCCCGTCTAGTCGCCAAGGGTTTTCATCAAACTGCAGGTCTTGATTACCAAGAGACCTTTAGTCCCGTTGTCAAACCAGCTACTATCCGGGTCGTTCTCACTATTGCAGTCTCCCTTGGCTGGTCCATTCGCCAAATGGACGTCACCAATGCCTTCTTACATGGTACACTCACAGAGGAAGTGTATATGCAACAACCTCCTGGTTTTCTTGATCCACAACGTCCTAATCATGTGTGTAGACTCCACAAGGCTCTGTACGGCCTCAAACAAGCACCCAGGGCCTGGTTTGAACGCTTCAGCACCTTCCTGTTTCACCAAGGTTTCACTCAAAGCCGGGCAGACCCATCTCTGTTCATGTACAAGACCTCAACAACTCTACTGTTCCTCCTCCTCTACGTTGATGACATCATCCTCACGGGTAGCTCTCCATCTGCCATACAGACTTTCCAAACCAGCCTGGCCCATGAATTTGCAATCAAAGATTTGGGACCTCTTCACTACTTCCTAGGTGTTGAAGCCACTCCAACAGCCACTGGCCTTCATCTAACCCAAAACAAATACACCACAGACGTCCTAACCCGTAGTGGTCTCCTCGATTGCAAACCTGCCCCTACCCCCGTGGCCTCCAAACAGCTAATCTCAGCCCACCATGGAACCCCACTGCCTGATGCTTCCCTCTACCGTCAACTAGTAGGTGCCCTTCTATACTTAACCTTAACCCGACCAGACATTTCCTTTGCAGTCCAGCATGCTGCTCAGTTCATGAGTCATCCTACCGACCTCCATCTTGTTGCTGTCAAGAGGATCATCCGCTATCTCAAAGGCACCATTGGCCTTGGCATCACCATTCACAAATCCCCCTTCCCCCTCAGACTTCAGGCTTACTCCGATGCAGATTGGGCAGGCTGTCCTGACACCAGACGTTCAGTAACAGGGTTTTGCATCTTCCTCGGCCCTACTCTTATCTCCTGGTGCTCCAAGAAACAGAAGACAGTTTCCAGGTCCAGTTCAGAGGCAGAGTACAGAGCCCTGGCTTACACATGTGCAGATAGCATTTGGCTCCTAAGTCTACTCCGCGAACTCACGTTCACTCCTCCCATGCCCATAAAGCTGCACTGCGACAATCTGAGCACCTGCTACATGTCTCAGAACCCAGTTTTCCATGCTAGAACAAAGCATATAGCCCTGGACTATCATTTCCTGCGAGAAAGGGTGATTTCTGGAACTCATCAAGTTCAGTTCGTTCCCTCCCAGCAGCAACTGGCAGATCTGTTCACAAAAGGATTGTTCACAGCCCGCCACAACAACCTTACAACCAAACTTGTCACCCGTCGGGTGCCTAGTTTGCGGGGGGATGTTAGACTATGTATATATACACCTAGCACACACTGTACATTAGCTCCTAGGGTGAACTCGTGTACCTTAAGTCCCTAGTAACAGCTAGACATTTGTTAAGTACTAAGTATAGGACACCTGTCCTATTTAGAGACAGTTACCTACAGTTACTTGTACATAGGACATCTGTCCTAACACAGTTAGAAGCAGTTTAAGGAGATAAGAACTGCTCTGTCTTATCCCTTAAACAAACCCCTATAAAATGCCATTTTGGCTACAGCAATAAACATACGGTTTATGCTTTTCTACACTTATCCACCCAGGGGAAGGGCAGGGGTGTGGAGAGAAAAAAGTACTGTGTCAGTGGGGATGAGGTTTTGGTACCAATGCCAAGGATGATAACATGAATTATGGGGAATTAGATGAAAATATAGCATTGTAACTATTCACAATGCTACAGTAGAGTGCACTACAAAGCCAAAAATCTTATATTTCTTGGCAGGAGTTAGATATGTCCTTTCAGGCT
Organism: Prinsepia uniflora; assembly: GCA_032719365.1. Taxonomy (NCBI): domain Eukaryota; kingdom Viridiplantae; phylum Streptophyta; class Magnoliopsida; order Rosales; family Rosaceae; genus Prinsepia; species Prinsepia uniflora. The sequence continues at coordinate 136,297 of CM064874.1, forward strand.
TCGAATTAGAGCACATTCACCTATTACCGAACGAATTAAACTCAAATTATTAAGAATCAGTATCAAAAGTACAGTTAAAATTTGCAACTGTCATACCTTACACAAATAATGCATTAAAGTCATTTTGTTGTTTCTTGCACGCGTATCAGACAATTTGAGAAGGCTATCCAATTTGAATCCTATTGCAGATCCTGAAAAATAAAAAGTAAATATTGAAGGCTATTGTAATAATCTGGATACCAAGAAATACAACAGCAACAAAATCCTGGTAAGAATAAAAAAGTAATGGACAGTTGTACCTCGAGCAGTGCCTTGATTCAAGGCATTTCCCAAAGTAAGAATTGTATTCATTATCTGTCGCAATTTCACGGATTCTTTGACCTGTACATGAGTGGTATTAGATGAGAGGGCAAAAAATGCTCATAATTACTAATTTAATAAACATTCATCCTCATGATACCTCTCTAGCAGCACCATTGATTGTGTTCAGATTAATTCTTAAATCATTCACCTGATCAAATTCAAACCCAAAATACTGTTATTTTGTACCAAGAAAAACTATATAAAGAAAAATCCTCAGAACTTACCTGGCTAGAGAAGGTAATTTTGAAAGCAAATACTCGTAACTTGGATTCAACTCTTGGAACCTTCATCAGCTCTAAGAAAAACTGAAGTACTTAATAAATACACTGTTAGTAGCACACAAATTATGGTGTATATAAATTTAAGATGATGACATTAGAAAGAACCTGTTCACACTTTCCTAGCATTTCCTTGTCACCTGTATAGTTCTGGGAGTAGGAAAACAAAATCAGCAGTATTAGAGAAGTGACAACCTTAGAAACTAGACATTCTCAAGAATTCACAGAACCTATAATTTTATCATAACTACCAATTTTAATCAAATTCAAATGCACTATGAATTGTGGTCACAGGTTCAGCCTCAATAGTGCAGCAGGGCTTAGAAAACTCTATCAGACTGTTACCCTTCTTAAAACTGAACACAATTTTGAGATTGAAACTTTACTAATAGCCGCCTTCCCCTCTGATTATGTAAATGAATCCTTGAATTCTGCAGCAGTTCATACCCACCCCTTACCGTAATTCTCTGGGATAAGAGTAATTGAACCTCAGTTTGTTTTTAAGTGGTCGTTCCTTAAATGGAACTCAGCAGTTTAAGTGGCCTCTTGTCCATCTTGTTTTTTACTCTTCTTTCCCTCACTAATAGAATTAGTTATTTTTTTAATTTTAAAATCATGCTCTTTATTATTTTTTTTCCCAACGAAATAAACACACAACGTTACATGATCATGGATATATGAGATTTTTCGCTTATATGAGTTTTTCCAATACCTCAATGTTGGGATAAGTTACTAGTTCTAATTCGATACAAATTTATATTTTTGGGAATTGGTTGGAAATGCAATGATTCAAGTGGTTCTTGATAGTTTACACGAAGTTTTCTTATATATACATGTATGCCGTCCTATGTTTCTATTTGTCAAAGTCAAGTCAATTCAATTAGATATTAATGTAAATGAACCATGACTATGCAACCCTATTCCAAATACATAAACCCAAAATAGAAAAACTTTGATCCTTTCAATTTGTTTTAAAAGGAGAAACGAGAGGTAATATTTATCCTAAAAAATTAATCTGTATTGACTCAATGACCAAGAGTTGGAAATTTATACGGCAAGAAATTGTAGAATATATGAACTACCATAAAAAGATATATTACAAATTGTTTATTAATTAATCTCAAATAAGTCGTATCCTCCTCAGACCAATAAATGGCGATGAGGTTATAGTCAAAGTTGATACTAGAAAACTAAAATAACTAGTTATAATAGGGTCGAAAACGCTAAATGAAATCCTTTTTATACATATGTTTATAAAACATTTCCCTAAGTTTAAATCTCCTTTGTACCAGTTTCTAGAACCTTGTGTTCTCACACAACAATGAATAACAGCCAATTGAGATAAGACAACTCAGGGCTGTAGTATTCTGTATTACCGGGGGGAAATTTTTTTTAAATATATGTGATGCAAGCATACAAGCAGGTTACCATAACTCTGCAAAAACATTTTTCTTTTTTTTTTATGGGAATAAACTGCAAAAATATATCCAAACAAGATTCTAAGCCCATTATTCAGAACTCCAAGATTTTGCATGTTTTGAGAGAGGTGGAAATTTATTAGTTCATGAAACTATGAACAAAGCATGGATAAGGGCTGAATTACATGGAGCAAGATAACAGTAGGATCAATCAAAAAGACGTGTATGCCCAATAGATGGAAGTATGCATTTCTCCATAAGAAGAGTGGTAAGAAAGAGCGACTTACCTTCAAAGTTTCCATTTCTTCTTTGGTGGGACAAAATTTAATGAGATTCTCAACCTGGTCAATATCAAGAATAGAAGAATCCAGAGCTAGAACTGCATTCTAGAAAAAAAAAAAATGTCTGCCTTTAGTACCATTATAAGCTTACGGCCTTATAGGAATCATTAATAGCCATATACAACAACTGGGACTTGACAGTATCTGCCATATTCATATAGCATCTAGCAACAATTACGAAAAAAAGTCCTAAGTGGTAGTTTAGTTCTTTATCTTTATTTGATAAGTTAACTAAAGAAAATAAGATCTAAAAGTTGCATATGAGTTAGAGAAGGCTTATTTGCAGAAGAGAATGCACTCTCACTTTTACATGAAGTCAAACTGTTGCTGCAAATATACTCAATGTTGTCAGGGTGATAATAGTGATCAAAATGATCCAGCAGTTGGTGGGCGTAATGACCAGAAGTGTGTTTTTGGAAGAACAAATATGGAAAGTTTGACTATGCGCGTTGAGTAATTTAAATAGAAAACTAGTTTAAACATCAATAAATGTGCATTCTGATTCTATAACACAAATAATCATGGGTTGCCGTACAATCTACAACATAGTGATTTGTGCCTTCATCCGATAGTAAAAAATCTAAAATTGTCCCAAATCCAATTATACAATGCCATATTACATCAGAACATGGAATGGTTTTCACACATGACTGACGGAATGAGAAAAACACCAACAAATATGAAGTGCCACCAATATGAAAATATCAATGCTCAACAATAATGTCCTTAGGAGTAGATATAAAGACCATGAAAAGCTTTTTTATCCATTCATATTTCCCCTAGGCATACAAAAAGAAGCCTAAGAAATAAGAGGAAAATTCCCTGAAGATACATATGGGAAATGTAGTTGAGCAGAAAGAACTTACAACAATATCTGGCAAAGGTATCTTTACTTTTGAGAGCATAATTTCGCAGTTATATGCTCGCCGCAAGTCAACCTGATAAAGATACATACACAGTAACAAGCATAAGTTTACACATATCTCCAAAGATCACTGCAAGGGATTCAAGTCTGAAGAAACCATAATTCTTGAAGGCACTGAAACATGACAGGCAATTCGAAGAACTCAGACTCTATCCTTTTCCAGAATTTTTGCTAATATATTAAGCAAATAAGATCATGTACTTGGTCTCAGCTTAGGTTATCACTCTATTTCTTACGCATAACATTTAAAACGTAAAAAAATGCTTGATGTACCCCATCTCCCACTGCTTGAGTGCATACATATGATTGTAACTATGGCATATAGAATATGTGGTAAAATGCAGAACCGAACAAATTTACATTCCCCATTCTCTTACTACTTAGGGATTCATGATTCCAAACAAAAAAAAAAAAAAAAAAGAGCACCAGCTACATGGTTGCACATGCATCAACTGAACAAAAGTATTAAACAGACATAAACCAGTGAAAAAATTATGATTATGAATCTACCGGTGGCAAGCCCTAGAGCATAATAGAAGTTTAAAGGATACTAAAACCAACTGCATGGAAGAAAAAACTAAGCTCACCAATTGCACTTTCTCAGGTTTGGTAATATTAGAACCACGCCGACCTCCCTTATTACCATTTCCATCTGACGCAGAGGCTGCTGAGAACAGTCTCTCAAGTTCTGATATATCTATTTCCGGAGCCCTGAGAAAAACCTTCACAATGTTACATTAGAAGCCCAAAAGAAGAAACGAAGAGTAGAAAAAGAGAGAAAGGGAACCAAGAGGAAAAAAGAACATACAAAAACAAAAATATAACAACTAACCATCACATATGAGTAATAGAGGAAGAAAAATGCGATAACAGACAATAGGACATTTCAATGATTATTATGATCCTGCCTGTTTTCTAAAAAGGGAACAAAGCATTTGAATGACGTTTTTAATTTATTGAGAATCAAGTATCTGGAAAAAAATTCATAAGACAGCACCTTGACAGATTTTCTTGTTGTTGGGAATCTGCCCATAAGCTCCCTTGCACTGCTCTAGTAACTTTCACCCAGTGTAACGGCTTTAATGAATTTTTCTTTGGGGCATTGGTTGCACCACCTGCACTACGACCTTTTCCGAGACTTTCCGGCACAGAAGAAGCATTTCCCCTTCCAATAGATGGTGGCGGTGGCGGTGGTGCACAAGGGCCCTTTGCGCCGCGACCTGAAGGTGGAGGAGGAGCATTAGGGGGCTTTGGAGCTGGAGGTGGAGGAGGTGGGGTTGCCCTTGCCGATCCTGAAGGTGGTGGAGGCGGAGGCGGTGGCCTAGTATTAAAACCAAGGCTACCACTCATGGGAGGAGGTGGAGGCTTTGGAGCTTGTGGCGGAGCGGGTTGACTTGGCCTTGTAGGTCCTAAAGGAGGTGGAGGTGGGGGTGGGGGTCTACTATTGTTACAAAGGCTACTGCTCATAAGAGGAGGAGGAGGAGGAGGAGGAGGTGGAGGTGGTGGTGGTGGTGGCGCTCCACAACTAGAATTAGAAATGAACGGCGACGGAGGAGGAGGAGGGGGCAGTGGTGCTGCTATTGGTTGTAGCTTGTTACGCGTAAGAGGGGGAGGCGGTGGTGCTGCTGCTGCTATTGGTTGTAGGTTGTTAGTTGATCTTCCCAAAAACGAAGGAGGTGGAGGTGGTGGAGGTGGTGGTGGTGGCGAAGACTGTTGACTTGATTTAAAGAGAGGAGGAGGTCTTGGGGTTGATGGTGACACTCTAGAAGAAGTTGGTAGAGGTGGTGGGGGAGGTGGTGATGGTAAGCCTTTGCTAGAGACAAAATGAGATGGACCAAGAGGAGGAGGAGGAGGAGGTGGTGGTGGTGGAGGTGGAGGTGGAGGTTGAAGAACAGGACATGATGGTCCCACTGATAGGGATGGTGGTAGCAATGACTGAGGGAATGAACCCAGTTGACATCCTTTACTAGCATCTAATGATTGTTGATGAAGAGAGTGAACATGTTCAATCAACTCTTGATCATGATAATCTGAAGCAAGATTCGAATCAGGCAGGCCCTCACTTTCAAATGATAAGGGTACTGAATCAAATGTGTCTGGCATCAATGCTTTTGTTGAATCTGATGAAGCAGCAGTATCAGAAGCTTCATCAGCACTGTCAACAGTGCTAGATGCATTATTTTCTTCTTCAGAATCAGCAGGTGATGAATATATATTCATTTTGTTTTGCATCCTTGAAAATTCTTTAGCGTCACTTAGGACAGAAAGCTGTTTAAGAAACCACAAGGTTGCGTCATCATTGCTATCAACCCACTCAACCCCATTGAACAGTTCTTGAACCCTAGAAAAAGCTTCAATGGGCAATCCACTTTTCTCTTCACCGGTTAAAATTGTAGTTGGAGCTTTAGGAGGAGAGATGCTCTCAAACTCCCCAAACAATACCTGAATAGATGAATTAATTTAATCAAATTGAAGGCTAACTGATATAAGTATGCATACATATATATACTATGTTTTTACGCAAGCATAGAATAATATCCTCTTTCCCATGCTGTGAATTTGTACCACTGATCAGTACGATTCTTACTAGAAGGTGTGTTCCAGATTTCACAGTCGACCAACTAATCATTTTTCTAGCAATATAATTCTAGCAAGAGAACATTTCCTTGTAGTAAAACCTACATGTGTATATTTATATATACAAAAATAGGCACCCTCAAATCTGTTAAGGATCCTGTTAAAGATCCTGTAGAATCGGAGGAGATTGCAGATCAATCTCCTCCTTAATACTTAGTTTGTATCTTACCTAGTTAGGCCCTTGTTTGTATCTTACCTAGTTAGGACTCTCCTAGGACTTGTATAAATCTGCCACTAGTGTAAACTTTTACTCAATTGAATAACACCAGAAATTCAATACCTTATAAAATCAGACCAAAGTGTAGCAACTTCTTGGGACTCGAAGAGAACTAAATGAAGTTCAATGCTAAAATTGCTTAACAAGCCTAAGTTATCATATACTTATAGTGATATTTTTATTAAAATCAAAACAAAGAGATCAATAATAGTCACCTCAGCCCGGAAACCTTTTGGATACCGCTCCTTTGAATCCCATAAAATATCCAAGTTATCAGAATTCAGCATCATTATATTGGAACGAATAAATGCAGTGTTGAACATAATGCGAAACATCATAACTTCCCTCTCTGGATCCAAATCCACATGGACACACTCTAATACAACATCTCCTTGCACTAGACACTGAACATCAATTTTAATGACATCACAATCTGCCTGCATAGAAGGAACACTCATAGAGAATATTAATTAAAAAATAAATATAGAGCAAATGGATCAAGTGGGATAATGCTTAAAACAGCATAAATCTTACTTGACAATAGTTCCGAAGTGTCTTCTTCCTGGGCATTGAGAAAAGCATCTGGGTTGAAAGCCCACCCTTACTATGGAGATTCCGCCCAAAAATACGGATAATTGGTGTGCAGCCTTTTTGGGTATCAAAGTTTGGAATGGCTCGAAGTATGACACAATCTAAAGAAAGTGCTCGCTCGGGAGGTGGCCACTCTGGAGCTATATTTCTTCTTGCCACGTACTGAAGGTATCGAAGTTGAGATGGAAGAGGATTTAAAGGTGACAAGAGCTGCAAGAAACCTTTAGGAGCTTCTCGGTGTACAATATCAAGAGTCTTGCGTTCACTGCTTTGCAATTTTCTAAAAATGAGAAAGCTAGCTAAAAGGAATGCCAAAAGTGGCCAACCACCCCTCTCACAATGGAGAAGTACAACATTCTGTTGCTTCTCGAGCAAGAGCCAACTCTCACAAACACGAAGAAAATGCTGAATGAGAGATAATGGGAGAAGTGGACAACCCTCATACTGCCGCGGATAATCCATAACTGTAACATCATATTCACATAATATCTCAGCAAATTGGGTGCGTTTCTCTCCTTCACGAAAATTAAATGCAAGGAAGGATGAGTCAGGGAATTCTTCGTGTAACTCAGTGATGATTTCATGTAGGTATATTTGGTACATTCCTTCTGGCAAGACTTCGGTGGAAAAACATGAATCGAATACTGCACATATTTTCATGAAACAAATAACAAGAGAGCACGTGATTTAGCCAACTCACACGTATAATGCAATGAAAAATAGCAATATATCGACGAAAGAAGAAAGAACGTTACCATAAACTCTGTCTACAAATTCAAGCAACCCATCTGGAGGTCTTTTGTAAAAGAATCTACTTAGAAGCGACATTTTCCACTTCTGTTTTTCGCGTAGTCACTTCTGGAAGAAAACCAAACATTTAGCTTGCAATAGAAACTCAATATGAGGGGAAATACATCAATAAAAAACAGAAATTTAACAGAAGCAGGAAAGCACAACAGTGCCAACAGAGCGTATTACCTTCTGGTTACACAAAGAGTGAATTACGATCATTCTGGAAAGAAATGGTGACTGTTGTAAGAACAACTGCCAAGAGAAAGTGTCCTCCAAATAAAGCCAAGCCTGCAGATAAGTGGTGATTTAGAAACATGTATGCAAGGCATATAAAATTAAAAAACACAGCAAAATGGTACAATAGTTATGGCACTATAAAAATATTTGGAATATCTTCTTAGACCAGAATTTTTCATACCCAAAAGCATATGATTTCAAGTGAATTGAGTTATAATCTCATATTTTTTATTGCAAATTTTAATTGATATCCTGCTTTTAGGAAACTAGGCATGGTGTTGCCAACCAATTCAATACGTAACACGTGGAAATTTACTAAGGCCATATATAATGGTGGGTTGGTTTATTGATTGACTACATCTAATTCCATTTCGTTTATCCATATTTGAGTTGATTAGATTACTGTGTTATCTAATCTGAATGACCTAAACGCCAAATATTCAAATACAAGCGTAAAAACATTAGAAGTGGTAACAATTGATTAAAAATTTACAAACAGGTTTTTTCTCAAAAGCCTAAGCTTCCTCGAGAGTTTAAGGCATTCCATTCCAGACAAGTTCTTGATTCAGAAATGATTAGGAAGTCAAATCAAGTCATGCAGCATTGCATCCATAATCAAAACAACAGTAAGCTAAATAAGATTAGCCATGAAAACACAGATCTAACATAAAAGTAAAACCTAGCTAATAAAATCAAATTAAAGAAGACCATCTAATTTCTCTTTCATTTGGACGAACGAAAAAAGAAATTAAAGAAAGAAAGTTACAGAGAGATGCAAATGAGATAAAGGCAGATGTGAACGAGAAGGGAGAGAGATATACGAACAAGGAACAGAGAGATGTACCTGATGCAAGCTCGCTTGATAAGACGGCGATCGTCGTGGGTGAGAGACTGGGCGAGCTTGAAATGATCGGGCGGGAGCTCGATTGTCTAGTGAATAATTAACTACTCCCTCAAATGCCTTGGAAAAAAGGGGGGAAAAATGCTGATGGGCCCTTAAATATGGCTCAAACTGTCATTTTGGTCCTTAATTAGTAGATTCTATTTAAATAATAAGTAAATTACATTTTATTACTTCTATGTACTTGCTATAGATTTATATCTAAATTTTTAAATATTATAACATACCTATAAATTATTCAAATCGTGACAATTTGATCCCTATCCTAATTATTTCATTAAAAAATATATTAAATATTCATATGAATAAAATGACATCCATTATTACTCTCGACTCCACGACCTTTTTCTGCCGTCATGCATCAGATATCGATAATGCGATATTACTCACGCCAACCAGCTTGGTTGTTTGTTTTACGTCTTAGTTTCAAAAAATTTAGTCCTCATTCAGTCACAAAAGATCAACACCGTCCTCCTCAGACCTCAATTTCCCAAGCCCAAAAGCGACTCACTTCCCAAGCAAACATGGCTGAAATCCCACACAACGTCCAAGACCAAGAGCAGCAGCAGCAAAAACCGGAAGAAGAAGATGTTAATAAGCTCATGTGCTCGTATCTTGGGGTAAGCTTTGGAATATTCTTGGCCTTAGCTCCAAGCAAGTTCCAAGAGCTACAAACCCAAGTGAGCGAGCTCTCAGCGAGGCTCTGCCAAGCACAAGACCAAGTGAGGCAGATGAGATCCAGAAGGAAAGAGGACTCAAAAGCCAACGCCAGGGTTGTAGATATCTTTGCCACCCATCGTAACGCCTGGCGGGCCGAGGAGAAGCGGCTGCTCAACCAGATCGACACCGCCCACGAAGAAATTGCTCATCTCCATGCCAGGATTCTGGAGTTGGAGAAAACCCAGGACGAGTCCACTGCTAGGATTCAAGATTTGGAGAGAAAAGTTGGGGAGAGGGACGACATGATTGGGTTCATGGCCAGCAAAGGAGCAGAGTCAGAATCCGAGGCTGTGGACCACCAATTTGGGCTACAACAACAACATCATCTCAAGGATTATGATGACGATGTCAATCTGTGCGACAATGCCGTTGCCTACGGCTTTGACTCCCACTTGGTGGCCGAGGCTTCCAAGCTGTGGCAGGTTTGCCGTAACATTTGTACATCACAGCATTCTATTTCTACTTCCAATTTATTTTCTTCTTGTCAATTTATCCTTAGCAATGTAAATTATCGAACCAGCTTCTAGGGACTAGGGTTGCGTGCTTAATACCATAACTCCAATATTGAGTCACCCACCATTGTTGTCCCCTGTCCCTGTGATATAAAGTCAACATCACCAAAATTAGTTTCTTTTTACATGAAGAAAATAAAGAAAGAAATTGACTAAACCCACTGAAGTAATTATTGTTATTTTTATTAATTGATTATTAGCATCTTAGCTTTAACCATTTTTAAAAACAAGTCAAACCCGTTAAGATACAGGTCGACTGTCTTCTTTAGCACTAGCAAACAGGACATTTTGGAAGGCATGTTTTGTTTTTATTTGCCATATTTATCCAGAAATTAAATTGTATAACTTGACATCTAGTCTTTAGGACATATTGTTGGGGTAGGGGATATGTGAATTCTGGCTGTAAAATGTCCAACACAACTTTTTGTTCTAATAATTTGATCAACTATTACAGAAGCAATTTGTCTTTTCTTCTCCCTTATGAAGTTATAATTCCTCAAGTTTCTTTCTTTACGCCGTCTTTTCGTTTTAAATAATATTTAACTTCTTTATTTGTTAATCTTTTTGGTTTTTATTTTATTTTATATTTTTGTGGTAAGCACTTCGTTTGGGAAGGTTGCCCTTTTCTGTTTGGTTCTTTCTCCCCCTTGAAACCTGTTAGACATGATGGGCCATCTGAGTCATCATACTTGATGAAACCTACTAAAAGACATCCATGTGATCTTCTTTCGCCATTGTTGGTTTGCACGATTGTGTTAAGTTAAATATACATGCTTACTGTTCGTTGAGGAAATCATATTACTTAACTCTGTTTCTGCAAGATTTATTTACTGAGGAATGCTAACCATTATTTTATTTAATTTCACAGATATTCTCTCGTCCTAATAATCTAATTCTCCTTTTCTTCCTTATGCAGGATGTACAGTACGAATCCCAAGAGCCATTGTATCATATGAAGCATTTCGTACCAAGGTATATATTTAACAGTCTACATGCTGATCATTCCTCTCAGAGGCAAGTTAATTTATAATCTGTAGCCTGATGAAAGATCAACGTGTCTTGCTTGCCTAGAACGGAGTTGCCTTGGAAGCTAGATGGTGAATCGAGCACAGTATCTAAGCTAAATTTACTTGAAAAGGAGTTACGGAATTTGGAAAATGTTGGAAATAGTGATCTTTCCAAGGTGCCTTCAATGATGAGGAAGCAGGCCAAGAGGTATCAAGCTCTTGCAGGGAAGATAGATGATCTGTGTAGAAGAATGGTAAGGTTTAACCGTTTAAAGTCCCTACTTTTACTTAAAATGCTACTTTATTATGTTACTAGTCTTTCAGTTATTGTAGCGCCCAATTGTTAATAGAAGAAAAAGCAAGAAGAAAAAATAAATTAGAAAAGAAAATGTGAAGCAAATGCTTGCCTTATAACATTAAAGAATTCTGTTAATTCCTGTTATATTGGAAGTTAGTTTGGTTGAAATCCTCCATTAACAAGAAAAGATATAACAGCAATACAAAATGAAAAAAAGTACAGGAAACTAAAGAGAAGTTCTGTGTACATGAGAAGCAACTGCGTTGTTGTTTTACTGTTTTTGTCTTGTAATATGTTTTGTGCGGTTTTGCTTGCTAAGTTTTCATGTTTTTACAGCTGGATAGTGATCCCTGTGAACCTACCCTTAGTCCAGAGTTTCGTACACAAAGACAAACAGAATTTTTACTGGAATCATTTAGACTTCAGCAGCGTGCATCAGAAACTGGAGAGAAGCTGAGGGCTGTTCAAACGGAGATTGGGAAGAGTAATTATGGGGATGAGGTGGGGAAGCAGGCCAAACTTACTATAAGACGGTGTATGGATTCCATTAGAAACAACTTGAAAGAAATCCAAAGAAATTTGGAGATATGGTTGGCCAGAATTATTGGAGATCTTGAAGGTATTCTGGCGAGAGATGGTGCTTCCCGAGTTAGGGAATACTATATTTCTAGATATCCTTTTGTTCAATAAATCGTTCCCTAGAGTCTAGACTTGAATTCAAATCTGTCCCCCAAAACTAATTGTTTACTCTTGTTGTAAGTATTAGTAATTTAGCATCCTCTTTGCTCCGTTAGGTTGCGTGTGTTCTCGTCATTTTGTGGGAACGAAGTCATTCCACTTGGTTAATGGTATTGGTAGCATGATTACCATCTGAATGTCCAAAATTTTCTCGTTTCTTTTCTTTCAGTCTTGATGATTAACAATCTAACCCTAGCAATAGCATGGCCATCAGAGTCCAACTCTGATTTGGGAACTGGAGATATGATACCATCGCCACTTTGCCAGCTGCTTAGACAACACCACCAATCAAGGAATGAAACTTCAGAACTTGGCAATATGAGGATTGAGGCGAGGCATGATGCCTTAATGCCTCTCCATCAGAAGCTCCAATGTCACTCACAGGTCCAACGCAATGGACAGACATACTGACAGCCAAAGGTGAAGGGATTCATTCGCACTATAAAGTTTGGATTAAAATAACAATAATAATAAAATATTTGGCGAACACACTCTCCATATTCATTATGAATGAATGCAGACCACCTTCCAGCTTCCCAGCATTGGAAACCATCTACCAAAACAATATCTACCCGAAAGTCTCAAACTGAATGTATCCTCTCCAAAATCATTCACATGAATTTAGATATAATTTAGATCTAACAAAGTAGCAAAGCGAAAAACTACAAAAGGTTTATTCTGAATCAGTTTAAAATTTAAAAGAAGCAACACCACAGGAAACAGGAAAACATCAAGTAGATGCTCCTGCCTCTTCCAGCAACTGTTTCACCTTGGTAATATAATCTCCCATGGCTTCCTCCTTGGATTTCCCTGCCAAGACCAGAAAAGATAATTCAGAAATAAGCCACAGCTACATTATAATTGACATGAAAGACAACAATCAAATTTTCTCAGATGTACCACCTTCAACAGCCTTCCACGCATCCCACTTTGCTCTGTCTCTCATGTTGAAAATTCCAGGACGGCCTACAAGTCACCACAAAGGAACAACACATGAAGGGAGAATTTAAGTAACACTATTAAGTATCTCAAGAATGAAAATTTTGAATAGCAATGAGAGAATGGAATATGGTGGAAGCTCCTATTTTTCAAGAAGCATTTGTACTAACTGGTGTTCACCGCTCCAACAGTGGCTTGTTTGTACAGGCCATAGAGGATAAGCTTGTTCTCATTGCTTGTTGTTTCTGGAAGGGTCTTTGCCTTCTCAGCATATTCATCAAACTCCGCCTGCATGACCCCATCCAGTAAAATGTGATACCGAACATAAATTTTCATCTTTGATCCAAGTAACCATGTCCTATAGAACTTATATAAACATGGCTGGCAAGATTACAAGACATTTGAACTTCCCAGTTGACTAACCATCTTTAATGTGTCAGAGAAATCAAGAAAGAAGCAAGCAAAAATAAAAGCTGCGCTTTCGAGCAGGAGGATTTTTTCAGCTACAAAACAGTAGACCTTTCACAGGTGAAGACTTATTTTCAAATTCAGCTGCAGTGCAATACTAGCCAAAACAAGAATCGACGCATAACGTAGTGCAGTAGGAAGCCGCTCATGCATTCGGATTCAATTGCTATAACAAATTAAACCATAAAAGCAAGTAAATCACTAGCGAAAACTACGATGGGGCAGGTTAACTGACAATAAATCTTACTCTTGCAAAGGTGTAGAACACTAACTCATAATCAACAATACAGTCAAACTTAGGAGCACACCAAGCTTTTTAACACAAAACAATTCAGACAGATTGAATGATGTTACATACACATTTCAAAAGTCTAAACTACCTACATTTGGCTCTATATATGCCGGAGTCCTGAGCAATTCACGATCACTCCCCCATCTTCATAAGATGCTGTTGTCGGTCAGAAACGACATAAATAGATTTTAAAAAGAAGTTTTTATTTACCAGTTGAACAAACGAAGTTTACCAGTTGAACAAACAAAGTTTTTTGCAAATAAAGTTTGTAGATTGGACAATAGAACTGAATTTCCCATTAACAAATCTAAGGAATTTCGTTATTTCATTTTTTGGTTAAAGACACGCAAGCAGACTATAAAGAAGAAAGCCAAAATCTCATTATAGGATCTGCATCTGCATTCAGATCTGAATAAATCCCATCCCACAGACAATACTATTAATCGCAAAATCTCTAATCCATACATGCAGATGGACGACAACTAAACAGAGATTAACAATCTCCAAACGGAGAAATGAAGAGAACCCGCAATGATACTAGATTCTTGCCCATTATTAATTAGACCAGTTGATCAAAGGGGCTACAGATTCAAAACGAATAAAGCATCATACAGATCTGAACCAATAACACTATAGCAACACAAGAAAAATAACCAAAATAAAGTTTGGTCAGAAATAATGATTAAAATCGAAACCAATGGAGAAAGGATAAAATTAAGAGGATACCTTCGAACCCATTTTATCGTGTCAACTGCGAGACTGAATCTGCTTCCGCTTTGGTTTTAACGTAGGGAGATGGTGCGGCAGTTGCTTGTGCGCCTGCTGGAGGTTCTGATAATTTATACGCGTATGTGATTCTTTGTCCCGCTAATCTAAACAATTATTAAATGTGATTCTTGTGCACATACTACTTTCCCTCACTTTTACATTATAGTTTTATATTTATAATAATTTTAGAATATATTCAAATTTTTATTTAATTATTTAACAAAATATTCTTATATCCTATTTATAAAATAATATTGGGTAATTAAATCATAGGTCTTTACTAACATATAAGTTCATTAAAAAACTTGCATATAGAAAAATTAAACGCATATGTCTTTTGACTAGTCAAATGACTATTCAATTTAAAATATAGTATAGTTTTTATATAAATTACAATTGATGTCATTAAATTGTAAACTAGTCCACTAACAATCTAAAAAGCACTTACCAAAATTTATCATGATTTCAACATTACTTTTTATTTTATTTTTTATTATAAGATTATATTGAGAATTATAAAAATATTATTCATATTTATAATTTTATTTTCACTTGCTCATGTTAAAAGTAATATGAGTATCTACTCTAACTTAAAGTAAGATAATTAAACGCAATAATTCTTCAAAAATTACTTTAAATTTTAAATTTAAAAATTCTTTATCTTCCAATATTAAATAATGTGGTTAATTTCTTATAGTTTAGGATTTAAGTCTTGAATTTTGTGCCAAAATTGGGGATATGTGAATTCTGCTAGCAAGGCCCGTGGCTGTGTTCTTGGTCTCAAAGAGCGCCTCCACCTCCTCCGCCGTGGTGACCGCCCTATCTCCAATTACATGCTGGAGGTTCGCCTCATCTCTAACGAGCTTGCTGCTATTGACACCTCCTCTCTCTGATGATGATTGGCTCCTCTATGTTCTCAATGGGGTGGGACCCCAGTTTAAAGACATCACTGTTACTATTCGGTCCAGGGACACTTCTGTGTCTTTTGCGAACTTGCATGACCTGCTCGTTCAGCATGAGGAAGCCACCAAACGAGACAGCCTAGCCCCCACCTCGGTTATCACTGTCAATGTCACCCAACATCCTCGCAGCTATCCCTCTCACCATTGTAACGACCCGTCCCGGAAGTCGGGATTAGCGAAGTGATTAGTGACGGATTAGTGAGCTTAATCGGTGGTTAGGTGGTTACTTTTGGACCTTGGGCGTAGAATGACGATTTTGCCCTTGGAATGAGCAAAATGTTGACTTTTCGTTCGGACGGTCAAGTGGATATTGACCGATGACCGTGACGTAGTTTGGGACGTCACGAGTACGTAGACAGGTGGCACGCCCAATTCCGACATCCGAGGGGGAAATTATGATGTTCGGATGGTTGAGGGCGTTACCGTAATTTGGTTAAAATAAGGGGAAAAGTTGACTTTTCACACGACAGAGTTTTTACGCATGGACCTAGGACCGTTAGATAGGTCTCGCCATCCTGAGTACAACGACAGGCGGCAGGTATCGATAGGAGGTCGGACGGTTAAGTTACGGTTTAAGAAATATGAAGGGCAAAATCGTAATTTGTATGGTTAGGGGTATTTTGGTCTTTTGGCACCTTGGGAATTGAGCCCAATCAGATAAGGCCACTTGGACAGGGTAATCGGATATTTTGGGATGGGACCACCAGGTGTTTGACACCTGGCTGGATTCCAGTGGGTTCTAGCCTACACGATTATACGGTTTTAATTGTTTGAGTTTGGTTTAAGTCGTGCTTAAGAGAAACAGAGACAGGGTAACGGGGAAGAGAGATCGACCAATGTCCAGTAAGAGCGTGTGTTTGCTTAAGTGAGTGATCAAGGATAGTTAAGTGAGTGTTTAATCGTGGAAGTGAGGGTTGAAAGGTGAGAGTTGTGTGAGGAAAGGATGAGAGGAGGGTGAGATGTCTCAGGAAAACAGAGAGGTGTCGAGGATCGTGGTGCAACCACAATCGATTATTTTGGTCTAAACGAGTTTGAGGAGGTGCTAGGACGGCTGAGGACAGCCTTGTGAACCCAGAGGAACACGGCGCCGAGCACGGCGGAGGTCAGAACGTGGGTGAGTTCTCTAGGTCCCCTGTTTTCCCGTTTAAATTCAAATTGAAAATCGTGGATTTAGAAGCTTAGTCGAGCTGTTTTCTTGGTTCTATTAGTTGAAGGATGATGTAATTGGCCTGAGGAGTCGAACCCGTGGTGGAGAAGACGACGGGTGGCCGGGAACCGTGATTGGGAATTTCAGGGGACTGGTTCGAATCTTGGACGGTAAGTTTTCGTACTTTAGTTCGTGTTTTAGGTAGTTAATTAGACTAATTAGAGTAGGACGATCTTAATAGACTTAAAAGGATGGAAAATGGCCTAAAAACGGAGCATAACCGCCCTCGTCGGTTCGGTTAGACCGGGCCGGTTCGAACCAGTCTGAACCGGTCCAGCGAGAGGTTGAAGACGATGAATAGTGTGGCGCGTGGGCCTCACGCGCAGCCCCTTTGGGCGGCACGTGTGGGCGCGTGGTACACAATTCGAGGAAGGTTCCAACACAACTTTTTAAGTATTCGATGTAACGAACATTTTGGCGCTGGTTTTGAGTCGATCGGACATCGTCTCGATATGTTTTGGGCTGTCCGAAGGTTTTAGGACTCGGTTAAAAATAGTTAAAAACATGGGAAAATTATGGAGCTTTAGTATGAGTATCGTGAAGTAGTTAGTGACCATATATTGGGATTTGGACAGGTTCGGGAAAACCGAGGATAGCGGAATGGCCGGGAACGGCGTAAGTGCGCGCGTATCGAGGCGACGTCGAAATGGTATGTGAGTGGACTTTGCTTTCTAACTCTTGATGCATGCATATATGTTTTTATATGTTTTCTATACTTGATTCTATGATTTGATAGATATTGTGATTTGAACCTGGTTTTAATGATTTGAAATACGATTTGATTTCAAAGAAAGTAAAAGGATTTCGGAAAAGTGGTTTTGGAGAAATGTGATTTCGGGTTGTTGAATCGGATTTCCGGATGACGATTCGGGATTCGATTTGAGACTTGGACATGGATTCCGGGTTTGGCTTCGGAATGGTTATTCCGGATGCCGGCTTACGGAATGATGGTTGCGGACTCGGATCTGGAAATGAGGTGGATACGATTGTAGATTTGGATTCAGAATGACGGTTCTGAATGCCGGAAGGGCTTCTGCCCAGTGATTTCGGATTGGGATTTGGATATGGATTTCGAAAGTTTTTCAAATGGTTTTGGATTGGATTTGTTGGATCTGGTTATTGGGTTTAAAGACCCGGATATTGTGATTGACGGGGGACGGGCCCGGATTGAGTTTAAAGACCCGGATTGAGTTTAAAGACTCGGATATATTGATATTTTCCCCGTAGGCCTGTTGAGTTTAAAGACTCAGAGTTTAAAGACTCGGATTATTGAGGCCTGGTTATTGAGTTTAAAGACTCGGGAGTTTAAAGACTCAGATAGATTCAGCAGGTTCGATGGATGAGAATGTGGCTTTAAATGTGTTTTGGATTTCACTAAGACTTGATGATGATGTTTTGGGCTGAGGCCCGGGATTTGAGAAAAAGGAAAATGTGTTTGGTTTTCATACGTGGTTTTATGACATGAATTTGATATGCATGCGTTGGTTTTGAAACGGAGGGTATAAATGTCATTGTTTTATGAAATGTTTTTGAACTTAAACTTCATTTTTGTCCACTCACAGTCTTTTCGTGTTTTTGATACCCTCCAGATTGTTGCGGCGCGGGTTGTTGGTCGAGAGAGACGGAGACATCACACGTACGATCCACAGTAGACTTTGCGCACTCGAGGAAGTTCGAAAAACTTTGGACGGTCAATTCGAGAATCTATTGTCCGACTTACGTGTCACATGAAGGTTGGATGTCAGTTTAGCCTTCGTGTCATGCGTAAGTAAGACGGGAGCAGGGTTTAGTCCCTAATCCTGGGGGATTAGGGGTGGGCCCTGACACCATGCTTCAACAACCTCCCACAGCGGCCGCTACAACCCCCCACCTCACGACTTATCCAGCCCATCTAGCTAGCGGACCACCTCTTCCACTAGCTCGGCTCCCAACTGTCGTTTCACCAACCCTTGGACTAGCTACCGTGGCTTCCGCCAGTGGTGTAAAACTCTGGGCCACAGAGCAAAACGCTGTCCCCAGCTTCAGTCATCTTCCCACAACTCTCATGTGGCCAACCTGTCCACCCAGGATGACAAGACCCACCTTCAATCCCCCGAGATTAAGGGATAAGTCATGCTTCCGTCTCACTCACGTGTGTAAGACCCGTGTCCTGGAGGGAACGGTGAACAATCCCACATTCCTGCGAGGGGGGAATGGTCTGGGAAGGGAATGGTGGTGTGCCTTAAAGGTGTAGGCACACACCTATCTAGCATGAGGCCTTTTGGGAGCTCAGCGGCTTTGGGGGGGATTGGAACCCCAAAGTTAAGCGAGTTGAGGCTGGTGCAATTCCAGATGGGTGATCCCCTGGGAAGTTGCACCGTGAGCTCCCGAAAACAAAACCGTGAGGGCGAGGCCCAAAGCGGACAATATCGTGCTAGATGAATCGGGACCTGACAGAAGAGGGTCGGGTCCTGACAATTTGGTATCAGAGCCAGACCCCAACCGGGAAGTGTGCCAGCGAGGACGCTGGGCCCTAAGGGGGGTGGATTGTAAGACCCGTGTCTTGGAGGGAACGGTGAACAATCCCACATTCCTGCGAGGGGGAATGGTCTGGGAAGGGAATGGTGGTGTGCCTTAAAGGTGTAGGCACACACCTATCTAGCATGAGGCCTTTTGGGAGCTCAGTGGCTTTGGGGGGGATTGGAACCCCAAAGTTAAACGAGTTGAGGCTGGTGCAATTCCAGATGGGTGACCCCCTGGGAAGTTGCACCGTGAGCTCCCGAAAATAAAACCGTGAGGGCGAGACCCAAAGCGGACAATATCGTGCTAGATGAATCGGGACCTGACAGAAGAGGGTTGGGTCCTGACAACGTGCGACACGAAGGCTAAACATATGTTCAATCTTCGTGGAACACCCAAGCCGACAAGGGATTTCCAGGTAAACCGTCCAATACTAACGGCTGGACTCCTCAGAGTGCGCAGACGCACTATGGATCGCGTGTGTGATGTAAGACCCGTGTCCTGGAGGGAACGGTGAACAATCCCACATTCCTGCGAGGGGGAATGGTCTGGGAGAAGATGGTGGTGTGCCTTAAAGGTGTAGGCACACACTTATCTAGCACTAGGCCTTTTGGGAGCTCAAGTGGCTTTGGGGGGGATTGGAACCCCAAAGTTAAGCGAGTTGAGGCTGGTGCAATTCCATGATGGGTGACCCCCTGGAAAGTTGCACCATGAGCTCCCGAAAACAAAACCGTGAGGACGAGACCCAAAGCGGACAATATGGTGCTAGATGAGTCGGATCCTGACCGAGGAGGGTCGGGTCCTGAAAATTTGGTATCAGAGCCAGACCCTGACCAGGAAGTGTGCCAGCGAGGACGCTGAGTGACAGGACCCGTCCCAATCCCACTAGGACCACCCGGGGACGTGCCCCGCTCCCGTCTGACAATGACTCTAAACATACCAAAATTACCCTTAAATAAAAACCGAAGACTTAAATAGATAGATAACGTACTACCACAGTGTTTAAAGCGATACTGTCAGACAAGGGAAAGTAAAATACAACATGTGAGCACAATAGTCAGAGTACATTTATTCGGTGTTCAACTTACCCACAAGTGGGTGTACAGGTGCACAGCTAGGCAAACTAAACCTCTGCCTCCTCCTCCGGGTCCTCCTCCTCTATTTCCGTGTCGGGGTCTGGAGGGGTCAGTAAAACAAAGGTGAGTGGGCCAAAAATAACAGTTTAGAAATCACTTTAATAATAAAATAATCATAAGGTTTTACCCCTCCGTTTTCCAAATCTTGCATGCAGTGAAAATATAATATTATAACGAAATCATAACAAATAAACCACAATAATAATCGAAAGGTGAAACTAACATATCAGTGCACTGTAAAACCCAACCCAAATGATGTCACAGTTCTAAGGCTACGCGTTGCCACTCAGGGTCTCACACCCGAGACTCTCTAGGTACATCAGCTCCCGGTATCCCGGTCACTGCCCGAGGTATATGAACATGCCTTCCTGAGAGTAAGCAGCCCAACGGGGGTCAACTCCACTCAGTTAGAGCCCCGTGACTACTCCAGGGTCCACCCAGACCAACGACCCTCCCTGGAGGAGACAATATACACAGGTAGGAAAGTACAGTACAATAACAGTATAGTTTACCCTATGTCCCCCGGACATCCCAATAAAATCCACATATAATCCAGACGGGTCTCATGCCCAAAACATTGTAATAACATATATAAACAGTTCATAAGACTCATCGAAATCATAAGTGGAAATAGTAAACAGTTTATGCATGCAAGCCTTTTATAAATCAAACAGCCCACTCACACTCGGTCCTTGCTGCTCAACGATCTCTAAAAACCTGTATTTTTATACCTGAGGGTTACTTAAGGACCCTATAACATCAATACCAAGACCCTAGAACAGATCCGCCTCAAAATCGCATCCCGGGCACTATTCCCGGTGCTTCAAACCCCATTTTGACTAATCTAACGATCTCCGATCGACACGAAACCACCTCCATTGGATCCGTATCGTCGAAACCTTGAAAATGGTACCGGCCCCACCAAAATCACTGTTCACACGCGCCCCCACGCGCCTGGTCAACGCGACTACAGTACTGCTGACGTCAACAGTGACGTCATACTGACGTCAGCATGACGTCATCACTGACACTTGTCAAGTGACACGTGGCATGTTCTGATTGGTCCCTGGTCTGACAACATCTGACAAGATGACGTCATCATGACGTCAGCATGATGACGTCATCATGCTACAGTACCGGGTTAGACCCGTTTGACTGGAACCGGGTCGCCGTCGACCCACGGCTTGACCCGATTCCACCGTACGATTCCGGCCACCATTTTCGACGGGATTCATCCCTATAGGGTCGTCTAGGTCTGTTCTATGGTTCTACAACCTCAAAACGGAAAGAAAACTAGGAGAAACTCACCAGTCCGTCGTTGAAACTCACGGCCAAAGTCCGATCGTCTTCTCCGGTGATCCACGCCGTCTCCGTCGTCCAAACCGGTCCTGATCAACTCGTCTCTCACCCTAGGACATTTCTATCACCAAACAATCGATTTCCTAGCATCAACATAGGTTGGTTCGAAACAGGGGAGTAAAAACGGGTTCTCGGGTTTTGAGTCTTACCACCGCCGTCACGCCGCCGTAGCCCTCGCCGTCGTCCAGTTGTGCTCCTGGGGTCCCCACGGTGCAGGCTGAAGCTTCCCTTGCTTCGAGGTGATGCGGTTGTCGAGGTTTGCTTCTTGGACCCGTTTCCTTAGTGTTTCGGGTCGTGTTTTGGACGGGATTTTCAGGCGGGGAAATGGGCTGGTGGTCGCCGGTGTTGCACGGTGATGATGATCAGATGATGGTGGTGTTGTTGGTGGTTAGCTGGTGCGATGAGGGTGGCTGGTTCGATCGCCTGGGTTGAGAGAAAATGGAAGGAGAAGCACGGGTTGAGTTAGGCAGAGTGTTTGTGTGTGTTTGAGAGAAAACAGGGAGGATGATCGTGCATGAATAAGGAAAGCAGATGAAAATGAAGGGCTGAGATTCATTTGGGCAGAAATCCAAGGGCTGGGGTTAATTGGAGGGAAAAATAAATGAATATAAAATGAAGGAATAGTGTAAGGTTGCTTTATTGGAATAGTATGGGCTTGGATGGGTGACACTTGTCACCAATCCACTGGTTTGATTTAAATATTAGGTTGGCACGGATTCCCGTAATAAATTAATATTTTATTCCGTTGTTCTCGGTTCGTAAATTCCGCTAAAACGCTTCCTTGACCATAACTTCTTCATACGAACTCTAATTTCGGCGTGCCGCCTGTCTACGGATTCGTGACGTCCCAACCTACGTCATAGTCATGGGTCAAAGTCCAAATTGTTTCCCGGGTCAAAAGTCAAAGTTTCCCCCCTTCAGGGGCAAAATAGTCTTTTTACATTAAAATATTATTATTCTCGGTTCAGGTCGTTACACTGAGCCCTAAGGGGGGTGGATTGTAAGACCCGTGTCCTAGAGGGAACGGTGAACAGTCCCACATTTCTGCGAGGGGGAATGGCCTGAGAGAGGTTGGTGGTGTGCCTTAAAGGTGTAGGCACACACCTATCTAACACTAGACTTTTTGGGAGCTCAAGTGGCTTCGGGGGGGATTGGAACCCCAAAGTTAAACGAGTTGAGGCTGGTGCAATTCCATGATGGGTGACCCCCTGGGAAGTTGCACCATGAGCTCCCGAAAACAAAACCGTGAGGGCGAGGCCTAAAACGGACAATATGGTGCTAGATGAGTCGGGTCCTGACCGAGGAGGGTCGGGTCCTGACATGTGATGTCTCCGTCTCTCTCTCACAACAGCCCGCATCGCATCATCAACCTGGAGGGTATCGAAAAACCAAAAGACTGTGAGTGAACAAAATAAAAGACAAGTATAGGGCCTCAGCCCAAAACGATAAATCAATCATCAAAGTACGGGAACTCAGCCCAAAATCCACAAAATCCAAATCATCCGGGCCACAACCCAAAACATCTGAAAACTAGTGAAAAACCAAAGTAAAACATCAATCAATCAAGTTGCTGGATCTCAAAAGCGCCGAGTCTTTAAACTCAAAACACATGCGCATAATCAGGCCTTCCCGGGATATCAACTAGTTTTAAACTCAAAACACAATCAACAGGCCCTGGGGGATATCACAATAACCGAGTTTTTAAACTCAAAAAATATCAATCCAGGGCCCTCCCCCATCATCAATCAACCAAATCTTTAAACTCAAAACCAGATCCAACCATATCCGGGTTTTTAAACCCACAATCAAGTTTCAACGGGTCTTTAAACCCAAAACCAAGTGAAAATCATAGAAAATCCATATCCGAATTCTCAATCATGATTTCGTAAGCCGGCATCCGGAATCATCATTCCGAACTCAAATCCAGAAATTCACTTTCAAGTTTCAAAACTAAGTCCCGAATCATCATTTTCGAAATCCAGTTCCAAAACCCGAAATCACGTTTATCGAAATCCCTTTTATGAACAAAGCTTCAAGCCCGAGCAAACTTGAGGAATTAGGTGGCACAATTCAGATAGCCTAACAAGGATTGAGTGCCAACGTCTTGAAGCCTGTAGGGTCACTTAGGCTTTGCTACTTCCATGAAATGACTTAGGTGCCTTCGCTCATTCTCGACTAATAGTTTAATGGTCCGATTAGAATACCAAACGAGTAATTCAAACGAGTATGATCCTTATAATAATGATCCTTACTTTGCTACTCTCAAACTGTGCCTTCGCTCATTCGTAATAGTTTGAATAATAATTGTCCTTTTTCACTTTAATATTTATCTAAATCTAATTCTTTATTTTGTTTTATTGAGTAGTATTTTTTAACAATGATTTTTTATCAAATGGATCTAATTCTATTGGTAACAATTTTGACATTGCAGACTAGTGGTTTCAAGTTCAAATCTTGATAGTATAGTATGTAGTAGGAATTTTATTTCCCTGTTAAATACCTTTCTAGTTTTCAAAAATAATAATAATAATGATTTCTTAAAAAAGAACAAAGTTTTGTGAAATTTATTTATATTTTGAAGATTATGGGCAATCTTGAAATTAGCCCTGGGCATATCGTCCCGAAATACATAAATTATGTCCCATATCATACCAAATCGAAAAAAAACAGAATAGTAAAATTGAATGTATGATTGGTACGGTACCGATACCGAATCGATTCAAATCGGTACGATATCGATTTTGGTGTTAGGGAATACAGTCTCGTACGGGAACCGAACCGATTTTTAATTTTTTTAATTATTAAAAAATTAAATTAAATCCAAAAAAATAAAAAACCCTAATAGGCTTGGTGGACTCTCGGGTCTCCCTTCACTCACTATCTTCACTCTTCAGCACAAAAGGAATAAACATCTAGTCGTTGCACCCGCACTTCGCCACTTTGGCCTTCGACTCCTCACCCACACTTTGGCCTTTGACTCCTCCTTCGGCCTTTGACTCCTCACTTCAGCCTTTGACTCCTCACTTCGGCCTTCGACTCCTCACTTCGGCCTTCGACTCCTCACTTCGACTCCTCACTTCGACCTTCACATCCATCTTCTTGGTCTCTCTCTCTCTCTCTCTTTGGTCACCGGTCACTGCCGCTCGCTTTCTCCATCCATAGTCTGACTCCGCAAGCTCTCTTGATGGCTGATGTAAGCACTCTTCAAAACGGCGGCCGCGTAGGCGTGTGAAGGTAGGAAACCGCCCCACCTAATGACTAAGCACCTAGGTGGATTTATGTATACATCTTTATACATATTTAGTGAATTTGTGTGTACATCCATATACATATTTAGTTATATAAGTTCTCATATATTAGATTTAGTTATATAAGTTATTTTATTTGTTAAATACTTAATTAATAATATAAGTATTGATTAAAACAAGGTAATAAATTAAAAAATATAGAATGTTATATAATAAAATTAATAAAAAAACTCACATTGTTAACATTTATGATTCCCAATTCAATTTATTTATTTAGATAATTAATCTTTATTCTAAATTTTTTTGATAGTATTTATTATATTATTAATTTGTTGAATTTTATCTTTAAAAAAAACTGCCTAGGCATTAGGCCCCTATCGACCATCCTAGGAGCGCCTAACCGTTTTGAACCTTGGATGTAAGTGATTATGCAAATTTCCAGCAGCTTCAATTGCTTTAGTTGGGTAAAAGAGGAGAAAACACATGACTTTCAGTTGTTTTTTCATATTTCTATTTGTACTATCAAAATGAAAATAACTGATTGAAAAGGATTTAAAGGATCATTAGATGAATCAATATTCTAACTAAAAGCTAAAAGCTGCGAATTAATGAGAAAGTTTTCATTTATATCTTTTTTATTTTAAAATGAACAATATATATCATCTTTCTTGGATTTGTATGCATTTAAGTTTATTTATACTGCATTTTCGTCGAATATAATAACTGTTAAAAATTATTGTTTGATGAAGGAAATGTTTTACTTAGCAGTTTTAAGTTATGTGAATCGTTTGTTTGTCATGGGGAAACATATTGAACTAATTGTATTCATTGTTCTACCGATGAGCTATTTGGTGGATTGGTTCTTACAAATGTCTTCCAAATATCGATTTCAACATTTGATGGTTTACTTTCTTGCTTTGCTAGATGAAATTGCAATCATTGTTCTAAGTTTAGTAAGTTTTACCCAACTAATGAAATTGTATTCATTGTTGTAATTTTAGTAAATTTCCAGCACCTTCAATTGCTTTTGCCATAGCAGATTCTGCAAATTTCCAGCACTTTCTTATTGTGTTGTCATTTGAGGTCCATTTAAAGGTCCTAGGTAGATCTCAGATGACTTTCCTACAATATGTACAGTGGTAGAAAATGTGAAATAGAAGGATGCATATATAATATGTAATAGAAGGATGCTTTGAGTTTGCTTTGAGTTTCTTTATGAATTTTATAAAGCCTCTGCCTTTTCTTTTCAAACGGGATGCATATGTAACATGTAATAGAATTATTGAAGGGTGCTTTGAGTTTCTTTATGACTTTTATAAATCCTCTGTCTTTTCTTTTCAAACAAAAGAATGCTATGATATGTAATATGTTTATGGCTTCTGTTTAATGTAATATATTTGTTTAGTATTAAAAAAAAAATGATGTTTTGGGGGCATTGGTTTTAGTTTCTTCACTTTTTTTTGTATAAATTTTGGCTCAATTTTTTGTTGAGTATTTTTGACTTAAAATTGGAACCGTACTGAAACCGGACCGAACATAATTGGTACGGTACAATCCGGTATCAATATTATATTTTAAAATATCATACAGTACTAAACCGGTTAAAATTAATTGGTACGGTTTTTATATTACCTCTATACCAAACCCAATCAAACCACGCTCATGGCTACTTGAAACTATGAGATACACGGCATTATTTCAACTACAACAACTATTGTATAGATTTACATTTGTAAATACTACTTTGGAGTGGTTAGTATTATAAATTGATTCAATCAAGGGCCTTTTTAAAAAAGAAATCATATGCTAGGATTTATGAATATTTTTTATGCGTTAAGATTTAAGTTTTTAGGGGTTTTCAGTTTTGGATATTTGAATCTACTTAATAACGCTAAAAGGACAATTTTAATATAGGTACTCACATTCGAATCTAGTGTTTGGTACGCCGTATTACGGTCCGTATAGGCTAAATAATCCGAAACCTGTGTTTGGTACCAGTCGTATTAATTAGCCACCGTATAAATTAATACGGTTGAATATTTTTATACGGTCCAGACACGCTAAAATAATACGCTCGAAATTGTCCGTATTAAATAGTCGGATAACTAGTAGTCTTGTAAAATATAATAATAATAATAATAAATAGTAATATAATAAAAATAAAATATTAATAATAAAAAGTAATAAAGTAATAAATACTAATAATAATAAATTAATAATTAATGATATTTTAATAAATAATAATGATAAAATTAAAAATAATTAATTAATAAAAATGTAATAAATAGTAATAATAATAATTATTAAAATAAATAATAATAAAATAATGACATACATAATTAATATTTAAGATATAAGTATTTCGTCAATTACTATAATATAATCCGGCCAGTATAATATAGTCGGCATTCTAATCCGGAAAAGTACCAAACGCCCGACTAAATAATCAGTCTATCCGGTGGACAGATTAGTCTATCCGATTGAAATAGTCAGTACAATACGGCATACAAAACGAGGCCTAAAATGTCTATTTTGTAGCAAAAATTCCTCCTCCTCAGGCCTACGTGGGCCCTATGTATATGTATTAGGGTCAGGGCCTATATTGGGCCTATATATATGTATTTGGGTCGGGGCCTAAGTTGGGCGTATGTACGTATCAGGTATGAGTCACAAATCATATGTTCTTACTATCATTTTCTTTTTATAAAAATTGTCATTTTTGAATTTAAAGAGCAGGCTAGTTTTAATAAAAAATCTTGCAGACGCTTTCTCAATCATAATAATCGGCACCCTCGCCTGCTGAAAGTGCATATTACCCCAAATTCCGATTACCTCGTAAGGACTTGGCATGGAAACTGAAGATATAATAACAGAAGAGCTGCTAAACGTAGAGAGTGAAATTCAACGAGTCCAAGGTGTTTATCCTAAGCCCAACTTCTCTTCCACTCTCTCTTTGTCTGCGTGTTTTTTTTTTTTTGGATTTTGTTAATGTTGTATTTTATGCTCGTTATTGAATTTCTAAATTTTAATTTGAAACCTAATTTACTGAAACTTTTGACGACTTTTAGTAAGAAGTGTATTTGCTTTATTTGAAGCTGGGTAAAATTGAATAATTTATTTTATTAAGGCGAATGAGTCAGTGCAAAATAAACTAGTTAATGTATAATTTAACGATATTTCTGAAAATTGGTCATGAATTTATTAGAAGCGGAATGTAGTGGTCCAAGTGTTGTATAGAGACAGCCTCAACCTTGCATTGATGAAAGTATCGGATCTCATCAGGATGTATTAAGTTCAACTCATTCTATAATGTTCTTAATATTGTGTTTTTTCTGATTTTCATTCTTGGTAAAGTTCGTATTGTAGGCTTTTTAGTTCGTGTGACTTTTATGTTTTGGCAGATCAATGTGGATAGTATTTGCTGGCTTTAAATTCCTATTAAAATTAAGGAAAATACGGATAAATGTTATGTACTTTATCTGATACAATCCTGCCTCATGAATGAGTTTATGCATATGTTTCATTTCAGATCAAATCAAAATATTGCTTGACCAACAAGAGAGGTTATATGAAAGGAAATCTGAATTGAAGGCTTTACTCGAAGCATATAAAGGATCAGAATATCCTGTTGATGTTGCTTCCACTGTTGCGGACGATTGGTCTGGCACATTTGACTGGGATTCTCGAGCGGATGATCTTAGGTTCAATATATTTGGCATATCCGCATATCGAACAAACCAGCGAGAGGTGATTTCTGTCTTTGGAATTGATAGTATTATATTTGGTCACTTTATTTGTTATTACATTCTATGCTTTGTTGTGAATGCGACGAGGAATAGGATGTTATTACACGTTCCCTTGGGTTGTAAGCAGATGCTGAAAATTGAATAAATTCATGATTTAAGTCAGGTAAGCTGTGCATGAAATTTTCTTTGAAGGCTTATTTTGTTCAAGTGATTAATAAGCTTGAGCTCTAAGTAGATCATGCTTGAGTTTAATGAAGCAATTGAACATAAGCTCATGAGAATTTTTCAAATATTGAGGGCTGGTTTGGTGGTTAGGACTGGACTGGATTGGTCAACTCATGAAATTCAGGGTATTTTGAACGTAGAAGGGAACAATTTTTCATTTTGATGGAATTAGGCATGAAGGAATCTTATCTAATCCATCCCTTCCGAAGAGCTAACTTCCCTCCATGTCTAATCCCCTCAAATGAAAAGCTATTTGCTTCTAACCAGCCGGAGAACTATACATTTATATTGAATATGTCAATCTCCCTTGGAATAGGACGCATCAGTTTTAGTTGGTTCACTAATCGTTCAGCTAAATCCCAATTTCCCTCTCTTGGTGACATATATCTTCACAAGTTGAGACTACCCAGCATTAGAAGATTCATCTAGCGTAATTGTGATCTGCATTGACTAGTGTTGCTCTAAATTTTCACAGCTGAAGCATCCTCCAGAGGAGAAAGAATCAGCAGTAGGTTTGATAAACTTGATCGTCAATCATCTTCTTGAATGTAGTAGGAAAAAGGTAGACAAGTAAACAATCTGTAAACAATCGAAGGGAGAGAAGTAACAGTAATCGCATAAGGAAAAAGCTAAATAAACAGGGGCAACAGTGGCAATGAAAAGTGGAAGCCGCTGTACTCTCCTCAAATAAGTTGACATGACCTAGGGAATGGGTAGAATATTACCCAAAGGGAAAAATCACAGGGAAATGACAGCTTGGGCTTGGGCAGGGGCGGACTGGTGAGCTAATTCTTCAAATTGAAATGGGGGTGGAGAGTCTCGACTAGTGTGCAATTACAGAGTAGAGCAGAGGACTAGATCTTCACATTTGCCCGCCACCCCTCTGTTATTATTTAAAGTGAAAGTTGATTATTTTACATTAGAACAAACCTTGGCTTTGGATCAACCGGTGGATGGATATGTACCATGTGCTTAGTTGGAACTAAACTATGAATGCTTTAACTTTCTCCTCTACCAGTTATGTCTCTTTTGATGGTCTTACTGATTGTTCGTGGATAGTATTTTTGTTATATTGGCATCAGTAGGTTTAAGCCCTTTAGTTTGTGCAAGTATAATTTATCTTTTAGATACTTATCTGCATCTCTGCTTTCAGATTTACTAATAGCGGCTAATTGATGTCAGATTATCAATGCTATCATGAGTGGGAAAGATGTCCTAGTGATTATGGCTGCAGGTGGTGGCAAGAGCCTATGCTACCAGCTTCCAGCGATTCTTCGCAATGGAGTTGCTCTTGTTGTCAGTCCCTTGCTTTCTTTGATTCAGGATCAGGTTCTCATTTTCTATACTTCGCTTTGTGCTTTTGTCCTCTTTAAGATTTCAATCAGATTATTTGACAAATACCATTGCTTCAGGTAATGGGTTTGGCAGCTTTAGGCATTCCAGCTCATATGTTGACATCAATGACAAATAAGGAGGATGAGAAGTTAATATACAAGGCGCTCGAAAAAGGAGAAGGAGATTTGAAAATACTGTATGTGACACCAGAAAAGATATCAAAAAGTAAGAGGTTTATGTCAAAACTTGAAAAGTGCCATCATGCTGGTCGTCTGTCTCTCATTTCTGTTGATGTAAGTGTGCCACCTTCAACCTTACATAAGATCTTGATGTCAAACTAGGCATATTGGCACAATGCTATCATCCTTTTAGTGATCAAGACTTGTTGATTATTTATCTCGTATGTTAGTTTTTCTCATTTTAGTGCTGTATATATGCACTTGCCTAGTGATTGGTGATTTTAATTTCGAGGTCAGGTTCATGATGTTAACGGATGGCTTCTTCCTGATTTGCCCAATATTATGTTTTGAAAGGCACAAGATTTGATGTGTATCTAATGATCCACGCCTCATCTTGCTTTATTAGTTGAACAACATGCTATCCATGTATCAACCCGCTATTCTTTCTTTTTTGGGATAATTTGCCACTTACCTGGATTGTGTAGGATGTGAATTACCCTTTTTTCTATACTTTTTTTACTGTTACTTTCTTGTAATGAATGTGCATATTTTAAGTGTCATTTTTAACCTACTTTCTTTTTTCCCTTCAAAGTTTTTAGAATACAATACAAGTAAGATGCATATCTGTCTGGTATCTAATATAAGGGTTATTTCTTAGGAGGCACATTGTTGCAGCCAGTGGGGTCATGATTTTCGACCTGACTACAAAAGTCTTGCTATCCTCAAGACTCAGTTTCCGAATGTCCCTATGATTGCTCTGACTGTATGTTCTGTATCTATCTTTAATTCTTAACTTGTCTGGGGAGGCAATATCGTTGTTCCAGCCAAATTTCTGTATATGGACAAAAGGCTCCCTTAGTAAATTCTCGCAACGTTTAATAAAAGTTAAGCTACCCTTTGTTGCTTATGAAGGGTGTAGAATTTCTGGAATGTGTTATTTTCATTAATAGCCGAAGGGCTTATTTATACAAGTCTGTGAGAGCAGTTATCTCTCTTTATCAGAAATAACTTCCTAAAACTGTCTAGGTAACTAACTATGGACATCTGTCCGAAACCTGTCCTAACTGTCTACATGTGTACAAGTGTACTGTCAGATAAACCTAACTAGTGTATGTGGCTAGTGTATACATATATCATCTTACATCCCCCCGCAAACGAGGCACCTCTGGGTGACGAGTTTGGATGCGAGAGAGCCGTGTCTGTGAACAGAGAGGCCTTTGGTAAAAAGATCAGCAAGTTGTGCAGCAGAAGGGACAAATTGGACTTTGTGAGTGCCTGAGGCAACTCGTTCTCTGAGAAAATGGTAGTCCAGTGCGATGTGCTTGGTGCGGGCATGGAACACTGGATTGCTGGTCATGTATTTGGTGCTGAGGTTGTCACAGTATAGAGTGATAGGCAGGGCTGGAAGAACACCTAGTTCGCGTAGTAGACTGAGTAGCCAGAGAGTATCTGCACATGTATAGGCGAGAGCCCTGTATTCTGCCTCTGAACTGGAGCGAGAAACAGTCTTTTGTTTCTTCGCACACCAGGATATTAGGGTTGAGCCAAGAATGATGCAGAAGCCTGTGATGGATCTTCTGGTGTCTTTGCAGCCAGCCCTATCTGCGTCTGAAAAGGCCTGAATACGGAGGGGAAATAGGGATTTAGTGATGTTGATTCCATGACCAAGAGTACCTTTGAGGTACCGAATAATTCTCTTCACTGCTGTGAGATGGACATCAGTGGGGGCACTGAGGAACTGTGCAACTTGTTGTACGGCATATGAGATGTCCGGGCGTGTGAGGGTTAGGTAGAGAAGGGCGCCCACTAGTTGTCTATAGGCAGATGCATCCGTGAGGGGTTCACCAGTAGTGGTAGAGAGGACCTGTTTAGCAGCTACTGGAGTTTGAGCTGGTTTGCATTCTGTGAGGCCACTGCGTTTCAGGATGTCCAAAGTGTACTTGGTCTGAGTGAGGTGGAGGCCAGTGGCAGTGGGTGTGGCTTCAACGCCCAAGAAGTAGTGGAGGGGGCCTAGGTCTTTAATGGCAAAGGCATGAGCCATGGCTGTCATGAAGTAGGAGATAGCTGGCTGCGAGTTCCCTGTTAAGACAATGTCATCGACATAAAGAAGAAGATACAGGATGAGAGAATCCTTACTGTAGACAAACATGGACGGATCTGCCCTGCTTTGGAGGAAACCATAGGTGAGGAGGAATTGGCGAAACCTATCAAACCAGGCCCTTGGGGGCCTGTTTGAGGCCATAAAGAGCCTTATGAAGTCTGCAAACATGATTAGGATGAGAGGGATCAGTGAATCCAGGAGGCTGGACCATGTATACTTCTTCATTGAGTGTACCATGGAGAAAAGCATTGGTGACATCTAATTGTCTGAGAGGCCAGTTTTGGGAGACAGCAAGAGCTAGAACTACCCGAATGGTGGGGGGTTTTACCACAGGGCTGAAGGTTTCAGTATAGTCAAGGCCTTCTTGTTGGTGAAACCCTTTGGCGACTAATCTGGCTTTGTATCGTTCGATGCTGCCATCAGCATGTCTTTTAATCCGAAACACCCACTTGCAGCCAACAGGATTTGCATGGGGTGGTAAAGGAACAAGGGACCAGGTCTGTTGCTTCATTAAGGCATCATACTCAGTTTGCATGGCTGCTGTCCATGTGGAGTGTTTAGAGGCTTGTTTGTAGGTTGTGGGTTCAATTTGGGATGAATCAGCTACGAAGGCTTGGGGAAGAGGGTATTTGGTGGCAAATAGAAGATGTCTAGACTTGGAAATGCCTGCTTTGCTGCGGGTTACCATTGGATGGATGTTAGGAGGCCGAGAGGTGGTAGAGACTAGGTGTTCAGGGGCTGGTTGGGCTGGGGACAGGGTGGCTGGTGTAGTTGGTTCTGGTGGGGTAGTGGGAGATACAGACCTGTCTGTGGAGGGTAGAGTTGGGGTACAGGATGTGTTGGATTCTGCAGCAGTTTCTGGTCGGGGGCTATGGGGGGAAGATGGAGGAGGGGGAGGAGCTGATGTTTGGGCTGGATTCTGAGAGGAATTAGGAGTAATAGGAATAAAGGAAAAATCTGAGGAAGAGGGGTTTGTAGAAGGGGTGGTAGGAGTGGAAGGAAAGTGGTGTTCATTGAAGATGACATGCCTACTGATGTAGACACGGCCAGTGGGCATGTGGAGGCACCTGTAACCAGCATGGTGGGGGCTGTAGCCTAGGAAAATGCAGTGGAGTGAGCGTGGTTCTAATTTATGTTGGGTGTATGGGCCTAGGTAGGGATAACAGGATGAACCAAATACACGAAGAAGTTGGTAAGGGGGTTGACGGCCATGTAAAGTGTAGTAAGGGGTGGACCATTTTAGGACTGGTGTAGGTAGCAAATTTATTAGAAAGACAGCAGTGGAGACAGCCTCTGCCCAATAAGAATAGGGCAGACCAGCAGTGAGGAGTAAGGTTCTGCCCATTTCAGAGATGTGCCTGTGTTTGCGTTCTGCTAGGCCATTTTGTTGGGGTGTGTGTGGACAGGAGAACCTGTGAAGAATGCCGTGTTGTTGACAGAGGTCTTTAAGGGCATTATTGTCAAATTCCTTGCCACCATCACTCTGAAATTGCTTGATGGTGGTGGAGAATTGTGTTCTGACATAGTTTAGGAAATGGGAGAAGTGAGAAATGACCTCAGATTTGAGGCGCATTGGAAAAATCCAGGTATACCTGGTGTAGTCATCTGTGAAGAGAACATAGTATCGAAATCCAGAAACAGAGGGGACAGGGGACATCCATACATCAGAGTGAATAAGATCAAACGATTTTATTGATTTGTGTACAACAGGAGTAAAGGACAAACGAGTCGATTTTCCTAAGGCACAACTATTACAAAAGCTGAATTTATTTAAGTTAACAGCAGGAGTGAGTAGATGTTGAGACGCCAAGACTTGAAGGACTTGATGAGAGGGATGACCTAATCGACTGTGCCACAGAGATGGGGAACTGGTGGACAGCAGGGCTTGCGGTGGGAGTGATTCTTGTGGTTGGATGGGATACAAACCCTCTCTACATGGGCCCTGAAACAGAACAGCTTTTGTGTGTAAGTCTTGAATGATAAAGTGAGATGGGAAGAATGTGATACTAACTTGCTGGTCCTTAGTAAATTGTGCCACAGATAAAAGGTTTTTACGAATGGCAGGGACATGGAGTACATCAGAGAGGTTAAACTTATAGTGTCCAGAGGAGAAGGTGACATTACCAGTGTGATGGATTGGGAGAGTTTCTCCATTGCCAACCATGACATTATCATTAGAAGAGGGTGTAGTTGAGCGGGGAGGGGCGGGTAGGAGTGTCATGTGATGGGTGGCACCACTATCGGGGTACCAATTAGGATCAGCAGCAGGGGCCAGATGTAGACCAGCGAAGGCTTGACTGAGGTCATGGTCATTGGATTGGGTGAGTTGCGGGCATTGGGCGGCAATGTGTCCATGTCGATTGCAAGACCAGCACTGGGGGCCAGGTGGACGGTTAGGAGGGTTGGGGCAGGGACCAAGGATGCCTGCAGAAACTGGTGGGCTAGATGAGCGGGGAGGACCCCTGCGAAAGGAGGCCCTGGAATTGCGGAAGGATCTTGTGCCACGGTTGTATTGAGGACGCCCGCGAGTGTAGTAGGCACTGGCATAGGGTTGTGGTGCAGGTTGAGGAGAAGCAGCATACATGGCTGTGGGAGGAACTGCTACAGTGGGATGTGCAGTGGCAGTCTGTTGGGCTTCAAAAGAGAGCAATCTGGCTCTTAGGTCAGAAAAGGGAGGCAAGGGTGGGAAATTTAGCATGGCTGTGACAAGCATGTTGTATTCAGGACCTAGTCCACGAAGAACAGCCGTGACTAGGTCTGTAGATGAGAATGGTTCATTGATGGCAGCAAGGGAGTCTGCCAAGGATTTGGCTTGAGTGAGGTATTCCGAGATGGTTCTATGTCCCTTGGTGAGAGACATTAATTGGAAGCGGATATTTGTGGCATTGGCAAGGGATTGCTGAGAGAAGTTGCGACGGAGACATTCCCAAATGTCTCTTGAAGTATTGAGTCCAACAACTTGTGATAGGACTGGTTCAGTTAGGGTGGCACGGAGGAGACTGATCAAAGTTTGATCAATCTGAAACCACTGGTTATAGGCAGGATTCGGCAGAGAAACAGAAGGGGAAATGAGAACAGATTCAGAACCTTCAGATTGAGGGGAAGCAATGGCAG
The DNA here is from genome assembly GCA_032719365.1 of Prinsepia uniflora. Taxonomy (NCBI): domain Eukaryota; kingdom Viridiplantae; phylum Streptophyta; class Magnoliopsida; order Rosales; family Rosaceae; genus Prinsepia; species Prinsepia uniflora. The sequence continues at coordinate 171,850 of CM064874.1, forward strand.
GGGTCTGGGGTGGCAGAGTAGGGGAAGGAGGAGGGTGAGTTCCATCAATAAAACGCCAGTAATTGTGACCAATGAGGAAGGGTTTGATCTGGCTTTCCCAGAGAAGATAGTTGGTCTCATTTAGTTTGACAGAGACCAGGTTTGAAACTTGGTTAGGGGAGATTGAAGGAGAAGAACAGGAGTCAGACGCCATAACAGGAAGGGAGATTGAAGGGATCGGTTTATGGTGGTCAGACTTAGTGCTCTGATACCATGTAGAATTTCTGGAATGTGTTATTTTCATTAATAGCCGAAGGGCTTATTTATACAAGTCTGTGAGAGCAGTTATCTCTCTTTATCAGAAATAACTTCCTAAAACTGTCTAGGTAACTAACTATGGACATCTGTCCGAAACCTGTCCTAACTGTCTACATGTGTACAAGTGTACTGTCAGATAAACCTAACTAGTGTATGTGGCTAGTGTATACATATATCATCTTACAAAGGGGTTAAATTCTCCCTCAACAGCTCTCTGAGGCCATTCTTACCAAGGTATGCACTTTACAATAGGAGAATCCTATATATACAGTTCCTAGGTAAGTCTAAGTAGGAAAACAATTATAAACTAGGTAGGAAATCGTGGACCTAACTAGGGAAGTATCTACAGAGATCTTAGGACAGTTTTAGGAAGGAATTTACTGAATTCCTTTGACTTCTGAGATCTGGGAATCAGGGAGATTGATCCTCAATCTCCGGGGATTCCCTTGTATCTTTATCACGCCCCCGCAAGATGGTGGAGCCGTCTGCGATGCCAATCTTGTCACCGAGGAGCTGGAAACGTGGACGCGGCAGGGGTTTGGTGAGAGCATCTGCGAGTTGATCATCAGTGGGAACATGGTGGACATGAAGAAGGCCACGGGTGACCTGATCACAAACGAACTGAAAGTCAATGTCCACATGTTTCATCCTGGAGTGTAGAGCAGGATTGGCACAGTAGAAAGTGGTGCCTAGATTGTCACAGGAAATAGTGGGTGTTCTTGTGGCCTGAATGCAGAGCTCCCGCATTAGGGATTGAACCCAGAGTAATTCTGCAGTGGTTGAGGCAACAACCCTGTATTTAGCCTCGGTTGAAGAGCGGGAGACTGACCGTTGTTTGCGTGAGCTCCAGGATATTAAGTTACCACCTAGGTAAACAAGATATGCTGTTGTGGACTTGCGGTCGTCATGGTCACCAGCCCAGTCTGCGTCCGAAAAGGCACTGAGGGTGCTGAAGGAATGTGCAACAGCATGTAGATGATGGGTGGCAGTGCGGCGGATGGGAAGACCATAGAGTACTGTGCCCTTGAGGTAGCGTAGAACACGTTTTAGGGCCTGCCAATGAAGGTCCGTGGGGGCATGCATAAATTGGGAGAGGCGGTTAACAGCGTAAGAGACATCCGGGCGGGTTAAGTTTAGGTACTGAAGGCTGCCCACCACTCTACGAAAGAGAGTGGCATCAGTGGGCGGGGATCCATCGTTGAGAAGGAGAGGTGGAGAGACGGCCAAGGGTGTGGACACGGGTTTGGCCCCCTCCATATGCACCATGGTGAGGATATCCTGCAGATATTGATGCTGGGACAGGAAGAGATCATCAGAGGTGGGAAGAGCTTCCACGCCCAAGAAGTAGTTCAAGGTGCTGAGATCCTTGATAGAAAACCGAGTGGCCAATGTGGTGATGAACTTTGAGATGAGGGAAGAATCACTGCCTGTAACAATAAGGTCGTCAACATAAACTAGGAAGTAAAGAACGTGAGAACCTTGCCTGTAGAGGAAAAGAGAGGCATCAGATTTGGCATTGACAAAGCCGTTGGCCAGAAGAAAAGAGTGAAGCTCTTGATACCAGGCCCGGGGTGCCTGTTTGAGACCGTATAGGGTCTTCTTCAGCTGGCAGACATAAGTGGGGTTGTGGGGGTCCACAAACCCAGCAGGTTGTGCCATGTAGACAGTCTCGGTAAGGGTGCCTTGCAGAGACTAACTAGGAAAGAAATACAGTAGGAAGGAATTGAATACAATAGGAAGGAATCAAGATTGATTCCTGTAGAGATTGGAACAGCCGAATCAGGAAGGAGGTTTCTCAATCTCCTGTGATTCGGCCGGGTCCTTAATACGCCCCCGCAAGATGGAGCCATCAGCGACACCAATCTTAGAGCGGAGTAGCTGAAAACGCGGACGGGGCAGCGGCTTTGTGAGGGCGTCAGCGAGTTGATCATCAGTTGTGACATGCGAGACTTGGAGTAGACCGCGGGAGACATGATCACGGACGAACTGGAAGTCAATATCGACATGCTTCATGCGCGAGTGAAGAACAGGATTCGCACAGTAGAAAGTGGTGCCAATGTTGTCACAGGAAATGGTTGGTCGACCAGCAATGGTAAGGCCGAGCTCCCGTAGGAGGGATTGGACCCAAATCAGCTCAGCAGTGGTGGAGGCCACTGCACGGTATTCAGCCTCAGTGGATGACCGGGAAATTGCCTTCTGTTTCCTGGAACTCCAGGAGACGAGATTGTCCCCAAGATAGACCAGGTAAGCTGTAGTGGATTTGCGGTCTGAGGGGTCGCCTGCCCAATCGGCATCTGAGAAGGCATGGAGAGTGTGGGAATGAGAAACAGCGTGCAGATGGTGGGAGGACCTGGAGTGAAGCTGGAGGCCATAGAACATGGTGCCCTTGAGGTAGCGCAGGACTCGTTTGAGGGCCTGCCAGTGAATGTCCGTGGGTGCATGCATGAATTGGGAGAGCTTGTTGACAACAAATGAGAGATCCGGGCGGGTGAGATTGAGGTATTGAAGGCTGCCAACCAGCTTTCTAAACAACGTGGCATCTGCATGGGGGAGCCATCTGCAAGGGTGAGTGGTGGAGAGACCGCAAGTGGGGTGGCAACGGGTTTAGCACCGTCCATGCGAGCTGTGGTGAGGAGGTCGCGGACATACTTGTGCTGCGAGAGAAATAGACCAGTGGGAGTGGGAAGAACCTCCACCCCAAGGAAGTAATGTAGGTCCCCCAGGTCTTTGACAGAAAATCTGGCAGCCAAGGTGGTGAGGAAGCCGTTGATGAGAGACGAACTGCTGCCTGTCACAATGAGATCAGCAACATACACTAGAAAATACAGAACATGGTTACCTTGGCGGAAAATGAACAAGGAGGCATCCGAGAGAGCAGGTGTAAACCCTTGGGTAAGAAGGAAAGCATGCAGCTCCTTGTACCATGCGCGGGGTGCTTGTTTAAGACCATACAGGGCTTTCTGAAGTTTGCACACATGAGTTGGTTTATCGGGATCAGCAAAGCCTGTTGGTTGGGCCATGTAAACATCTTCAGTGAGGGTGCCATGGAGGAAGGCATTGTTGACATCAAGCTGCCGAAGGGGCCAGCCTTGAGTCACAGCAAGGTGAAGGACAAGTCGGATGGTTGTGGGCTTGACCACTGGGCTGAAAGTGTCCAGAAAATCCACACCTGGCCGTTGATGGAAACCTTTGGCGACCAAACGGGCCTTAAACCGGTCAACCTCACCGGTAGGAGTTCGTTTGATACGAAAAACCCATTTGTTGCCGACCACATTTTGATTGGGGCTAGGAGGGACCAGATCCCAGGTGTCATTACGAATGAGGGCATTAAGTTCATCCGACTTGGCATGCCTCCATGCAGGGTCTTTGAGAGCCTGAGAAACACAGGTTGGCTCAACCAGAGAAGGGAGGGGCGGGGGAGAGAGGCGGGGGGGGGGGGGGGGGGGGTGGGGTGAGGGCATAACGGGAACCAGGTTTGATGGTGCCAGTTTGGGTCCGGGTGAGCATGGGATGTGTATGCTGCGGTCGAAGGGGTGAGGGAGGAGGGTGAGAGGAGTCCAGGGGGCGAGGACGCCTGCTGTAAGTGAGGAGTGGAGGAGGAAGGGGTTAGGGATGGTGGTGGCAGAGGGTGGGGCGGTGGGGCCGGTTTCTGGAGGTGCAGGTGCAGCAGGAGGTTGCGGAAGACCAGAGGTAGGGGGTGACAGAACCGCAGTAGGGGAAGGGTGAGCCTCGAGACGGAGTAGAGAGGGTGCCGTGAGTTGATCCTCAGGAGGGGAATCAGCAGGCACGGCCGGTGGGGCAGGTGTGGCAGTCGAAACAGGAACGACGGAAACAGGTGGTAGAGTGGCAAGCCAAGAGGCAGTGAGTTCAGGAGTGACCAGAGACGTGTGGGGAGTGACAGGTGAACCCGGGAAGGTAGACTCATCAAACTGGACATGACGGGAGACATAGAGTTTGTGAGTGGAGGGGTCAAGACACAAGTAAGCGCTCTGGTTGAGGGAATATCCAAGAAAGACACATGGCGTGGACCGGGGTTGAAGTTTGTTCTGGGTGTAAGGGCGAAGCCAAGGGAAACAAAGGCAACCGAAGGTACGCAAACGGGTGTAGTTAGGCGGGAGGTTAAAGAGGAGAGTGTAAGGGCACGTATTTTGGAGGGTGGGAGTGGGAAGCCGGTTGATTAGGTAGACAGCTGCCCGAAAGGCATAGGACCAGTAGGAGAGTGGAAGGGAGGCCTAGTGGAGGAGGGTGAGACCTGTTTCGACAATGTGACGTTGTCGTCGTTCAGCGACACCGTTATGTTGAGGTGTATGGGGAGGGGTTAGGAGATGGTTAATGCCGTGTGGCAAGAAATGGCTTCAGTTTGATGAACTCACCACAGCCATCAGTATAAAGAGAGGTGATAAGGTGCTGGAAATATTTTTCAACCAGAGTTTTGAAGTCCTGAAAAATGGAGTAGACATCGGATTTGTTTCGTAATGGATACAGCCAGGTGTATTTAGTAAAATGGTCAACAAAAATCATAGTATGAAAAACCATCCACAGATGTGTAAGGAGCAGGACCCCAAACATCGCTGTAAAGTAATTGTAAGGGACGGGTCGATTTAAGAGATGAAACGCCAAATGGGAGGCGGTGGCTTTTATTGCATAAACATGAAGTACAAACTGACTCAAGATGTTTAGGAGACATAGAAATGGAAGACTGACTAAGGACACTTTGGAGAACTTTAGAGCTGGGATGGCCCAAACGACGATGCCACAGATTGGGAGAGACCACCACACCCACCAAAGCTTGAGGACGTTGAAGGGAGGAAGAGGACCACTCATAAACACCATTCCTACTCGGGCCGCGAAGGAGAACCGCCCCTGTGCTGAGATCCTTCACAAGGAAAAAGGTTGGAAATAGTTCAATGGAGGTTTTGTTTTGATAATTAAACTGAGAAATGGAAATCAGATTATTGGTCATGGCAGGGGCACAAAGAACATTTTTAAGAGTGAAGGAAGAGGGAGTGGGTGTGGGGAAAGAGACAGAACCGGTGTGGGAGATACCAAGTCCCAAACCATTACCTATGATGATTTCGTCCGGGCCATGGTACTGCTGGGCATCAGAAAGATTTTGGATGTTACCAGTGACATGGTGTGAGGCACCAGAGTCCAAAATCCAGGTTGGAGAGGGGGCCTGCAGGGTAGAGTTGACCACGGGAGGACTGTGGGCAGGGAACTGAAGTTGTGGACAGCGTTTGGCGCTGTGTCCCTGAGTTCCACACCACTGGCAGAAGCCACGGTAGCCAGTGGGAGGATTGGGGGAACGCAGGCTGTTGCCCGAGCTGCCGGAAGAGGAGAACCGGTGGCCAGAAGGGCGGGGAGCGCCGTGAGTGAGTGGTTGAGGGCGGCCACTGTTAGGGGCAGAAGCAGCACGGGGTGAGGGATATCGGCGAGTATGGTGGGAGACATTAGCAGTGATGGCGTAGCCGAGGCAGGGTTGGGTGGGACGGCCATGGAAACTGAGGATTTAGGAATTAGGGTTTTGTTTTTTTGTTTTTACTCGGTGGAGCTTAGGGGCTCTGATACCATAAAAGGTATTGATAAACAGATTTCTGTTTATGTTTTTGATTGATTAACTTGTTTTACAGTAGTGCCCTATTTATACAGAGAATTAACAGTCCTAACTAGGTATATACAAGTAGAGTCCTTGGTTACTATCTCAACCAAAGTGCATACCTTTGCTATGACACTTCTTCTCATCGCCTCTGTCTCTCGTCATGTCCAATGACCTCCCAAGTCCCTCATGTCAACCCAGAAAATTTCCAGACCTGGTCATCCTCCTTGCCCCTTGTTTCCTATCTCCCTAGTCCTGCCTCTGCTGCCCTACCAGTGCCCCTGTAGGCGGTTCTTTCCTCAGCAGGCCTCTCAAATACGTCCTCCCAGCTTGGTCTTAACATTGCAACCGCTCCAACCACGGTCCAGACTATCCCCCCACACGACCAGCCAACCATCACCACCACAGACAGCCGCACCAACCTGGTCCCAGCCCTCCCAACTGCCCCTCCACCCACTGCACCACCACCTCTTCTTTGCACCTATACACGGCGCACCTCACGGCCGCCCCCAATTCCAGCCCCACCACCACCAGAAGCCTCTCTTACTGAGCCATCCTCTTCCACGGCCCCAGACCCTCCCGCTGCTACTCATCCCATGCTCACCCTCAGCAAAACAGGTTGTGTCTGCCCTGTCCCTAGCTATGCTCTCACTGCCACCGCCCACCCCTCTATGACCTCATTGAACCCACGTGTCTCCCAGGCCGTGAAGCACCCCCATTGGCGTGCAACCATGTCAGATGAGCTCAATGCCCTAATCGGCAATGGTACCTGGGTCCTAGTTCCACCATAGCCCAACCAAAACATTTGTTCATACCATATCGGCCCAGACTGCACATGAAGCCCATACTGACTGCAGGCCCAGTCCATTACTGAGACAACACCAATCCGGCCCCATCTCGGAGGCCCGGCCCGCCACCGGGCTCGGTGCGTCGGCCCAGATCGACCTGGAGGCCCAACCCTCTTTCAACACCATGCCACCGGCCGACTCCAGAGGACCAGCTCCTGTCGGTCGGTGCTTCGGCCCAGACTGACCGGTCGGCCCAGTACTACCGCCTAACGCAAGCCCAAAGGGTCCAGGCCCACTCACGCGAACAAGTCCTGGTCGGGTTTGGATGGCACCTACACGTGTCAGTCCCACATCGCATTGATATTTGTCCCACATCGGGAAATACAAATATTATATTCGCCACACCCATACAAAAGGGGTCCACTTGTCGTACAAAGGTAACGAAGCAATTTAGTGTTTACTATTACTTTTACAGTATACTCTCTGCTACCCTCTAAACCTTAGACCGACAACTGACTTGGGCGTCGGAGTATCTTTGGGCCGTTACCACACCGGTGCCTATACTCTGACCGACCAACCAGTTTCCCTCATTTTCAGGTTCACACAGGGCACGTGGCAGAGCATCATTTGCTCCCTAAGTTGGCACATTATGTGCATCAACAACATCATTGGTAATAAGATGAAACGAAAGCCCAACGGTACAGTGGACAGGTTCAAGGCTCGCCTCGTGGCCAAGGATTATCACCAGCGTCAAGGAGTGGACTACTCAGCCACCTTCAGCCTCATGGTCAAGCCCACCACAATCTGGATCATTCTCCATCTTGCTGTGACCTAGGGCTGGCCTATACGACAGCTGGACGTGAAGAATGCCTTTTTGCATGGCACACTGAATGAGACCGTCTACATGGCCCACCACAATCCAACATATGTCTGCCAGCTCAAGAAAGCCTTATACGGCCTCAAACAGGCCCGAGGGCCTGTATAGGAACTCCACTCATTTCTTCTGGCCCAGGGCTTTGTCAATGCACTGTCTGATGCCTCCCTCTTCCTTCTTAGGCAAGGTTCTCACATCCGTTATTTTCTGGTCTATGTTAATGACCTCATTATTACAGGTAGCAATCAAGCTCTCATATCCAGCTTCATAACAACCTTGGCCAACTGGTTCTCGGTCAAAGATTTGAGCCCTCAGCACTATTTTCTTGGCGTGGAAGTACTCCCCACAAGGACGGCTTGTTCCTGTCCCAGCACCAATACCTCCAGGACATCCTCACTATGGTCCACATGGAAGGGGCCAAACCTGTGTCTACCCCCTCGCTGTCTCCCCACTCTCCACCTCAATAATGGCTCCCCTCCAACTGATGCCACCCTTTTCCGTCGAGTTGTGGGCAGCCTGTAGTATGTGAACCTCACCAGACCCGACATCTCATATGCTGTCAACCGCCTCTCTCAATTCATGCATGCCCCAAAAGACCTCCACTGGCAAGCCTTGAAGCGTGTACTTCGCTACCTCAGGGCACCTTACTCTTCAGACTCCCCCTCCACTGCATCGCTAACAACCAACTTCATGTTATCGCCCACTCCTTCAGCACTCTCACTGCCTTTTCGGATGCTGATTGGGCGGGTGACCAAGACGACCGCAAGTCCATTACCGCCTACCTCGCCTACCTAGGCGGCAACTTGATTTCCTAGAGCTCTCGCAAGCAGTGGTCTGTCTCACGTTCCTCCACCGAGGCTGAGTAACGCGCTGTAGCATCCACCACTGCCGAACTCCTCTGGTTTCAGTTCCTTATGCGCGAGCTTGGCCTCCAGGCCACGGAAAAACCAACCATTTCCTGGGACAACATAGGCACTACCTTCTACTGTGCAAACCCGACCCTCCATTAAACATGCGGACATCGACTTCCAGTTTGTCCGTTACCAGGTCACTCGTGGTCTTCTCCATGTCCATCATGTGCCCACTACTCACTAAGCCCCTACCGCGCCAGCGTTTTCAACTCCTCTGCACCAAGATCGGCGTCGTTGATGGCACCACTGTCTTCCGGGGGCATAATAAGGATTCCCTAAAATCAACGGAGATTGAGGATCAATCTCCTTGATTCTTTGATATCCACAAATAAAGGAATCACTCTGATAAATTGCACATAAACTTTCCTTGTTTAGGCCAAAGATTTCTTTCCTAGTCTAAACTTGTATTTCCTACTTAGTCTCTACTAGAAACAGTATATATAGGTTCTCTCAGCTGTAAAGATTTATTTAATTTAATACACAAGGAAATTCGGACCTCTTTACAGAGATCGTTTTTTGTGTACCATAATGCAGTAGTCCTTACTCTTATCAAAAAGTATGGACGAACTATTTGTTGGTGGATGATTCCTTCATTGAGAAATTATATAAGGTTATTCTTTGGTTGTCAAGTATTGTTTGAATTGGAAAAAAGTAAGAGTTCCTTCGAAGGCAAGGTAAAAGAAGCAGTTCTTCGTGATAGTAATAGGCTTAAGCTGCTCTCAAAGAATATTTGTCTAGACATTATGGGAGATATGCCTTTTAGGTTTTAGGTAGATGTGCTGTGATAGCAGTAATTTGGGTGGAGGGAGCAAGGGATGAGGAAGTGGATTTTTTGTGGAGTAGAGTTTGCTTTTGGGCCTCCCTTTGGGTGTCTGCATCTTCAGAATTTTGATTTTCCCTTTGGACATCTCATCAATCCAATTTATCATTTTCATTATCTATATAACTTGTGGTATTAATTTTCTGAGCTTGGTCACAATTTTCTTGTCTGGCTTCAAATTGAATCTGTCACAATGATGCTATTAAGCATTTAAAATCTGATAATAGAGTCTGCCAAATTTTGGGGCTTTTTTATCAATTTTGGGCATTTCTATCTATTTTGGGGCGTTTCTATCAGTTCATATGAAACCATAACCCTAGGTGGGACCTAGATTTTGAAAATCTTGCCTTGAATCTGGGCTACGTCTTTGGACTAAGTCCAGGTATTAACTTACCACTAACAACGCCAAATCCTTAACCTTAGGTGGGATGGTATATTTCTAAATCAGGCTGAAAAGGGTAAAAATAGGGATACAAGAAAATTGTCCTGAAGGCTCAAAGCACCACCTTCTTACATCTACCCTGGATGAAAATAATCTGATCTCCTCCAGCAGCTTCAACAATTTTGAAACCTCCTCCAACTCAACCTCTCTTAGATTTAGCCTAAACTCAAAATCCAGCTGCGAGCAAACTAATGAACTAACCATTTGAGTTCTTGATTTAAAATAAAATAAAATAAAAAAATAAATAATTTGCATCTAATTACAAATTTTTGGGTGATTTAATTTATTGTTTTCTCGTCGACTTTGTAGGCAACTGCCACCCAGAAAGTTCAAAGTGATCTGATGGAGATGCTCCATATTCCAAGATGTGTAAAGTTCGTCAGCACAGTCAACAGGCCAAATCTCTTTTACATGGTTTGTTGATTTGTTCATGGTTGCTGGCTTTGATTTTGAAGAGGTGCAGCCCTAATTCCTCATGCTTTAGGTACGAGAAAAGTCTTCAGTAGGCAAGGTGGTGGTTGATGAAATCGCTGAATTCATTCAAGACTCTTATTCAGATAATGATTCTGGCATAGTTTATTGTTTCTCTCGTAAGGAATGTGAACAGGTCTGTGTTTTAGTTTTAATTGTGTTGTTGGCTGCTATTTGTTAATAGTCACGGTAATTGTATATAGTTTTAAGTATAATGCATGGCAGGCTTAGGCGAGGATGCTCGTGGATGTTCAATTTTTTAACAAGAATAATTGCTACCATAATGGTCTGAAGCTGTAGCAGCTTAGTTTGCAGTTTCTGTTCCTTGATTAGAGATTTATTACTTTTACATTTAGAATTTTAGGTTGCTAAGGAGTTGCATGAGAGAGGAATATCTGCTCATCATTATCATGCAGACATGGACGTCAATTCTCGCGAAAAAGTTCATATGCGGTAAAGTCATTACTCATTTTAGATACTGTTCAGAGAAAATTGTTTTCAAAATATGATAAGTGACTCATGGTATCATGAAATAAATATACTTTTGCTAAGTATGCTGGTTCCATGATATTTTATATGTTACAAAATCTTGCTGCAATATTTGTGCTGACTAAAGCTTACCTTGGATTTTAATCTCTAGTTGTCACATTTATTTTGGATGTCTTCTAGCTGTCCCACCTGTATTATTTCCCTATCAGAATGCTGAATTTACCAAAAAGTCAGACGATAAGCCAAATGAAATTGTGATATGTATTGGGACTGTATCGAGGGAGTATTGATTCTTTAGTAATTCCAATACTCCACTACAATATAATAAGTACTTGTGCTTCACAGAAAATACCTAGTGGCGTAATAGGGAATAAGTTGGTGATGGAGTGTAATAATGGAGAGCGAGGTCTGGCTGCTTTTTTCTGGTGCTTGGAATTGATCTTGTTCACCACTTCGTATTTTATTGTTTCTTTGCAATAAAATCATCTCTTTATAAATAAGAAATTAATAATAATGATAATTGAGAGAGTGATTAGTTCTTCCTAGAGTTTTTACAACAAACAAGTTATTCGGTTGTTAAATTCAGAAAGGTTAGTTTGGTACCCATTTAATGGGGACAAATCTACTTCTGGAACAGACTTTTGAGCCAGAAGAAAGTTGGAGATCAGCGCTTGAGTGTGATAGGCACAAATGTCTTGGTTCTAGGGTGGGAAAGGACAAATCAGAAGTTCCTGATCTTCTATTTGTGAATGGTACCAATTTTGTGTTCGCAGATGTCTGGAAAGTTGGAAATTTGATTTAGATGTTGGCGTATTTTCAGGATTGAAGATTATTATGACCAAGACTTGTTGGTGTTAGTGTTGATGATAGGTTGTGGGGTTATTGCATAGGTTGTGTGTTTTGGGAGAGAAGAGTGGCCCTTGAATTATATCCTTGTGCCCTATGTTTTGGGCTTTGGTTTTGGCAAGAATCCATAGAAGGCTATATGGGAGGCTTTCGTTTTTAGTAGTCTCGAGAGGGTTATGTTTTCATCAATTTGATGGAACCAAACATGATGTTTTGAGAAGAGTATGGTGGAGCAAGGGTGGTAGAGCTATGGCACAAAATTTGCGTCTGGCCTGCTACTATTTATCTAGATTGGAGGGTTGGAGGGAAGCTGGGAGTTGATGCCATAGGCTGCATTAATTTTTTTTTTCTTTTCAATTTTTGCTTTGTAGACTTGATGGAGCTTTTTTTTTCCTTGGGTATGCTGCGTCTATAAAGTATGCTTTTGTTTTTAACGACGAGTCTGCTAGCCATGTCATCTTCTTAACCGTCTTATATTTTTCTCCCAGATAGGATTTTTCTTTTTAACTTTTACCATATATTGTGTTGAGAGTAAGTATCACTTTTGCAAATTCTAAGCCTAATGTCACCTTATGTAATGTTTTGGGTCTTTGCACCAATTACCAATTTGTTGGGATTCAATGTTCTAATTTTACATGGGATGAAAGTAGAAAATCCACTTCTTAGGTCTAGTGTTAGTCACACATTCTCCATGCCAATATATTTCAACATACTTCAACCAGCACTTCAAACATTCCTTGCAACTCTTGAGTCTAAACTTCTCAATTCTGATATCCTTGCTGGAATGCCCTTTAGAACCACAGAGCTAAAGCTGTATGGTATTTATTCGGCATTGATAATTTAGCTCTTTAGCACACTAATATATATTTTGGATTCTTAAAAAACAAAAATGTTTAATTTTGTTGCTAGGTAATGAAAGTAATAAATGGTTTTCGGGTAGCCATATGCCCAGTTCATATTACTCAGGCAACCTATTCAAACTCAATTATTACCCTTTGCCTCTATTTAGAAACTAATATTATCTTTACGATGTTGAGATAACTTTGCCTTTTTTTGAGTTTACCTAGCCAGCCTGTTGAATACTCATACATTAGCACATGTTAATGCGTATTCTTTTGTGTTATCAATTGTGTTATCACTTTTTTATGTTTGATGACACAGGTGGAGTAGTGGAAAACTACAAGTTATTGTCGGAACAGTATGTTTGCAGTTCTCTTTTTCAGTTTTAAGATATTCTTTTATGCCACTTTATCTTCCTAACTTACCACTGAGCTTGCATATGTGCCAGGTGGCATTTGGCATGGGAATCAACAAACCAGATGGTTAGTGGTTCAAAACTAATTGGTGTGCCCTTGAGGTTTACGGCTTGCATAATTAATATCCTACTCTTTATACTAAGGTTGGCTGGGAAAGGAATAGGTTTGGTGGTTTTCTAGTAATTATATGTGGACTTGACTCCTATTGGGACTCATGATAAAGCATGAAGTTTCCGAAAACCTACCCCAATACACCCACAGACACTCACACTCAAACTGTAACATAACCTTAATAAAAAATCAACATGAAAATGCGCAAGCCCACAGACACTCACTTACATAACCTTAATAAAAAAATTAATCAATTATACATGGCCGAGTCCCCAACTTTGAAAACATTTGTAAGGAGTGGAAAAGTGAATGTTTCCCCTCCTTCAAAACCTTATATATGTCTTTTTTTTTTCTTTTTTTTTTTTTTTTATAAAAGGGAGAGTGCGAAATCATCATTTGGGACACAACGAACGAAGGTCATTAATTGAACCCATGATTGCCCGTGTGGCTATATTGAAGTGTATAAATTGATAATTAACTGGAAGATGGAACCCAAAGCGAAAGTGAAATGATGAAACAATAGGAATATTAACAAGGAAACAAAATTGAGGCCTTTGTCTTTTATCCTCTGTTTCCCTATGTAATTTCATGCTAGCCATGCCATTCGAATCTTGCATATGTTTAAGTTATATTTAATGCTTGGTGACTGCTTGTAGTCAGGTTTGTCATCCATCACAGCCTAAGTAAATCAATGGAAACATACTATCAGGTTTTGTGATTTTCAGCTAAATTTACATTCATATATACATAATATACATTTTTTCCTTTTCCTTAATTTTTATCTCTTTGGTAACTATCGTTGTACCAGGAAAGTGGGCGAGCTGGACGAGATGGACTCCCTTCTCAATGCCTGCTTTACTTTAGACCTGGTGATGTTGCTAGGCAGGTACTCTTTTCTAACAGTGCATCTGTTGATGTATACGTTCCTAAAAATCATAATCTTTAAACATGATATTTCTATGAGCAGAGTTCAATGGTCTTCTATGAAAATTCCGGGTTGCAGAATCTTTATGATATAGTACGATACTGTCAGGTAGTGCACTCTACTTTTAGCTTCATATTTTCTGCAGGTCATCTTGCGTCATATAAGTGTTCGGTTATTTTCAATTGTGAAGAGTAGTGGCATTGTTATCCACCAATATTCTCTTCCCATCTGCCCCTAAAGAAAAGTAATTATAATCTCACCCTTTCTAAATCACCTAAAAGTTTAGTTAAAAAAAGCGTAGGGATCCAATGGGAGCAGATTTTCTCCTTACCGGACATCCTGTTTTTATGAAGACAGAGCACATGGTGAAAACCTCACTTATACCCAGTTTTCATCAACTTTGATTACATTTACTGAAAGGATTGATTTGTTGGGGTATAGAATAGTCCTTGGGAGCTTAAATTTTAGGTTTTAAGTATCATTTGGGTGGAGTCCTAAATTTGATACCTACCTGAAATTGAAGTGATTAACCAATCTGAGACCACAACTTAAAATCCACGCTTTCAATGATGATTCTACATTCTATAACAATTAACCGTATGAATAAATGAAAAAAAAAAATTTGAGTAGAAAGGAGGTTTCTAAAGGCGGCCTGTATTTTGGATGTCTTGTAGAGAGAAAGAATCGAAATGGTAGTTTCACCCTTGGGCTGTGAGCTAAGGCCATCTCCAATGGTGGAGGCGATGACCCACGCTACCGATTAATTAGTTAAAAGAGGTGAACGGGTTGAGTGATGTTGTGATGTTTTTTTTTTTTTCCTTTCGATTTCTGCGGTTTTGAAAAATTAAGCTGGTGTGGTCAGAGATTAGGGGTTGTAACATCGCCAACATGAAGATAAACCTGACTTAAATCCATTTGTTGATAAGAAAATTTGTCGATTCACTCTATTCCCTATGGTTATTTGGGAGGAGAAGAAGAGTTCTTGGAATGCTTACAATGGACTAGGAGTAGAAGAATTCTTGGAAGGGTTACAATGGCATTGGAATGGACTGAGTTTTTTGTCCGTTCATTGTGCTTTGGTTTCTGTACAATTTAGGAAGTTGTCTTTCTACTATATTGCTATGTTAGAAGCAGCAGTCTTTTGAATTTCTTTATCCTTGTTTGGAGTGGTTTCTTTCACTGTAGAAAACATGGAAATTGTGGTGTATGTGAGTCTATCAATGTCTAGGGTTCAAATGTGTTTTTTTTTGTGGACTTCTTAGGGATGTTTCTGCATCTCTGACTTCACTTCACGTATTAGCAGTGTTTTCTTGCGTTGTTCTCATCCTGGTAGAAGCATTTGGAGTTCGAAGCTGCCCACTAAGGGAAATTGCTTCGCTGGTGGTTCATATAACAATCAGTATCTGGATATGTTTCAAAAGAGAAGGCGCCAATGCTTCATTATGCCCTCGATACCTAATATTAATTATTAGTTAATCACATCCATTGCATCTTGATGAGAAACTTGCACGTCCTTTTCACTTCTTCCGTCCTACTAGTTATATAGTTTCATAAAGCCATAGGTCAGATATGTTTTAGATTTTACTTTCCGCTATATATGGTTAATCTAACATAAGTAGTCTTATTGATTTCTCAATATTGCAGTCAAAAAGACAATGTCGCCGCAGTTCGTTTTTCCGCCATTTTGCTGAGCCATTACAGGACTGCAATGGTACCATATTGTGCTATTGATTGTTACTTTAAATGTTCACAAGCACATGTATAAATCTTAAATTTTCCCCGAAGCTTTCATCAGTAGTTGTGAGTGACTTATTTTTTCATTACACGAGACAATTGGTTTGTTGGTGTTACGAATTCGTATAACTAATATAAATGCAATTGATACTATCTCAGGGATGTGTGACAACTGTGCATTTTCAAATGAGGTTAAAGAAGTGGATGTCTCTCGTAAGTTCCTTTGAATCTCTTCAAAACAGTGTAGTGCCTTTTTATTTGTATATTAGTTATAATATGCATTCAACATATTGGTATTCCATCATTTCAGTTGTGGTTGCTAATAGTGAAATTTCATTTTGTTCTTCCATGCAGCCATTTTAGTTATTTTTATTTGTGTTTTCTACTTATGCTTAGCCTTCAAGTATTTTCACATTTTCAATTGCAATTTATTATACCTTGCAAACTTGACCTTAGAGCTTACTGCATTTGATAATATGTTATTTTGTTTTTTTTCATCTTGAACTCTTTTGTATTTGCAAGGCACTCATCCTACTTAGGTTTATCTTTCATTTTTTTCAACGGAAACAAAATTTCATTGCAAGTTAAACAAAATAGAATTGGGCAAGATATCCATTGCAGCACAATAAGACTATATCAAAGCCGTGTTGTAGGCAAAAAAATATTTTAGAAAAAGAAGTAATGGCCAGGCACGGACCTGCTCCTGTCCACCTTCTCCTCCTGCGCATTTTAAAAAATTCTTCTATTCCCCTCCATCCAAAAATCTGTGAAAAAATTATTAGTTTATTTTAGCAATTTCATGTAGTGTGGTACATTTTGTTGTCTACAAAGTGAAGAGAGATATATGCATATCTATTAAGGGAAGACTGTTGATTCTTACTTGCAAGTTGGATTTGAGAGTGCAAATATGAACAAATGAGGGTCAATCTAATTCACAAAAAGAAAATTAAATTAACCTTTAGGAGATTTTAACAATAGCTTGGCTAGCGCTATAACCTTTAGAGGATAAAAAAAATAAAACAAGAAAACAAATAAAGAAATTATAGTCCTAGTATCTTCTTATAGTTTACACATATATATGACTTATTTTATAATTAAGAGGACAGCATGTTTAAAATTCTGTCGTGCTTGGGAACGAGCTGAGCTTTACGAGCTGAACATTCTGAAGCTCTATATTGGCTTGTTTCTTAACAAGCCGAACTTGGGCTTGGTTTGAGTCTACTTCGAGCAGAGTTTAGTTGAGTCAAATCCGATCTGAGCTCGTTATGGGTCGAACTGTACCAAGCCCATTTACAGTGCTAATCTTGGGTCTAGTATTTATTGAAAGAGAATGGTGCTTATAGTTCTAACTCAGATTCCTCTTCCCAAAGTTGTGGGCTTTTAGTGGAATGGTGGTCTGAAAAACAACTTGATGCTGATAAGGATCCACCAGAATCAAAGGAGATTGAGGATCATTCTCCTTGATTCTCTGATATCCTAAGTCAAAGGAATCATTCTGATTCCTTCCTAAAACTGCACATATATTTCTGTAGATACTTTCCTAGTTTAGGCCTAAAATTTCCTTCCTAGTCTAAACATGTATTTCCTACTTAGTCTCCACTAGAAACAGTATATATAGGTTCTCTCAGCTGTAAAGATTTATTCCATTGAATATATGTACGGCAGTATAATCCTAGAGCTGTAGAACAGAACACTACTAGACCTGTATAGGTAGACATACACGTGTACACTAACATTAGACATCTGTCCTAGGTAGTTACTGTTAAGGATCCTGTTACAGATGTCCTATATATATGTAACTGCAGGTAACTGTCTCTAAATAGGACAGGTGTCCTATACTTGGTACTTAACTGATGTCTAGCTTCTACTAGGGACTTAGGTACATGGGTCTAACCTAGGAACTAATGTACAATGTGTTCTAGACTTCTAGGGTTAGATTCAAGCTTCTATTTTACGAACTTCAAATAGACATTGCTATGACTGTTAACTACAATTTTCCTAGGATTCTTACAGGTTAAGTTTAATTAAGAGTTAACCATTTGTGGTCAGCCCTCCTAAGTTATTTAATGACCACTTGTCTTTTTTCCTCTTCTTTTATTGTTTGGTTTTCCCTCCAACTTATGTGCATGAATATCCTCAATGATGATTATTGGTTTCTTAAATTATGCTGGGTTGCTTTGCAGGCCATGGGGAGCTTATTATTTCTTTTTTGCAAGATGTACAAGATAATGATCAGAGACTGACAGTTTTGCAGTTAGTTGATAAAATTAAAATAAAACAGAAGGAACTAGGTATGTTTCATTGCTGGACTTTTTAATTTTTCTGTCTTATATGATTCCTTGGGTGTGCATTTACCGTATTAGTGAACAGATACAGAAAAATTCCTTTGAAAATGAGTCTGCTTCCATGAAATCAGGAGAAACTATATGCTTTTGTAGTTCTATGTGGATCACATGGTAGCACAGTGGACTGGTCAACTTTCCCCATAATTGTAGTGATATCTAACGAGAAAGGGAGATTTTATTAATATTCCCTAATCTGTTGGAAACTGCACCTTAATTAATTTTTCTTTAGACTTCCAATTTTACTCTTTTAGAAAATTTTATTTATTTAAAAAACAGGAGAAAGTACCTCCAGCATTGTGCACACTCCCTACCCGACAACGGCCCACCCCAACCTCGACAATGATTGCATTTGGCGAAGCTTTTTTCCTTTCCTCCCTCCCATTTTATCTCCATATTTCCTTCTCCCCTTTCCTCTAGCATCTTCTAATGGAACCAAAGCTTTCAGTTATTGGTATCAAGTTACAAGCTCTGGTGATTGCTGGCTTGAACAATCAATTGATAAGTTTGTTATAAAATATAATTATGTTGTGCTCCACCACTTTTTGGATGCTCAACATAAAGCGGAGGACTTTTTTGCTTGAACTCTATTGGGTGAGCATCTTCTTCACCTTTTCTGTATTTATGAACAAAGAGAAAGAGGGTAGAAGGGAAAAGTAGGAAGATGGAAAGGTAGGAGAAAGAGATAGTTATGCTTCATGGAGCTAGCTAGCGGGGAACCTCCTATCGAGGTCGGGTGTGTGGAGTTAGGCTTATTGTTCTTTTTTTTTATGGCTTATCCTCAAGCCTAGTGTTTTTCTGCCCATGCAATCATATTACTTGTGGTTTCTTAGATTTATTTTCTCTTGAGCAAGGTTGTGAGATTAGATGGAGAGTTGGATAAGAAGGGGGAAGTTGGATAAGAAGGGGGTTTTGAGCTCAAACAACTTTTCTTTGATTAATGGTAGACCACGTGTGCTTCAAATATTCTAGGAAGCTTCGACATGGAGGTCTGCTTTTTCTGATCCTGTTTGCCTCAGTGGCTGATGTATTTGCCAGGAGGGTTCATTTGGATCGATAGTTTTGAGGGTGAGTAAAGGAACAAACACATGGGTATCTTCTATTTCCAGAAGACTCCAATTTTTATTTTGCGAGATGAGATTAGGTTCTTTTTAACAAACATGCCTTACCTTAGCATCTTCGGTTTATTTTCAAGCTAGTTAGGATTATTGAGTTCTTTTGGTTGGCTTAGGGCCCCAGAAGAACATCTCCACTAGAGTTCTATTGGTATCATGTCGTTTTGAGTTCTCATTATGTGTGGAAGCATCTGAAAACATGATAACAAATAGTAGGGAAAATATGAAAACTAGCAATACACAAAGTATACAAAGGATTAACATGGTTCGGCATGTAAGCCTATGTCCACGAGTGAAGACAGTGAGGAAATAACCAAACCTAAAGAGAGATTTTTAGGTTTTTCACATATGTGGCTGCACGCACAAAAAAAGAAGCTAGTTTACCAACCATATACTACTCTGGCTTTTCCAAATCCTATAGGTTGTACGAACACATAATCCTTATAAGACAAGAAATCAAAACTTTTCAAGGATTAGGGTCCCTAATCCTTATAAGGGAAGGAACTAAAACATATATAAGCATAAGTAATAATGGAACTGAAAAGGCTAATTGGCTAAAATTTAAGTCAAGTTACAACATCTCTCGTTCTCTCTCTCTCTCTCTCTCTCTATATATATATATATATATATATATATATATTGAAGATTGGCTCGTCAAAATACCAAGAATTAGGGTGTGACTAGGATTCCAAGTGTTTTACCGTGTTTTACCGTGTTTTTCATATTAGGTTTAGGAAAAGGGTTCCTACTTTTTTTAGGAGTGTAACCTAAGTCCTATACATTATGAATAGGCCTCTTATGAGTCCTTAAAATAACACAAAAATAAGACAACAGTAAATAAAAAGAAGTCATACACAGGTATAAGAGCAAAGAGTGATTTGAGAGATCGTGAGCTAGGGTTTGGGGATTAGATCAGGATTCTACATAAGTTCTTGTAATCTTGTTATCTTCATAGTGCTAGTATTCTCTCAAGGAGATCACATGAGGATGTAGGCAAAGATTAGCCGAACCTCTCTAAATTCTTGTGTTCGTGTGTGTGGTGTATCTGCCTTGTTGTTCATATTTATTCCACATTATCTTAGCAGCATCCTATTGTTTGCAAAATCACCTAAGTCTATCAAGAAACAAGATTAGTAAAAGGACAAAGCTTACAACATTTGGTATCAGAGCACCTGGGGAGACTGTTTTGAGATGGCAGGTGCGAAGGCAAACACAAGCAACGACGTGAAGGATGTGATTAAGCCGTCTAAAGGGAAAGAGAACTTCACGTTATGGCAAATCCAGGGAAGGAGCACTAGTCTGTAGTTAAGTGGATTCTTCTTTATTTGAAGGGAACAAAGAATCTGGGCATCTTTTTTGAAAAACAGCAAGTGGAAGCGTGTGGTGGGTTATGTGGATGCAGACTACGCGGGAAACATAGACAGAAGAAGGTGCATAACAAGTTACGTGTTTACATGTGGTGGCGGACTTGGAAGTCTATTCTACAATCTATTGCAGCTTTGTCTACAACAGAAGCAGAGTGCATTGCTCTAGCAAAAGCTAGAAAAGAAGCAGTTTGGCTAAAGTGGTTTAGCAAGGGAGTTCGGAATCATTCAGAATTCTATAGTGATTAGATGTGACAGTGAATGTGCTATCTTCTTAGCAAAGAATCAAGTGTCTCACGGGAGATCAAAGCATATTGATGTTTGTTATCACAGGATAAGGGATTGGGTAGATTCTAAGGAAGTGATAGTCGAAAACGTCCATACAAAGGACAATGCTTCTGACTGTCTTGCTAAAACAGTTATACAAGAGAAGTTCAAGTATTGCTTGAACTTGCTCAACCTTACCACGTGCTAAGGTTTTTGGGTGGAGCACCTCCTCACTTGACGTGCATTACGGCAAAATGAGTTTTTTTTGTTTGCCAAGGTGAAAGGTTCAGTGTGCCATGTAAGAAGGCATTGGTGACGTCCATTTGTCAAATGGACCAGCCAAGGGAGACTGCAATAGTTAGGACGACCCGGATAGTAGCTGGTTTGACAACGGGGCTAAAGGTCTCTTGGTAATCAAGACCTGCAGTTTGATGAAAACCCTTGGCGACTAGACGGGCTTTGTGCCTTTCAATGGTGTCGTCTGCATGTCTTTGTTTTAAAGACCCATTTGCAGCCAACTGCATTGGCATGAGAGGGTAAAGGAACAAGGGACCAGGTTTTCTGGTTAAGGAGGGCAGAGAACTCTGTTTGCATAGCTTGGATCCAGTGGGGATATTTGGAGGCTTGTTTGTAAGTGGAGGGTTCAGGAGACTGGGTAGCTAGTGTGGCATAGGCTTGAGGAAGAGGGTATTTGGAAAGGAATAGAAGATTTCGGGATTTGGAGTGACCTGACTTGCTTCGAGTGGTCATGGGGTGAATGTTGCGGTTTGGACGTGGGGGTGGTGAAGTAGAGGGGCTGGAAGGTGCTAGGAAGGGTGGAGGACTGTTTTGTGGTGGAACAGAGGCTAGAGGAGTTGGGGAAGGACTGGTTGGGGCTGAGTGGTGGTGGGAAGTATTGTGGGAAGGTGTTGTTGGGATGGAAGGGGACTGCTGTGAACTGGGAGGTTGAGGGTCAGTATAGGTAGTGACTGGGACAAACGTAAAGTCTGGGGTGTGGGTAGTATTTGAGGGATAGGGAAACTGGTCCTCATTAAAGAGGACATGTCGGCTGATATAGACACGTCCAGTGGGGATGTGAAGGCAGTGATAGCCTGAGTGCTGAGCACTGTAGCCAAGGAAGAGACAGTGAAGGGATCTGGACTCTAACTTGTGTTTGGTGTAATCTCCAAGGTAGGGAAATCAGGAACAACCAAATGTTCGTAGAAGGGAATAGGGTGGGGATTTGTGATGGAGTAGGAAGTATGGAGAGGACCATTTGAGGACTGCTGTGGGGAGGAGATTGATGAGAAAAACGGATGTGGTAATGGCATTAGCCCAATAACAGAAGGGGAGACCTGCTGTATTTAGAAGTGTGCGGGCAACTTCAGATATATGGCGATGTTTTCTCTCAGCCAACCCATTTTTTTGGGGGGTGTGAGGGCAGGAAAATCGCTGGTGAATACCATGGGAGGAACAGAAGCTTTGGAAGGTTTTGTTAGCAAATTCTTTGCCACCATCACTGTGAAACTGTTTGATGGTGGTGGAGAATTGGGTTGTGATATATCTGGAAAATTTTGAAAAATGCTCAAAGACTTCAGATTTGAGTCTCATAGGGTAGACCCATGTATATCGAGTGTAGTCATTAGTAAAAAGCACATAATAACGAAAACCAGAAACAGATGGCACAGGGGACATCCAAACATCTGAATGAATTAAGTCAAATGGGTGTTGGGAAGTGTGGATTACATTATTGAAAGATTGACGAGTACATTTGCTTACAGCACACTGATTACAGAAGGGTACAAAATTAAAAACAGTAGGATGACTGATGTGCTGCTGGTTGGCTAAGGTGCGGATGACTTGGGCAGATGGATGTCCCAGCCGCCGGTGCCAAAGACTTGGAGTGGTGGTGAGGAGTGCCTGGGGTGGGGAATTAGGCTTGATGGGATACAAGCCATCTCTACAGGGGCCCTGAAACAGAATGGTGTTTGTAATTAGATCTCGAATTACAAAGTGTGTGGGAAAGAAAGTAATGCTGACATGTTGGTCCTTAGTGTACTGTGCAACAGACGAGATTTTTGCGGATGGATGGGACATGGAGGACATTAGAAAGATTGAAAGCTGAGGAACCAGAGGAGAATTGGACATTACCCGTGTGTGTGATAGGCAGGGTGGTGCCATTGCCCACCATAACTTGGTCTGGTGTGGGAGGATTTGGGTGTGGTGCAGCAGGGGACATGGTGACATGGTTGGTGGCGCCACTGTCAGGATACCAATTGGGGTCATTGACAGCGGTGATGTGAAGTCCGGCGAAGGCTTGGGAAAGATCATGATCTGCTGGCTGTTGAAGTTGGGGACAGGCGGCTGCAACATGGCCAAACTTGTTGCAGGACCAGCATTGAGGACCTTGGGGCCTGGTTGGATAAGTGGGAGGAGAACCAAGGACCCCGGGGGAGTTGTTGGAGGTTGGAAAGCGGCCAGAACCACGGCGGGAGAAGGGCCGGGAGCCGCGGTTAGACCTGGAGCCACGGTGGTAATTTGGGCGACCTCTGTGGACATAGAATGTCTGAGGAGCAGGGATGGGTGCAGGATTGGGGCAGTGAGCATAGAGGGCAGTGGGCGGAGGATTAGAGACATAGGAGGGGTTTGCGACCTGCTGGGCCTCAAAGGAGAGGAGGCGGGCCCGCAGATCATTGAAGGGTGGGAGGGGAGGGAAATTGAGCATGGCGGTGACGAGCATCATGTATTCTGGTCCTAGGCCACGTAGGACGGCAGTGACTAGATCATTGGGAGAGAAGGGTTCATTAATGGCTGCAAGGGAGTCGGCCAGAGTTTTGGCGTGAGAGAGGTATTCAGAGATGGTCCGAGTGCCTTTTGTGAGAGACATCAACTGGAAACGCAGATTGGTGGCATTAGCAAGAGACTGCTGGGAAAAGTTCTGGCGAAGACACTCCCAGATATCTCTGGAGGTTTGAAGGCCTACGACTTGGGAGAGAACAGGTTCAGTCAGGGTGGCCCGCAGCATTCTGATCAGGGTCTGATCGATTTGGTACCATTGTTGGAAGGCAGGGTTGGGGAGAGGGGCAGCAGGGAAGGTAAGGACTGAATCAGAAGTGGCAGAGATAGGAGAGGGCGTCGCACTTGGGGTTGGGAGAGTGGAGGGAGGGGCAGGATGAGTACCATCTATGAAGCGCCAGTAATTGTGGCCAATGAGGAAGGGCTTAATCTGGCTTTCCCAGAGGAGGTAATTGGATTCAGTGAGTTTGACAGAGACTCGATTAGAGACGTGAGTGGGGGAGATTGAGGGAGTGGAGCAGGAATCGGTGGCCATTTGAATGAGGGGAGAACAGAAAAGGTTCAGTTTGGGAAGAACAGAGGGATCGGCTGTGGTTATCAGACTAAGGGCTCTGATACCATGTAGAAATGCATAAACCGTATGTTTATTGTAGCAACCAATGTGGCATTTTATAGGGGTTTGTTTAAGGGATAAGACAGAGCAGTTCTTATCTCCTTAAATTGCTTCTAACTGTGTTAGGACAGATGTCCTATATACAAGTAACTGTAGGTAACTGTCTCTAAATAGGACAGGTGTTCTATACCTAATACTCAACTAATGTCTAGCTTTTACTAGGGACTTTAGGTACACGGGTTCAACCTAGGAACTAATGTACAGTGTGTGCTAGGTGGATATATACATAGTCTAACAACTAGGATTCCAAGTGTTTTACCATGTTTTTCATTTTAGGTTTAGGAAAAAAATTCCTACTTTGTTTAGGAGTGTAATCTTAGTCTTGTACATTATAAATAGGCCTCTTAGGAGTCCTTTCTATAACACAGAAAAATAAGACAGCAGTAAATACAAAGAAGTCATACACGGGTATAAGAGCAAAGAGTGATTTGTGAGATCGTGAGCTAGGTTTGGGGATTAGATCAGGATTCTACATAAGTTCTTGTAATCTTGTTATCTTCGTAGTGCTAGTGTTCTTTCAAGGAGATCACACGAGGACTTAGGCAAAGATTAGCCGAACCTCGCTAAATTCTTGTGTTCTTGTGTGATGTATTTAGCTTATTGTTCATCTTTATTCCGCATTATCATAGCATCATCCTATTGTTTGCATAATCACCTAAGTCTATCAAGAAAGAAGATTAGTAAAGGGACAAAACTTACAACATTTCTCTCTCTCTCTCTCTCTCTCTCTCTCTCTCTCTCTATATATATATATATATATGTTTTTGTGTGTGTATGTGTGTGTAACCTTCTATTTGCGACTATAATATGTTCGTGTATGGATTCCTCAGATTCGGAGCTCAAGAAAGAGGAAATTGAGCAGCTTGTCATACAGCTTATATTAGATCGATGTTTGGTACGAAGTCTAACTCTTGGACCTTGAAAAAGTTGCTTCCGAATTATTTATGTGCTAGTTTTGACTATTTGTGGAATTTTGAGTTTAAAGTTCTAGTTAGTATTTTGCTAAATTGTTGTGCGTTGTTAGCCCATTGCTAACCCCATAGGGCCCATTGCTAACCCCATAGGGCCCGTCGCTAACCCCATAGGGCCCGTCGCTAACCCCATAGGACCCATTTATTTCGCAATTCGGGAATGGAAAAGTATCAGTGTTTGGAAATGGTTGGAAATTGTAACAAAGAAATGTTACAAGGTTTAGGCTTTTGCGATTTTCCCATTGCGTAAAATGTTATTAAGTCTTTAGATCTGGGAGGTCCTAAGTTAAATATCTATCTCCATTTCCTTTTTTTTTTTAATTGTGTTACAAGGGGTGGGGTGGGGCTGCACAAATATGTCACCATCTTACCTGCATTTGTTTGCTTCTCCATGTGTAGGATGGGGTTGCAGGCGAGGAGTGTAAGCTTGATATACATTTTGTGCTCCATTGGTTGTATAACAATATTCCATGAGCTCGGCATCTACGCTATCGAATAACTTTATTCATGATTATGAAAATAGTAGATGAATTGATTTTTCTGTCCCTTGTAATAGCAACATATATTTGAGCTTCTTTGTTATTTTCTTGAAGCGTCTCAAATTTTGTTAAAAAAGCTTCTCTTATATTTTGTCTCTAAGATGTATGCGGTCTGTTAAATCTGCTATAAGCATTTTTTACCGTTTCGTTGACCCACTATAACTATGCTATGATATGATCATTTCAAGTTTGTGATTCAGAATCATTCTCTTCTGAATGCAGAAAGAGGAATTTCAGCATACAGCTTATGCCACAAATGCGTATGTAACAATAGGACCCTTGGCAAAGCAAGTACTGCAAGGTAAGAATGATGCAGCATATAAGTAGTTTTGTAGGTGAGAGTTTGTAGGCTTTTTATATCAACGCACTAGTGCCTTTGTTAGGACAGTATTGTCAAATTCCCTTTCTGAATATGTCCTGGATTGAAAAATCTTAACACTGACATTGCCATGAAATTTCATGTGAAGTAATTATCAGTCTTTGTTATAGAAAGAGATGGATGATTTATTCCACTGGCACTTTAGAGAACATCACAAAAAAACACACACACACACCAAAAAAAACAAGTGGTTCTATAAATACACTCAAACGTTGGGAGATAAAAACCATCTGACTAATCAAACAGCCTAGGCATAATAAATATCCTATACAAATTTAAAACTTACAAATATGCCACTACATTTAAAAGCAAACTCAATGCCCCACATAAAAAAAAAACATATAAAAACCCAAAATTCGTTCATATTCTTATCTTTCCCGGTTGTTTAATATATCCTTCGGTGTTGAAAATCTTCCAAAAATGCATATTTTTCCTTTTTCAGTGTCGTAACCGTAAAGAGAGAGAGAGAGAGAGAGAGAGAATTGCAATATAACTCTATATAACTATTCCATCTGTCTTGATTACCTACATTTCCTCCCTTTGTCCAACTACCAAAGTGGAATTTGTTAGGAAAGAAGGCTTTGTGATATTGTTGAATACATTTTAGCTTGTTTTCTCCTAATTATGCTCTGGTTGACCTTATCCCTTATCTTATCACATTTAGGGAAGTGCAGAGTTAAGCTTGAAACTTCTTGCGGACAAAAGAAAGTTGCTGGTATAAGATCAGTCAAACACAGTCGTGATTCCTCTGATCTGGAATTGAAGCTTGACGAGTTGAGGAAGGAAATTTCTTCATTGCATGGAGGAATTTTTCCTCATTCTGTTATGTCTACTCAACAAATCACCATGATAAGTGCGCAGAAGCCAACTTCGATGGAAGTGGTTAGTTTCCAAAATGTTACTCTTTCATTCAAGATGAAGATTTTCAGCCTCATTACATTAACGTTTCAGGAGCTATTTCTTCATTTAGTCTCCAAAAAAAAAATACTACACTATATATATTTTTGGTATCCTTTTAAATTTCATGCAATTTCTTTGTGCAATTTGTACCATCTAATATAAGGGCCTGCGAGCTTGAAAAACAGAGCTGAATAACTTAGTCCATTGTACAATATTCTTTTCTACTTCTTTACAAACAGCCGGTGGCTCATCCTTGGTATTTTTCTGTCATTTCTGTTTGGGCTTTCAACCTGAATTTAAGCATGCAAGGTATTAATTTCTTTGCAGTTGGAGAACATCATTGGAAAACTGAAGACTGAAAAATACGGAAGTAGAATTCTTGAACAAGTGATGATGTATGCAGATTCAGCCCCACTTGATGAGGTTAAAGAAGAACAGGATACTGAAAATAGAGCCTCAAAAAGGCTAAAGAGTAAAAAGCATCTGGTTATTGTTGAGAGTAGTGATGATGAATCATGATTCATGAGAGGATCAGTTGTAATTATTCTGTTCAATTTTCAGGATGTTTTCATTTCTTTTGTGTCTTCGCACATGTGTGATGTGCTGTTGATGGAAATAGGGATGGAAAGCTTTTTCAATAGGATGTTGATCCTTTCGACTAATAAATAAGAGGGATTATTAGTGGATGCTCGTCTGTTTGTTATTTGCGTATGAAAATATATTGATCTGGCCTTATTTGAAGTAGCAAAAGGCAAGCTCGATGGATTATGGACCAGCTTCATGTACTCTTTTTACTTTCTTTCTATTGGTTTATTTGTTACTAGATACTGTTAACTGCTACTTGATTAAATCTTGGCATTGGTATTTGAAATTCATACATAGAAATTGGTATATATATTCTTTCCATGCTTGTTATTTAATCTGGAATGCCCTAGTGACATAGAATCTTTTCATGCTTCTTGTTTCGACCTGTAGTTTAGGGAATGCCCCGTGTTGTATGAGCCTTGAATCTTTCTCACATGTTTATGTTTATCGAGGTTTTGGCTTGTTCCATTTAATCGTTCTTGGGCTTGCTTACCTTTGATTCTTTAACAACTTGGTGAGTACCCTGCATATTTTGTTGGAGCTTTCATCAGGATTGCCCATTTGAGGCGACTCCTTGGTTGATATTGCCATTTGGGATTTTGTGATATCCAAGTTGATGGCGATCGATCCAGTCATGATTTGATTTCCGCTTGACGTCTTAGCAGCTTTTGGTGTGGAAGTTATATTCTAGTTGATCGGGATTGAACAAATCATTGTTTGAGCATTGGTCGAGGCATCAAAGACCTTGGAAGTTGTAGTGATTTTGTTCTCGACCTTAGTAGTCCCCCTGGAAATAGCAATAGCACCTGCCATTGGATTAACTTTGAAAGCGTTTTTGACCATCTTCCTTTGAGCTCTAGCAGTTCTCTTTTACGCATTTCTAATCGCATTCTTTGACGAAGTTTTTGTGGCATGGGCATTTATGCCCTTTACGATTACCTTGCTAACCTTACCTCCAGTACTGGGCTTTACAACCCAACACACGATCGGTACTTGGCTAGTGATGAATGAAACGTCGCAGTCAACATGTCTAGTATATTTAGTCTTAAATAGAGTACTTGGAAGCTCTTGGAAGTAAACTATAACTTGTGGTGCTAACTCCTTATCCTGTTAACAAATGCATAGCGTATTATATTAGTTCCTTCATAATTAGAGATGACAGGGAGAAATGGAGAATGGATACCATCGGACGTGCCAAAAATTATGTTGAGAAAAATTTATATTTGGCATATGAAAATTCTCACTATAATTTCATCAATATTCAGTAAATAAATATTGGCTTTTATTAGATTTAAGTTCGACCTACTCAAGACTGAGATATCTCTTAATTACAACTTTTTATAACAATAAAATTTCTATTATTACAAAGAAATGCCCTTTGATTAAAATTATAAAGAAACCGGAACTTGGGGAAAATGTGTGTTTGGCTGGTATGGTGGCTGCAACTGAAGTTTAAGTTGCCCACATATCCTTTGATGGAATAAACCAAATCGTAGTTCATTTGGAGTTTGGGTGGTTGAATTTGAATGGTGATAATTGGAAGTGTTTGAAGTGAATTTGAGGGTTAGTGTTTGGAATTAAATTAGGTATGACAAGATTTCACAAGTTTTAATTTAAATAAACTTGTAATTATGTTTAAGTATGCCATATTCGGCCAGTGATGTTTGGCGTTGAATATGATAATATTTAAGAGTGAATCTAATTTAAATAAGTTGGGAATTCTATTTGGGTTGCCGTGTATCTAGTAGATCACTAAATTGTCTACGTATCCTTTAATAGAAATCAAACCAACTTAATTCTTTAGAATTTTTGTAATTTTGTACCACTTTTGAAAAAAATCCACTAATTAACAAACATTTTTATTTTAGTCTGTTAATTTGGAATTTGGAATTTAAAATTTGGACTTGTATTAAGTAAACGGGCCTCACCGACTACCCTGCGCTTGAGGCTTATATCGGCACCCTTTTGGGTTGTCTTAAAATCAAAGAACCCTAGTGCGACTAAAGCACTCTTGTGTTTTTTTATTTTTTATTTTGTTAAATCAATAAAAATTAAATAAAGGGGACAAACCCACCACAAAGAGTGCAAAGGCTCAACAAGCAGCAAACAGCAAAGAAAATAGCCTCACAAAGGCACAAGGGGGGACCTGGACCTCGCTATTCCAGGTCCTATCAGCTACAGAGTTACCCAAAAAAGGCTTGAACTTAATGGTGTACGCAGCTCGGAACGAACCATGGTAATAATAGCGCGAAGCACAGGAGAACGCCTGCAGTAGCTAAAGAGACGCTGGTTACTCTCTTGTCAGATTACATACATAGTTACTGATGCAATAGTTTAAACCCGGCAATTCCTTTTGTCTTTTGAAAATTCAGCCAGATTTGCCTTCTTCATGTTTGTGCTAATGAGAAGCACTTATAATTTACAATTGTTCAATCTGAATTATTGTTCTCGACGTGATGCAATTTCTTTCAAATAATTCAATTATAATGTTACTTCTAGTTCAGATATATTAAATTGCCAATATTTAATAACACTACTCAATAAATACTAAAATGTATATATCGTGTAATTTAATTTATTAAAATAATATTATTTATTAATTATCAAATATAATTAATTTAGTATCGACAAATAACATCATTTATGGGTAATAAGGCTACCCTGTAATTAGTGCTACTCCGACTGCTAGTGCACCAACCAACCACAAGTTTACAACTTAACAACGAAGCACTGTTCTCTTTCCCTTGCAAAGTTGTGGAATATTGCGAAGTTGTGGAATATTTGCAGAGGAGAGCATATGCATGTGTCTTCCACAATAAGCAAAGCAAAAGGATAATTTTCCAAATCCAAAGCACCAACAATTTCCATGGCGGACACCTTCAGATCCGCCGAAAAACGCACGAAGGTGAGTCAAAACGACGAACAAGACGACGATCTGGAGCATCATGAGCAGCCCCTCCTTCCCGGACTGCCTGACCACATAGCCCAACTCTGCCTCTCCGTTGTCCACCCTACAATTTTGTCCTCCGTTTGCCGCTCATGGCGGCGCCTAATTTACTCTTCCTCCTTCCCTCCTTTCCTTTCTTTGTACGCTCTTTTCTCATCCTTATCCTCCAATTCCATCCAATTCCACACCTTTGACCCAATCTCCTCCACCTGGCATCTCCTTCCTCCAACACCACCGGATCCACCGCTCCGCCTTTTACTCCGCCACCCCTCTTTCATCTCCCGCAATCTCCCTATCCAATCCGTCTCAGTCTCCGGCAAGTTAGTCCTTCTCGCCGCCACCAGTTACAACCTTCTCCCAGCTCTTCACCTCCCGCTGATTTTCGACCCACTTTCCAGAAACTGGGCATGTGGTCCCCAACTTAGCACTCCACGCCGCTGGTGCGCGGCTGGAGTGGTGGGCGGCGTGGTTTACGTGGCGAGTGGGATCGGATCCCACTTCTCTGTCGATGTTGCGCGATCGGTGGAGAAGTGGGACTTATTGAAGAAGTTGGACACACGGAAAAGGTATTCGAAATGGAATTGGAAGTGGGAGAAAGTGAAAGGCCTTAAAGATGGGAGATTCAGCAGAGATGCGATCGAAGCGGTGGGCTGGAGACGGAAGCTTTGCATGGTGAACGTCAAAGGGGAGGCCGCCAAAGAGGGGCTCGTGTACGACGTCGATAAGGACACGTGGGAAGAGATGCCATTAGGGATGATTGCAGGGTGGAGAGGACCGGTGGCAGCCATGGATGAGGATGTGATGTACGTGGTGGATGAGGGCAAGGGTACCTTGAGAAGATACCATCCGGGCAAGGATTTGTGGGAACACATTTTTGAGTGTGAGCAGCTCAAAGGGGCTAATCAGATGGCTGCCGCAGGAGGAAGAGTCTGTGTTGTTTGTTGTGGCGGCATTTTAGCGGTGGACGTGTCCGCAGCGCAGCCACGGGTTTGGGCTGTGGAAACGCCGTCGGGACTTGAGGCGCTGGCGGTTCATATATTGCCCAGAATGAGCCACGCCTATACGCATTGATTTTTTTTATTTTATTTTTCCAATTTATTTTATGAATTTTTGTGGTTATCTTTTGTTTTTTTTATTTAGAGAATTTCTTTTTATAAATTTTGCCTACAATATGTAGTCAGGATTTAAATTTACAATTAATTGTTTACAAACCAATCCTAAAATCAATGGAATCGAATTCAATTGAAGTGAGAATATGAAAAGAAAAATGCATGGAAAAGATGTGGCGGTGGTGGTGGAGGACTGAATCTAAATAGTAAATACTACTTTTTGAGGATTGAGGTAATTTGACGGTTGATTGATATAATAGTACGTTAAATATTTTTGTTTAATTTTAAAAGCTGAAAGTGAAGATTTGTCTGGTTCGTTTCCAACTTTGAAAAGCCAAGTGATTGTAATAATACAGTGATTGTCGTTGAATCCTCATTACTTTTAGCCCTTCTCATTTGATAATGTCACGTGTGATGGGACACGTTCAGATATTAAAGCAAGCAAATTAAGCGAACGAAATAGCTTTTTCCGTTACCATCAACAAACTTGCATTCTGTTTTACTGTTTATAGCATTTAGAAGGAGTTTATCCTCTTTTTTACTATTTATAGCATTTGGAAGGAGTGCAATAACTGAATTTTTGCTAATTTTCGATGTTTCCCTTCTACTATTCTTACTCATATTTTTGAGATGATTCAGTTAAGACTTTGTAATGTTAACTTTAAATTAAATGTTAGTAATATTCAAGCGGCTAGAATTTGGAATGTTCCCATTATTTAATTTATTTAATTTGTAGGGTGCTTTGTTGTGTTGCCTTTGTTCCAGGTTTGTCCTTGGTGCTTTTGGTTGTTGTTCCTCCCTTTTGGGTTGTGTGTTTCTCTCATGTGTGCGTTTATTGTTGTTGCTGCCCTTTAGTTTTTGGGTGTGTTCCCATTATTCTACTTCTACTTCTACTTTTACTTTAACCTTTATACAAGTGAATTTTCTTCAAACATAATTTTTTTACCAACACTCTAACATTATGCTCATTTTGAACTAATCACGAAACCCTACCTTAATCATATATTTTTCATATTATAAATGCACCGAACATCGGATTATTACTTACAATATGATCCACCTAAAGTTTGTGATTTAATACGCCGAACAGCGGTCAAACATTAAATCTCTTCAATTTTATTCTAAATGCCTCTAACAGCGGATCAACATTTAGCGTTGAATTGAAATTTAAGCACTAAAACATATGAAGTAAAATAAATTCAAAAAGTAAAACACATGGAGATTGCATTCTTACTTACAAATGTTAGAAAGAAAATACCAACACATATATTAAATTATAAGTAAAACCAATAACAACGACAATAATTTAAGTATAAAAAGATAGTTTTTCACAAGAATCACCGAACAGCGGCAGGAAACTTGTGAAGATGGAAGAAGAAATATGAGAAATTTGGTCTTAAAAACTTTTGAATTGCCTTATAATTACTCGACCTAGGTATTCCTTAAGGAAAGCACAAAGTTATGTCTAAAAGCTCTCAAATAAAAATCACAAGAACAAAGTAAAGAAAAAAAAAATTAAGAAACAAAATGTAAAGACATAAATTATGAACAAAAATTATAAACAAAATTTAAAAGAAATTTAAGAAGAACAATTTACAATAAACTAAAATAGTCCCAAAAAATGTCTCTCAAAAAAGAGAAAAAATAACTAAACTAAAATGAACTAAGAAAATGGAAGAAAGGGGAAAATGGAGACCCCTAACAAATGAAATGGCTTCCCTATTTATAGAGGGGGTGTCAAAATTCAAAAAATTAAATACAAAAATTAAATATAAAAATTAAATGATGAAAAATGATGATTTTAGGGATGGTTTGGACTGAAAATTGGCTGGAAAACTGTTGTAAAAAATGGAGTTGGTGGTGCAGGTGAGAGCAGGGTATGGGCTGCCTGAATTTCGGTAAGGAGCTACTGACAGAGGGTAGGTAGATTCGGTGAGTGGCTGTCAGGAGGAGCAGGTGGGAGTTGGTGGAGAGCTGCAGGTGGACGTGGGCGAGCAAGCGTGATGGGCACTGACAGGCATAGAGATTTTCGACGCGCGCACTGAAGCAGGGTATAGACGCTCAGAAAAGCGCGCACTCAATCCACTAATTGGGTTAACGACTTAGGCTGCGACGCAAACTAGGCTTGCACGATGGATTAGGCCTGAGGCACGGGCTAGACTTTTTGGGCCTTAACAAATGGGATGCAGGCTGATTTTTGCTGAGGATTGGCCAGCGTCAGTAAATGGACTGGGCTTGGGGGCAGTCCATCAAATTCCCTTGAAAATTTCGATAGCCTCCCTTATTTCCATCATAACTTCCTCGTTAGAATTCCGATTAGGACGATTCTTTCGCCAAATTACTCAAATTCTAAACTTTATTTAATTCTACAAAATTATCACAAAATATATTATTTTCTTCAATTATTTATTATTTTTAATAATAATAAACAAATATAAAGAATATAAAATAATGTTTAATTGAAAACCTATCACATTTGCTATTAATAATAAAATTCAAAGACAACAACTAAAATTAGTAGATATAATTTAAGAACATTTGCTAAAAATAATAAAATTCAAAGACAACTAGAAATAGTATAAAATTTTGGTAAAAACAGCTTTCCCACAAAAAATCCAGGTAAAATCATCTACGTGTCATTCCGCACCTTAATGTGAGTTCGTGACAAATTTACAGGTTAGGAATGAGTCGAACAGAACAGTAGCTTCCACCAAACGTTGAAGTTGAACACCAATAATCAGAGAAAAACATGTCCCAAAGATTTCATAAAATTTCAAACACAAGAGAAAGATATTAAAGTCGTAATCGTTATTATTATTATTATTATTAAATTCCCAAAAACCACATACTTTACAAAGCTTGAAAAACAAATACCAGTAGTTAAGTTTTAACAGCACAACCATCCAAAGCACTCCAACATCTCTGATGCAAAACATCAGCAACAAATCACAAACCAGATGGCAGCACATCAGCGTGTTATTTTGTATGAGCAATGACCAGTCACCAACACAACAACTTTCCAGCTCTCCCCTGGCCGATATAATAGCACTCATCATAAGAAGCACCCTAACATCCTCGATGCAAGACAGCAGATCCCAAATCACAAGTGATGACATAAAGACATGATATTATAGAATAGTCATATATGTATATAACACTACCAATTACCAAACCGACTGCCAAAAGTACACGGCAACACTTCAGCTTTCAGAGCCGCAAGAGCTCTCTCCTGACGAGGCACTTTCCAGCTGAAGCCGCTTCATCTCCTCGTAAGCCCACTCGAGACCAGGGCAGTAATGGAGTGGAGGGTTAAACCTACAATCATACATGTCATCTGGCAAGAATGCTCCATTCTCTACCAGAAACTTCACTGCTTCCCTCCTCCTTTCTTTAGCTGCACTGTGAAGTGGAGTCCCTGCATGCACAGGAAGAAACCATAAGCAAATGCCTAATTACAACACAGAGAGAACCAAAAGGGAGAGCAACAGTACTTACAGCCACAAGCACCCTTGGTTCTAGCATCAATATTAGCACCACGCTCAAGTAGTTCATCCATAACATCTACATGGCCACCCTCAGCAGCAAGGTGGAGAGGGGTAATCCCTTTTGATTTGCGACCCCAAGCACCAACATTCACATCCATCCCCTCATTAAGTAGCTGTCTCACCTGCCCAAAATCGAATTCAAAGAAAAATTCATAAGATCAGTGGCTGAACTTTTAGAATAACAATTTGGGGACCCCTGGAACAGGTGACAAAACATTCAAGGAAAATCAAAGCTTGCATTTCCAACTATTTGAATATGTACATAATACACTTTACTTTGCCCAGGGCCTAATCTCATTTCTTTGTGACTACTTCAGTAACCAATAAAACTCAGTCATAGTTTAACTCCGGTGAAGACCCAAAACAAGACCTGCACTTACGCTACTAAGTAACCATAATTACCAAGTGTTCGGAGAAACAACCAAAAAACACAAAACAGGCAGCTTTTTTCTAGAACATTTACAAGTGCAAACCAAAAAAAAAAAAAAAACAAAAGCTCATAGAAAGAGGGTGGAAGAAGAAAAATAACAGAGTATCAAGCTCCATAGGGTCTGTAGTGTATACTATTGAATCCACAAGTCTATTCATTCATTAGTCAATTTCCTAATTTTAGTTTAGCAATCTAGAAGTTAGTTTTCTATTTATGTAAGATTTCTGTTAATTTTCTATTTATGTAAGATTTCTTCACTTAAAAATAAAAAAACCAAAAGAATGTTAAGTATCCAATAGATTGAAAGCATAAGATTGAATACAGAGAAACAAACAGAGGTCATTATAAAAATTTGACGACTTAAAAATCTATTGTCAATCATCAACTCTCAATCCTAAACTAGAAGCAGTGGGAACAAATTAAAAATGGCAATAACAAGAATGCCAAAGAATTAAGTAGAAATCCAAACAACCACTGTGAAAAATACAATACATTTTGTTCCACGGATCACAGTGCATATAAAAATCTATGATTAGATATAAATAGTGTCGCCATATTCTATATAAAATTAGAATCAGCAATGAAAACAGACAACATTGTTACCACAAATTTTCTGAGACTAACATTATTATCCAGAAAAATCCTAATCTGATCAGTTGAATAGATAATGATGTAACCGAAGATGAAGATCAGATTTTATCATTGCTTGGAAGTTGGAATGGTTGAAAAATAAAATAGAAGAATAGTTGATCGAATCCTATTTAGTGTTTCGGGGTTGGGTAATGTTCATTACAGAATTAAACTGGACTCACACCTCCAATGGCAATGATAAGTTCGGATTTTATCACAATCTTACAGCTTTACAACCAAACATTTAGCAACTATATCTAAAAAAAACTTGAACGAAGTTAAAAAAAAATAGCACATAAACCTGTTTAAGGTCACCCTTGCGACAACCAATGTGAAGCAGGGTCCATCCCCTATCATCCATATCCACCCCTGACCGGAACGACCGCCTTCTAGACATGCTCCGCCTGGGCGAGCCGATACTTTCCATCTCGTAGGGCAGGGTTTTAATTTAATTTATTAAAAATATAGTACGCAGAAAGCGATAACAAGAAAACCCAGTTGTTGGTTGAATAAGAGCTCGTATATGCAAACTACAACAGCAAATCTCACCCCAGCGATCGAGACTTCGACCCAAGATTTACATGATTCTTAGGAAAAATCACACCAAAAGAAAAAGACGAAAACAATAATTAATAAAAAAGGCAAGAGAAACTTAGCGAGAATAATTGGCCATGCAGTAGTTTGGGGCCAAAGGATTCAAGCCAGGACCGAAGACGCGAAGATTCTCAATCTCAAAGATGATAACAGAGATCCCCGAGAGCGATGAGATTATATTCATAATTGATGAAAACCCCAAACGATTTGTAATATATTTTTGAAAAAAAAAAGACGATGATGCCTCTATGCAATGGGTTTCCGCTTTCAAATTGATTTCGTGGCCAGAGAAGAAGGAAATCTGGTTGGATTAGGAGAGGGCTCGGCGATAGAAAGCTGAAGAAAACCAAACCCTAAAGAAAAAAGATGGTACAGAGGCCAAGCCAGATGAATCGTCTGAGCAACTTCGTCAATGGTTCGCACGCGTATCGTACGTTTCTTTGCCGGCTTTCCCATATTTATAGACCCATTTTTTAATTTTAGTTTTTTTGTTTCTCACAATCTGTTCAGTGAAAATCCCGAATTCGGGTATTATGACTTATATGAATACGAGGGGGCTGTGCACTCTTAAAATCGTTAACTCATCTGTTTTAAAATGTTATTTATTCAATAATTTAAATTTGATCGGATAAAAATCAAACAGTTTGAGAATTCAAACAGTTCTGTTGATAACGATTTGGATTTTAATTTTGATTTTGCAAATCCGTTAAATCCAACCGAATCTAAAAAATATATTAATTTTTAAATCTATTTATTAATACAAAATAAAAATAATAAAAATAAAAGAATACTTAGATATATCCATAAAGATACATGCATCCTCACAATAAAAAGCCTCAAATAATTAATAAGGCATAAATTATTGGCCTGAAAGGGGGCGGAATAATAACATTTTAGGAACGGAAACATTTGTCTCTATTAAATAACCCGAAGCTCCCTCCATTAAATTATTTTATGAACATAAATTAAATATGGCAGTTTTTTTTAGTTTTTTTTTTAGGCCGTGAAAGTTAAA
This sequence comes from Prinsepia uniflora, assembly GCA_032719365.1. Lineage (NCBI taxonomy): Eukaryota > Viridiplantae > Streptophyta > Magnoliopsida > Rosales > Rosaceae > Prinsepia > Prinsepia uniflora. Next base: position 209,590 of record CM064874.1, read on the forward strand.
ACCCTATTCCACTAATAACCAATTCTCACAACTTTTCACCTTCTGCTGCCGATTTGCCGAGTCCCCCAATTTCCTCCCTCCTCATTTTCTTCTTCGCGTTCATCATAATTTATACAAGAACATGCTCTCTTTCTCGCGTTCATTCTCATCTCGGTACGTTAATTCTCGTTTTTGTTTTTACTTAAAAGATTTTCATTGAATTAGGTGTGGGAAATTGGGGTTTAGTGCTACTTTGTAGTCCTGGGAAATGTAGAATAATTCGGATAAAGGCTGGGGTTGAGTGCTACCTTTTGCCTCCTTAGAGTGCTACCTTTTGCCTCCTTGGAGTGCTACTTTGAATTAGGTGAGGCTATGAATAATGAAAACAGAATAATACCCAAATTTATGGATTATTATTCTGGTTCCAATTTGTCAATATAATCAGCTATAGCCTATAGATTATTAGGTATAAGCATCTGCGCGCATTGAGGAGTTCTATACATGTATGGAATTGGTCTCAAATTTAAGGTCTTTATGGGCTTCAGCTCAAGGGTTTTTGGTATGCCCAACGGCCCTCCATCTGAATCACTATAATTGTGGTTTTCCACCGTATTTTGTTTTTGTTAGATCCAGCATCAGCACTATTACTGTGTTTCTGTTTTGTTTTTGAGGAGCTCTGTTTTGTTTTCCTTTTCCTCTATTATTACTGTGTTTTATTAATTTTTAATTCCCTTTACTAATGGACGGGGATCAATTGGGTTTCTTGTTGATTTGCTAAAGCTTTTGACTTTATGATGTTACTACCCATTTGAGTTTTTTAATTCAATAGTATTTGATTTTTGTTCATAATACAAAGTAAGACCAAAAGGTAAAGTGTTAAGATTCTCTTTTTTGAAATTTAATGTTCGATATTGCTAAAATAGGCGTGGTTCTTGTATATTTTGTAGGGTGAGGTATTGAATGAAGGTGTAGATTTCGATTTATGTTCTGATGTTTGGTCGTCATGTATAAAATGGGTTACATGTCTCTCACAACGCATTTTATTGATAAAGATTGATCTTTGACTAAGAGAATAATCTGTTCTAAAATGATTGAGTACCCACATAGTTGATCATCACTTGCATCTCATATTTTTTATGAATTGGTACATTGGCGCATTCATAAGAAAATATTTACTTTGTCATTAGATGATGCATCAAATAATGATAACGCTGCTTCTGAACTTCCTAATCTTCTTATGATTGATGGTTTGCTCAAAAACTTATTTCATGTTCGTTGTTATTGTCACATTTTGAATTTGATTGTACAAGATGTGTTATAAATTTTATCACCATCTTTTGATCGAATTACTGATGTTATACGTAGTATGAATAATTCTAATAAAAGTCATGAAGTATGGGTAGCATGTTGTAAGGATTTTAGTATACCAAAGAAAAACATTGGCAATGATGTCAAGTAGCTTTAGGATACGAAGGCCCTTTGAATAGATATATCTATAAAGTAAACGGACTATGGAACCCTACCCCCTCTCTCTCTAGCCTTTGATTTTCTTTGTATAATTTAGTAGTTTGGCTGTTTTACAACTCTGTAATTTAAGGAGCTAGCTCTTACAAGGGTTTTGGGTGCATTTCTCTTTGTTTGGGCTAATTTACAGCTATCTTGTTGAGAATAAAACAAAGCAGTCAAATTAGTCATTAAAAGAGGCAATCATCCCCTATGAATTGCCACCGTTTCAACATAATATAATTAAAGCAAGTTCGGTCAGGTCTACTTCATTTTTGCAATACCTGCCGCTTCTTCTGCAATGAAATTTCGTCACCGTTCTTTGACCAAGTCTGTTTGATATCTCAACGAAATTGTTGATATATGGTATATTATATATGAATGATCCAAATTAAAACGAAACTTGTTGATAATATTTAGATAAATTCGGTAATTAATGAATTTGGTGTCTCGAGAATTCTTATTATAGAAATTAAATAATTTTATATGGTATTCGTTGCATGTTTTTCTGTTTTTTTTTTTAATCTTTTCAAAGTTTGTATATATAATAAGTATGCATTTTGAAGGTAGTGTCGAGTTTTGGTAGTATATAGTACTAAAATTTTAGCCCGCCTCATTTTCAAATTCTGTGTTCGTGCTTGATTTGCAGAACTCTAAACGCCACGCTTAGAGCTCTCATAGCTTCTCCGACCCCTACCACACTTAGACAGGCTGAGAACTGTCCTCTCTCGTTGCCTTCTCTAGGGCCTTCTACTTTAGTTGAATTTCTCAATTGCATATCCTGATTTGTGTAAATATTATAATATTGTACAAATAGGATATGGAGGCCAATACTGTGCGCAATGAAGAAGAATACGTTTTGCTTGATCTTGATTCTGTTTACTCTGTTTGAAATTCCACCAAATGCACCCTATGTTCTATCCGTATGTTTTCAAATTCTCAATATCTCGTTACAAAAATATTCTTTTGTTAGAAATTTTCAACATTTGAAACTTTTTGAATTAAATTCCATTTAAAATTTTTATATCAATATGTGTTGATTTGTAGGGTTTGAACACAGAGCATCCAGTGCTGATTATCGATGACAAACTGAAGTTGGTGAGTTTATATAGCCTGAAACACAAAATTTTGTATTAAATTTGATTTTTGCATTCCTCACTTCATGTTTCATTGCTCATTTTACTTATTTCAAGTTTTAAACGTAATCGAGAAAAGAAAATGGGATAAAATTCGGACTCAGTAGTTGAATATAATAGAGAAATATTTTGTGGTCTCTCAGCTTTGTTCATTTGTAAAACAGTTATTATGTGCTTATGCTGTCAATAATACATCTTATTTACTACCATAGCCATTCTCAAACTTATTATGGGGATTGAGACTCTGAAATTAGTTCAAGTTGTCTTAGAGATCGTAATAGATTTGGTTGTTTTGAGTTATGCTGGTGTACATACCATTGTATGTGTCTTGGGTGGCAGTAAAATGTTTCCAACTCCAACTTGTGTACTGTTGCTTCTGCGGAGGGTTTGGTGCTGCTTGAGTGGTTTATTAATGATAATGTGTAGAAGAATTTTGACTAATTTTATGCCTTGGGATTGGTTTTAGCTGACACATACTCTTCTATTCTTGGAGGAACTACCAAGGAGATTGTTAAACTGGACTGTGTTTGCTATGGACAAGCAAAGAGATATAGCCGTCAATTAGATCTTTGTCATTTCTATGGAGTTCCTTAGAGAAAATACCTTTGTTTATCTTTATTCACTATCATATGTATCCATAATTTCTGGATCTTTGAAAATTCGGAAGTACTCTGAGAAGCAGGAGTGGATGGTGGGAGTTAACTATGCCGCATTCAGATTATAAATTTTGGAAGATATCAATGATTTATGCGTGGTTCTTAGGAAGGCCTGTGATATATGTGTACATAGAAATGGAAAAATATACAGGAAGGACAGACGGACTTCAATCAAAATACAGAAAAAAGTAAATTGGGGCTGCAGGTTTACTCGTCTTTTTAACTGATCAGAAGATTGTCATCAAGTCTGAATGCATCTTTTTTCTATCATATCAGATCATAGTTAATTAGTTGATCAATTTGAACGGCCAACGTGATTTCCTATGACTAATTCTTGTTTTCCCACAGATTGGAGAATATCAAGAAACGGTTGGGACATGCCTTATTTTCAAAGAAGGTACAATACATTTTCCTTTTCCATGTTCACTTGTAAGAAACGATGCCTGGAAACGGTTGCGACTAGATTCTTTCATTTGAGGGGCAACAAATTTCTGGTCACCTGGTGTTGTTGTGATTTGAAAAGATGAATTAAAATTCGTTGTCATTAGTGCCATGCATGAGTTCTTCAAGTCCTATGTGCTTATATGGGAAGGTGGGGGGCTAGAATCGTATCGAGGATGGTCTGTATTTTTAAAATCTGAAACTGGTGCTTTACCACTGCCCTTTTCTGCATATACTGACTTGTACAAGAATGTTATGATAATCGTAAAACTGCAGGCACCTATATTCCGGCATCAGCATATACTTCATTTTAAAACCTATCATTTAATCAAATAGGTTAGTGAGAAACATGAAATTGGCAAATTGTGTTATTATTTCGTTTCTTTTATCTGCTTGCATCATTAGCAATTTTTATCCTAACGCTGTATTTGCAGTTGCTAGCCCTGTGGTTCATGTAGAATCAGGTCCATCTGAAGCAAACTTTTTTGCTGGCAAATGCATAATGGATCCAAACCATTCTCCAAGCAAGGAAGTAAAACCAGTTACAAGCCTTCAGCGGATTATAAAGTTTAGATTGGCACCTAATCTCGACTTTCATGATACATTTGAAATGACTCAGTAAGGTCAAAGCTGATATCTAAACTTCATCCTCAGCTTCATCTATCAAACAAAAATATTTGGTTATTCGAATTGGGCAGAAATCAGATGCAGCATACAGCACATTCAAGAGGTGAATTACCTCAGACTGGAATCCCTAGTCAGTAGTCAACCGGATAACTTGCATGCTAAGTTGGCTATAATCTGAATGTTGTTGTAGAGCCTTTTTCTAGATAGTTTTTGTATTTTGATTTAGACATTTTCTTTCCTTTTCACTTGACAGGCATCATGCTTTTGTAAATTTGAGTGATGGGTGTTTTAGGTTCAGAAGCTTAAAAAGAAACCTGCATATTAGTTTCTGCACCTGATCTCTGCAGAAACGAATAATATTTGTTTATAATAAATCAGTAATATGATATAGATTTTTGAATCTTACTTAGTTTGATAATATTTGTTGATTTGAACCATGTGAATATTTTTTTTTCATATATTAATTATGAATTGTAGTAACGAGTTTAAAAAAATCTAAATGTTTTGTGAAAGACCCCCACAAATTGAATCTTGATTACGTAACTGCTAGAATTTGTATTTATTTTTCTGTTCTCAGATGCACGGTTTTTAAATTACTCTTCATTTTGGCGGCATTAGAAAGGGGAAGTATAAAAGATGTTGAGTGGATCAATCTTGATTGTTTAATAAGAGGTGCAAAATAAGAGGATTTTAAAAGCATATGCAAAAGGAAATTAATCGAGAAGTTCAAAATACATTTTATCTAAAATTCTAACCACATGGACATGTGTAAAACTTTTTTCTATCGCGTGCATAGTTTTTTTTTTCTCAGTTTAGGAATTGAACTGACAATGGGTCAGGTCGTGTCGAGTTTATGTTATGTCATGAACTCTATTTTATTCAAATATATCTAATTTGAATCCAACCCGTTTAATAATTGTGTCAAGAGTGTCCAACCCGAACTGAATCTATTAATGATCCAAGTAACCCGTGTAACTTATATAAAAACTATAAGATTTAATAGGTTCTTAGGTAGGTAAATGAGTAGATATATGAGCTAGTAATTGACATATTTATTAAACGGATTAATTTATAAGTCAGTATACGGATTAACAAGTTAATTTGAAATTTATCAATTTATTAAATGTGTTAATATGTCATTATATGAGTTAACATGTTGATCCGAAATCCACCCATTTATTAAGCGTTTCATAACATGTTGACCTAAAATTTTAATTGTGCGGGTTGGCTTGAGTAAATTTCGTGCAGATTTCGAGTCATGTATCGAGTTGTATAAAAAATGATCACCTTTATTTAGGAAGTGAAGATTTTGTACATTCTCATTTATTTGTTGTAAATATTTTTTTATATTTTTATTTATATCCATCAATCTATCAACTATCTCAACTTTCTTATTTGTTTTATACTATTGATTCCTTAAATTCAAAATTCTGGTCAAGCCTAAGGGCCAAATTCTTAATTTTTTAATTTTCTAAATAAAAAGTGAGGCTCAGTTCTTTATTAAATTAGTTGGCCATATTGCTTGCAACAAAAAAAAATTTAAAAAATTAATTTTTTTTTCTAAAATAATTGAAAATAATAAAATATAACTCATATTATTTATTAAAAAATTATTATTTTTGAAGTCTAAATTTGGAGATGACTAGAGTGTACTTATCTCTAATGTTTTACTTACCAGAATATAATGCTAGAGATTATGGCATCTTGTGTTTGACAACTTTTGCACACGACCATCAATTTAACATTTTAACATTTTAACCAGCTATTGTAAAATAAAAAATTTAATTTAATTATTACTTTTTGGTCAAATGAAATTTTATAATTTTGGAGGTTCCAGAGCAAGGTGTCGGTCGGTAGCCCGTACGAATGGTCAGCGTAGGCACGTGCGAAAGCACTTTCCCTTAATTGGCCGTGCTTAATTGCTTATGCCCATTTTATTTTATTTGAAAGCATCTAAATTCCATACACACGAACTCTCTCCACTCTCCTCTTCTCTCGCTCTTTGCGTCACACAAATCTCAGGGAGACTGAAGTGCGGTGGCGTTTGGCTTTTGTTGCTATCTCTCTTGCACAGTTCAATCGCCATTCTTTCTCAGATCGATCAAAACTAAGAGCTGTTGCTTCTTTATCTGTCAGGCTTTCACATTTCTTGGTAAATTTCTCTCAATTTTAGCTCATATGTTGTTTATTTTTATTTTTTTACGATTTTAGCTACTTTGATTCTTCAATAACTTTTGAACTCACTAGCAATGTAATCAACGGTGAATTGGAGGGTAATTGAAGGGTAATTCACCTCGTTTTAGCTGTAAGGACTATTGGGAGACTTGAGAATCAGTTATTGAGAAGTTTCCAATATAACAAAAAATGGAAGAATGAATGACGAAGCTTGAGGTTTTTATTAGGTGGAAGTTTCTTCCTTGCTCTAATTTTAGTTCACCGCACTGGTCTTACTGATTGCATTAGTAATTTAGCTTGGATAGATGGGCCTCCATACTATCCTGTTATAATAAATTACGTATGGTTTTAAACGAACAATCATTATGTATATAAATCTCAGACTTGTGCAGGAGTTACACACTTGATGACTATAACATCCTTATATTTACTGTTATTATTTTATAGTAGAAAGGATTGAATTTCCCAGAAAAGTATTTGTTCTTATTTGACCAGGTCAGTTTGCAAAGACTTCTATGTTACATGGAATAAAATAATTTCTTATCTGGGTTTCTTTGGTTGAAAACGAACCATCTTATACTCAATATTGTAAAATTTTAGGGTTATGGAGGAAATGAGTTATTGACGGGAAGGTAAATATGGGAGAACAAGGGAATGGGGATGATATGATTTGTTAGCTGCACTCTAAACAAGGGCAACTGTTAAGTGGTATTAGTTTCAGAGCTTGGGCTACAGTTATTGAATTGGGTGCTGCACCCTTGTATATAGAATATCTGTATGGTACTGGTTATTTATTGCTTGTCGAGGCCGGGAACATTTTTCTTGATATATTTAAGTGTGGGTGTTCATTGTGGGTTTACTATATCTGCGTCACTAGTTCTTGGATGCTCTTATGTTGTGTTGCTTTCTGCGTGTGTGCTAAATTGGCGATTAAATTGTATAGGATGCCTTCTTAGCCCTTTTTATTCTTTCACCACATTACTGGCAGCTCTATTTGTTATGCTGGAGGCTTAGAGCGTAGGACAATATACAATGACTGTTAATGTGTTTTTGTTAGAAAAATTATAGAATCTTATATTGAAAGGTCTGAACTGAACATATGCCAATTTAATATCAGTAAATTTTCTTTGCTCTAGTACTGCGGTCTAGTGATTTCCTCCCCACTATTTAGTGGTTGGTCTCGGGTTCAACTCTCATAAGGAGCGAGGTTTTTATTACCAATGTATGTATTTCCACTTCCAGATATCGTTGTATACCATGATGTACGAGAATGGATGTTTCAGAAGCTACTAGACCTTGAAAATGCACACAAATGTTAGGATGTTGTGGTCACTTTCTTCAATGAGGTTCGTTTGTTTATGTTACTGTTAATTATAGTTCTTATTACCTTCCAGGATTCTTTTTCCTATGATCTCCGGCTGCTGCATGTCAGAGTCAACTAGAGGGGACCATTCTAAAGCTTGGCGTGTCAGATGAATTGTAGTCTCTGTATTATGCTTGAGCAGTGCCAGTATGGGCATCTTCTTGGTAAAATGGAGAGGACTTTGGCTTCTTTACATTCTGCTGCTTTATATTTTAATGAACGAAAGCCGAGCTATCAGTGTTGATGGTAATTTGACATTTCTCTTGTTTCTCTTTTGTCCCCTGTTTGCTTTTATATTTTGATATCTTGAGGCATGCCAAATATTAGAGCTGATGGAAAATATTGACTTGCTGGATATTATGATTTTTATTGTTATTTTAATTTTCTACGGCCCTTGTACTATTCTTTATGAAATTAGTTAAAATACCTAATAAGGTAACCATGTACGTGATTACAAGAATGTGCCTATAATAGTTCTTACTTTTTCTTAATCTGAAATTTATTCTGTTCTAGTGTATTCTAGAATGTCCAAAAGTTGGATAGTTGCTGTCAGATTAAGATACTAGCCAGCTAGATTTTAAAACGGATAAAATTGCTTTTACTGACCAAACTTATTAAATTAGCAATTGGTCAATTACAGGAGATAGGTATGGCCTTAATCTGATGGAGTAATAGTTTAATTCTCTTTCTAATTTGTAGGTGAGGTACTTCTAAGCTTCAGGACAGCAGTTGTTAGTTCAGATGGTATCTTTCGTCAATGGAGACCAGAAGATCCCGATCCTTGCAACTGGAAAGGAGTGAAATGTGATAACAAGACCAAGAGAGTAATTTACTTGTGAGTTTAATACCATCTCATTATGTTTTTGTGTCACATTCCCTGCATGTCAAACAAACATGTGTCTTATGATTTATGTTGATGGTTTGCTTTTTCTTTTATAGAGTACATTACTGTCCTCACTATTGTATCATTACTATTTATGAACAGTCTTGTTTCTTACCAATATAACAAGAGATTTATTTGCTTATTTCCACATTGGAGTGGTATGTGTTAAAAAAGGAGGAGAATGCTCTTCATATCTTTTAATTTAGCAAGAGAGATATAATCTGTAGTTGTAGTGGAGAAAAGGTACTTCATAGGTTTGTCCTTGAAATTGGCATCTTTTGTTGGCATACAATGCTTTGTTTGTGGGGAGTGACAAGAAAGCAGCGACTATGTGGACATGTTGTGGGTTTGGCTCTTACATGGGCTATTTCATTGAAAAGAAATGAGGGATTTTCCAAGCACCAGTTGAGGTGGATAATTTAGGACAGAATTCATTTATGAGTTTATCTTTGACCATCACTTTCCAAACATTTTAAAGGCATTCCCTTCAGTGTTGTTCTTCTGAATTGGTGGTTGTGAGTGCGCATTGGGAAAAATCTCTCTCAAGGCATCATTCTTCTCTTCTTTCTGTGATTTGTGGTGTGTTATTGCAAAATGGTGAGGTTTTGGGAAGAGTGTTGGTTGGAGAAACAATTTTTTGTGGTTCTTTTTCTCAATTGCACAGGTTGTGACAATTGTGTCATCTTTCTTTTTCAAATCTGTGTGTGAATCCTCCTTCCATCCTTTGAGATGGGATTTTGACTCCCGTAAAAATGGGACCAATCAGGAAGTTGGGGAGCTCAAGTTGTTCTTATCAGTTTTGGAGAACGCAAGGCACTAGGCAGGGTAGGAAGATGTGAAGGTTTAAGTCCCCTTGGATATCTTTGGTAACTTCTACTCAAGATAGTTGATACTCTCCTCTTTCACCTTGTATTTTCTCTTCTTTTAATTTGGAAGGCTAAAAAACCTCTTGCATTATGGGCATTAGCTTGGATTATTGCTCATGGCAGGGTTTAATATTTGCTACAAGCAATTTATCTTTGATTTTGTATGCTATATAAATATCAATAATTGAAATTTTTTTGTATAATTAAATCAAGGACTTACAGAGATATGGTGGCTAGGTTTTTAGTGCCTGAATAAATAGTTACATCTTGTAACTCTTCCTGATCCTCCTGTATCCGAGGAGATTGCTCTCCTCCTTAATATCAGTGTACATAGGAATCAATATGATTCCTTGCCTAGTCTGTGTCTGTCCTAGTTAGGTCCCCTAGACTAGTATATACTAAGGCTGTAACTTTGTACACAATTCATTCAGGTAATATACAGAAAACTTCATACCTTATAGTAACTGCCCCCTTCCTAGCTAAAACAAATAGATTAGTCCAACATAACTCTCTAGTGGTTGAAAGGTATGCAATTTCTGATATATTTCAATAATAAGAATTGTATACAGATGTCCTATATAGACTCTAGGTAGCTAAGGTAGGAATGTACAGGTAGCTAAACTAGGAAAGAATCAAGTAGATACAGGATTACAGCAGGAAAGAATCAGAGATTATTCTGTTGACTTAGGCCAAAATCAGGGAGATTGATCCTCAATCTCCTGTGATCGGCTGGGATCCTTATTAGTGGTGAAGCGTTCAGTTTGATTGAGTGCATTCTAGATGTGTAGGCAATGGGGCATCACTGAGTTCTTTGCTTCAATTGAGAATAGATGATTCTGTTGCCTTCCAAAACCAAATTTGTTTTTTGTGTTCCTTCGGGGAGGTGGTAATCAAGTATATCATACTTAAACCTCCTCAATACAAAACAACCTTTGTTCACAACAAAGATATTTTGTCCACTTGTTGATTTTAATTTAAGAAAAGCTTATAGGTGCATCGATATCATATAGCTGTCTTCCAGAAGAACGAAATTTGGGGGGTTGGCAAGTTGAATTCTTGGAAAAAAGTGAGGTTTTGGGCATCTTCTATTTATCCAGCCTTTCGGGATCTTTCTTTTCTGTAATTTTATTAGATTGGGGGCTGCATGGATTGGTTATAGAAGAATATTAAAAAGATAGAAAAAGGCAGTAAGTTGTATGACAACATAGGAGGATATTTTTGGTTTTCTTTTTTATGGCTGTATTATATTTTCTATTCAATGGAATTTTTTTCTAATAAATAAAATGAGTGTGATTCATTTATAAGAACAAAATGAATTGTCTTGCAGGAGTCTTTCTGGTCACAAATTGGGTGGATTTATTTCTCCTGACCTTGGGAAGCTAGATCAACTGAAGATTTTGTATGTATCTTAGACTTTGAGTGCTCTTTATATTAGCTTTGCTGGCAATTGGTGTATCTTTTCTATATAAATTGCCTTCTTCTTACGGATGCTGTCTATGATGGATCATGTTGTAGAGCTCTTTATAACAACAACTTTTATGGAACTATTCCCTCAGAACTGGGGAATTGCACGCAGTTGCAGGGAATGTAAGTTCACTACTGGATGTTGTTTGCTCATATTTCCGACTAGTTGTGGTTAAAGCTCATTTAATAAAGTGGTTTGACAAAAAATCATTGTTAATAAACAGCCGTTCTTATCCTTTTTTCCCATCTCCTTGAATAAGGCGGTTCCTTTAGGTTGTTGGATATCATATGATATGGTGGTTTGACTAACTGGTGGATTTTCAATTTAGATTAAATTAGTTAGCTATGTAAACCAACTAGTCTTGTTGTTATCGAACCTTGACATCATATACTAGTTGTCAATTTTATTTTTTTATTTTGGTATATGTTCCGTTCTCTAATGAAGCATCTTGTTTTTTTTTTCCCTTTTTTCTGAGATTTAAATATGAGTTGCAGCCTTTTAAATTTGTTTGCATTTGCAATAGAAAATTCTCCAATAATTATATATGTTTTTCACATGCGTATCTATTTTCACTGATTAGTCCTGCTTGTTTCGTGCTGAAGTTGAGTTTGGTTTGTTGCTACAGATACTTGCAGGGTAATTATTTAAGCGGATTAATACCTAGTGAATTGGGAAAGCTTTCAGACCTAAAAAACTTGTGAGTTGTTTCATTTTTATCCTGAAACTTTTTTATCTTTCAAAGTTTTAATTTGATAACTCAGTTTATTCATCTGTCCTAAGATTGTAGCTAGCTTTTGTTTTCATGCTATAAGTATAAGATGTCAAATAAACATCTCCGTTTCTGAAAATTTTTTGGACTGGATTCATGTTGTGTTTCTGAATAAATTTGAGATACCTAAATTTATTAGGAATAATAATAGTGTTAGAGCCTTAGAGGAGACAAATTGTATTACCAATTCGAGTTTGCTTTCCCAATGAACGGTGATAATAATACAAATTAGGATTAGTAATCCTAATTGAAATAATCCAATTAGGATTAGTAATCCTACTTGAAATGATCCAGTTAGGATTAGTAATAGTAATCCTAATTGAAGGCCCTTATTGTTGCTACTTGCTATTTAAAAGGGGTTGATACACATGTTTGAAGGTGGAGTACAATATATAATGTAAGAGAGAACAGTACCACTCCAGAAAGGGGGTGTGGGAATAGCACTCCAGAGAGAGGGTGAGAGAATAGAACTCCAGAAAGAGGGAGCGAGGGAATAGCACTCTGGAAAGATGGAGCGGGGCAATAGCACTCCAGAAAGAGGGTGTGGGAATAGCACTCCAGAGAGGGTGTGGGAATAGCACTTCAGAGAGAGGGTGAGAGATAGCACTCTAGAGAGAGGGTGAGAGAATAGCACTTCAGAAAGAGGGAGTGAGGGAATAGCACTCTGGAAAGATGGAGTGGGGCAATAGCACTCTGGAAAGAGGGAGTTAGGGAATACCACTCCAGAGAGAGGGAGTCAACTCCTCAAGGTGTTAGACGTTAGAGCCAGAAATATTGATAGGGCAAAGTGTGTGAGAGAAGATAAGGGATGAGAGTGTTTCCTTGTCTCTTGTTCTTGTTCAATTTTGGCTCGTCAATATACCAAGACAGGTTAAGATTGAAGAAGTTAATCAGTTTTGGATAAGGAGAAGTTGGTGCGCGCAGGATTTCTTGAAGAACAAGGAAATCCGGTTTTTTCTTACCTATCCATATAGGATTAGGAAAGGTAATCCATAATGCTCCAGGATTAGGGAATAATCTTTCCATATTCTTTGTGTTTGTGTGTGGTGAGTTTACTTCATCATTCATCTATTTTTTGCATGTTCGCATATCATCATCCTAATTGTTCATAACGCCGGAGTCTATTGAAAAATAAGATCAGTTTGGGGTTAAATTTCATGGGTTGTTCATCAAGTCTTCATCCTAGAGGCTTGATAATATGGTTCGTCATTATCCACATAGTGGAAGTTTTGTTGTTGCTGTCCCATGTTCGTAGGCACGCAACCGAGCAACGTTTATTTTGTTTATCTTGCTAAGTTGTTTCGTTTTCAAAAGTTTGTTTTGTCCTTCCCGTTCATAAACAGTATCACAGCTATTTTATCATTTAGAAACAAGAGTTCTCAATAATTTATGTTTTCTTTTTTAACAGCGGTTTTGATAAGTTAGGTGTAATGATAAAATTACTATTTTTTTATCTTCAAGGCAAATTGTTTGTCATTACCTATTTAAAATTCAGTTCTTTATCGTTGACTGTAAACCAAAAATCAAATTGATAGTAAATCGGTAATTAATTTGTAGCTTTATCAATATTTTTTCCAAATTGTTTAGTGTCTTAGTTGTTATTGTCTTGATATATAAACTAGATTGTAGAAATTGAGGTTCCACCTCAAAACCAATTGATAATAAGGGGAGTAATCAGACTCATTTAAGGCACAATTTAAAGTCTGACACCATGTAGAAATTGAGGTTCCACCCCAAAACCAATTGATAATGGGGGAAGTAGCCCAAGCCTATTTAAGGCACAAATTGAAGTTGTGTTTTTCCGATGTGGGACATTCCCTCACATTCCAACACGCTCCCTCTTATGGCAGATTTTCCAGCCTAAACGTGGCGATTGAATGGGTAACGTGTGTCACACGTGGCGGTTAAGCTTTACATGTGAGACAACCTTACCCTACCATACATGACATTAGAGATCCTTATGGTTGGAGACATAGAAGCCCATAAGGATGCCCAAACCTGATCTTTTGCTAAGAGGTCTCCACTATGTCCGCACTATATTCTAATCTTCTATATCTTTCCGACCAAATTAGTCAATAAATAGATAGCACTGCACTACCACACAATTCTTTTCTTCTCCACTACCAACCAGAATGCAGTTTTTCATAAGGAATGTGACTGAGGAATAATAACTCAATTAACAAAACCACAACCAACCACCACTTTATAACCAAGGCAGCGTAGCCAACCCTGCCACCCTACCCTTTGCTCCTTCAGACTTGTTGTCTTGAGATCTTTAGGTTGACTAATCTATTTAAACTAGGGCACGATCTTTTTTTCGTACCTTCTTTTCCGTCACTCACCAATTTCTATATGGGTTAAGAATATATAGTTTCAAACAAGTTAGGCTTATAGATTTTGCAACTACTTTATGATTAACTAAGCAACCAGGATATGCATTCCTTGTTGAAAACTAAAGTAGGCACCTCATTATCACTATGTAATAACGAAACAGTAGATATTATGCTGATTTATATATTTCTGCATAAGATTTTGAGTTTCATATTATATGGTCGTATCTAGCTAAGATACAAGGATCTTGTTTCTATGGTAATTTGGATGCTTGTTGGATTGTAGTATGTGCGTTATGTAATCATTACATTAGTGCCTTTTTCTTTTCTTTTCTAGTTTTCTAGTGTACACCTTATTCGTTGTTTCTTGCTAATAGTCAATACATTATGCAATCGGTCTTGCAATTGAGCACATAATTCATGATTGCTATTTGTTAATTTAGTATGTTATAAAGAGTCGATATTCTTTACAAAAACAAAAAAGAGAATAGATATTTGTCTAAACTTCTAAAATTCCCATATTTGTGTAATTTATTTTTATTTTGAATACTTTAGTATATTTTTACAGTGTACTATCCCTTCAAATTTTTTTGGAAGAATAACTTAATGGAACAGTAATATGGTATGGTATGATATGATTGCTAATTTGTCACAAACATTGATTTCAGATTATGTGTAAGACAGTATAACCCTAGAGCTGTAGGACAGTACAATCCTAGACCTGTATAGTTAGACAGACACGTGTACACTAGGAAGACATATTTGTCTTAGGTATTTACCAACAATTAGTCAGTTACTAACTGCTGTTAAGATAAGATTAGGACATAAATAACTGCCTGATCTTATCTCCCTGTGATCTTGTTTATATATACAGCCGTTGGCTATGTAAATGATATCAGAAATTCATCATTTCTACATGGTATCAGAGCATTCTGACCACCACAGTTCGATCCTCCTTCCTTTCCCTACCATGGCTAGTGACTCCTGCGCCTCTCCTTCAATCTCACCGAACCATGTCTCAACCCTAGTCTCTATCAAACTCACCGAATCAAACTATCTTCTCTGGGAAAGCCAGATCAAGCCTTTTTTGATCGGCCATAACTACGGGCGGTTCATTGATGGAACTCACTCCCTTCCCTCTCCTACCCTACCCTCTTCGGACACCACCGAATCCTCTCCCCAATCTGATTCATCATCCTCTGCCCTTACTGCCTCCTCAGTTCCTCTTCCTAATCCTGCGTACCACCAGTGGTACCAGATTGATCAAACACTCATCAACATGCATCGGGCAACATTGACAGAACCAATCCTATCTCAGGTTGTCGATCTGAACACCTCCCGCGAAATCTGGGAATGCCTGCGCCAAAATTTCTCCCAACAACCCCTAGAAAATGCCACTAACCTCAGATTCCAACTCATGTCTCTCACAAAAGGCTCCCAATCCATCTCTGAATACCTCACTCATGCCAAAACACTCGCAGCTCCCTTGCTGCCATCAATGAACCATTCTCTTCACGTGACTTGGTCACTGCTGTCTTACGTGGTCTTGGACCAGAATACAGCATGCTTGTGACGACCATGCTCAACTTTCCTCCCTTTCCTCCCTTCAATGATCTCAGAGCCCGTCTCCTCTCCTTCGAAGCCCAACAAGCCTCCATTCTCCAACCTGCTGCTGTCAACCCGCCCACAGCCTTATACACTGCCTCCCATCAACCTCCTCTACGTGGTCACTCTGGTTTTCAGCGAGGACCACGCCTTGGTCGTGGCTCTAGATTCCCGAATCGCCGCGGTTATCCACGCTTCTCCTCCAATCGCTCCCCAGGTGTACTGGGATCCTCCCCATTTCCTTCCACCCGCCCCACAGGTCCTCAATGTTGGTCCTGCAACCGCCTTGGCCACATTGCTGCTCACTGCCCCAACTTGTCCCAGTCTGCAGATCACAAACTGTCCCAAGCATTCGTTGGTCTCCACCTCGCCAATGTTTTAGACCTAACTTGGTACCCGGACATAGGTGCCACTCACCATGTAACCATGAATCCTCCCTGCTCACAACAACCTACCACTCCATCCCCAGATCAAGTCATGATTGGAAATGGCACCACCCTCCCCATCTATCAGGCTGGTACAGTGTCCTCCTCTGGCCCCTTCATTTTTAATCTCTCTGATGTCCTCCATGTCTCCTCTGGCCCCTTCAGTTCACTAAAGATCACCACGTAAAAGTTACTTTCTTCCCCCACCACTTTCTTATTCAAGATTTACTCACTAATCAAACCTCAGCAATCTGCCCCACCCCAAGCCTTCCTCACTCGTGCTGCCCCTTCCCTTTGGCACCGGCGGCTTGGACACCCCTCTTCTCAAGTCCTTCGCATGGTGGCAACCACAAACAAATTGTGTTCCCCTGTATCTTTAAATTCTGCATCCTTTTGTAATCAATGTGCTCTCAACAAGAGTACTAGACTGTCCGTTTCTTTTGTTGTTCATCACTCAATAAAACCGTTTGATTTAATACATTCTGTTGTTTGGATGTCTCCTGTACTTTTTGTCTCTGGTTTTCGATACTATGTCCTATTCATTGATGACTATAATCGCTTTACTTGGATCTTTCCCTTACGACACAAGTCTGAAGTCTACACCCACTTCACTAAATTTTATTCATATGTCCAAACTCAATTCAACACAACTATCACCCAGTTTCACAGTGATGGTGGCACTGAATACACCAATCATCAGTTGCAAACCTTTTGCTCCATTCATGGCATTCACCACTGTTTTTCCTGTCCCCACACCCCTCAACAAAATGGGTTAGTTGAGAGGAAACACCGTCACATTTCAGAAATGGGGTGAACCCTCCTACATACAGGAGGTCTGCCTTATTCTTATTGGGCAGATACAATTACCATTGCTGTTTTTCTAATCAATCTCATACACTAAACTCTATGGTCGACCACCATACCACATTCTAAAAACCTTTGGCTGCTCTTGTTTCCCATTCCTTGGTGCCGACACTAAACATAAGTTAGAACCCCGCAGCCTACCCTGTGTTTTTCTTGGCTACAACCCTCGCCATGCAGGGTATCGTTGCCTCCATGTACCCACGGGTAGAGTCTATCGCTGTCATGTTGTCTTCAATGAGCTTGACTTTCCAATCCAAAGTCCTCCTAAACTACCCCAAATTTTTCCTTCACCCCTCTAATTTTCTTCCACCTTCTTGCTGCTCAAGTCCCACCAGCACCAATCCCCAACACTCCTTCCTCCCCTCCACCCTTATCAGCATTCCCACACTCTTCTCACGGCTAGTCCACTTCAACCAGTCCTACTGAGTCTCCAAGTCTCTCCTCACCAACCTCTCCCCCTCCCTGACCCCCCAATGTTCACCCTATGACTACACGCAGCAAAGCTGGGATTTTGAAATCCCTAAACCTCCTGTTTACCTCAAAGTATCCCCTGCCCCAAGCCTTCACCACTGCTAGAGTTGCCACAGCAGAACCCACCTCCTACACCCAAGCCTCCAAATTTCCTGAATGGACAGCAATTATGCAGGCTGAATACAATGCCCTCATGAAGCAACAAACTTGGTCCCTGGTTCCCCTTCCCTCCTATGCCAATGCCGTGGGCTCCAAGTGGGGTTTTCGTCTTAAACAGCGTGCAAATGGCTCTATTGAACGCCACAAGGTCTGCCTTGTTGCCGAGGGCTTCCACTAGCAAGAGGGCCTAGACTACCATGAAATCTTCAGTCCAGTCGTCAAACCAACAACCATCAGAGTGGTTCTAGCCATTGCAGTTTCCCTTGGCTGGCCCATCTGTCAAATGGATGTAACCAACGCCTTTCTCCATGGAACTTTAAATGAAGAAGTCTACATGGTTCAGCCTCCTGGCTTCACTGATCCCCAACACCCTTGTAGAAATCGGGATTCCGGCCATTATATAGACTCGGGAGTTCGGCCCTAAAACCAATTGGTGATAGGGGGAGTTGCCCAAGCCTATATAAGGCACATATTCATTTTCCTCTTTTCCGATGTGGGACATCTCACATCCCAACACACCCCCTCACGTGTGGCGGCTCTTCCAGCCAACACGTGATGATGTGAGCCCACCATCGTGGGATAACCCGCTCTGATACCATGTAGAAATGGTAAATTTTCCTTGTATTATTCACATAGCCTACGGCTATATTTATAGAGGTTTACAACAGATAAGGTTAGACAGTTATTTTTGTCTTAAACTTATCTTAACTGCTATTAACTACCTAGGACAGATGTGTGAATCTAGTGTGTGCATGTCTGTCTTAATTCTACAGGTCCAGATGTCTAGTGTCTACAACTATACAAGTTTAGCAGTCTATAGGGATTAGTGTACACGGTTTTACAGCCCTCAGTTGCCACCTTGCCTTTATTGTGACAACATGAGTACTGTTCACATGACAGCCAACTCGGTGTTCCATGCTCATACCAAGCACATTGCCATTGACTATCACTTTTTTCGTGAAAGGGTTTCTGGTGGCACACACAACGTTATCTTTGACCCCTCTACTCATCAACTGGCTGATATCTTCAGCAAAGGACGCCCCATTGCTCGTCACAATCAACTTGCATCCAAACTTGTCACCCATAGGGTGCCTAGTTTGCGGGGGGATGTAAGACAGTATAACCCTAGAGCTGTAGGACAGAACACTCCTAGACCTGTATAGTTAGACAGACACGTGTACACTAGGAAGACATATCTGTCTTAGGTAGTTACCAACAGTCAGTCAGTTACTAACAGCTGTTAAGATAAGATTAGGACAGAAATAACTGCCTGATCTTATCTCCATGTGATCTGGTTTATATATACAGCCGTTGGCTATGTAAATGATTTCAAAAGTTCGTCATTTCTACATTATGCAAAGTACTGTCTTGGAAAACTCTTGGAAAACATGGAATAGATCTTTGAAGAAAATGAACTCCAGTTTATCAAATCAATAGATTCTTAATTCCAGTGCATTTGATATTACGGATGTGGAACTCATCAGAATCGTATGTTATTATATTGCAGAGATATTTCCAGTAACTCTCTCAGTGGACATATTCCTATGTCACTAGGGAAGTTGGATAAGCTTGCTATTTTGTAAGTAGCCTCATTCTTTTTTTTTTCCTGTGTAAACTTTACAATTGGTGGTTAGTTATATCTAATTAGTTAATTAATGGAATCTTCATGTTCGACAGCAATGTGTCAAACAATTTTCTGGTTGGACCAATACCGTCTGATGGAATGCTTAACAACTTACCTGAAACATCGTAAGTACTGCTCATCTTGCAAAGATTATGTGTTTTGGGACATCTTAAAGTTCTTTGAGAGCTTAAACTTCCCGTGTTTGCTTTATCTCTAGCTGTTCAGTAAGGCGAAATATTTCTCATGTAAACATGGTAAATTATCAGTGTGGTAACGAGTTTGACATATCATTTCCACTCAATAATTTACTTCGTTGGACGTTACTTAAGGTCTCTATCTTGTCAAAGTTAGTTCTGTTGATAACTAAAATTGCAGTGACTAAAATTGGATCAACAACAATGTAGGCCTCTAGAGATTGAGATCGGTATTTCCTTCCAAATCATCCTGGCTTGACTGAGTAAACTGTCCTGTGAAACCCAGAAGAGTTTAGCACTTAGGTATTGCCGCCTGTAAATAGTAAATTGGTAGGAGCAAGTGATAAAAGAACGCAAGAGCTTTACGTCATTCACCCTTAATTGGGCTATGTCCATGGAGGTGGTTGATGTTTTACCATGGACCAAAGAGAATTACTAGGTTCAAAGTCTTCGATCTGTCACAACCCAAATCCCAGCCACACTCATACCACTCATAATCATGCGAAAAAGAGGACACAATATTATAGGGTTGTGTTGCTCATCGGAGCCTCTCCAATTGTGCTGTAGAGTCACCTTTAAGTTTAGTCTTGGGGATGACCTAATTCCTGTAGGTGTAATCTTCTTTGTCTTTCAGTACAGGTCAATCTCAAAATTGCTTCCTTAATTCTCAAGAAGTATAATAAAAATCGACCTATTTACTCAACTGTAAGAAAGATAGTTGACAATAAATAAATGGATCCCTGACGATATGTGGGCCATATCAATTTTATGAAGCTCGTCCTTGGAGTAGATGTACCCCACCAAGTTGTATTGAACTACGGCAGTGTAGTTATCGAAGATTTCCATGTTATTTAAAACCTCAATGGATACATTTTTCAGATTTGAAGGAAACCGTGGCTTGTGTGGGAGACAAATCAATCTGGCATGCAAAGATGCCAGTGGAGGATCTGCACCAAATTCACAATCTCCAAACTCAGGTAAAGTTGCTGAAATCCTTGCAGAATTGGCTAATTTCTGAGAATTTAAAATGTTGGCAACATTATAGTATTTATGTTTAGTATTTAACATCTTGTAGAGCAAAATCCAGGTGGAAAGAAGAAATACTCTGGTCGACTACTTATTAGTGCATCGGCAACTGTGGGTGCACTTCTTTTGGTGGCTCTTATGTGTTTCTGGGGTTGTTTTCTTTATAAGAAGTTTGGAAAACATGACAGTAAAGGTCTTGCAATGGATGTCAGTGGAGGTAATGTTCGTAGCTATTTTCTATACAATATTTAATTTTGCCAGCAAATCTGGAGTTCCTAGTTTCGGAATCTCTACTAACAGTCTTGTTACTCCAGGTGCTTCAATTGTAATGTTTCATGGAGATTTGCCGTACTCTTCTAAAGACATAATTAAGAAATTGGAGACTTTGAATGAGGAAAACATAATTGGTTGTGGGGGCTTTGGAACCGTATACAAGCTTGCAATGGATGATGGCAATCTGTTTGCGTTAAAAAGAATTGTAAAGATGAATGAGGGCTTTGATCGGTTTTTTGAGAGGGAGCTAGAAATTCTTGGAAGTATAAAACACCGGTACCTAGTGAATTTGAGGGGATATTGCAATTCTCCTACATCAAAATTGTTAATCTATGATTTCCTTTCTGGTGGCAGCCTTGATGAAGCGCTTCATGGTAAGATGATTTCTTTGTGTTATGTTTATTGCTTTTAATGTTACATTTAAAAGAATCATAATGATAGCAGAGCCTGGGAGGAGAAGGTGAAAGAGCTGAGAGAGAGACAAACACCCTACAAGGCAATTTAAGATTGTAACTTCATGCAACTATTTCAATACCCAAGAACATCCAACAAAAGGACAGTGTTTACCCTCAATTAAAACCCGCAGACAAACCCAATATGTAGCTAATGGTACTTGAATGAAGTTGACCGTGATAGGGAACTCTGAACTCATCCTGAACAAAGCTTAGCCTAAACAGATAACCAGTAATCTTGGTTTTCAAAATTGCATTTACCAGACATTTATTTTGTTGAAAGTTTAGACCCTTATACACATGTTTTGCATACAGTAAACCTTTGATCAATAATAGTTCACAATGCATTGTGCAGAAAGATCCGAGCAGCTAGACTGGGATTCACGCTTGAATATTATAATGGGAGCAGCAAAAGGCCTGGCTTACTTGCATCATGATTGCTCACCTAGGATCATACATCGAGACATAAAGTCTAGCAACATTTTACTTGATGGAAACCTTGAGGCCCGAGTATCTGACTTTGGACTTGCCAAACTTTTGGGGGATGAAGAATCTCACATAACAACAATTGTTGCCGGAACATTTGGTTATCTGGCTCCAGGTAGACAACGTGAATTTTACCATAGTTTCCTGGTTAAATATGCTGAGCTCTCAAATCTCTGAAGTTTTACCTTGTTCTGAATATCTTATTGACTAGATTCAGTGTGTTGGAAAACCACAATTATGATTGTGACCTGCTGCACTCTCTTCACACTGCCAAAACAATTTTCATTCCACATAAGTTCTCATTGTCTAGACTTTTCATGTTCTTTTTGGTAGTATTTTGTTTGATTATAACAATAGAAATGCAACAAACCAAGTGAAAATGCAGTGCACTAAACTAACACCCAAACTGAGGGAGTCTAGCAGTAAAAGAACGAAAGCGTGAAAACAAAAATTAAACAGAACTTCCAAAAAGCTGCCAAAGCTCAAAACATCTATGTGGAGCGATAGGTCGTAGGAAATGATGGTTCCCAATTCAAGTTCAGAAGAAAGAATAGGCAACTTATGAATTCATATGAAATTGATACCTGCAATGAAACCCAGAATTTAACCTTTCCCTACAACAAAGCCACGGCCTCCCCTCCTTTACCCTCAAAACATTTTTCTTTCTGACTAAATTCCTAGAAAATGCAGCCAACTTCAGAACCTCTGCCTTCTTTTCTCCACCAAAAGCATAAACTCTCGATCTTTTGGGAATGACAAGCAAAGGGAGTCCACCAGCTTAACCTACCTACCCCCAAAAAGTTCATATACATTTTTAAAGGAAAAGATTATATAATCCCTCAGTTACTTGTTCCACATAACGCACTAAATGGTGGGATCTTTAAGACCCAAAAGTGAAAATTCAAACCAGAAATTGTACCTTGGCAGATATTTTAGTCTTCCACATCATTGAGGACAATTTCAAGAGGTGGACAGGATTGTCAACTACAATGCTAGAAAAAAGCTTAAGACAAAAAGATGCTCCAAGGACTCAAGACTTAGAACTGTAATTTTTGGAAGTACGAAAGTACTTTCAACCAAAGGAAAAGAAACGCGCATTGACCTCCAGATTTTTCTGGAAATTAATATCCAACTTGATGCGGCTAACATCTTGCGATAGATCTATTATCTTTGTGAGGATTACCCTGCACAAGAAACTTCTCAAAAATAAACTCTCTCCCAGTTCCCTGTATAGATCAAAGGTTAGATGCTTAAGAGGCAGAAAATCTGCGAGAAATGTCTCTACACGAACAGCGAATAAAGCCTCTACAGCTTTATAGTCCCACACATTGACATGCAAATCATATTTGCTCTAGATACTGGAATGCCTAGAGGATCCACCTTTTGAGGATATAACGACTACGTGCAAATCAGTCTTGAGAATCAGATGCGACCTTCCAATTCGCAAAGTGATCTATCTTCCTTTTATCTATACCCTTTCCAGAAAAATTCATGTGTGAGCTTTTTAATTCATGATTGAT
This sequence comes from Prinsepia uniflora, assembly GCA_032719365.1. Classification (NCBI taxonomy): domain Eukaryota; kingdom Viridiplantae; phylum Streptophyta; class Magnoliopsida; order Rosales; family Rosaceae; genus Prinsepia; species Prinsepia uniflora. The sequence continues at coordinate 232,882 of CM064874.1, forward strand.
TTTGGTAGAGTGAGCATTCCCTTGAGTCAGGCTTTAATATTACATTATTCACAGTTTCACTGTAGCCTATATGATTGCGCATGGAAGTAATGGGTATACATGCACTTACAACTCTCCAAGTTAAGCTGTCTGGGTAATGCTGATGTGTATGGGTTTCAAAACAGCTGCCTATAATGAATATAAAGTGTTTATTTTACATGAAGGGGAGAGAAGTTTCTGGGAGTTTATTTGGACGAATTTCCTTCTAAAAGACTATAATATAGTTTATGTTACGTTTATATACATTGGGTGCAAAGTGGTAGAGTACATTGACATCCTGACTTTTATGAAATCATTGGCAGAGTACATGCAAAGTGGTAGAGCAACTGAAAAGACAGATGTCTATAGTTTCGGGGTCCTGGTTCTTGAAGTGTTGAGTGGAAAACGACCCACAGATGCATCATTCATTGAGAAGGGCCTCAACATTGTTGGCTGGGTATGCCTCTTTTCTTCTGATGGTTTCTGTCAAATAATTTCTTTCTTGCGGCTATTTACTTTTTTATATGAAGCTAGTTCAAGTACCCACATTAAGTGCAAATTATCTGCGTTGTCGGAAATTGGCTGCTGTTTCTTTGATTTTGTTTGTATTGTCTAAACTTGGAGGCTGTTGCAAGTTTTGGCCGTTGTAGTGTTTTGAGAGTATTTCGGGATTAAACTCAGCTGGACTATGTTTCTTGTCGCATTTAGCTTGTGTATTTTTGGAGCTTTGGATAAATTTAGTTGGGAATAAAGGAAGCCACAATTAATTGTGGAGTACTCATCCGAACCAACTGTTGGAAATAATTACATCAGATGAAAGAAAGAAAAAGAAAGAGATGTGTTTTGATTGTTTTTTGTAGTGAAGTAGATATTATGTTATTGTGTTGGAGCTGCTATCTCCTTAATGATACTCCTAAATGGTAACAATTGCTCCTAGTCGGCTTTTCTCTAATCTTCCATAATTTCCATTGCAGTTAAATTTTCTGGTGACAGAGAATAGGCAAAGAGAAATTGTGGATCCAGAGTGTGAGGGGGTGCAAGCTGAAAGCCTTGATGCTTTGCTGTCTGTCGCGGTTCAATGTGTTTCTTCGACTTCAGAAGAACGTCCTTCGATGCATAGGGTGGTCCAGCTGCTTGAATCTGAGGTCATGACCCCTTGCCCTAGTGACTTCTATGAGTCCAGCTCTGATTAAAAAGAAGTTGTGCAGAGGAGAGGAGACAAGGCAAGGCGAGGGAAGTCGGAATTTGCATCTACGTCCCCGCTGTGGCCGTCATTTGGGACATGCGATAGGGACTCAGAATCTGCGAGGGTGCATTATCCATTACCCATTTCATTCGTTCATTCTTTCTGCAGATTAATGACATATTTACTCATACAAGATGGTCTCTGTGTTTGTGTGTCGTCCTCATTTTGCCCGGTGGCTTCTTTCCTTCAAATTCTTCTTCTATATCTCTATGGTGTACGCCCTATTGCCCTGCTCTGCTGGCGCAATTTATTTTTCCTTTTTCTTTATTTTTGTTCTTGTCTTTTATTCTCTCCCAAATTAAGTATATATCATGATATTCATCTAAATTGATGCTGGCTCTCCCTCGCAAATTCCATTTTTGTAAAATATGATTTCATCATCGTAATGTTTCCTCTTGTACAAATTTCTTCTTTAATTTTGGTTTCACTAGTCAATTTAATTGAATCTTTCTGAATATGTAAACTCTGCTGTAGTTCATTTCTTAGTAATAGTTTTAAGTTTCTTTGTTACTTTTTATATTTTAAGATCCTTTGGATTAGGAATTTTAAAGGGAAATTGACAATAATGGCTTTCTAGACAACTTTTATTATTTAACGGGCATCATCACCTCAAAGCTCATTCACTTATAAACCCTACTATTCAATACTTGCATAAAAGCTCCTCCTCCTTATCGACCCTCGTCGAATAATTACCCATACACCTTATCTCCCATTATTCTACTCATTTTTTGATTGGGCTATTTATAGAAATACCTCTGGAATATTGTGTTTTCACAAACTCCCTTAGGTTTTTTTTTTTTATTCTGAAAACTCCCTTAGATTTTAGACCTTACATAAATATCTCCTTAGATTTTATTATTAATTAAAACTTGACACTAACTTAAAATATTGACAAAATTGACTTTTTATATTAATATTTTGAAAACTAAAATAATAAAATATTCAATAATCATAAGGACATTTTAATATTTACATAAATTATATTATAGTTAATTAAAAAAATTCATATTTTAGAAGTTATGTATAATATTTTTAGAACCTAAGGAAGTGTTTATGTAAAATTTAACACCTGGGAAAAAAACACACAAAAACCTTAGAGAACGTGTAAACTAAATCTGGGTTGTTTGTCAACAGTTTAATTTTATGGTTTGTAATTTTCCAGAAAGGAGAAGATTTGATATTACGAAATTTCAAACTCTTGCAGTTTTTTAGGTTTTCTTTTTTTTTTTTTTTTGTGGGAAAGATGATTAATTTTGTCGATTATTTATTTTGAGACATGTAGTTGATAATAATGACACGCATGGTAACCTGTCACATGTGATGGAATACAAAACGTAGAGTTGTAAGTAATTCCCATAGCATTATTGAATACATATCATGAAATTTACAGAAGCAGCGGTTTTGAAACACTGATGTCCTCCAAATTAGCATTGTTTATGGATCATTTTTTAAGTTGTAGTTTGAAGTAAGAGGAGCACAGGCTGAGGCTGCTCATGTGTTGTAGAGCCCCGAGACTACAAACTGACTAAATCAATAACTCCTCCCATGAAATGGCCATTGCCAACCTGAGAGTTATTTATCTTCTATTTTCTCTCTACTTAAGCGCTAAATAATAAAAATTGAAAATGAAAAATCAAATCTATTTCAAATGGGCGATTTGATATCTGTTCAACTTTCACACACAAAAATATAAAAAGCCAAATCAAACAAAATGTAAGAGCATATTTGAGAGGAATAGAATAACTATGATACAACCACTCACTATTATGCCCAAATCATTTCAACTTACAAATATTCTTTTTGTTTTTACCTGCCAAGTAGCGTGCTATCTGAAACATCTAATCATCATCCAAATACAACTAACATAATAAATTTGTATCAAAAAGGAAAAAAGAAAAAAAAAAGAACAAAGGTATATACATTTGATACTAAATTTTATTATATAAGGTGTGGACAATGTGAATGAAGTTTGCTTACATTAATTTAGCCGATGGTGCTTTCTCCTGCCTCTATATATGCAGATGGAAACCATCCGGCCTTGCCATTCAATTCACCTTCGGACCATCCATTAGGGCCCACCTTTAATATACATACGAAACAAAAACAAAAATAAAAATGGTTAAGACTTTATTATTTCTTCAGTTTTAATATGCAGGATAGAAAAGAAAGTACAGAATGTTGTATTTTATATGGTTTCAATCTGTAGAAAAGAGAGGGAAGAACAGAATGTTTTATCTTATAAGATTGCTCTCCTCTCCGCTTAGGTGTTAGGAGTTAAGGAGAGGCAAAACAACATAACAGAGTCTCAACTCTTAAATATGCCCCTCCTATAATCTTTATCATTTACTCCTATTCAATATCCAAAACAGTGGAACCAAAATGATCCCTTGTAATTTTTGGTTCAAATTCTTCCCTAGCTTCCACACTATTAATCCCAGAAAACAGAAAGAAACAGGGAAAAAAAAAATGCTGATAGCAAGGTATAACAGCAATTAAAATTGGTGTGGTCGAACTACCTGACGAACCACAACATAATCATCAACTGATAGAGTCAACTCTCCATCTGCTTGAGCATCAAATGGATGTACAGCCTGCAAAATGATGTAAAAATAAATTAAGAAGGGAAAAACTCAAAAATTACAAGAAAAAGAAAAAATAAATGAATAAAACAGGTAGATCAACTGGAATTTTTAGATTTAGTGGCCAGCAATCCATCTGAATGCACTATAGGGTCATTTGGTGGGTAGTATTGATTGGATAATTCATCAAATTCAAGGTATTTTGAAGGTAGAAGATAATGATTTTCATTGTGAGAGGATTCGACATAGAAGGATACGTATCTCTTCTAATCCTAACAATTTTGATGGGATTGGATTGGATAAGTTTCCTTCAATGTCTAATCCCCTTACACTGAAATGACATTCACTTCTATCCCCAAAACAACTTGCCTAATGAGTTGTGCAAAACTATCCAATCTTTCCCATCCAACAGGGCCCACATGAATAGCACAGAGAAAAGTTAATCACAACTGTTATTAATTGAAGTAAATATAGCATTTCTTCTCCAAAACAGTATGAATGTTATAAGATGAAAACAAATCAACTTGTTAAGAACTACAAGACACTTTCTAGGTAAAAAAAAATTCAGAAACTGTAATAACAAATGACAAGCACATTTCACTTTCTTTTTTCTTTAGAGAACAAATGACAATCACATTTTACTTCCTTTTTTCTTTAGAGAACAAATGACTAGCACATGTGCAGTTTCTTTGGTTGTGGGGAATAAAATTTCAAGGATTTTAAAAACCTTACTCTTGCAATGAAGAAAGTATCATCTTGGTTGAGTTGTCCACATCCATCATATCTATTTGAATTAATATCAGGATCCGTTTTCTCTGACCGTGATGCGTATTCTTCTGGTGGTTTCTCCAGAATCATCTAACCATTGAAAAATTGAGAATAATTTTGATGTACAGAAATGAGATAAAAATCCAGAACACAATGAGAAAAAGGTGCAGAGCCAGACCTCAGAATGTAGTTTGTCTAAAATTGCAAGAGCATGCTGATGATAAGTTCTCTCAGCGTCAACCTGAAAAATAGTATTATTGGCCTCAAAAATAGCAGGGTAAAATCAGGAAAATTGAAATAACAAGCAATATGTATCAGAAATATTTAGCATGAAGAACAATAACAGTTTTGAGTTATGACAAATCCCACAAAGTACCACGGACCCCATAGCACTAGAGTTATAAATTTAGATACCATCTGGCAACATCCGACAGTAGAGCTTTGCACAAATTAGAGAAATAGCTTTCACCAATATCAATGACAAATACACTTTGTATTAAGAAAATTTGCTTGTGGACCAATAAGCCATTATTTTCCATTGGAGTGAAGCTCTGTTTTCAGATTTAAAATACCCGCACTCTCTAGCTAAAGTCAAGCAAGATACTGCAGTTCATCTATTGCTCCGAAATAGTGGTGCATTGGCCTCAACAAAGAGTGATGGTGAGCAGCAATGGTATCAATAAATGTGTAAGAGATGGTGGATATTCTCGCATGTCAAGATTCTCTTACAAAATTTGAATTTGATGCAATACATAGTTTCTGCATGCATAGTATTAAGCATGAAAAAATTGTATTTGAAAAACAAAGAGCAGGGACTGTTCTGCATTACAGTCATCTTTCTATTAAGCAGGAACTTGAAAATTATATGCATGGTATGACATGAATTAAATTCTTATGGATTGAAGGGATTCCATTGGCATATTATGAATTCGGTGAATGCATATCCTTTACTTAAACCAAACAACTAAAAACTAAAAATCTAAAAATGAACAGTATCGAGGAGCTGCAGCAAACTAAAAATGAGATTGTAAGAGAACTAGTCATATAAAACCTTCAGGTAATAAGCACAATAGCTATTGCACTAATAAGCCTTCTATAGACAATAAATCTGTCTTTTTAAATCCATGAACGAAAACCAAAATGTAAAGGATTAGGCATTGCAGTCTTCGCAAACAATTAGTAAAAATACCATAGTACGAATCTTGTGAAACGTCATTTGCTGCTGCTGATCCTCAACGGACAACATTGCTGCAGTTGCTTCTTGTCCAAGTGCTGCTGTAGTAGATTTAAGCTCTGTCAATCTTGCTTCTGCATTTTGAAGTTTCAAAGAACTCTCTGCAGATATAGAAACACTGGATTTCAATCGACGCCTCAATACTTCGGCCACCTGATGAAAAAATAATATTTTTTCACTATGATTATGCATGTTCCTACTCCATTAATATACCAAGTGACATCAAGATATACCTGAGATTCCACTTCCTGACGAAGTTTATCATAACGATGAGTCAAGTGGCGAGCATCCTCCAAAGGAGCCCCTGCTATTTGTGCCCGTAAAGGTTCAGAAACCTACAAAATCCAACCCTGTAACATGATTATAAACCAAAAAAAAATGTAAAATTCGAAGACACTTGAAAATAATACATTAGATATTTGGTTAAGTGTATGCTTTTAAAACTGTGAGCTGGCTCGATTGGTAAACCCCTTGTCATTGTAGAAAAGGGCTGGGATAATACTACCTTGACTATGATTGAGTGAGTTTGCGAGACGTGAGAGTACAACCACCAGTCGGATAAATAGAAGGCCATAGGGCCTATGTGGTTCCATGCTCCGAAGAAGTGAAACAAACTCGTCACTTCTATTGCGAACCACACTCACCCCATTAAAAAGATCAATTTTCTTCAAAAAATGGTACATATTTTATAAGACACACTTAATTGGCATGTTTGTATCAAAGAAAAGTCTAAAATGATCTCTGTTCACAAGATTGATTTCAAGGGCCATATCTGGAGATTTCTCGAAAGTTAATATAGAGAATAAAAACTACAATGAGATATAACATAGAACATTGAAGAATTACCTGCTCACCAAGGATCTTAATATAATTCTCTATCTCCGCTTCAATTAAATTATATGAAGTACCAAAGCAATTAGAAGCTGTTGTTAAAGGAGTGCTAGTGCTTTGATCTTTAGCTCCATATTTGCAGCAGTCTTCAGCTAACTTTCTCACTAGATTATTAAGATGGAATTTTATTTACTGGACTTGCAAGAAACCAAATGCAGGAAAGTATAGAAAGCATTTATCACCTGTTTCCATTTGTTTTGAGCTAACAGATATAAAAGCTTCAACTCCCCGAACAATACTCCTTTGGAAATGCTGGGTATCATAACTTATTATTAGAATTTGGAGAAAATACAACCTTAAAGATGAATAAAAAATGGTGCATCCCATACATCGTTAGCGATATCAAATAGGATAATTCAGTAGTTAAACAAATGCCAATCTAATACAAGCACAATAATTGTACCTTTGTTGACCTTGTAGAATTATATAAATCTTGAAGTTTCTGGTGGTACAGAAGTTCAGCTTCATCAACCATAACAGCTTCATTACCTAAGTTTCCCAAACGTTTTAATACAGCCTGCAACATGTTCAAAAGTATCAAAAAATGTATCTTACTATTAGAGCTTGAAATGAATTTCCTGGGGGTTTAAGTTATAATGAGTTTATTTATTTTTTTCAACAGATTCCAGTAAAATATACACTAAGTGAGGTCTACAAAATTTAAATAACTCAATAAGTTTATCATAATCATAACCTTAAGTAAGTAGGCAACTTCATGCAGATTAAAGAACTGGACAGAAAAATTTAAATAACTCAATAAGTTTATAGAGATAGTTTTGAACAATAAATCATAAGAGACATTTTTTAATCCATTATAGATATCTAGGTTCACAAGAGGAATTTTGTTTTCGCCTATTTGACCATGTGATGTTGAATGATAGAGATATTTGTGAATCCAATAGATTTAAATATAGGTCTAAGGAATATTAAAGTTGTGTAAAAACAATTGCTGGTTAAAATTTGGAACTCCCTGCTTTCAGTACATTGTACTTTGATCAGAACCCTGAAACTGCCTAGGCCAAGGCTTCATACATACACCATTACACAAGCTCGTTAATATTTCATTTCAAATAAAATAGCCTCTACTCTACTTCTATTGCACTATAAACAATTTCGTCAAACCAACATTAAAATGCATGTGTCACACCACAAAACCTTTTTCCAGAAATACGACTGCGTTCTTCTGAGGTTAAACCTCAAAATCCTTCTTCCTTTCAACTTTGTACTTCTTGCTGGTTACTACTTATTTATAGTCCATCCATACTAATACTTCTAAACCTTTCTAAATCTTCAAAATTTAGTCCACTTCCATTTCTATTCCAGTCAAAGTGTGTACCTACTACATCAACATGAATAAAGAACAAGGCACATTTTTCTGTATCCAAAAATAACTAGATCATGTCAATTAAAAAAAAAGAACCTTTTCAAGTACTCGTGCAATGTATTATGCAGTATAAATTATTTAACATACAACATCAAGAAATATAAAAATTACAAAACCTTCTGGATATGATTTTCGTTTCTTTGAATTTTCACATAGATAATTGTCCAGGCAGTTTAAGCAGATAAAAAACGAGTGCCTCAGTATATATCAACCTAAGGCACATTAGCACCCCCTCCCACATGCAAGTCCAGTCCACAACCGGTAGCCAAATGGTGACATTGCATACGCAGCAAAAGAACAAATAAAAAAAATGTGACCAAAGATAAAGACCCCAAGGTTCGAATGCAAGCATAGAATCTTTTTAGGACTCATGCAAATATAGGTCCAGCTAGTGCAACCAGCCACAATCCCAGTTTCAAATTAAAAATAGAAACCTAAAGCAACTTCAAAAAACCACCCTCGAAAACATCCTAAAATCTTGAAAAACAGCCATTGAGAGCCATCTGGCCAAGAAGAAATCTCCTTGTCACAGTTGAGCACATCTCTTCACTTTATACCCATCAGAAGGCCCTTCCAGTCATCTAGCTTCATCGTTACTGGCCAATCCGAACCCTAGCCCTTTAGTGTCAACCTGTTGTGATTCCGTTTAAAACTTGGGAAAGATAAACTAACTTTGGAAACCGAAGAAAATAAGCAAGAAGATAAACAATAACAATAATTAACGCGGGGCGGCCATGTGCCTAGATCCACAGGGCAGCAACAACAAAACTTCCACCATATACTTCAACTATATCAATCATGGGTGCAAGGAATTATCTTATTAAGCCTCTAGAATCAAGACTTGATGACAAATAGAAAAAACAAGAAACAGAAACAAACACTCATCTTCGTTCTTCTCTCTCTTACACACTTTGCCCTATCAATATTCTCTCACTCTAACAACTTGAGTGGTATAACACGATCTTCCATTCTTGTTAGCTGATTAGACATCTTCAAACTAGTGCAACAGCCCCCTTTCTACAGCCACGATTATGGCCTCCAATTAGGACCGCTAATCCTAATTGGATTCTGACTACCTTTTCCAAACAAACTTCTATTGGGAATATGATTTCTCTCCTCTAAGACTATGATTCCTAATTGACTTGGGAACCTCATCATTGGCTGGAAAATACCACATAACCATTATTTTTGCAAAGCCTCTGAAAGATATCCATCATCTGGTTCATGTTTCATTCCTCACTCTTAATTCAATTATCCTCCCTATCCTCCAATTTATGAGCAACTTATCCACTCTTCTACGGCTACCTATATGTGAAACAGTCTCAAGCTGTCACAATATTGACCTAGTTTACTTATTTCCTTTGCAACCGAAATATTCCCTCCATAATATTTCTCTATTTACTTACATATTGTAAGTACACTATAACTTCAAAAGTTAAGGTCATGCTAAAGATAGTTGGTTTACTAAGATGTCACTGAACGGATTAGCCTTTTTTCCATAAATAAACAAGTTTTAGCATCACTTCAGCACTGATCAATGATCAAGATAAGAAATTAAAAATTAAATAAATAAGAAAAAAAGTGGCACTGCAGTAAAAAATAAATAAGAAGTCAAAATTCCGTACAACTAACAAATGAATTATACTGGGAATGATTGGGTAGGTAGGCTTTCCTGTAATTCAATTCCAGATTTTTTTTAACACTGAATTGAGAACAAGGTGATAAATTTTCCGTACTTTCATTTCTCTTTTCTGTTCTGGGTTTCTGCACTTCTCCAGTTCTATGGAAAATTGACATAAGAATCTTTAAAAAAACAAAAAAAAAGCCAAGAAGTTTCAGGATATATCCATTAAAAACAACAAAAAATTCATGATATATCCGTTAACAAAGACACAAATTTCATCAAAAAATAGAAAAAGTTCTTACAGTTTGGAATGAATCATAAACAACCCGAGGTTTTGAATAATTTATATCCACTGAATCATTTGAAAACCAAAAACTTCAGGGTAACTCAATGTCGAAGAAAAATAATCAAAGGACGAAGAGAAAGAGTTGGGTGCTAAGCTAACATCAAATTCAAAAAGTAAAGAAGAGACTCAGAGCAGCACCTGCTGTTGCTTTGCTACTTGCTCTCTGAGCTTGCTGGCTTGCTTCCTTATGGACTCCATAATCCTTACGCAGAAAGCCCTAGATTGATAGATTGGTAGATTGGTAGATTGGTGGATTGGTTGATCGATTGATTTTGGCGGTGAGACAAAAAGCCGTTTGCTTTTAACCGGTAACAACTTTTCAGAAAAGGACACAAAGCGGTATATAAAAGAGGCTTTTCAGTTTTGACAAAATTGCATAAATCATCCCTTTGGTCATTTATATTTTATTTTCAAAATGACTTTATTTTTTTATCTGAATTTTCAAGATGACTCATGCACTTAAAACACGTCTTAATTTAGGAAATATAGTAAGCCCCGTTTTGGGATTTGCTTAATTGTGACTGAGAATCCCAGGTCTTCCCTTATCATGGCATACTGCAGATTGTATTAGAACTTTGATACTTTAATACTCAAATTAATTAATAGCATCAGTTAAATTAATAATTTATTAAATTTATAGAATAATATATTATAAAAAATTCATATAAATTTCACATGGGGCTAGCAATGAGTTATGCCATATCGGGTTCGTGTCGTGTCATAAATTCTATTTTATCTAAATATGTCTAACCTTGAATCCGACCTATTTAATAATCGTATTAAGGATGTTCAACCTGAACCAAACATATTAATTAGGGTATTCAAGCCCGCTAGGCCCAATAGACCCGAGCCCGATAAAGCCCGATAAATCCAACCCAACCCGCCCAGGTAAACCCGACCCATAAGCCCGAAAATATAAAATAATTATAAATTAAGAATTGATACCCAATCTAATTTTGTTACTACTATCATAGCCAAAATTCAAAACTCCAACCAAATCTCAACCTAGTGTCATTTAAAAACCTAATGTCCAAATCAAACCCTAACCCTAAATTCAAAAAAACTCACTAGATCTCTGACTCTCTTATCGACCTCCTTATTCTATCTCGGCTTTATGGTCGAAAAGTTAAATTAATTCTCCAAATCCAATAGTATCCCTCCTTAGCTTATTTCAATATTCGATAATAATATTTAAGCTCAACTCACTTTTTTTTTTTTTTTACAATTAGGTAGGTACAAATGGGCTTAGTAGGCCCGACCCGTAAAATTCGATAAAAGCCCGGCCCAAACCCGGCCCGACAAAGGGCATGGGCTTTCATATTTATGATCAAGCCCGCCCGACCCGGCCCGGTATTTTTTAAATTATGAAATAGGCCCGACCCGGCCCGGCCCAAGCCCAAAAATTTTGGGCCGGGCTTGCCCAACCCGGCCCAATGACAAGGCCTAAGTTAATATATATGTTATTACACAGATTAACAGGTTGTCTCAAAATGTATTAATTTATTTAAAGAGATAATAGATCATTATACTAGTTAACAGGTAGACCCAAATGTTATAACAAATTAACCCAAAAATTATGCAAAATTTTAATTGTGCGCATTTCGAGTCGCATCACCGTTATTTGATTTCCACCTAAATTTTTTCATATATAATCCTTAGGATTGGACTATGAAGCTTCCTTTCAATTCTGGCATGGGACAAATATCACTTAATCGCAGCCATTTCTATTACAAATGAATAAGTAAGGTCGACACCAAATTTAATTCTAACTTCTTATACAATATGATATCTCTGTATATATAAGATGATGAAAATTCAAAATAGAAATACCCCGGAATTCAAAAAAAAAAAAATCAATTTAACCATCACTAAGCTCATCTTCATCTTCAATGCCAGTCACAGTCATCCTAGCCGACGCCTGCTTAGCCCACGTCACGATTTTCTCAGCCTCTCTGCAAACCTTCTCCTCCTCCTTGATTGCCTTCTTCAGCTTCCTCATTTGTTCTTTCTTGGAAAAGCTACCCAAATCCGATAAAAGATCGTCGTTGTAGCTCAAATTTATACCACCCTTAAATTCAATTCCGTTGTTTTCTTTACTCTTTGTCTTCGTCTTCGGGGAGCACCACAAGCAACCCATTTTTCTCGGCGGCGATGGGGAGTCCATCCGAGAACTAGAAAATGATCGGGATTTAGATATACGTTTGGAGCGGTGCTTCTCATCTGGCTTCTGTTTGAATGGTGAGAAAATTGCGCTTTCCGATGAGGAGTTTGAGGAATTCCAAGGAGATGAAACTGACCCATGCTTCGATTTCCCTTCTGAATCCCTATTTCCCTTTTGTACTGAAATTTCCGAGGGATGGAGAGGAGATGAGACAGACCCAGAAGTTGATTTGGGATTGGAACCCATTTTCTCATCTCTTTTATTCTCTTCATCACCGTAAGAAATTGAATTGGACTTACCTCCAATTGGAATTGAATTGTGCTTGGTTACAGGGAAAGACTTGAGTTTTTGAAATCGGGATTCGAGGTCAGTGGGGAGAAGAGATTGGGTAAAAGCAGAGCAGTTGATGGCAGAAACTTGCTCAAGGATGCAGAGGTCTTGTGCTTGGGTGATGAGGTCTTGTACAGTTGATTCTTCGTCTGTATCAGACTCAGCAAGGAAGGAGAAATCCGCCATTGTTACTGCTTAGACACCCGATAAAGCCAAGACTAACGGCTAATAGTGTGCTTAAGGGAGGGAGTGAGGGAGCTTCCATGCTTTCCGCATTTTGTGTTTGCAATTTCAACGTGTGGCACCCACTTCTGGGCCCAATCCCAACAAAGCTCCAAACCCAATAGCTTTTAGACCGTCTTCAATGTTCTGTTTCGTTTTTTTTTTTTTTTTTTTTTGTTATCTTTCTTTTTTCTGTATAGGATATATTTTGGTATTTGCCCGTTTTAATAACTATTTATGTAGAAATTGTCTATACTTACAAAATTTCTTCTCAATCCCTACCCACAGTAAGAAGAGACAAATAAAATAAAGGTTGAAGACCAAAGGGGGTGGTTCAACCAAAAAAACTTTGTTAGCTAAATCAGTTCAATTTAGAGAATAAACCGGTAGAGTAGTAATATGAGTTTTTGAATTACCTTCTTAAGTTTTTTTTTTTATTTGAATAGGCACTTCATTGAAAAAATAACTCAAACAGGGGGCCCAAAATCCAATCAAACAAACAAGCATGAAAGAAAAAACAGAGTACCTCGGAGGACAAGCCAAACCATCGTTGTTCAGGACAAACACTAAGAAGGTTGGAGGACGACCAATTTAGACTTCCCTGCACATTCTTCGTCGAGCTTGTGAGGCTAGGGCATCAACTGCCTTATTTGCGGATCATGGGATCTATTTAAAGGAGATTTTTTAGAAACACGGATAGAGATCGCGAATTCTCGATAGTATAGGAAAGATCTCTCATCTTCCCCATTCGATATTGCAGTGAGGCAGTTAATGAGGGTTTGGCAATCAGACTCCACCACAAAAGCCTAAAATTTTTTCTCAACGCAAGAGTACAACCCTCCAAAAATGCCCAAGATTCTGCTACCAGTGTCGACTGAGTCTCACGAATATCAGCACTTGCAACATGCATCGTCCCATTTTGGTCTATGATGATGGCTCCAAGGCCAACCACTTTATCCTCCTTGTTCCATGCAGCATCACAGTTAATTTTATGAGTATTGGGATCAGGAGGGATCCAGGTCACATGTCGAAGGGAAGAAGTGACAGGACCCGTCCCAACTGGACTTTGATAACCGTACCCGGTCCTGCTCTCATCTGACAAGTCAACTGAAGTCCCAAAACTACCTTTCAGCACCTGTTAGACAAGGGATAGCTACACTGATTTCCGCTCATGCCTCCGCCTCTCGATCAGCCCCGAACGTCGTGCCACCTGTCTATGAACTCGTGACGTCTCGAACTACGCCACAATCATCGGTCAAAGTCCGTTTGACCGCTCGAACCAAAAGTCAACTGTTCGTCCAATTTCAGGGGCAAAATCATCATTTCCTTCCAATTTTTCCGACTTTTCCTTTTTCGAATTTCTGAGTCGTTACAACCTTCCCCACTTAAAGCATTTCGTCCTCGAAATTCAAACAACCTCTCCATCATGGAGACTTAATTCACATCCAATTCCATACCTCGGGTTCCCACGTGAACCGTTACTCGTCCTGACTCCTACTGAGTCCAAGTCCAATGTCTCGACTCCTCTCGAGTCTGAAGGTTTTCTGAAGGTTTTTTTGGACTCTAAACTGTTCTAGAGACCCAGACAAACTCATAGGACTAATTTTTGAAGTAGGGGGTGGCCAGAATCGCGAGTTATCGACGACTGAAGTTTACGGCTCACTGTTCATCCAATTTCAGGTAAATTTTAGATCGTATTTTCTAGTTTTTATCATACAGTTCTCTTAGTTAGGTTGAGATGAACATATAGGGAAAAACCAGATCGAAAATGGTAGAGGAATCAGAGTTTTGGAACCGGGTCAGATCGCGGGTCTGTGCGACCCGGATTGCACACCCGTCCAGACGACAGGGACGATGATGTCATCAGCTAATGTCATCACCCTGTCAGATTGTCAGATGTCGTGGCCCAATTGGACGATGACACGTGTCACATGTCAGTGCACAGTCAACACTGACATGTGAGTGATGTGGCCCAATTAGTGGTTGCCACGTGTCACTGACATATTAGTGACGTGGACCAACTAGCAGCTAACACGTGGCACCTGTTAGAGTCTGACACGTGTCAGACCTGACACTGTCAAATGACGTCAGGCTCAGGCTGACATCAATGCTAACTTTGACCCTTGACCTGACATCAGTGTTGACTTTTTGCTGACGCCAGCGTTGACTTTTTGCTGACGCCGGCGTTGACTTTTTGTCACGTTGACTGTGACTTTGACTCGTGCGTGAGGGCGGATGGGCATGTTTTTTGAGGTGGGACTAGTGCCATGTTAAAGGTTTCAACGATCCAGATCCAATGGTGGTGGTTTCGGGTCGATCAGAGATTGTTTGATAGGTTAAAATGAGATTTATAGACTCGGGAAGAGTGTTCTGGACACGTTTCCGGGTCGGCACTATTCTTAGATTTTAGATATGAGTTTATAGAGACCATTAGTAATCCTTGGATATATTTTGGAAAAGTCAGAGAGTGTGATATAGCTTTGGGACAGGTTTTAAGCGTTCGATTAACCAGCAAGGTCTTTTGCTTTCTAAACTGATTGCATGCATAACTTTTTTTCATTATACTATTATATGATTGTGTGGGGATTACCTTAGGTCATAGTTATGGATTATATATATATATATGTATTACATTGTTTTGGGCATGAGACCCGTCTGGTTATTATACTGTTGGTTTTTGGAGTCATATAGGGATGTAACATATTCATACTATTGTACTGTATATATTGACCATATGGATTACTGTCTCCTCCAGTTATTGGTACCCTGGGGTGGTCATAGCGCATTGCTTGTGAGGGGTCATGCTACGAAGCGACCGGACCGTAAGGTGGCTCAGGAGCATGATTGCTAGTATTAGATGTATGGGATGTCATACCCTGGACTGGGTTCGGGGGTAGGACTCGGGATTGAGACCCCGGGCGGCACGTGTAGCCTTAGGACCGTGACCTTATTAGACGTCTGAGACATTTTGTAAAACCGATATTTGTGCTCGTATTTTTGTAGTGCTCTCTATCCCTTATCTGACACTGTTGAACCCATACTTGTATTTAATTATATTTAAACTTTATGTTGTGAATTATTTAACCCGTTAAGGGTATTTTGGTCATTCTCTGGGGTTGTGTCAGACGGAAGTGGGGCGCATCCCTGTGTGGTCCTCGAGGGATCGGGATAGGTCCTGTCAATTCGTTCACTGAAAAACATTTAAGGCTTGCTTCTTTGATCTCCCTGGAAGTGTAGGAAGACCAAGGTACATTCCAAGGTCGTTTGTAAGCTCCATGTTCAGGATATCGCAAAGAATTGCTCGGAGATCCATAGGAGAGTTAGGACTAAAAAATATGTTAGACTTGATGTAACTTCTTCTTTGACCTAATGCAGTGCAATAAGCCTTGAGAATTTTATCCACCACTCTGCAGTTCCTCTCATTGGCTTTCAAGAAAAGCAGGGCATCATCAACAAATAACAGGTGAGATAAGTTAGGCCCTGCCATATTGAATTTCAGCCCTTCTAATAGTCCTGCCGAGATAATATGGTTGAGCATCGAAGACAACACGTCACTTATAATGATGAACAGAAAAGGGGTATAAAGGGTCTCCTTGTCGGATTCCCCGCGATGGTTGGAATGACTTTCCAAGATGACCATTGATGAGGACCGATAGATTCACTGATGTCACGCAATTGGCCATTGATGAGAACCGATAGATTCACTGATGTCACGCAATAAGTGATGTGTTCACGAGATCCGGATCGTCGGCTGGTGAGGTTTTTCCCAGCGACGGATTGCTGACTGATGATGTGTTCACAGCAGCGGATGCTCGGATTTTGAGCGGTCTCCTATTGATATGCACGCGTTGCAGGGATAAACGTGACTCTAAGCAACATGATATGGAAATAAGTCCCGTGGATTATGGAAAATGATTTTGAGGAAACCGTGGTTTAGCGGTTAAAATGATTTAAAGAAATTGTGAACTTTTTGAGATGTTAAACTGATTTGGTGAACATGAGTTTTTGTGGACCATGGGAAAATATGTTTTGATTTTATCGGTCCACTGTTCATACTTGAATGATTTCATACTATTACTCATGTTTTACGATATGCATGCAAGTTTGTGAAAACTGGAGGGTAAGAATGCATTTTGATAAATGTTTTTATAAGAGGTCATTTTTGTCCACTCACACCTCTTCTGTTTTGTTAACCCTTCAGGTCGTGGCGCGTTGATCGAGGCTATTCTAGAGGTGGAGGTATGTGCGGGCACAGGCGCAAAAATTCCCTTGTCTGGCAGGTATTGAAGGGTAGTTTCGAACTTTCAGTTGACTTGTCAGACGGGAGCAGGACTGTGTACGGTTTTTTTTAACGTCCAGTTGGGACGGGTCCTGTCATCATAACAAGGGAAACCCAACTCACATCAAATCCCATCTTGATTAACACCGCCTTGAGGAAATTCTACTCAATTCATTCATAGACCTTGTTCATGTCCAATTTTATTCCCATCTCAAAAAATTTTGTGGTCTTTCAAAGTTTTAGGGCATGGAAAGCCTCATGAGCAATCAAAATTTTTTCCTGGATTTGTCTCCCTGAGATGAAAGCACTTTGTTGAGGGGTGATGATCTCTGGTAAGATAGATTTTAATCTGCTTGATATGATCTTTGTAATAATTTTGTAGGAATAGTTATAGAGGGCGATTGGCTGGAACTGCGTAACCACTCCTAGATTTGGAACTTTGGGAACAAGAAAAATATGGGAGGAGTTTAATTCTTGAATTGGAAGAGCTCCTGCAAAGACTTTGTTCCCAGAGATTGTAAATCAAGATAAATTGAGTCCCAATAAGATTAGTAGAAAAGACCAACAAAGCCGTCGGGGCCTGGAGCGACACCTCTATTGTGAGATCATGGTTCATCTGGGGGCTAATTTGGGGCTCCACAAAATTAAGGACTTCTCCCCAGTCGCGGTGTCCATCACTGGTACATATTTCTTTGAAATATGAGTCCACAATTATTCTGACTTCCCCATCACTAGTGGCCCAGCTGTTATCATCGATTTTGACCCCAATGATCAGATTTTGGCTCCTTCGTTGGACAGTGGATTGATTGGTGGAAGAAAGCAGAGTTTGCATCCCCTGCTTTGAGGCACTTTATCCTTGATCTTTGATGCCAGAATTTCTCTTCCAACCACCACAATTTATCAATTTCCTTCTTTATAGAGTAAATTCGGATCAGATTTTCCTCCCAATTAAGTTGACAGCCATTGAGATCTTCCACTAAGACATCAATTTTTTTCCTGTTGTTTGGGTACTTCACCCAACTCCAGGAAACAAGCTCCTTATGACACTTGTTCAGTTTTCTCACCCACGGGTTCCTATGGATACTCCCAGCTTCATTCCAACAATTCTTCACAATCTCTCCACATAACCTGAAAACTTTCTTATATTTCCTCACAACTGGGCATTGATCCACAAGGATTGGACAATGGTCAGAAGCCAGTGCAGGAAGATTCGTTGCCACAGTTTTCGGCCAATGTAATTGCCATTCAGAATTCACCATACCCTTATCCAGCCTTTCTTGCACAAGGGACCCCTCAGCTCTGTGACCATACCAGGTAAAAGGTTGTCCTTGATACCAGGTAAAAGGTTGTCCTTGCCACAGTTTTCGGCCAATGTAATTGCCATTCAGAATTCACCATACCCCTATCCAGCCTTTCTTGCACAAGGGACCCCTCAGCTCTGTGACCATACCAGGTAAAAGGTTGTCCTTGATATCCAGAATCAATGAGCTTTGCGGTGTCCATGAATGTATGAAGGAATCTCTTTCGGTTAATAGAATCAGGTCGCCCACCCTTTTTTTCGTGAGACCAGAGCATCCCATTAAAGTCGCTGATGCACAGCCAAGGGACATTCGTAGGTTGTAACATTCTCCCCAACCAGTCCCACATACCAATCTTTTCCTCTCTATAAGGTGTGCCATAAATCCATGAAATATGAGCAATCTCCCTATTAGTGTGATCTAGGATGGAAGAATCAATTAAAAATTTGGAGGAGTAGATGAAAACATTGACACTTTCATTCCAGAGTAAACAGAGACCCTCAACTGCGCCAACAGGTTCTACGCAACTGCGCCAACAGGTTCTACGCAGTGGTGACCAACAAAATTCAGATCATTGAAGGACCTCAATATTACACTTGAATTCATTTTTAACTCCATAATAAAAACAACTGAAGGAATATAGCTACGGACCATTCTCTGGAGATGAAAGCATACCTGGTTAATCTATCGTACCCCGTACCATAACTCATTTTTCATACCGAATCGAGCCGCGAACCAAATAATATTGTTACAATATTACCTGGTTCACGGGTCAGTTCGGTATAAAAAATGGGTTATGGTACGGGGTACGATAGATTACGTACCGGGAAGTGGTTCAGGTGAATGGGTTTAAGGCAACATGCTGGTTTGTGCTGGTTCAGGTGAATGGGTTTAAGGCAACATGCTGGTTTGTGCTGTACGGATTATATAATCCCGGTACCTGGTCATCGAAAAGGGGTGAATGGGTTTGAGGCAACATGCTGGTTTATGCTGGTGCTTCCATTTCCATCATTAGCATTAAAGCTCTGATGAAGTGGTTCAGGTGTTTGGGAGTTTCTGGCTAGGAGGTCTTTCAAAATGGTGTGGGAATTGGAGGAGGCATGGTCTTCGACCAAACGTTTTACAATATCAGACGTGAAGATGGTAGTTTGGCTGGTGATTGTGAGGAGGGTAGTAAAAGCCTTCTAGGCGAAATAGGGACTGTAGATGAGAGGGGCTTGAGAAGCCTTTAATGCTGATTTCTGGTTTATGCAGAGTATACCATTTCCATCCTTGCCATCTAGTCTCTGATGTGGTGGGTGGGAGTTGATGATGGTTTGACCATCAAACCTGGTTGGAACGCCCATGGGTGTGGAGGCTCTCATGACAGAGAGGGAAACTCTCATGGGAGAGGAATCTACTTGGAGAGATATTGACATGGATCAATAGGCGTCTTCAGTAAAATCTCTCTTTAGCATTGAATTACCTTCTTAGGTGAGGTGAGGTTATCTCTATTCATAGTGAAGTTTTTGAGAGTCGCCAAAACGTCTGATTGATTGAAAAAGATAAACGTATAATAAGTGTATAATAGATAACTCACATGGAAATTATTTATTACGGACATTGATTTAATTAATTAATATATTCAGCTGATAAATATATTAAATTGATGCTGAAGGCCGTGCGATGCTACCATCATCTATATCTATATCATATTTAATGTCGACATTATGACAATTATGAGTCATGCGTTAGCTTATCAATTTTTGAGTAATTTGTGGTTCTATGATGACGAATTAACGGGCTTAGAAATTTAGGATTAACTTCTTTAAAAAAAATAAAATAATATGTATTAGCATTTGTAATTTGTGGAAGGTTATTGAGTATATATTTTGTTGTTATAAAAATGTGCTGTTGTAAACTGTGTGAAATTTTTTAAAATGACATAAATTGTAAAGTTTTATTTACTTGATTGGAGAGCGGAGTCAATCGATTATAGTCAACAAAGTGAACTATCTGCTAGGCATCCCAACTTAATTAATCAATATCCCTGGTAACTCTAGGAACAAAACCTGCCGTCGCCTTCTTAGTCCCACCACCAACAATGATTCATACTCCACTACCGCACCGTCTTAATTCAATAGTGCTATGATTAATACACACCATTATTCCACCAAAAGCAAGCCAAGATGGATAAGTAGTGAAGAATTAATATACGGAATAACAAACCAAACATGTGACTTCATAAACTTTAGTGATCGATCAAGTGCATAAAATTCAGAAAGAAAAACAAAATAATCACACCCTCGCATAAAATCATAAAACAAATGCATATGCGCGCACCAAACGAACTAATAATGAGAAACAAAACAATAAATTGTTCAAGGAAAATAGGGATTATTATTTGGCCAAAGAACGCCATGGTGGTTTTGCTCCCCAAATGGCATCATCTCCTCCCCAGCTGGATGACCAAACCCCATATGCTCTTGTTGATTCATGTTCATCATCTCCATCAACCATGGATGAGACCTCTGCATTGTCTCCTGCACCTGCATGTTGTTCATCTCAAACCCATTCATCATGTTCATGTTCATGTTTGTGTTCATGTTTATGTTCATATTCTCCGCACACTTCACCGCCATCCCATACTCAGCTGTCGCGGCGGTTCTCGCCGCGATAGCTGGAGTTAATGTTGTCGCGATGGTTTTGGCCACGACAGCTGAAGTTGGTGCTGTCTGCGAAGAAGCTTGAATATTGGCCTTCTGCTCAGGCATCTCCTCCTCTTTCCGGCTCTTGATCTTGTTATTTATCTCCTTTAAGTTCTGATCAATCAGCCACCCGAGATCATTCAGATCAATCATGCTCAATCCATTCAAGGCCTTCCCGGTCAAACACTGGAACATCACCTTAGTCATCTCCTTCTCTCGATTTTCCTTCCTCTGTTTCTTCAATTGCTCGTTGACCTTGGCGATCCTCTGCCTCAGAAAAGTCTCCTGATTCACCATCTTCTTGCTCTGCTCCATCTCCGGCATGGTCTTGAACTGCGCGATAATGTGTTGAGCCCCCGTAGTGGACGGCCAAACCTCTGGCTGAGACTCATACTGGCTATAGATAATAGCACACGCCTGAACATCACAAAGTGTGCTCAGCTCACTCACCTTCTTCAACAATCCCTTCTTCCTCTTCTTGTATGTCGCTTTTCGAGCAGAGTCATTAGCGATGTACGTCAATTTCACCTTCTTCCTTGTCATGACTCAAAGAAAATAGAAACCCACAAAAACAATGAAGCTCTAAGGGGCTTACTCCATTTTCTTACCCTAACAATATTGACCTATACATATAGTAGTTTCAAGGCTCTACATAATCAATTGTTGAAGATTTTGTCTAGAATGTAATTTAATTTAGTACAAAGGATATGCAAAAATCAAAATCAATGCGGAAGATTTTGGCATATATGTTCAATGGATATGCAACGGCTATAATGTCAAGAACACCAAATTTGTCATGTTGATTTATTTTTGTGATGCGAGAGATTAGGAGAGGATTCAGATTCTTTCACAATAAATGGTGATTACGAGGGAGTTATTGTTGGGATAATATGAAATCTCGGATAGGCGATTTTAATGGAAAATAGAAATTTTGTGATTAATATTTAAGCTTGTCTGTAAATTTTCATACATATGTAACAAGCATATGTATCAACTTAATTAAGCAGAGATTATTGCTAATAAGGTAATGAATATATTTTGCTTTTCTGTCTCTTTTCTGTCATGCATATTTATACATCCAATTTGTTGGGTCATGTTCAGGCAATTAAGATATACCATTATTCACAGTTTATATTTCTAATTGTATACCTTCAAACATGCAAGGAAAGAAACAACAAATCCTCTAAACAATATCACTCTCAAACACAGAAATACTCATCATCTGTGTCCAGAGACGATAGATGTACGTCAATTTTGTACTAGTATGATGTAACCATTTTTTATTCAGTAGGAATACAACTGAGCTCGAAGAAACAACAAATTAATTAAATCGCACTATATCACACTTGATATAAAAAATGAGTTTTCTTTTGTAGTTGTCACTCGTGTATGCCATCACAAATGTCATAGAGTTGTAGACCAAGAAGATAAACAACCATGGCGGCCCAATGACCTGCCCACGGAGCCTCTTCTTTCGTTCTTCCTTCGTTCCTCACAAATTCGAAACTCAAAAATACATTATCCGTGGATGCTACATGATGAACATGAAGTACATGAAAGACATCATTGAAAAGACGGGAGGGCTCTAATCTTACGGCCGCGGTTTGTATATACATGTTTCCATTGTTAAATCTGCAGTTCAAATTTCAAAGGAAAAGTAACACTGATTATCATGGAGAAATTTCAATATGTAACCCTGATTATCATGGATAAATTCAGATACTAGACTCACTTCGGACTATACTACGAAATTTAGATGAAATTCAAGTTTTTTTACTTAAATAATACATAAAAAATAGTTATGGGCACATGACATGTCTCAAAAGATATTTAATACTTTGGTTAATGTGCAGTTAAAATATTTCATGAAATCTCGATAGTTGTTTTTTTACAAAAAAAATATGAAAACTCACGATTTTTAGTCGATTTTTTAAATTTTTTCAAAAACAACAAAATGCTATTTTATTTTCATTCTCTTCACTCTGTAAGATACTTTGAAGTTGATGCAGATGTTTTCTAAGGACCTTTAGATCCTAGACTCACTTCGGATCCTGTTACGAAATTTCAATGAAATTCGAGTTTTTATGTTTAAACAATACATAAAAAATAGTTAATGGACATCCTGAATGGCAGGACATGTCCTGAATGGCAGAGCATGTCCTGAATGACAGGACATGTTCCAAATGACATATAATACGTTGGCTAACATGCAGTTTTAATATTTCACAAAATTCCGACAGTTGCATTTTTTTCAAAAAAAATGTGAGCTATTCACGATTTTTAGTCGATTTTTAAAATTTCCTAAAAGTATCGAAATACTTATTTTATTTTTATCCTCTTCACTTCATAAGATGCCTTGAAGTTGAAGGGGATGTTTTCTAAAGATCTTCGAACCATACTCATTTTTTGCTCACAAAATACATAAAAAATAGTAAATGGGCATCCCGAATGACATCACATGCCTCATATGGAGTATATACTTTGTCAAATGTGCAGTAAAAATATTTCAAGAAATCCTGACAGTTGCATTTTTTTACAAAAAATGTGAGCTGTAACTCACGATTTTTAGTCGATTTTTGAAATTTCTTCAAAATCATCAAAATACTTATTTTATTTCAATTCTCTTCACCCTGTAAGATACTTTGAAGTTGAGGGGAATGTTTTCTAAAGGCCTTTAGATCCTAAACTCACTTCGGACCCTATTACAAAATTTCAATGAAATTCAAGTTATTTTCCTTAAAAAAATATATAAAAAATAGTTAATGGGCATCCTGAATGGCAGAACATGTCCCAAAAGGCATTTAATACTTTGGTTAATGTGCGGTTAAAATATTTTACGAAATTCTGACAGTTGCATTTTTTACAAAAAAATGTAAGTGGTAACTCACTATTTTTAGTCGAATTTTGAAATTTCTTCAAATGCATCAAAATATTTATTTTATTTTCATTCTCTTCATTCCCTAAGATGCTTTGAAGTATGTTTTTTTAAAGACTTTCGGACCCTAGACTCATTTCGGACCTTGTTACCAAAATTTCAGTGAAATTCGAGTTTTTTTGCTTAAAAAATAGTAAATGGGAATCCTGAACGACAAGACATGTCCCAAATGGCATATAATACTATGGCTAAGGTGCAGTCAAAATATTTCACGAAATCCCAAAAGTTGCATTATTTACAAAAAATGTGAGCTAACTCACGATTTTTAGTCGATTTTAGAAAAATTTTCAAAAGTATCGAAATACTTATTTTATTTTCATTCTCTTTGCTCTTTAAGATGCCTTGAAGTTGAAGGGGATGTTTTCTAAAGACCTTCAGACCCTAGACTCACGTCGAACTCTGTTACGAAATTTCAATGGAATTCGAGTTTTTTTATTTATTAAAAATACATAAAAAATAGTAAATTGGCATCCTAAATGGCAGCACATGTTGCACATGACTTATAAGACTTTGGCTAATGTGCAATAAAAATATTTCACGAAATCCTCACAATTCCAATTTTTACAAAAAATGTGAGCAACTCACAATTTTTAGTCGATTTTTGAAATTTCTTCAAAAACATCGAGATACTTATTTTATTTCTATTCTCTTCACTCTATAAGATACTTGAAGTTGAGGGGGATGTTTTCTTTAGATCTTCAGACTCTAGACTTACTTCGGATCCTGTTACAAAATTTCAATGAAATTCGAATTATTTTACTTAAAAAATAAATAAATAATAGTTAATGAGTATCCTGAATGACAGGACATGCCCCAGATGACATTTAATACTTTGGCTAAAGTGCAATTAAAATATTTCATGAAATCCCGACAGTTGCATGTTTTATAAAAAAATGTGAGCTATAACTTACTATTTTTATTCGTTTTTTGAAATCTCTTCAAAAGTGTCGAAATACTTATTTTATTTTCATTATCTTCAGTCCATAAGATGCTTTGAAATTGAAGGGATGTTTTCTAATGGCCTTTGGACCCTATAATCACTTCAGACCTTTTTAACAAAATTTAATGAAATTCGTGTTTTTTGCTTAAAAAATACAAAAAAAAAAATAGTAAATGGGCATCCTGAATGGCAGGACATGTCCCAATTGGCATATAATACTTTGGTTAATGTGCAGTTAAAATATTTCACGAAATCCCGACAGTTGCATTTTATACAAAATAATGAGAGCTATAAAAGTATCGAAATAATTATTTTATTTCCATTCTCTTCACTCCATATGATGCCGTGAAGTTGAAGGGTATATTTTCTAAGGACTTTCGGATCCTAGACTAACTTCGGACCTTGTTACGAAATTTCAATGGAATTCGAGTTTTTTTGCATAAAAAATACTTAAAAATAGTAAATGAACATCTTGAATGGCAAGACAAGTCCCACGTTTTGCTAATGCACAGTAAAAATATTTCACGAAATTCCAAAAGTTGCATTTTTTACAAAATGTGCGCTATAACCAACAGTTTTTAGTGGAATTTTGAAATTTCTTCAAAGTATCGAAATACTTATTTTATTTATATTATCTTCACTCTGTAAGATACTTTGAAGTTGAGGGGAGTGTTTTCTAAATATCTTTAGACCTAGACTCACTTCGGATCCTGTTGCAAAATTTACGAAATTTCAATGAAATTCGAGTTTTTTTTTTATTAAAATATTTCACGAAATCCCGATTGTTGCATTTTTTACAAAACAAATGTGAGCTAAGGCTCATTATTTTTAGTCGGTTTTTTAAATTTCTTCAAAAGCATAGAAATACCTTCGGATCCTGTTACAAAATTTCAAAAATAGTAAAGAGCGTATAATATTTCACGGAATCCCGATAGTTGCATTTTGTTTTCCTTCAAAAAATGTGAGTTATATATAACTCACGATTTTAGCTAATGCTCAATGCCAGGGCATGTCCTAAAGAGCGTATAATATTTTAGCTAATGCTCAGTTAAATATTTCACGGAATCCCGATAGTTGCATTTTGTTTTCCTTCAAAAAATGTGAGTTATATATAACTCACGATTTTTCGTCGATTTTTTTAAATTTCTTCAAAAGTATCGATATACTTATTTTATTCCATTCTCTTCACTCTGTAAATGCCTTGAAGTTGAAAGGGGATGTTTTCTAATGACGTTCGGACCCTAAACTCATGTCGGACCCTGTTACGAAATTTCAATGAAATTTGAGTTTTTTTGCTTAAAAAATACATAAAAAATGGTAAATGGGCATCCGTAATGGAAGCACGTGTCCCAAGTGGATTATAATACTTTGGAAAATGTGTAGTAAAAATATTTTCTGAAATCACATCAGTTGTATTTTTTTACAAAAAAATGTGAGCTATAACTCACAATGAAATTCCAGTTTTTTTGCTTTAAAAATGCATAAAAAATAGTTAATGGGAATCCTGAATGAGAGGACATGCCCCAAATGGAATTTAATACTATGGCTAATATGCAGCTAAAATAATTCCCGAAATCTCGGTAGTTGTATTTTTTACAAAAAATGTGAGCTACAACTCACGATTTGTAGTCGATTTTTGAACTTTCCTCAAAATCATCAAAATACTCATTTTATTTCCATTATCTTCACTCCGTAAGATACATTGAAGTTGAGGGGGATGTTTTATAATGACCTTCAAACCCTAGACACACTTCAGACCCTGTTACGAAATTTCAATTAAATTCGAGTTTTTTTTTTGTTAAAAAATGCATAAAAATAAGTTAATGGACATCCTGAATGGCAGGATATGTTTCAAATGGCATATAATACTTTAAAAAAAGTACAGTTAAAATATTGTACGAAATCTCGACTATTTCATTTTTTTACAAAAACTGTGAGCCTCACGATTTTTAGTCGGTTTTTGAAATTTTTTCAAAAGTAACGAAAATTTTATTTTATATCCATTCTCTTTACTATGTAAGATACTTCGAAGTTGAGGAGAATGTTTTTTAAAGACTTTCAGACCTTATACTCACTTTGGATTCTGTTACGAAATTTCAATGAAATTCGAGTGTTTTTACTTAAAAAATGCATAAAAAATAGTTAATGAGCATCTTGAATGGCAGGATATGTTCCAAATGGCATATAATATTTTGAAAATTGTGGAGTTAAAATGTTTCATGAAATCCCATCTGTTGCATTTTTTTCCAAAAAATGTGAGTTACGATTTTTAGTCGATTTTTGAAATTACTTCAAAATCATCAAAATACTTATTATGTTTCATAAAAAATAGTCAATGGGCATCTTGAATGGCTGGACTTGTTCCGAATGGCATTTAATACTTTGGTTCTTGTGCAGTTAAAATATTTCATTAAATCCCGACAGTTGCATTTTTACAAAAAATGTGAGTTATAACTCATGATTTTTAGTCGAGTTTTGAAATTCCTTCAAAAGCATCAAAATACTTATTTTATTTTCATTTTCTTCACTTTGTAAGATACTTTGAAGTTGAGGGGGATGTTTTCGAGAGACCTTCAGGCTCTAGTCTCACGTCGGAGCCCGGTACGAAATTTTAATGAAATCCTATTTTTTTGGCTTTAAAAAATGCATAAAAAAAAGTTAATGGACATCTTGAATGGCATCCAAATGACATATAATACTTCAAAAAATGTACAGCTAAAATGTTTCACAAAATCCCAACTGTTTCATATATTTTTTAAAAAATGTGAGCTATAACTAACAATGTTTTATCGTATTTTGAAATTTCTTTATAATCATCAAAATACTTATTTTATTTCATAAAAAAAAATATTTAATGGGCATCTTAAACGTCAGGACATGTTCCGAATGGAATTTAATATTTTGGTTATTGTGCAGTTAAATTATTTCACAAAATCCCAATTGTTGCATTTTTTACAAAAAGTGTGAGCAACTCACGATTTTTAGTCGGTTTTTGAAATTTCTTTTAAAGCATCAAAATACTTATTTTATTTCATTTATCTTCACTCTATAAGATACTTTGAAGTTAAGGGGGATGTTTTCTAAAAACTATCAGACCCTAAACTCACTTCGGACACTGTTACGAAATTTCAATGAAATTTGAGTATTTTTTACTTAAAAGATTCGTATAAAATAGTTGATGGGCATCTTGAATGACATGACATGTTCTGAATGTCATTTAATAATTTGGTTATAGTGCAGCTAAAATATTTCACAAAATCCTGATTGTTGCATATTTTTAAAAATATGTGAGTTATTACTAACGATTTTGAGTCGATTTTTGAAATTTTTTCAAAACCATCAAAATACTTATTTTTTTTTTTCCATTCTCTTCACTCTATAAGATACTTTAAAGTTGAAGGGGATGTTTTCTAAAGACCTTCAAACCATAGACTTACTTCAAACCCTGTTTCGAAATTTTAATGAAATTCAAGTAATTTTGCTTAAACAATTCATAAAAACCATTTAATGGGCATCATGAATGACGAGATATGTTCCAAATGGTATATAATACTTTGTTAAAATATTTCACGAAATCCTCACATTTACATTTTTTACAAAAAATGTGATCTATAACCCATGATTTTTAGTCAATTTTTGAAATTTCTTCAAAATCATTGAAATACTTATTTTCTTTCCATTCTTTTAACTCCATAAGATACTTTGAAATTGAGAGGGATGTTTTTTAAAAACCTTCAGACCCTAGACTCTGGACCCTGTTACCAAATTTTAATGAAATCCGAGTTTGTTTGCACACAAAAAATACATAAAAATAGTTAATAGGCACCCTGAACAACATGACATATCCTAAATGCCATATAATACTTTAAAGCTAGACTGTTGCATTTTTTACACAAAAAAAAAATGTGAGTTATAACCCAAAATATTTAGTCGATTTTTGAAATTTCTTTGAAACCATCGAAATATTTATTTTATTTCCATTCTCTTCACTCCATAAGATACTTTGAAGTTGAGGGGGCTGTTTTCTAAAGACTTTCAGACCCTAAACTCATTTCGGAATATGTCACGTAATTCAATGATATACGAGTGTTTTTTCTTAAAAATTACAATAAAAAATTCAAAAGTGAAATGATGAGATTGGCTGATTTTTGGGGAAAAGATGTTTGAAAAATCAGCAATTAGGGCTGCTGTAGGTGGCTCGACAGAGACCACCTGGAAAAAGCTAAGATTTTCGGTGGCAGTAGGCTGGACAGGGGGTGGGTAGGTCGGCGCCTGTCGGCTGACAAAGGGAGTGGCTTGTTGGTAGGCGCGTGTTGACAATAGCCTAAGGACGTTGCTCGAAACGTGCTGACAGACAGTAAAGACCTTCGACGAAAACGCACCGAAATGTTGAGGGCGAGCTCGGCCCGTACTGATCGAAGGGACGCGCTGGGCTGAGGGCTGGAAGTAAATGGGCTACAAATGAATTTTTAATTTAAAAATTAATAAATATATTTCTACCGAATTTTGTCCATAAATTCTTCGTTATAATTCAGATCAGGACGATTCTTTCGCCAAAACACTCCAAATTCCAAGTTTTATTTATTTCTACAAAAATATAACAAAATATATTATTTTATCTAATTTTTTATTATTTTAATATTAAAAATTAAGTATAAAGGGTATAAAATAATGCTTAATTAACGACCTATCAAAACCCGCGCCAAAATGTTTGTTACATTGATTACATTAAAAATCATGTTGACCATACCTTGATAATCGTGTCCACGCGCCCCCACGTGCTGCCGCAAGCGGCTGCGCGTGAAGTCCATGAGCTTGCACTATTCATAGTCCCTGCTGCCCGTTTTCCTACACACGGGTCCTTTGACCCGGTTCAATCTCGCCCAATTTTGCACCCATTTCTACATTTTAGTCACCCCAAATGCATCTAAGCAACTCGAATTAAGGATACATAACCTCAATTGCACGAAATATTACCTTAATTTCAATACCCGAAACCAAGATTTTAAGCCAAGCTTCCAGTTCTTAAATCCATGTCTTCCTGCATCTAATTATCTGATTTTAGACCTCATTTCAACTCGCCAGGGATCAAATAACATGATTCTAACTTCAATTCCATTAATCAAACCTCCAAAATCAATGTTCGAATTCAAGAGTTTATGATTTTCGGGTTCGGGTTCTGGGTTCTCCTTCCTCCCCTCTTTCTTTCCTCTTTTCTGCCTTCTTCTCTCCCAGTTCCTCTTTGTATATACGGTTTCAAGCACAAAGGTGTTGGACAATGATCAATTCCCAACATTTGATTTTATTCATGTTTGAACAACATACACACATGAGGGAGAAAACATGCAGGTGCCACTAATCCTATTCCAGTGGTGTCACGTGTCGCACAATTAAAGGGGTGAGTCACCCCCTTAATGACTCATCACAACAGTAGAAAGACCAATACACCCCTTGGATCTAAAATTACAAAAATGCCCTTGATCGTTTTAGATCCATAACAAATCCGTCCTAACTCTGAT
This sequence comes from Prinsepia uniflora, assembly GCA_032719365.1. Classification (NCBI taxonomy): domain Eukaryota; kingdom Viridiplantae; phylum Streptophyta; class Magnoliopsida; order Rosales; family Rosaceae; genus Prinsepia; species Prinsepia uniflora. The sequence continues at coordinate 263,343 of CM064874.1, forward strand.
TTTTGACGTGCCATCTGTTTACGTACTCAAGACTCTGAGACCTATGCAACGATCTTTCACGAATAGTTCAAAAAATATCCCGAACAAAAGGTCAACATTTGACCACTTAAACCAAGGGTAAAATCGTCATTTCCCTTTCAAATTCTTGAATTTACCTTTTTCGAATTTTCGAGTCGTCACAGAAAATATCTCCCTCAACTTCAAAGTTTATACAGGGTGAAAAGAATGGAAATAAAATATGTATTTCGATACTTTGTCGAAATTTCAAAAACCGACTAAAAATTGTGAGTTATAACTCAGAGTTTTTGTTAAATAATGCATACATTGGGATTTCATGAAATATTTTAACTGCACATTAGTCAAAGTATTATATGTCATTTGGGTTATGTTTTGTCACTCATGGTACCCATTAACTATTTTTAATGTATTTTTAAGCAAAACACTCCAATTGCATTGAAATTTCGCAATGGGATCCGAAGTGAGTCTAAGGTCCAAAGTCTTTAAAAAACATCCCCTTCAATTTCAAAGTATCTTATGCAGTGAAGATAATGAAAATAAAATAAGTATTTCGATGTTTTGTCGAAATTTTAAAACCGACTAAAAATCGTGAGTTATATTAACTCGCATTTTTTTTCAAAAATGCAACCATCGGGATTTTGTGAAATATTTTAACTATACATTGGCCAAAGTATTATATGTCATTTGGGACATGTCTTGCTATTCACGCGCCCATTAACTATATTTTTTTATTTTTTAAGTAAAAAGCTCAAATTTCATTAAAATTTTGTAAAAGGGTCCGAAGTGAATTTAGAATCCGAAGGTCTTGACCATGAGACATATAATTGTCACTATAAATAAGGATGCCAAGTGAGACAATTTAGTGTATATAATGTGAATTCTTGGACAAAATGAGATGATTTACGGTTCTTGAGATCAAACAAGACTTATTACACGGTTCCAGGGGCATTTGGATTGAAAAGCATATACGTGAATTGGTGAATTGCGATGCATTTTGGAGTTGGTATTAAACGTATTAATGTTGGTCAGCTATTCTTATAATTCTCATGTGAGAAACGCTTTCGTTCATCTAAATATGCATTTTAGTGTCCCACTATAAATTCATTTTAAAGACATTGTTTAAGCTATAAAGTGAAATAATTTCAGTCCTAAATTCATTTCAAGGACAATATTGTCTTAGTTATAATTAAAGACACAATTTTAATCTCATAAATCCATTATAAGGACACAATTTCCATGTCCTTAATTCATTTCAATGTCCTTGAATATTCATTTCAATGACATTGTTTTAGGAATATAAGGACGCTCCTTTTGAACTCTCCTTAATTTTTAAGGACTTTTTAGTTATTTAAGGGCACAATTTTCGTGTCCTCATCAATTCATTCCAAGGGCACTCGATCTTTTAGAAATATAAGGACACTTTTTCCAAGTTTTCCTTAAGGACACTTATTTTAGAGCTTTAAGCACTAATCTTTTTTTTTTCTTTTTTTCTTTTTTGAGTAGGACAAATTTGTTTGAATGTCCTCGAAGCAAAGCAACCATGACACCCTCATAGAGGACACGGTACATTCTCTCAGTTTCTATTCTTCTATTTTCTGATTGAAGTTAAAACCAGAAACAATTTGCACATAAACAAGAATATGTTGTGGATGATGATGTTTTGGATGAAGACATTAGGTTAAAGACAAACGATCGATGAGGATGGCGCAAGATAATGTTAAAGAAGCAGATGGATGGAGTGCGTACAAACCCCATATTACGTAAGAGTGGTTAGAGCAGTTGAAGAAACAAAGAATGTCGACGATCCACCTCTTCCTCTATTCTCCATCCATGTTTAATTACATTTAGCTTTAGCTTTATATTAAACTAAATATAATATGAATTATACTTTCATCCCAGTTTAGTGATTACTTTATATATCATCATTTCGATTTATCCAATCATCGTTATACGTATATAATAATAGAAATATTTCAACTCATAAATAATTATTTCAAGTTATTTAAGCAAAAAATCAACTAAAATAAATATCATTTAGTCATTAATATGTATCAACTAAATAGACGGTTCTACATGAAAATTTTAATTAATTTATTTAGTGTCTATATATGAATGACTAAATGACCTCTAATCTTGTTGATTGCTTATAGAAATGATCGTGAAATGATAATTTAAAAAATAAACAATTTCAACTACTACATATACTTAAAAAAAAAATTAATCAATCGAAAATATGGTACGAGGAGGTACCATTGGGATGGTGTACATATATATGGTTATTGGTTCAGGTGGTATATATATACTTGCCATCCATTAATTAATAAATGATAGCATACGTATAGCGCATATATAGATAATCCATATATACCCTGTGTCATATGGAGATTGAAGAGAGATTATTGAATGATAAATCGATGATCATGAGCCAGCAGAACCAGAAACAGAAGTCTTCAAAGGCTGGTAATAATTGGAGACCTTTCACAGCGAATTGCTGCTCAGCTGAAGACCAAAAAATCTTTGGCAAATTGAGCAGATGCAGGACTTCAAGGTCAGATTTTTCAAAGCATGTTGCTCCATTACCGTCCTTTCGCCGACTCTCTTTTTCTGATCTCAGCCGCTCTTCCTCCATTCGCATCAACGATGACCTGGCACAATCTTTTGGCTCCGACTTGTATAATTTTCAACTCATCGAGCTGCGAGCTATAACTCATGATTTTTCCATCAATTTTTTGCTCGGAGAAGGCGGCTTCGGGACGGTGCATAAGGGTTACATCGATGAGAATGTAAGGCAGGGTTTGAAGGCTCAGGCTGTTGCTGTTAAGCTCCTCGACATTGAAGGCCTACAGGGACATCGCGAATGGCTTGTAAGCAATCAATCCGGCCACATATCATGCATTTAAATTAATTTGCTGTTTTTGAAAATTACATCACAAATTATAATTATATAATAAATATTACAGGCAGAGGTGATATTTCTAGGGCAGTTGAGGCACCCCCATTTGGTGAAATTAATTGGCTACTGTTGCGAGAACGAGGAACGGCTTCTGGTTTATGAGTTTATGCCCCGAGGGAGCTTAGAGAATCACTTATTCAAAAGTAAGTTTATACGTACAATTATATATTATTTTATACACGAAATATCGACCTCGTTTTTTATGAGAATTAAATTTAAAATCTAACATAATGTATAAAGAGAAATAACAAGAGCTGATTCAAGAGATTTGGTGCCTAACGCAAAAATTTTACAAGTGCCCATTTAGTTTATATTACACAATATATATATGTTACTTTATATATCTTTTTTTAATTTATCTTTCTAGTAAACATGCATAAAATTTCCAAGAATTGAATACATTAGTTATACATACATAAAAAATATAGTCGTTTTATAATACTATTATAAAGAAAACAGTCTAATTTTTATCAAATATTAAAATATATATATATATAGTCGACAGTTTTCTAATTCAATTTAAATAATTATTTCTATAAACTCTGGTGGTAACTTGATATTCATTCAATAACCAAGAATGAAAAAAATATATAAAAGATGCTTCTATATGGCAAAAAAAAATGCTTCTATATGAGTTAGAGTTTTATTTACTTACAAGATATGTTCAAATAATAGTCAACATAAATTAGCTATACAACAATTAAAATAACCCTTATCGATACTTTTTTTAAGAATATGGGTCTAATTTATTAATAAAATATTAAATTTAAAATCTTCTAACTAAATTTAAATAATTTTTTTAAATGTAGACATTTAAAAAAAAATCCCATAAAAATAGGACTTTAAAAAAAATTTAGGCCTTCCTAGTCCTTGAACTCAGGGCGATAGCGCTGGTTACTTAAATCAGAATCGACCCTAAAAATAACACTAAACTGTAATATTAAATGGCATATTGATTGCTCGTATGTACACTAATTAATATGTACCCAATTAATTTGACGTTGTGAATATATGTGGGTGCAGGGCTTTCAATATGTTTGGCGTGGGCCACAAGACTAAAGATTGCGCTAGGCGCAGCCAAGGGCCTTGCCTTCTTGCATGGGGCGGAGAAACCTGTCATATACCGGGATTTCAAAACGTCAAATGTTTTGTTAGATTCTGTATGTCTCTCCTCATAATTATGCCTAATAATCACATCACTTTCGGTGTTACCTATATTAATTAATTATCTATATATTATGTGATTTAAGGAGTGGGAATTGAGTTTGAGTAGGATGTGGCTCGATTATCATAGTATTTAAATATAGTGCGTTTTATGGGTATTTCGTAGGACTTCTCAGCAAAGCTGTCCGATTTTGGACTTGCAAAGATGGGACCTGAAGGATCAGAAACGCACGTTACAACAAGAGTAATGGGTACGCATGGATATGCAGCTCCAGAATATGTCTCGACAGGTATACAATAAATAAAAGGGTAAATTATATTTTATTATTATACAATTTACACATTATAAATGAAATGACGCATTTACAATACCATGTTATTGATATGGTTAAAAGAAAATATATACTGGGCCTGAATTTATATAATCCAGGGCAATTGACAACAAAATGTGACGTTTATAGCTTCGGAGTGGTACTACTAGAAATGCTAACGGGAAAGAGAGCAATGGATAAATCAAGAGCAAAGAGCGAGCAGAATCTGATCGATTGGACAAAGCCTTACCTGAATAGTGGTCGGAGGTTGCGATATATTATGGATCCAAGACTTGGCGGGCAGTATTCAGTGAAGGGAGCCAAGGAGATTGCCCATCTTACACTACAATGCGTAAGTTCGAACCCCAAAGACAGGCCCAGAATGCCAGCTATTATTCAAACTCTTGAAGCCCTTCAAAATTTAAAGGACATGGCTGTGGCTCATGGCCATCGGCCGCCATCGCCAAAACCAAATAGAAATGGGGTTTTTGCTAACAAGCCTAAAATGGATGGGAATAATCCTAGGGAATCCTCTCCAACTGCAGCTTCCAATCACAAATAATTGTATACATGGTAATCAAGATTCAAGTGAATGTGTATATACAAGGTGTGAAATAATAAAATGTAAGTTAAACGACACCTTGAAATCCGAGGCATCCTACACAATGTAATTATATAAATGGGAATTAATATATATATAAATTGGTGATGATTGTCAATTCACACTAATTTTTTACATAAATGATAATAAATTACAAGGTATTAGAGAATAATTTCGGTCATCACAATTGCATATCTAAAATTTCTAAACGTAATCATAGGAAATACCACACCCACATTATAGTGGATGTAAATACTTTTTTAAAGAGAAAGACCAATAATTGCATCGACCAAAGGGTGTTCATTTCCCTCATAATTTTTTATCGAATTTTAAGTACACAAGTGTAAAAAGTTTGAGCTATTGATTTCTTAAAGCATTATCTAGAATCATCCTAGCAAGACAATAAATAAATGATACATTACATAAAAGAATCCAAATTGTAGAGGTCATTTTAAGTTGGTATGCCAACTACAAAAATTGGCATCTAATTACTCAAATTGTCAAAATATAATATTTAAGTACCTACTATTTAAGTACCTACCGTTAATTAGTAATCTGTTTAAAAAATCTATTATAAGTACTGCTTAAGTGGTACTTGTGAGTCCCTTTTTTTTATGCTGATATCAACTCCATGTAGATAAAAAAAATTATAAAAAAATAATGATGAACAAGAAAATGATAAAAAAAAATTTATCTTTTAGGAGAAAAAGACTAGGCATATCATATATGTAATCCGTAATACAATTTCAAATCCTCATCATCAAATATAACTCGAATTTGAAACATTCCTAATTAAAGAATGCACAAAAATATAAATCTCTGCAATTTGGAAAATTTCCATGGAAAATACGTGTAATTAAATAATTATAAGTAAAAAAAAGGAAACAATTAGTGTACATATATAGCGTGATTAATTAATTAAGGGTAGGTACAAAATGCTTCATTTTTTATACAAAGAAACAACCTCTCATATGCTAACGCCATCTTTGTTGCGGTAAACATGGACAATGCATATTCCCTGCACGTTTTTCCTCTTTGGGCTGCCCTTTTTGACCCTTCATTCACACCCAACTCCAAAGCCTCCAACAAGGACTCCACATTCGGCGAAAACATGAAACCAAATTCATCATCCACAACAATGCTGCCTTTGATGCTTGGAAACCTTGATGCCATAACCGGCTTCCCACTCATCATGGCCTCCATGAGCGTGAGATCAAGTCCCTGTGGTCGAAGCGTAGGGTTCACAAAAATGTCGATGGCGTTATAGAATTCGCGTAACTTAGAGGGACTCATGGAGCCGAGAACTAGAACTTGAGGCCCTAAATCCTTGTAGCGTTGCTCCCATGGACCCGAACCGGCGACGATCAAGTAGACGTTGGGGTGGTTTGGTATGAGCTTGGAAAATGCTTCGTAGAGAATCGGATGCCCTTTGTCCTTCACCAACCTTCCAGCCACTCCAAATACCAAAGTACCATTATTATTTTTATCACTATTTGTGTTTGGTGGAATGCCAATTGTAGACCGAAAATGTTGACCTAATTCATGATCTTCACCAAAGTCGGCTTGATTGACACCGTTGAGTATGACATGGACTCTTTGATTTGGGATTTGGTAAACATCCCTTAGCATCTCCCCACAGCTGTCACTTATGGCAACATGATGGGCATACTTATGGAAGAATCTTATCTCATTCAACACCTTTGGGACAACCCCTTGTATGCTTTGGTTGAAAGATGGGGAGATCGGCTCGGAGGGCTTACGTGTCAAGTCTTGGAATATGCTGGACTGTAAGCTCTCTAGGGCGATCCCATGCCACGAGACTACAAGGTTGGGGAGATTGGTTGCCACCCAATGAGGAAGCGCCACGCTTTCGGAGTGAACCACGTCGAATGCCTCAAGCTCGTTTTCTTCCAAGAACTGCTCCCACGCCTTGTTGTAACGCCACTGCCCGGGCTCGCCCTCGTGGAAATGGATGTGGGGCGTTATCGGCGATGATGATGAGTTTGACGATGGTGATTGATTGTATTTTTGGACTTTGGTTAGCTCTTTGGGGTGGACCGGGGAGGTGAACACGTGGACTTTATGGCCGAGAAGGGACATGGCTGTGTGTAGAGTGTGGGCATGTCGCTCCATGCCGCCGGGGACGGTGGCAACCGGCCATTTTCTTGAGAAGACGGCGATTTTGAGGGAGTAGTTTGGGTGAGGATGATTCACAAAGGGAAGTCGGTTCCATGCGAAGTGAGCCTCTCGAAGATCGCCGGACCAGGGCTTGGGATGGGGCGAAAAGTTGGTGCATAGAGAAGTTGCGGTGGGTGTATGGAGGAGATAAAGGGTGGGGATGGTGAAGAGCACAATGAAGAAGAGGGTTGTGCAAAGATTTGACTGGGAAGAGGAAATGGGTTTCTTATTGGCTTTGATAGTAGAGGCCATGTTAATTATTGGTAATTAACAAAAATGTATGGTGTTCGTGTTTCTGTTTGTTTTTGCGGAAAATAAGATGGTGATGGAAACTAGATCCTTGGGTTGTATTGCATTGAATTTTATAATTAGTTTGTTTGTATGTTGTGTTGTGTGTAATGTGTATGGGAATATGAATAAAGTGGGGGATCCATAAATAAATAAATAAATAAAGTGGGGAAGGTTGGTACGCACTGAAGCAACTGCGTTGACCCGTTGGAATTACTGTACTTAATTTGAGTGCGTTTCTCACGCCATTTTTCATGTGCCATATGCATGAATTTTGTGACTTCTTTGACACTCGATCAATGTATGTATTTTTTTTTCCCCAAATTCCAACGGGTACCCCTCTCATCGATCACCTGTGTTTGCTTATTAATTTACAAATTTTCCTAATAGCCGTGTGTGCACAAGCAAAATTCATCTCCAATTGAATCCGAAAAGATTATTGAAGTTGTGTTCATACACAGGGCGTTTTATAAAATAAATTATCTTAAATAATTCATCTTACGTATATTCGAAACTACAATTAAATTCAAATGACAAACTTCATATTATATTTATTTTAATTTTTTTAAAAAAATCACTTCATAGAATAAGAAAGAAAATTTAGTTTTGTGTGTTTAATCCAATTTAATTTCTCTGTTACTAACAAAACAAATAAAATATTAATGTATTAAAAAAAATATGGCTTTGCATAGAATTAGAAAAGCATAAATAATATATATGTGCCTTCTTTGTAAAAAAAAAAAAAAAGTAGCTTTATTAAGTTTTGGGCCTTCAAAAAAAAATATTAATATTTAGGTTATAATACATGATATTTAAACTATATTTTCAGGCATCAAATATTTAAAACTTATTATTATTTTAAATAAATTAGTATATGGATTAAACTTAAAATTTGAGGCTCTTTCAAAATATGATGCCGAAGTAGCCTAGTCCAAACTTAAAATTGGAATAACACCTCAAATAGCCCTTGAACTATGTAGGGATGGGCCTACAGAGAGGGCAACCTAAGTTGTAGCTCAAGTCATTTTTTCTATTATATATATGTTCTAATCTTCTCTGGCAAAGAAAGTAGCCTAGTCCATTTCTTTCATTTTTTTAATAAAATTTGAATTTATTTTATCATTTTCTTCAATTTTTAAACAAATTTTGTCTTTATTTTATTATTTTCCTTTAATTTTTGAAAAAAAAATTGTCCCTATTTTATCATTTTTCTTCAATTTTCAAATAAAATTTGAAATTTAGCCAACCCTTAAGTTTTTAAAAAAAAAAATTGATAAATTTAGCTCACCTAATTTTTTATTTTTGGATCTGTTCTTGGAACTATGTCTTGAGTGTTGACAAAAAAATAAAAATAAATAAACCTATGTCTTGAGTGCCTTTTTGGTCATTGAGCTAGCGGGATTAATTAAAAATTAATGACGGATTAGCGAGGTTAATCGAAGATTAGACGAGGATTAGCGGACGTTCGGGCGAAATGACGATTTTGCCCTTAGAATAGGCAAATCGTTGACTTTTCGTTCAGGAGGTCAAATGGACTTTGGCCGATGACCGTGACGTAGTTCGTGACGTCACGAGTTCATAGACAGGTGGCACGCTCGATTCCGACATTCGAGGAGGAAGTTATGATGTTCGGAAATTCGGGGGCGATTTGGTAATTTGGGTAAAAAAATTGACTTTTGACCTGGGAGGTCCGATGACCGAGGGTCAAGAACCGTTATGTAGATCGGGACGATATGAATCCGTAGACAGGCGACATGTCGAATTTGGACGTTCGACGAGGAAGTTACGGTTCACGGAAATTCGAAAGTACTATTGCACGAAATTCGAGACGAATGCTTTTTGGACTTAAGTGGGGCCCAGATATTTCTGTGTTGCACAATGGATGAGTGACAAGTGTCACTCATCCAATGGACACCATGTTCCCATTCATCAACATCGATCATTTTCCCATTTTCCCCAACAAAACCCGATCCATCCTCCCACCCCAAAACCAAACCCTTCAACCTATTTGACCGTGAAGGAAACAGAGAGGAGGAACTGAGGAGGTGGTGGCTGACCCAGGCAGAGCCGCTGTGGACGGCGGAGGAGGAATCGAATCCAAGTAATCGGTTTTGACCGATTTAATCCCATTTCAGTTTCTAGTTGTTATGGGTCGATTTGGATGGTTTTCATGAATTAAATAGGTTGCTAGGAGTGTGTTAGGAATGTTTTGAGAGAGGTTAGACGTGGAGGAAGCCGTGGGAAGGTTTTGGAAATTTTGAACCGTGGAAGATTTTGGACCGGTCGGATTTTAGAGGTTTTAGGAGTTTTGGTTGATTGGGTTAGGTTCCTAGGATTAATTAAGGAAGAATAGGATCGATTGGGAGAAGAACGGACGAAAATTGGACCGGATATGGATCTGGAAAAGTCATGCCGATCCAAGTTGCAGAGGAAAACTGGGCCGGCCGGTTCGGACCGGCCGCTAGAGGTCAGAGGTGAAGTACTGTAGCCGGCGCGTGAGGCCCACGCGCAGGCCATCCTTGGGGCACGTGCAAGCGCGTGAGGAGGAATTTGGGGATGTGTTCAACACACGAAACCTTCTATTTGATGTAACGAACATTTTGAGACTGGTTTCGTGTCAATCAGACATCGTTTCGATATAGTTCGGGACGTCTGAAGGTTTAGGTTCGAGTTTAAAAATAGTTAGAAAATCCAGAAAATTACGGGGCTTTAGTGAGGGGTTATATAAGTAGTTAGTAACCCTCTAAATTAATTTGGACAGGTTCGGGAATCCCGGAGGTGACGTTTGACCCGAGAGACAATTATGGCATGCGTATCGAGGCGCGGCTTTGGACGGTATGTGAGTGGACCTTTCTATCAACATTGATGCATGCATAAATGTTGTATAAGTGTTTTATTATATGTTTTGTGATGCCATGAGTGCATTTGATTGTGGTAACTTAGGATCGACATAATTGCACGTTTTTCGAGGTTTTCGGCTTTATGTCGTACCTTCTGTAACACCCCGGAAATTCGAGGATTCTCATTTTGTAATTTAATGTGTGATTTGACGATTTTACCCTTGTGAATGGTATGGTCAAATTATTGACTTTTTGATTGATGAACTAAATGGACTTTGACCTATGACCGTGACGTAGTTCGGGACGTCACGAGTTCATAGACAGGTGGCACGTCCGATTCGGACGATCAGGGTGAAAGTTATGGCTATCGGAAGTTCAGGGGCATTACCGTAATTTGGACTCTCGGGGGAAAATGTTGACTTTTCTTTTGACAACTAATTTTCAGTTGACTCAAGGACCGTTGGGTAGGCCTCGACGTCCTGAGTCCGTAGACAGGCGGCACGCCGAAATCGGACTTCGTACGAGGAAGTTATGGTCAGAAACGTGAATTCGGGAAGTTCGTGTCTCGGTTTTCGTGTCGAATATTATATTCAGAAATTCTGATTGAAGGACACCTGGGGAGTGACAAGTGTCACTCACCCATTGGCTAGATTGGATCAGATCCACTATTGAATTAATTAACATTTGAATCAGCTTTAAATTTCAGCCTTTGGATTGAAAACCCCAGATTTGATCTCAGCCCTTGATCTGATCTGGAGATCAAATCTGAGCCGTCCATTTCCTTCCCTCCATTTCTTTATAATTCATACCCGCAGAGCACATTCAGCCATTTCGATCCAACATTCCAGCAAACCATCCACTCTCTGTGTCTGTGTATTGGGGACTTGCCGGCGAGGCTGAACGACGGCAGTGAGCACGGCGGAGGACGGCGGCGTGGGAGGAAGCAGGGGAACCCGAAACGGTTTCGAAACCAGATTTTTGGTAAATCCATTTCCCACGTTTGATTGAACTCTAGGAACCTCCAGGAACGTACTGGAATCGATCTCGTGGCCGGTGGAGCTCAGGGAGGTAGCAAAACGGCGACGGGAGGCCAGGGCTGTTCTTCGAGGTAGGCCTTCGATTCAATCCGTTTTTCTCAAATTTAATTACGTGGAACTAATCTAGGATTTAAGGCGAGTAAATACGAATTGAAAGGAACCAAAATGACCCAGAAATGAAGGAATGGCAACCGGGTCTCGATCGCGGGTCTGATCGACCCGAGTTGCAGGAAAACGGGTCAACCCGTCTGATGACAGTGGTGCTGACGTGGCACCCTGTCAGTCTGTCAGATGACGTGGACCAACCGTGAGCCGACACGTGTCACATGTCAGTGCACAGTCAGCACTGACATGTCAGTGACGTGGACCAGTCAGGGACTGCCACGTGTCACTGACATGTCAGTGACGTGGACCAGTGCCGTGCTGACACGTGGCACATGTCAGATCTGACACGTGGTCTGACAGATCAGTGAGGTGGACCAATCAGATGTTGACACGTGGCACCTGTCAGAGTCTGACATGTCAGACCTGACAGCTGTCAGATGACGTCAGCATGACGTCATGCTGACGTCAGCAGTGACGTCAGCGATGACGTCAGCAGGAACTGTTCCTGCGTTGACCGCCGCGTTGACCGGCGCGTGGGAGCGCGTGTGAACAGTGTTTCTGGTGGGACCACCACCATTCTTTAGGTTTCGACGATCCGGATCCAATGGCGGTGGTTTCGGGTCGATCGGAGATCCTTAAGTTGGTCAAAATAAGGTTTATTGCCTTGGGAAGCGCGTTCGGGCGGCTTTTCCGGGTCGGTTTCGACCTAGGCTTTCATGGTTGAATGTTGGGGGTTTAATTTGACCTTTACGAATACTTGGACTTGACAGGGATTGTACATTTGTACCAGGACGAGGGTATACGTTCGGTTTCTAGCAGGATTGTACTGTGAGTGGGCCATTTTCTTAAACCCTTGTGTGCATAAATGTTTTCTGGTTTTATTATACTTATTCACATGCTAAAACAATGATGGTTTTGATGATATGGAAAATGTGGTTATGGCACGTTTCACGGTATTTGGGCTTGAGACCCGTTTGATGAAACTTAATGATTGATTCGGTATATATATGTTTTGTATGTGGATATCAATAAAATGTATTTAGTACTGCACTGTATAAATCCTTCCATATTATATTGTCTCCTCCGGATGAGGTACCCCAGAGAGGTCACGGACGTCTAGTACGTCCAGCGTCTATGACGCTAAGCATCGGGGATGCTGTACCCGAACGGGGTTCGGGGATTGAACTCGGAAATTGAGACCCGAGTGGCACGCGTAGCCTTGTGATTGTGACCTTATTGGACGTCAGGGACGTCAGACATCAGGGATGTCGGGATTGGAGTGTATAGTGCAGCAACTAAAATTATGATTATGGTTTTGCTATATGCCTTATGGTTCATATTATATGGTTTATGATTTTGGAATTTTGGTGCACGCATGTTTGGAAAACGGAGGGGTAAATTATATGTTTTACTTATCAAACGATTTCATAAACTTGTGTTTCGGTCCACTCACCCTTACTGTTTTGATAACCCCTCCAGGTCGGGAAACTGAGGTAGAGGAGGAACCAGAGGCTGAGGCATAGATCTACTTCTGCGTACCTGAACCCCTGCTGGGCGGTGTACCCGCAGGATTACTTTAGAGTCGTGCTCGCAAATTTGTAATTTTGGATTATATCCCTTGTCTGACATTCGTTTAATTCGGATTTTATGTATGACTTTTATTTGGTTATTTATGCTTTTAAATGTTTGAGGTTAAAATTGGTATGAATTATTGGGTGTCAGACGGGAGCAGGGCACGTCCCCTTGTGGTCCCTGTGGGATCGGGGCGGGTCCTGTCAGCTTGGTATCAGAGCACTAGGTTGTGGTCAGTACTAGGGTATTGGTCTGCATGCTAGACTAGCGATTAGTACTAGTTACTTTTCGACTTTTAAGAATATTGTTTTCTGATCTATGCCTCTTGACAGTTGGTTATGCCTCCTAGGAGAATTCCGCATACTCGAACGGACGAGGATCTAGAAAGAGAGATGGAATGCGCGAGCATCGAAAGGGCTCAACGTTTGGGAGCCACTCCTTTCTGCGGGGGATCAAACCCCGAGGATGCTCACGACTGGATCACCAAGTGGGAGAGGATCTTCTCGGTGATGCACTGCCCTCCGGGCGAACGAGTGACTCTGGCGGCCTTCTTACTGGAGGGAGGAGCCTACCAGTGGTGGCATGGCCTCGAAATGACCGGGTGGTCTGTCCATACCACTACCTGGGAAGCTTTCCGTTCCAGGTTTCTGGATCAGTACTACCCGCGATCCTTTCGCGCGGCGCGGGAGGCGGAATTCCTGCGGCTGGAGCAGGGTGACATGTCTGTTTCAGACTACGAGCAAACATTCGGGAGACTTTCCCGGTTCGCTGCCTCATTCGTAAGCACGGAGGAGGACAAATGCCAGCGGTTTGAGCTTGGACTCCGAGGGGAGATCCGGGCTAGTGTGACTGCTACCACTCATGCTTCTCTGAGGGATATGGTCGACGCAGCGGTGCGTGTCGAGGCCAGTCTGGCGGCACACCAATCACGACAACCTTCGGGGGAGGGGCGACGTCAGGATCGCCCACACCATGGGCCATCGGGCCGGAAGAACAACAGGGGAGGGAGCTACAGGGGAGCACCCTCATCCTTCAAGGGTCGTGGCTGGTCGGGTCGACGTGGAGGCTCTCAGGGCAGAGGATCTGGACACAACTCTGGGCAGCACTCATCTTGGAGTGGTGCATCTGGTGGGCATTCGGGCAGGCCAAGGCCAGTAACTTGTTTTGCTTGCGGAGAGGAAGGCCACTATGCCTGCGATTGTCCGCAGTTGTCCAAAAACAACGACGCTGGGGGCTCGAGTGTGGTGCAGAGCACGGCGTTCCACACTAACGGAGGTCGCGGTCAGGGAGGTGACCGTGGTGCTGGACGTGGCGCGCGCGGGCGCGGACGAAACGGAGGGCCGAGGGCCCAAGTGTTTGCAATGACCCAGCAGCAGGCGAGGACTGCTCCAGGCGTGGTCACAGGTACACTACATATCTTTAATTTTCTTGTACGTGTATTGATGGATGCGGGGGCTACACATTCTTTTATTTCGAAGAGTTGTGCTGGTTTGCTTGATTGTGTGGTATCAGCCTTAGATTGCGAAATGGGTGTTGGCACCCCGATGGGTACCGTGTACCTTGTGAATCAGGTGATTCGGAGGTGCCCGGTAAGAATTGAGGATGTGGATTTACCAGCAGACTTAATTATTCTGGATATCCACGACTTCGATATAATCCTAGGGATGGATTGGCTGTCGGAGCACGGATCGCTCATCGACTGCTGTAGCAAGCAAGTAATTTTGCGGAGCCCGGGTTTGCCGGAAGTTATCTTTCAGGGGGAACGTGATGGTTCGCCTCCTGAAGTGATTTCGTCACTTACTGCTACCAAACTTCTACGGAAGGGATGCCAGGGTTATCTGGCGCATGTCGTGTCGGAACGGGTCGATACTCCGGTTATCGACGAAATACCGGTGGTCTGTAAGTTTCCGGACGTATTCCCGGAAGACTTACCTGGATTGCCACCATCGCGGGAGATTGAGTTTACTATTGAACTACTCCCGGGTACCCGACCTATATCCCAGGCACCATACCGGATGGCGCCGGCCGAGTTACGAGAACTCAAGACTCAATTGCAGGAGTTGGTAGATTTGGGATATGTCCGACCGAGTACTTCACCGTGGGGAGCACCGGTGTTGTTCGTGAAGAAGAAGGAAGGAAGTCTCCGTTTATGTATTGATTATCGACAACTCAACAAGGTGACATTGAGGAACCAGTATCCTCTACCCAGGATCGATGACCTTTTCGACCAGTTGCGGGGAGCTCAGTGCTTCTCGAAAATTGATTTGCGGTCTGGGTATCACCAACTGAGGATTTCGGAGGAGGATATTCCGAAAACTGCTTTTCGAACCCGCTACGGGCACTACGAGTTCCTTGTTATGCCATTTGGTTTGACGAATGCTCCAGCAGCATTCATGGATCTGATGAACCGGGTCTTCCGACCCTACCTGGATAAGTTCGTGATTGTGTTCATCGATGATATTTTGGTATACTCGAGGAGTGCCCGTGCACATGAAGAACATCTACGGTTGGTTTTGGAGAGACTGAGACAAGAACAATTGTATGCCAAGCTGAGCAAGTGTCAGTTTTGGCTGAGCAGTATTGGTTTTCTGGGACACGTGATATCGACGGATGGGATTTGCGTGGATCCCCAGAAAACAGAAGCGGTGACCAACTGGGCTAGACCGACAACGGTGACCGAGGTGCGGAGTTTCGTCGGATTAGCAGGCTACTACCGGAGATTCGTGGAGGGTTTCTCCAAAATTGCTGCACCATTGACTCGTCTGACTCGGAAAGGAGTAAAGTTTATCTGGGACGAGCAGTGCGATCGGAGCTTTCAAGAGTTGAAGGATCGATTGACCACTGCACCTGTCCTTGCATTGCCGGACGACAGTGGAGAGTTTGTAGTTTTCAGTGATGCTTCACTGCAAGGGTTGGGCTGCGTGTTGATGCAAACTGGCAAGGTTATCGCCTATGCATCCCGGCAGCTGAAGACTCATGAGTTGAACTACCCTACCCATGATTTGGAGTTGGCGGCGGTGGTTCATGCTCTCAAGATCTGGAGACATTATCTGTTCGGCGCAACGTGTCGGATATACACCGACCACCAGAGTCTTAAATACTTATTCACTCAGAAGGAGCTCAACATGAGACAACGGAGATGGTTGGAGCTACTGAAGGACTATGACTGTACGATCGAGTACCATCCGGGTAAGGCCAATGTGGTGGCGGATGCACTCAGCAGGAAATCAGCGGGAACTATTGCACACCTAGGGATGGTGTATCTTCCCTTGTTAGTGGAACTCCGGAAGACAGGAGTTATTTTGGGTACGGATGCGCATGGAGCTTTGTTGGCCAGCTTCCATGTGCGACCAGTACTGATTGATCGGATCATTGAAGCACAACTGCAGGATCCGATACTCTGTATTTACAAAATTGAGGTCGATGCTGATGGGAGACAGGATTTTACCATCCGGGACGATGGAGCACTGGTGAAATTGGGCCGTTTGTGCGTACCTGCAGTGGCAGAGTTACGGGCCGAGATACTTGAGGAGGCCCACAGTTCGGCCTATGCTATGCATCCGGGAGGTACAAAGATGTACCGTACCCTCCGGAACCATTATTGGTGGCCAGGAATGAAGAAGGATATTGCTGAGTTCGTGAGCAAATGCTTAACCTGTCAGCAGGTTAAGGTGGAACGGCAGAGACCGTATGGGGCTATGCAGCCACTTCCGATTCCTGAGTGGAAGTGGGATCACATCACCATGGACTTCGTCTTTAAATTACCGAGGACTCAGAGTGGAGTGGACGGAGTATGGGTGATCGTGGATCGGTTAACCAAATCAGCCCATTTTCTGCCAGTTCAGGAAACCTATAAACCTAACCGACTGGCTCAGTTGTTTGTGAAGGAAATCATACGACTTCATGGTACGCCGGAATCGATCGTGTCTGATCGTGATCCGCGTTTCACTTCCAGGTTCTGGCGAAGTTTGCAAGCTACTTTGGGAACAACCTTACGTTTCAGTACTGCTTTCCATCCACAGACCGATGGACAGTCTGAAAGAACCATTCAAACCCTGGAGGACATGATGAGGTCATGTGTACTACAGTTTCAAGACTCTTGGGATACTCATTTGCCACTGATGGAATTCGCTTACAACAACAGCTATCAGGCAAGCATCAGGATGGCACCTTATGAGGCACTGTATGGCCGACAGTGCAGGACACCTATCTGCTGGACGGAGGTAGGAGAGCGAGCGGCTGTAGGGCCGGAGATATGGACTTAACCATGGAAACTGTTCGCGTGATCAAGGAGAGATTGAAGGTGGCACATGATCGCCAGAAGAGTTATGCCGACCGACGGATTCGAGACTTGGAGTTTGAAGTGGGAGATTTTGTCTTCCTGAAGTTGTCTCCGTGGAAAGGGATTATCCGTTTTGGCCGACGGGGGAAACTGAGTCCGCGTTTTATCGGACCTTATGAAATCGTGGAGAGAATTGGCAGAGTTGCATACAGATTGGCACTACCCCCAGAACTATCAAGAGTTCACGATGTTTTCCACGTATCGATGTTGCGGATGTATGTACGTGATGCTTCTCATGTACTTGGGGAACAACCTGTCGAACTGCGGGAGGATTTGAGCTTTGAAGAACAACCAGTACAGATCTTGGATCGGAAGGACAAGGTACTACGTCGAAAGACGATCCCTCTCGTGAAAATTCTCTGGAGAAACCAGGATGTGGAAGAAGCCACATGGGAGCCTGAGGCTCAGATGCGAGAACAATTTCCTCATTTGTTTCTTTGAAATTTCGGGACGAAATTTCTTAAGGGGGGAAGGTTGTAACACCCCGGAAATTCGAGGATTCTCATTTTGTAATTTAATGTGTGATTTGACGATTTTACCCTTGTGAATGGTATGGTCAAATTATTGACTTTTTGATTGATGAACTAAATGGACTTTGACCTATGACCGTGACGTAGTTCGGGACGTCACGAGTTCATAGACAGGTGGCACGTCCGATTCGGACGATCAGGGTGAAAGTTATGGCTATCGGAAGTTCAGGGGCATTACCGTAATTTGGACTCTCGGGGGAAAATGTTGACTTTTCTTTTGACAACTAATTTTCAGTTGACTCAAGGACCGTTGGGTAGGCCTCGACGTCCTGAGTCCGTAGACAGGCGGCACGCCGAAATCGGACTTCGTACGAGGAAGTTATGGTCAGAAACGTGAATTCGGGAAGTTCGTGTCTCGGTTTTCGTGTCGAATATTATATTCAGAAATTCTGATTGAAGGACACCTGGGGAGTGACAAGTGTCACTCACCCATTGGCTAGATTGGATCAGATCCACTATTGAATTAATTAACATTTGAATCAGCTTTAAATTTCAGCCTTTGGATTGAAAACCCCAGATTTGATCTCAGCCCTTGATCTGATCTGGAGATCAAATCTGAGCCGTCCATTTCCTTCCCTCCATTTCTTTATAATTCATACCCGCAGAGCACATTCAGCCATTTCGATCCAACATTCCAGCAAACCATCCACTCTCTGTGTCTGTGTATTGGGGACTTGCCGGCGAGGCTGAACGGCGGCAGTGAGCACGGCGGAGGACGGCGGCGTGGGAGGAAGCAGGGGTACCCGAAACGGTTTCGAAACCAGATTTTTGGTAAATCCATTTCCCACGTTTGATTGGTCCATTATGAATCCTAACCAACTCTAGGAACCTCCAGGAACTTACTGGAATCGATCTCGTGGCCGGTGGAGCTCAGGGAGGTAGCAAAACGGCGACGGGAGGCCAGGGCTGTTCTTCGAGGTAGGCCTTCGATTCAATCCGTTTTTCTCAAATTTAATTACGTGGAACTAATCTAGGATTTAAGGCGAGTAAATACGAATTGAAAGGAACCAAAATGACCCAGAAATGAAGGAATGGCAACCGGGTCTCGATCGCGGGTCTGATCGACCCGAGTTGCAGGAAAACGGGTCAACCCGTCTGATGACAGTGGTGCTGACGTGGCACCCTGTCAGTCTGTCAGATGACGTGGACCAACCGTGAGCCGACACGTGTCACATGTCAGTGCACAGTCAGCACTGACATGTCAGTGACGTGGACCAGTCAGGGACTGCCACGTGTCACTGACATGTCAGTGACGTGGACCAGTGCCGTGCTGACACGTGGCACATGTCAGATCTGACACGTGGTCTGACAGATCAGTGAGGTGGACCAATCAGATGTTGACACGTGGCACCTGTCAGATGACGTCAGCATGACGTCATGCTGACGTCAGCAGTGACGTCAGCGATGACGTCAGCAGGAACTGTTCCTGCGTTGACCGCCGCGTTGACCGGCGCGTGGGGGCGCGTGTGAACAGTGTTTCTGGTGGGACCACCACCATTCTTTAGGTTTCGACGATCCGGATCCAATGGCGGTGGTTTCGGGTCGATCGGAGATCCTTAAGTTGGTCAAAATAAGGTTTATTGCCTTGGGAAGCGCGTTCGGGCGGCTTTTCCGGGTCGGTTTCGACCTAGGCTTTCATGGTTGAATGTTGGGGGTTTAATTTGACCTTTACGAATACTTGGACTTGACAGGGATTGTACATTTGTACCAGGACGAGGGTATACGTTCGGTTTCTAGCAGGATTGTACTGTGAGTGGGCCATTTTCTTAAACCCTTGTGTGCATAAATGTTTTCTGGTTTTATTATACTTATTCACATGCTAAAACAATGATGGTTTTGATGATATGGAAAATGTGGTTATGGCACGTTTCACGGTATTTGGGCTTGAGACCCGTTTGATGAAACTTAATGATTGATTCGGTATATATATGTTTTGTATGTGGATATCAATAAAATGTATTTAGTACTGCACTGTATAAATCCTTCCATATTATATTGTCTCCTCCGGATGAGGTACCCCAGAGAGGTCACGGACGTCTAGTACGTCCAGCGTCTATGACGCTAAGCATCGGGGATGCTGTACCCGAACGGGGTTCGGGGATTGAACTCGGAAATTGAGACCCGAGTGGCACGCGTAGCCTTGTGATTGTGACCTTATTGGACGTCAGGGACGTCAGACATCAGGGATGTCGGGATTGGAGTGTATAGTGCAGCAACTAAAATTATGATTATGGTTTTGCTATATGCCTTATGGTTCATATTATATGGTTTATGATTTTGGAATTTTGGTGCACGCATGTTTGGAAAACGGAGGGGTAAATTATATGTTTTACTTATCAAACGATTTCATAAACTTGTGTTTCGGTCCACTCACCCTTACTGTTTTGATAACCCCTCCAGGTCGGGAAACTGAGGTAGAGGAGGAACCAGAGGCTGAGGCATAGATCTACTTCTGCGTACCTGAACCCCTGCTGGGCGGTGTACCCGCAGGATTACTTTAGAGTCGTGCTCGCAAATTTGTAATTTTGGATTATATCCCTTGTCTGACATTCGTTTAATTCGGATTTTATGTATGACTTTTATTTGGTTATTTATGCTTTTAAATGTTTGAGGTTAAAATTGGTATGAATTATTGGGTGTCAGACGGGAGCAGGGCACGTCCCCTTGTGGTCCCTGTGGGATCGGGGCGGGTCCTGTCACCTTCGCGTACTGTGTTTCCGATAAGGGTTTAATAAACGGATTTTGGATTTAGAAATATGAAATCAGGCATGAGACCCATTTGATTTACAAACTCTCGGATTTGGAATCCATTTGATTTGACGAGGAATCGGACCGAGGGTCCATTTGAGTTATATGATTGGGCCGGGGGTCCAGTTGGTTTACGATTCGAGTTTGAGGCCCAGTTAGTTGTACTGTCGAGCTTGATGCCCCGTTGATTTATGATATCGGGCCTGAGACCCATTTAGTTGAGATTTCGGGCTTAAGGCCCCGTTAGTTGTGAAATCGGACGTGAGGTCCTGTTGAGTCATGGTTTCGGGCTTAGGGCCCAATTGAATGTAACATCGGGCTTGAGTCCCAGTTCGATTTATGAAATGAGAATTCGGGCATGAGACCCTGTTGAACTGTGGATTTAGGCTGAGGCCTGTGAAATGGTTTTGAATCGGATTCGAGGAATCCTATTGATATGAATCGGGTATGAAACCCAGTTAAGAAAGTATTTGAGAAAGAAAGAAAGTTTTGGAATGAATGAAACCCTCCATATGCTTATATGGTCTCCTCTAACGTCGACCTGGAGAGTCACGATCCACATACCATAGTGGGTATCCTCATAGGGATCCCGTTCCAGGAGTGGTAGTTACTTATATTGTTGTGGTCCCGGACCAGATTCCGGAGAGTTATGTGGACTAGATCCAGAGAGAGAGCTTGGACTAGAACCAGAGTTTGAGCCTCCCAAATGGAGATTCCTGGGAGAAGACTCGGAGTGAGACTCCGAGTAGTGTGCACACTAGATATATATGATGACATCGTGACTATATCGGGGATGTGTTCCCTAGGGGCTGTGTGCCCCGAGTTGGCATCTTCTCCGGAAGTGCCTAGGATGGGTTATACGTACGAGTACGTATAAGGTTTTAGAAAGTGTTTTGGGGCGGAGACCCCGTATTTCTCTGTTTTAGTATTTCACCGAGAACGTTTTGGGCTGAGACCCATGTGATATGATTTGGGGCTGAGTTCCCATGTTTTAGTTTATGGTTTGTAAGTTCGTGATTTCGGGTCGAGGACCCAAATGGATTTATGGGTCATGACGGTTTATGAGGCCGGGCATGAACCCTTCAAAGGTTTTGAGAAAATGTTTTCAAATGATTTTATGAACGTTTTGATAGACGGTTTGTTTGAATGCATGCATATGTATTTATGAAGGGCATAAATGTCTTTATGCGAAAAGTGGTTTTAAATGAAATATTTATTTTTTGTCCACTCACAGTTTTCGTGTTTTAATGCCCTTCAGGTTGATCGCGGATGCGGGCTGTAGCAGAGACGAGACATCACTCCCCTCTTCCTACGATCCTGACGAATTCTGATAGCCCCGGCGAGGGCTAGAGTTAGAATTTTCCCTAGTCTGACACTTTGTGTCAGACGGGATCAGACGGGTCCCACGTTAATCCCGGGGGATTTGGGACCGGTCCTGACAGTTTAATTCTTGAATTTTGGTAGATGGTGGTGAAAGCTCATACGACATAGAGTTTAATTCTTGAATTTTGGTACAAAATTCAAAAATTAAACCCTAAACTATACTAAATTAATCAAATTATTTAATATCGAAGATAAAGAATTTTTAAATGTAAAAGTATTTTTGAAGAATTATTGCTTTTAATTATCTTATTTTAAGTTAGATTAGATATTCATATTATTTTTAAAAGAGTAAGTGAAAAAAAAATATAAATAAGAGTAATGTTTTTATAATCCTTAATATAATCTTATAATAAAAAAATTTAAAATTAAAAGTAATGTTGAAATCAGGATAGATTTTGATAAGTATTTTTTAGATTATTATTAGATTAATTTATAATTGGATGACATTAATTGTAATTTATATAAAAATTATGATATATTTTAAATTATATAATTATTTAATTAGTCAAATAATTTATAAATTTAATTTTTTTATATGTAAAATTTTAAATAAATTTATATATTAATAAGAACTATACGTTAATTGCCTTTTATTAATAGTTGAAATATCAGAGGCGGGCAAGCTAAGCATCGATATCATCGAACCGGTTCTACTTGTCTCCTTCCCATAGCACTCGTTCCCACACTCTTCAGAGTTCAGACTCTCTCTCTTTCCTTCTTTCTCTGTGTGCAAAGTTGAGACTGGAAACTGCAAACTCCAAATGATGACTGCTATTTCGAATTCGCTGGCTTTGTCTACAAATACTCATGTCCAGCCCCCCTCTGGTATTTCAACAATTGGACTCATTATCTAGTTAACTGCTTACTCATTGTTGTTTATTTTTTGTCTTTCTGATTTATGATTTCTAAATCTTAATTGTCAAATTAATGGTAGATGATAGATATAACTTGGGTAGGTTGTCAAAGCTAGATTTCATTTTGGAGTAGTCAGTAGGATTTGGGAACCTATCACATTCATTAGCTACGAATTCCCAGATGACTTTCGTAGTTGTTGTTCAAATTGCAAGTCATTAGCTACGATCCCATGCGACTTTCAAAGTTGTTCAAATTGTAGGTACGTCGAGGAGAAAGGCCAAGTTTATCTGCAGCTGTAGGTTTCTTGAGGGAGCTTATTTTCAATAGGTGTAGAGACCCTTGATCCTGTTGTGGGTTGTGATGCTAGGATTAGATTATTTTTTTTTTTGTTTGTGAGATTCTATACTCTAGGTGTTAACTGATATAGCTGACTGTCCACAAATGGTAGTCTAGTTTATTCAAATATCCATAGCTTTTATGCAAGGTTTTTACATTATATATTAGTTCCTCTTATCTACGCCCCTGGTATGAGAATTTATTTTAACTTCTTGTGATATTTTCCATATGCGAAAACGAAATGAATTGGTTTGTGCACTGTGTGCCTGTTTTTGAGTTGAATTTGGAATTAATGTCTCTTTTTCTGTTCGTATGAAATTCTTCACCAGGATCTCCTTTAAAATCATCACATCAGTGTCTTGGTACCATGGCCTCTACAAACTTATCACTCAATTCAAAGCATATTGGGAAAGTTCAAATTTCTACCACCAGAAGATCCTTCTCAGTTCAGGCTGGATATGGGTATTTTCTTTGTCCTTGCATTCTGATCCATAGGAATTTTGTTGGATCTTGTTTGTGATTAAGGCATGCTCGTAGTCGAATGAAAAATTCATGGTAGCCGCTCTTTAATTGTTTTACATCTTTGCTCAGTAGAGCTCTAGTCTGGGATTTGTATCTTCCCAGAGCATTTGTATGTCTAATTTAGACTTCTGGACATATTACACGTCTAATTCCACAATAGATATAAATCTCCTTATTGGTCGAGATTAAATTATGTTATCGGTAAGACTAGACAAAGCAAGTGGGAACTTATACATAATATTACCACTGCCTGGTGGGTTTTTTATCCTTAAAATCCCAGTTATTCGTTATATGTTTGATTTCTTCTCCATATAATGTTCTGGCTATTTATATAAAATATGTATAGCTCACACGTACCCCTTTTGAGTCGTGACTGCTTTAAGGTAATGATTACTTCTTAATACAAGTTTTCTGGGATTCAATTTTTGGTTCCAGAGTGAATATGTGTATGGGATGTTGCTCAACTAGTTCATCCAACAATATAGTAGTTAAGGAACATGGGAAGCTCAATTGAATTTCGTTTTGACTAGTTTAAAGGGTACAAGCATCTTTCCACATGTCTGGTTAAAGACAGGAAGACATATGTTCGTAATATTTGCTTCCTAGTCCTAAAGTGAAAGAATAAGAAATCAGAGAGAATTACAGCTCTCTATTTACAATTCCTTTAATAAAGGATATAAAAACGGACTTGAAATAATGAGATGAGAGTATTTGCACGGCGCGTTTTGTCCTTCTATAGAGTACAATACTCTGTTTAGTATTTTTTGCTCTTCATGGGGTGCTTTGTTCAGTAGTGAACAGTTATATATCATCTCTTCTGCTGTCTGTTGGTGGTTCTTTTACCATCTTGCAATAATGCATGGAAATCTGATATGGGTTTTCGAATTTCAATTTTTGTATGTAAGCCTTGGGAGCTACTATTGATACTCCAAAAAAGTCATCCTCCACTCCTTTCTATTGAATAAAATAATAATAGTAATAAATGAGGAAGCGATGCAGGTTGACAATTTGGAGTGGTGATAACAATTCCCAAACCTTTTGTTATTTTCAGTTTATCACACATTCAATAATATTATAATGACAGGCTGTGCACTGCTTGTGTAATTACAGTGATGGTGGTAGGTCAAACAGTTCAAGTATCTTCGTTAGTGGCTTTGTCCTGGGAGGACTTATAGTTGGCACCTTGGGCGCTGTATATGCACCTCAGGTTTCCACTCATCGATTATGATTGTTTTCTGCAAATGGTTATATCATCATTATTTTGCATTCTGCTACTTCATATCTACATTATTCATCAATTATCAATATTAAAATCTAGTGTTTATATTTTGTAAACTAACGAGTTCTTTGAAAATTCTTTTCAAGTATATACTTTTTACCTTACAATGTGCAGTGGTTGTGAAGTTTAAATCTTTCTTGCTGTGGGGTAGAGTTTGTATTTAGCCAATGAAACCGCTTCCTTGCTCAGGTTGTTCCTTTTTCAATTAACAGATCAGTAAAGCACTGACTGGAGCTGACCGAAAGGAAATAATGAGAAAACTGCCGAAGTTCATATATGATGAAGACAGAGCTTTGGAGGTGAATTGTTGATCATATCTTCCCATATTCAGTAAAAAGGATTATTTGAAATGGCTTTGCTGTTTTTTTTTTTTGCTTTTTTTTTTTACTTTTCCTTTTTTCTTTGCTGTTCCATATCTTTTCAGAATTTTGGAGATGCTGAAATGCCATTTTGTTGCACTTGTTGTTTTTTCTGTTTTTCTTCAGTTTCTAATAATTTTTCACTGATCGTTACTTTCCAAAATTCTCATTTGTTTTGATCGAAGAGAGACTGTTATGGTTCTAAATTCTAGTTCTATATTGCTTTCTTTTTCATCTTATTTTTAAAATCACTTAAATGAATTATTTAAACCACAGAAAACACGAAAAGTACTGGCTGAGAAGATAGCACAGCTGAACTCTGCTATTGATGACGTTTCTGGTCAGCTCCGATCAGATGATGATTCAAATGAAGTACCTTTGAGCTCAGATGAAGTTAAAGCTGTCATATGATGAGATTCTTCGATCAGATTGCTCCCGCATTTGTTTAATAATCAGTATACATTTGTAGTAAATGCAATTGTACCCTCTATGATCCGAAAATTTCTAATATTTGGACAATCTTTTTTTCTTCGAGCTGCTGTTTTGCTAGTAATTTTTCTTGTGAAGGGAAGGATAACACAACTCCAGGAACCAAATGATGCTGAACTCAGTGCAATGGTTGAGGTTCTTATTAAATCAAATTATCCATGCTTTGTGGTTGAGACTTGCGACCTTCAATCACAGAGAGCTGTGACAATTATGTCTCTCTCTTTTTTGGTTCTTTAAATTTTAAGTTTTTTTTTTTTTTTCAACTGTTTAATTTTAAGTTTTAACCAAAGAAAGTGGATGGAAGGGCATTCTAGGAAAACTAGTGGGGGAAAAATCTGAGGTTCATATTTTTAAGTCTTACTTATGGACATGATCTTATCCACTATATCTTCATATACTATGCCATAACCACAAGTTTAATCCAATTGCAACCATAGTTCAAAATATGTGAAGGTTTGGAATTTCAAAGGAACAAGTTCAAGTGTGTATATATAGAGCAAAGTGATTCCCCTTAGCTGTAGTTGCAGCCATGGCCTCACATGCTGCTCTAGCCTCTTCAAGAGTCCTAACCAGCACCAGGCTGCCCTCCAAACCTTCCCACTCCTTTCCCACTCAATGCTTCTCCAAGGTCTCTCTCTCTCTCACATTAAAACAGCTTACTCTGTCAAGTTTTTTTATTTGCTTGCTAGTTTGATATATTTTGGTTGGTGTTTTTGGCTCTGCAGAGGCTTGAAGTTGGTGAATTTTCTGGTCTACGATCGAGTTCATGTGTCACATATGCAAGCAATGGCAGAGAGGCATCCTTCTTTGATGCTGTGGCTGCCCAACTTACTCCCAAGGTTTTATCTTCCTGTTTTTCTTCTTCATTAGGCAATCTATTATGCAGTGTGTGTTTCTATGTACTTGTGAATGGATGTCAAATCTGATTTGAATTTTAGTTTTAGAATAAAAGTATATCATTGGTGCAAATTTGGAGCATGTTTCGAAGCTTCAATTAAGTAATTGGAGTGGTACCTCGATAAAGCCATATCTTAAAACCTTAACTCGTACTTTGAGCTCTTAACAAAATTTTGAATTCACAAGGTGCAGGACTGCAGTGATACATTGCAAATTTAATACCCATGCTTACAATATTTAGCTTCGTAAATTCAATCTGTTATATCAATTTTGTAGTTATAACTTCTTTTTTTAATTCATTGCAGATTGCAGGACCAACTCCTGTTAAGGGAGAAACAGTGGCCAAATTGAAGGTGGCAATCAATGGATTTGGTCGTATTGGCAGGAATTTCCTCCGATGCTGGCATGGTCGGAAGGACTCACCCCTGGATGTCATTGTTGTCAATGACAGTGGTGGTGTCAAGAATGTAAGACAGCTTAAGACTAGTGTGTTAATTTTGTGTATTTTGATATAATTTTCTTTTGGAGAATCATCTATTGATTATTTGGTTTAATTTGATGTTGGTATTTATGGCTGTGAAATTGAATTTAATCTGTAACACAGGCTTCACACTTGCTGAAATATGACTCAATGCTGGGTACTTTCAACGCAGATGTGAAAGTCGTGGACAATGAGACCATTAGTGTTGATGGTAAACCTGTCAAGGTTGTCTCTAACAGAGATCCCTTGAAGCTTCCGTGGGCTGAGCTTGGAATTGATATTGTTATTGAGGTAGGTAACTGATTCGTGTACGTAAAATAGTACTTGAATACCTTATTATATAACATAATTGGATAAAAAATGTACAGGGCACAGGAGTCTTTGTTGACGGCCCTGGTGCTGGTAAACACATCCAAGCTGGTGCCAAGAAAGTTATCATTACAGCCCCAGCAAAAGGTGCTGATATTCCTACCTATGTTTGTGGGGTAAATGAACAAGACTATGGCCATGAGGTTGCTGACATTGTAAGGTCAGTATTCTCAAATACTAATTAAAGAGAGGAGGAGATATATATATGATATGAATTTGTGATCTATGATTTATGATTTATGATTTATGACTGACTGCTTGAGTGGAGTCATGAGTGGATTGATTGATCGATGATTCAATATTGTATTTGTATTTGTATATGTGCAGCAATGCTTCCTGTACCACAAATTGCCTGGCTCCTTTTGTGAAGATCCTGGATGAAGAATTCGGTATGGAGATGCCATTCATGTCCATTGTCTAATTCTTCTAGTCTACTGTGAAGGGGACTAATACTTTAAACCTCATGACAACCAACTTGCAGGCATTGTTAAGGGAACCATGACAACTACTCATTCCTACACAGGAGACCAGGTAATAAGTAATAATAGATATTTGACGTTTGATTAAGAAACATATTTGAGGCTTAATTCGATAATGTATGTCCAGAGGCTGTTGGATGCTTCACACCGGGACTTGAGGAGAGCGAGAGCAGCAGCACTAAATATAGTGCCAACAAGCACCGGTGCAGCCAAGGCTGTGTCTCTAGTGCTGCCTCAACTGAAAGGAAAGCTGAACGGCATTGCCCTGCGTGTGCCAACACCGAATGTGTCGGTGGTTGACCTTGTGATTAACGTTGAGAAGAAAGGTATTTCAGCAGAAGACGTAAATGCAGCATTCAGAAAAGCAGCCGAGGGACCATTGAAGGGCATATTAGCAGTGTGTGACGTTCCTCTTGTGTCTGTGGACTTCAGGTGCACAGATGTTTCCTCCACCATAGACTCTTCCTTGACCATGGTCATGGGTGATGATATGGTCAAGGTAGTGGCCTGGTATGACAACGAATGGGGATACAGGTACGTGAGTGACCTCCATCGATCACTTGTCAAATCTGTTCAATGAGATTATTAGCTAACTAGTAAGTAATTATTCAAGCTAGTGACAATGTTGATGATGAACTTTGTGTGGATATATTTTTGGCAGCCAAAGGGTTGTGGATTTGGCACATTTGGTTGCAAACAAATGGCCAGGGACGCCACAAACGGGCAGTGGAGACCCATTGGAGGACTTCTGCAAGACAAACCCGGCTGATGAGGAGTGCAAAGTCTATGAAGCATAGACCGATCTTTTTTGGCTAATTTATTGTATAGGAGGATAACGTGGTACTTTTCTATGCAAAGCTTTGAGGACATTTTTGCAAATATAGCACAAAATCAATGACGCATGTACAAACATTGTTGTTCGACTTCATTATAAGTTCTCTAGTCTGTGTTCTTGCCTAATTTATCGCACCCAAAATCCTGTAAAATCCAGAAGTCTTAACACTAATTTAGGCCCCATTTCTTTAAGTAGGGAGTCTCACTTGGATTTGAATTTTTAAACTTGAGCAAAGTTAAATTTCTTATAAAAAAGAGGATCATATTGAATGTATTTGAAATAAAAAAACTAGATATAGTGGTTTGGAAATAAATTTGAAATTTAAAATAATCATACGTACGACTTCACTAGGACTATATAGAAATGTATTTTTATTATAGAACTAAAGAAATACATCAAAGGACTATAGATAGAATAAATGAAAAATAAAAATTCAAGATTCGTTCCGGTGAGAAAGCATCACAACTTTTCATCGATTGCTTCAAATCGACAAGAACAAGAAAAGGAGAGAAAAACATGGACACAAATTACAGCGGCATCGCCAAAATGTGAAATTATTTTTGGTATCAAACTGCTGAATTCAAAAGAGATTTGGTAAGTGTTCTTCAAGCCTTAAAGGCATTTTCTACATAGCTGAAGAAGCTTTTAGCATTTGCAGTGAATCAAGCTTACCATATAAACATCTGTCCCTGGCTCATGGGACCAATCGAACGGACGATACAAGAACATCATCATTGTGGAGAAGTTAATGGTTATATACAGAAACCCCATGAACATCCAACTTCGATAATCTGTATGGGTTTGTAGGATCAAGAAAAATAAGGGAATAGTATAACATCTGAACTCGATGAGCGGCGCAGGAACCAAAACTGCAGCAGTCGCCAGAAAAAAATGACAGCACCCAAATCTTCATCTGAAATTTCCCTGCCATGGCGAAATGAAATGAAAACAAGGACTTAGTAAAGAAACATAAGGGAGCTTAACGAAATGAAAAGAGTGGTATACCGACCCAATCTGGTGATGATGGAAAGCCTAAACGTAAGCATCTCTTGTAAAATACGAGCAGCACCACATCCCTCTAGAACCCAAACTTTCATTTCTCCAACACAAACTTCAACAGGCCAACTGAACTAGTTCCTCTTCCACAAATTCAGTGCAACTATTCTATTAAAAGTAGTGAGCTCAAAATGTTAAATAGGCCCTTATCTGAAAGAATGGACAGTGAAGAAGCCATCACCAAGTGCCAAAGACATTTGGAAGAAAGCAAGGAACCTGTTCTTCTGCATTGATTGGAACGTAACTACAACTGGACTCAAACTACAGAGCATAGGAGCCATAGCAAGAGCAGAAAACAAACTAAAATACATGATCTGTGCAAAATGTGCTGAAACTACATGAGCTTCTTTTGCACCTACAACAAGAGGGCACAGTATGAAAGAACAGCAATAAAGCCTACTTATAGGTCACAATGTATAAGAGGATGAGTTGTACCTAGAACCGCACTCCCATTCCAACGAACAAAAGCAACAAAGACTGCTAATAGAAGGGCTAAAGTAAACCAATAATTTCAACTTCATCTGCCATGATTTTAGTAAGATCACATTAACCTCATCAAGAAAACCAGTAATACAATGCCACCAGAATTTTATAAGCATTGAGAACAAAAAGGATCCTGCAGTGTATAATCAATCGATTTAAAGAGCAATGTGAGGACAAACCTAATTCACACTTCTGAAAAGAAACTTTTCTGCTCGATTTTAACTGCAATCCAGTATCGGCTGAATGGCTGACCTTCCATTTTCTAAAGTGTGTGCCTAATGGAACACTGTTCGTAGCAGTTAGCTGACTCTTTTTCCTAATTGGAAAGTCAGTGTCATCTACATCTATCTTATCTCTTTGGCCACCCAAAGTAATATTTATAACCTCACAGCAACAAACAAAAAACATCCATTTAATATTTGTTTGTCGAATAAGAACTGCCAAGCCGCCAAGCTACATTATCAACATCAAACTTAAGTTAACACTTCAAATGGCATAAAATTCAGCCATGACACATGGAGTACGTATTTGTACCAGAACCACATCTTTATGTTCAAAAGACATACCATGACTAAAGGAAGGTATTCTATATATGCTTTACCAATACACTGGATAAATACTTCCTCAAACACGCAAGATGCATAGCAAGCACTGCAGCAAGTGATGCAACATCTGTATAATAGAGGAAAGTGAAGAACCAATGGAGAGAGTACAAGGCTAGGGCCATTGCATAGTGTTGCTTTTCGCTCAAGAGTTGGTCTCAAAAGTGATTATCTCATGCACAAGAACACTGCAAAATACTGCCAAAACACTATTCAAGAAATGAAGAATCACAGCCTAGCAGAGTTCAGAAAATGATAGGCTGCTTTCATGAAAGACATGCGTGGAAACAAATAAGCAGCATGGGCAAGAGAAATAAAGTACCTACAAAAGTTATAAGTTCGTATGTGTTAACTTCTTTGCAAATAGTGTTCCCTTCAGTTCAATCAAAACAAAGCAAAACCAATTAATTTTGTAGGAGTAATTGAGAGCCATTTCTTCTTTGCAAAGTTTAAAACTAATCAAAATTAGAAGCGAGAAATGCTAGAGAACATAATGTTAACTTCTTTGCATATACAGTGTTCCCTTAAGTTCTCAATCAAAACAATGCAATACCAATAAATTTTGTAGAAGTACCCATTTCTTCTTTGCAAATTTTA
The DNA here is from genome assembly GCA_032719365.1 of Prinsepia uniflora. Taxonomy (NCBI): domain Eukaryota; kingdom Viridiplantae; phylum Streptophyta; class Magnoliopsida; order Rosales; family Rosaceae; genus Prinsepia; species Prinsepia uniflora. The sequence continues at coordinate 295,052 of CM064874.1, forward strand.
AAACTACTCAAAATTAGAACTGAGAAATACTAGACAACATACAGGCCAGAAGGAGCAGTGATCAAGGGATCCCAGCTTCTGAAATTGCCTTTGCAGTACCGCTGAGCTTGAGGCACATGGAAAATCTCATCCTACTATTTACAAGAGCATGAACTTGTAAGAAAAAATGTGCTTGAACAAAAATCTGAAACAGATCATATTCACATTGAATAAGTGAAATTGGGTACCCCTGGTGGGGGCTTACTATGTAAGGCTCGGGAACAATGAGATTCACAATGATGGAAATGGGAATTACCCAAAAGCTCACAATCGCCGCTACAGCTACCCTACCCATGTGTCTCTGTTATTATTGATTCAAATCCCAAGGCTCTGTTGGGTTACATGGATTTGTAAATGAGAAATGTAGCCCAACATCACGAGCTGAGATATCAGCTGGGACTGAATTTCCCATTCCAAAATTGCTTCAGTTGATCATGAGAACAAAATTCAGGTAGGCGCAAATCGACCCTAATGGTATGGTTTATCGCTACTTCCTGATAGTCGTGAGATTGAATATAACCATACTATGGAGGAGGAGTACAGCCATAAGTCTGTGTGGCTGGTCTGCAAGGCTGAACAAGAACAACAGGCTGAAGGAGAGTGTAATCTGGAAACCGTGGAGGAGGATATGTCAACTGAGGGTAGTAGGGTGCCTGCTAGTTGACTGCTGGAAACGCATTCGCTTGCTTCCGATTGCGGGGACAGTCTCTGTACCAGTGACCGTTCTGGCCACAGGTAAAGCACTGCTCTGAACTGAACTCTCCCGTCCTACAGGGACCACTATGACATCCATTACACTTCCAACAGATGGATGGTGTGAAGGAGGCTGACCAGTGAAACTGAGAGGATCTTGTAAACCGTCGAGAAAGGAGAGGAGAATTAGAATTGAAACCCCCGCTCGATGATCCAGATGAATAGCCTCCTCTCTTAAACTGGTGTCTCCCCTGAGGCCCACAAATGGAAACCTGTTTCCGATCTCTGAATGGTTGCAAGCGTTGTTGTTGAGGCAATTGAACTGTTCTTCCCCTGTTTCTGTTTCTCTCACCCTCATCATCAGAAGCTGCATTTTCTGCCTCCTCAACTACCAAGGCTGTTTTGAGAACCTTCTGATAGCATTCACAGTTCCCAGCAATCACAAAAGCACGAATGTTTCTCCGGAGTCCACCACAGAAATGTCTCTTTAGTTCCTCAACATTTTCTCGGATAGCAGGACAGTAGCGAGCCAGTTTCCTGAACTTGCTATCGTACTCTCTGACTGATAATTTCCCCAGTTTCAAGTGTAGGAATTCATCCCTCATCCTGTATATGTACTCCTTTGTTATAAATTTGTTCTTGAAACATTGTGTGAAAACCTCCCAATTGGTACGATCTTCCACAGGCAATAGATGATTCTTATCCTCCCACCAATCCTTGGCTGTATCATGCATAAAGAAAGCAGCTGTGGCAAACCATTTTTCGGGTGGAAGTTCCATCATCTTAAGAGTCACATCAACATTATCAACCCAGAGTTCTGCCTCACTAAAATCCTCTTGTCCGAAGAATTCAATAATGCCATTACAACGGGCAATCTCAAATGAGGTACGGCCTGGCCCACAACCAGCAAGAAAATTAGAGAAGACTTGGCGTAACTGAGCAAAATCAAATGCACCGCCCTGACCCTCCAGTGGTACAGGTTGTTCCTCGTTTTGGGATTCAGGTCTCGTCTTGGGATTGAGGTTGTTCCATGTTTTGGGATTGAGGTTGTCCCCTACGAGCAGCACATCGAGGAGGCATAGTTCTGCCATAAAAACACAGTTTAGATGATAATTTTAGATGATAATCATGCAAAACTGAACACTTATGTCTGCACTTCCTAAACTATGCTCTGATACCAAATTGACACGCCCCAACCCGGAAAGTCCATCAATCACTATTTAATTAACGCAAATGACTCAAAAGGATCGTACCATCATCCTAATCAGCACCAAAATAGGTTCAACAAACCGAACAAACCAATCAATCAAGTCTACACATCAATCCAGGTGTTCAGACCTGAAGCCCACGAATGCTACTATTTGTACGTCAAGCAATTGCTTGACGTACAAATAGTAGTACTCATAACACAAGCGAAGAAAACATCCTGTCTACAACTAATCAAAACAATCAATACATATATAATAGTATGAGAAAAAATTCAAGTTAAAAGAAAAAAGGCCCACTCACATGTAGTTGGGGTCAAATCACGTGATGATGCTACGTCAACATAGGCTCAAAACGTCGGTTACCTGAACGAAAACACATAAAAAGTTTACAATCAAGCCAAGGATGAAAAACTAAGAAAATCCCCTTTGCTTTGCTCAAACCGGACTTAACTCTAATGGATGAAAAACAAATAAAAACGATCTGAAGCGTCCCGAAACTAGGCCTCACGCGTCGCCATGCACCAACTGTTAACTTTAACGGAATATTCTAACGCTATTAGCATATTCCGTCGAGTTGATATCATCTTAAACGAACTATCGTTAACGGTCTCCCTCGACTGAAGGGCCTGCTATTTCAAAAGAAAAAAAAAATAGAAAAAAAAGAAAAATCTGAAAGGCCTGCTATGACGATGAAATGAAGACCCATGCTGCAGAAATGAAGAAAGACAACAATGAAAAGCTATTTTTAGTCTGATACAGGGAGTGGCAAGCGCAAAAGGCAAACATAGTAAAGTCCAGTGCCTACCTAATATTAAATAAAACTAATAGTAAAGTCCCTACATAGTAAAGTCCAAGCGCAAAAAATGTTTGTTAAATAAAACTAATATTAAAAGAGGAAATGTGAGCATGGCTGAGCAAAGGAGGTTAGTCATACTTGTATTACAAGAAAATTGCAGTATGACAAGATGAGGCAGGGGAACAGTGCCTACCTATTTTCTAACCAGTGTGGATTTCTCAAGATTCCTGCACCAAAGTTAAAGAAGAGGAGAACATTTGGTCAAAAAAAATAAAAAAAAAACCAAAACCAAAACCAAAACCAAAATTGGAAAATTCACATATATTCATTTTGAAGCAGGCAAGGCATGATACAGAACTAGAGATTGTGCATGCACGGTTCAGTTTCAAGATTAAAACACAACCTATTTTCAATAGAAAGCTACTTTCTATAGCATTAACACTAATAGTCTTTACTTGAAACCTAGCAAGAACGTACGAGCAAGTCAACTCTAGCTAGAGAAAGCAATCTGAATAGAGAGTTCTTCCCAAGAGAGGCAACAACCAGTAGTCTTTGCAAATATTCCGTCGTACAGATGGACCACATGATGGATTACAGACACTCAGAGTTGCTGCTGGTTGGGTAAAGTACAACCTTCCTTCAAGCAAAGATACGGCGATGACCACGATGTATGTAAGATATCAGACAACATAGCCCGACAGAAAGAGGATAACCCCTATTTCTAAGCCACTAGAACTCAAAATCAAGCATGCACTTCAGTAGCATGTTATGTATGATAAAAAGAATACTTCATTTCAAATTATTAAGTCAAGGCACAGACACACAATCACAATTGACACGGTGATGGAGGAACGATATTTGTGTTGAGGCACCTGAAATCACACCAAAACAGGTCTCTTTGCATAGTTGGCAACTGAATCTTAGTTATATGATAACATCATCTACTAAATGGATATAACAAAGCAATACTCCATGCATACTCAATCTTCCATGATTAACTTATATCTAATTATCATAAAAGCATGAGAAAGCAGATATATGTAGAATAGCTAGCATATAAGAGATCTCATTTCTGGAATCAGACAGAAACTAATGAGAATGAAAGCTCCAATAATAGATATTTGATGTGGAGGAACAAATTACCAATGTTGCCTATCTCTATCCCAAAATACAAATGATTAGACAAATTAATAATGGAGACCATGCATGCACAATCTCTAGCAGTACCAACCATGGTTCTTCTTGAAACTTTGAGTCCAGCTATATCCAACTTCAATGACCCAATCGTTAACAAATATGAAAACATAAGAAGAAGAATAAAATTAATCTTACACTTTGATTCCACCATGCATACCTCTCCTAATTGTTGTCTTCCTTCCTTAATCTTACACTCGCTTCTTCATCAAATTAATTCAATCACATGCAAGTCCTAATTGAGGGATTAAGTCAACTATGAGAAACAATGCATACTGAATAAAATTCGTAAGTTTACAAGGATGAAAATACCAGTGAATTCAGTAGATCTTTATCTGGGCTCAAGAATCGAAGGAAAAAAACCTTGAAAGCGAAAGGTCAGAGAATTGAAGGGGAGAAAAAAGAGAGTCGAAGAGAATGAGAGAGGACTAGAGGAGACGACGTTAAGTCTGAGTACACCGGGAGAGAGTGAGATCTAATGTACATTTGAGTCCGAACACGAAGAAGTTTTTATTTTTATTTTTTGGGCTCACACTTTTTTTTATAGTCGCATAAGCTAAGGAGCGAACTGAACAAAAAACATAATGTATGAATTGTTTAGGATTATATGTAGGGGCGCTAAAATGGCAAACTAGTCTATTTCAAATGATTATTTATTTGACTATTTAAATTTAATCAGATAAAAATTAAATAATTTAAAAAATTAAACAATTTCATTCGTAAATATTTAAATATGAATTTCTATTTTGAAAATTTGTTAAATTTAAATCAGTTGGTTAAAAATTTATGAATTTTTAAATATATTATTAATATAAAATAAAAATAATAAAAATAAAAAGATATTCAGATATACCTAGATAAATACATGTATATCCAGATAAAGAATAAAATAAAAAATTATTAAGTCGTAATATTTGTTTAATAAATTTTAATATAGAGATAATATTTGCAATCCAATTCTCTGCAACATTAATATACAAATGTTTGATTATTGATTATTCTGCTATTTTTGTTGTATCTTACTGTATTTTTTATATAATTACTATTTTTTTTATAACTAAACGGTTTCAAACCGTTTTGATTTAAACTGAATTATTAGTAATAATTTGGATCGAAATGATTTCATTTTTAATTTTAAAAAATTCAAATCGTATTGAATTGTTAAAAATTTAACGATTTAAATTTAGAGATTACTAATACCCGTATCGAATTACAGTATATCCATCTCTAATTACACTGAAGACATAATATATGAATGGAATAGTCTATCGCCATGGTTGTTCTAAGTTTCTAACCCCATTTCTCATAGTAATTTTCAGAATATTGTCAAAAAATAAAAAATATAAAAAGGAAGAGGGGAGGCGGGAGGGACAGTGGAAAAAAGAGGGAAAAAAAGTGAAAGAAGGAGAGAAATAAACATAAGACGACAAAATGGTTAATGACAACGACACGGTAGTCGTTACTCGTTACGGAATAGAATTGCGTCTCGGCTGTATGTCCCAAAGTTCCATTTCCAAAAATAGAAGAAATTGGTCACACAAAACCCTAAATCCCCAATTCTAAGATTCTGAATATCGGTCCAGTTGGGTCACAGAAATGAGACGATCTCTGATTTTCCTTCTCTTATTTTCTCCACTAATTGAATGCCTTTTCAGTCCTTCACCCATCTCAGGCTCAGGGACGTCCCTCTCCCATCCATATTTCTGGGGTTCGAAGCTCTTCGATTCTCTTTTGCCCAAACTGTAAGCACTGTGTAATCCCTAATCATTCGCTTAAAATTTTCAATTTTCATTGCAAATCATAAAGTTAGTCACTTTTTAATTAATTAATTTTTTTCCTTTTTCTGTGCTTTTTTTTTTTTGGGTTCTGAAATCTGATGCAGTGGAAATGATGTAGCGCTTTTGATCGCATTGGATGGGGTGGTATATAAGGTGGACACTAGGACAGGGAACATTGAGTGGGGTTTGCCGTCTGGCTCCCCAATTTATACTTCTTATCAGGATGTTAATTTTATGAACAATAGTAGGACTGATGATGGCTTTTTCATTGATGTCGGAGAAGACGGGGCGCTCTATAAGCATAGCCGCCACGGGAAAGAGGTATATTACGATTCATCATTTCCAGAAATTGTCATCAAGTTCCTTATTTATTATGTTTCATCATTGCCAGAAATTGTCATCAAGTTCTTTATTTATTATGGTTCATCATATGCCAGAAATTATCATCCAGTGCGGAAGAATACGTTGGACTTACTCCAATTTGGTCAAAGGATGGAGGAGTTACGTTGGGGTCAAAGAGGAACACTGTGTTCCTTGTTGATGCCAAGACCGGAAATCTTATTCATATCTATAAATCGGGTGATACTCCAACGAAGTTAGTTGTTCGGAGCTCCGAAAGTGATCTGTCTCCAAAAGTAAAAGATGCCACCCTGTTGGTAGAGTCTGGTTCTGAGGGCTTGGAAACTGCCAAGCAGCCAATTTACATTGTAAGAACAGATTATGAACTCACGCATCATTCTGCTGGCAGTGTTGTATGGAATGTGACATTCGCTGTATTTGAGACTCAAGTATATCCCCAATATTCTAATCCTGGAAATGCACTTGCTCCAAAGCACAGCAGTGTTTCAGACTCATTATTTCCGTATCAGATGAATAATTTTATTATCCTAACTCGTGATCCTAGATTGACTAAATCTCTTTCTGCATTAGCTGGACTAACTGATGGACCTTCTGGAGGGAGTTCTGCCATCGAGACTTCCACTCATGACAATCTTCTTGGTATAGTTGGAGAGATTTCTCGGCCTCTTCAAAGCAATGATGGAACAGGAATGCTTGCTATCTATGGTCAAACTGAACCTAGGATCTTGGGTACCCCTAGTAGAGGTGCTGATAAAATGAATGCCACAAGCCTAAGTGATCAAGCTGTAACAATGCTACAATCTTTCTTAATGTTTCTTCTCACACTTTTCTCCATTCTGGTCTATATCTTTAGACGTCATGCAACATTTGGGAAACAACTTAAACTGAAACAGGTGGCTGAGGAAACTAAAGTGCAAGCTGGGGTTCCAAAGAAGAAGAGAACTCGTAGATTCGGAAACAATAAGAGGAATCCCAATGATGAGAGAAATGCAGCTGATATGTCGCATGAATATAAGGTTGGCAAATCTGAAGAATCTATGCACAGTGAAAGAAATGAAAAGAAATTGCTCCTCACCTCTACTGATCATGTTGATGGTCAAACAGTGGGACGTACGATTGGAAAGTTACTTGTTTCCAACCATGAAATTGCTCAGGGAAGTAATGGTACCATTGTTCTTGAGGGAACCTACGATGGCCGTCCAGTAGCTGTTAAACGTCTTGTCCGAACTCATCATGATGTGGCTTTGAAAGAGGTTCAGAATCTTATAGCCTCTGATCAGCATCCAAATATTGTACGTTGGTATGGAGTAGAGTATGATCAAGATTTTGTCTATCTGTCCTTGGAGCGCTGCACATGTAGCTTAAATGATTTGATTTATTTTTACTCTGAGTCCTTTCAAAGCCAAATCACCAAGGATCAGGATCCCATTTTGAATGAGTATAGCATTCGATTGCATTCAATGATGCAAAGTAACAAGAACATCAAATTGTGGAAGGCAAACGGATACCCTTCACCGCAGTTGTTAAAATTAATGAGGTTAGTTTTATGATTTCTCTACAATATGTTTTCCAATTATGGGCTAATTGCAATTTTCAATTTTGCACTTTGGCATTCACAAGAGTAAAAGTTTTATATCGTGATCAAGCTATTATGCATTCACTACAAGATTTTCTCCCATTTTCTTACTGTAAGTGAAATGAAAGGTAGCTTATTGAGATTAAGATTACTCGGTGAGGATCATTTTTAAGATAACCAGTCACCGTCCTTTCTTTTTTTTGGAGCGACAATTAGCAATTACATCCTTTAGTGGAATTATGGACTGTGGTTGACTATAGAAACAATTCATTTTAATACATTTTCATATTTTAATTACAGGCTTTAAGTTTTGCCAACTTACGTAAGGGAGTTCATGTAATCCTTACATATCTAAACTTATGTTGCCAATTCCAGTTCCCTTGAAACTGGCTTTAATTGAGGGATTGAAGTTGGGGTTGTTCTGTTTGAGAAAGCACATCTTAAATTTGATTTCGCTGATACCTCATAAAGCAGTTTGATTCCATTAAAGATGCATTCCTTAAATCTCTCGAAAATTTATTCTCAGAAAAGTAAAAAAATAAATAAATCTGGAAAGGAGTTGAATAAGGTACTTGAGATTTGAAAAAGTTATTATTTCTGCAGTGATCTGGTTTCTGGGCTTGCCCATTTACATGAACTTGGGATTATACACCGGGACTTAAAGCCTCAAAATGTTTTGATAATAATGGGAAGGTCTTTGTCTGCTAAGCTCTCAGATATGGGTATCAGCAAGCGCCTACAAGGGAATAAGTCTTCTATAACTCAGCATGCTACTGGTAAGTTTCCAGAACTGCAAGAATCTTTATGTGTATTAATTCTATGGAAAACATGTACTTGTTATGGTTATCTAGATCTAAAGATTGAATGAGCTCTAACTTTGAAGTGCGCTGAGTTATGAAACACCTGGAATCATGATCCAATCAGTTGGCTGGTTTATTAATGTTTTATTGTCTGGCCTTTTTGGTTTAACTTCGTCACTTGTGTTAATATTTGGGTCAACTTTCTCACTGATTTATTGCCACTCCTCTCTATTGTTCTGCTCTGCATGCTAAAATTTTCTTTTATTTCTTTTTTATTGTTGTCGTCTCCAGGTTATGGTAGTTCGGGTTGGCAAGCACCTGAACAACTTCTTCATCAGCGCCAAACACGTGCTGTGGACTTGTTTAGCTTAGGCTGTCTACTCTTTTTCTGTGTCACTGGGGGCAAACACCCTTATGGTGAAAGTTTCGAGCGTGATGTAAATATAGTGAATGACCGAAAAGACCTGTTCTTAATCGACACAATGCCAGAAGCTTTCGATCTTTTTACTCATCTGTTGGATCCCAACCCTGATATGAGGTATGGTTCTTTATTATCATCCAGACAAATTTAGAAAAAAATTTATCCATTTTATCACCATTCATTAAGTTAAATCCCTGAGCTTTATCTCTCTCATCCCCCCTTTCCCTCTGCCCCCTTTTCCCAAGAGTACACTCATTCTTACTGAATTACTGATTTTACCAGGCCAACAGCTATGGATGTCTTGCATCATCCTTTTTTCTGGAGTTGTGAGACAAGACTTTCATTTCTTCGAGATGCTAGTGATCGCGTTGAACTGGAAGATAGGGAGAAAGAATCTGACCTTTTAAATGCATTAGAAGTTAGTACAGCGGTGGCTCTAGATGGGAAGTGGGATGAAAAGATGGAACCTGCATTTATAAATAACATTGGTCGGTACAGGCGGTACAAGTTCGATAGCATTCGTGACTTGCTGCGTGTGATACGGAACAAGTTAAACCATTATAGAGAGCTTCCTGAAGAAATTCAGGAATTGTTGGGGCCAGTTCCTTACGGGTTCGAAAGTTACTTTTCAAGTCGATTTCCAAGACTGTTAATGGAGGTTTATAAAGTGTTGTACAGGTACTGCAAAGAGGAAGAATTTTTCTCTAAGTACATAAAAAGCAATCTAGTTTAATTTTGTTTTCTCCTCACTGTTGTATTTGTAGAATAGTACACGTTCTGTAGCTATTCAGTATACTGTACACTGTATTTAGTAGACAGCAACAGCAGTTATTGGACAGATGTCCATAGACAGTTACCTAGGCAGTTACTCTAGCAGTTATACTTAGATTCAGATAAGGGAGAGATAACTGTTTGTAGTTATCTCAATCCCAAGACCTGTATATATAGGCCTATCGGCACATCAATGAAATCATCAGATTTCACAGAATTCTACATGGTATCAGAGCTTATAGTCTGACCACCAACCCGATCCTCTTCCTATCTTTCTCCCAACTATGGCAACAGATTCCTGCTCTTCCCCCACCGTCTCTCCCACCACCATTTCAACCCTAGTTTCGGTTAAACTCAATGAGAGTAATTACCTTCTCTGGGAAAGCCAGATTAAGCCCTTTCTCATTGGGCATAATTATTGGCGTTTCATAGATGGCACACATCCTGCCCCTCCTCCTACCCTACCACCCCAAACGCCTACTGCTTCCCCTCATTCTGATACTTCTGTTTCAGATCTGATCCCTGCCCCTATTCCTGTCCCCAATCCTGCCTATCACCAATGGTTTCAGATTGATCAAACCTTGGTCAGTATGCTCAGAGCCACCCTCACAGAACCGATCTTGTCCCAGGTTGTTGGCCTCCAAACTTCCCGTGCAATCTGGCAGTGTCTCCAACAAAATTTCTCCCAACAATCCCTAGCCAATGCCACTAACCTCCGTTTTCAACTCATGTCTCTCACCAAAGGTCAGAAAACTATCTCAGAGTACCTTTCCCAAGCCAAAACCTTGGCTGATTCTCTTGCTGCTATAAACGAGCCTTTCTCCCCTACGGACCTTGTCACTGCTGTCCTTCGTGGCCTCGGTCCTGAGTACACCATGTTGGTGACTGCCATGCTGAACTTCCCACCCCTCCCTCCCTTCTCTGATCTCCGGGCCCGGTTACTTTCCTTTGAGGCTCAACAAACTTCCTCTGCAAATCCAACAACCGCAGTTCCTCCTACTGCTTTCTATGCCAATTCTACCCACCCCACTCCAGTCCCCTATGCCAATGCCTACTACAGCACCCGTGGAAGACAACCCTACAACCGTGGTGCTCGCCCAAATCGTCCCCCACGGTCCTCCTACCGCAAAGGCTCTGGCCGTCCCTCTCCTATTTCCAATGCTCCAGGCATTCTTGGAACTTATCCAACCAACACTTCCCGTCCAAATGGCCCCCTATGCTGGTCCTGCAACCGCCATGGACATATTGCCGCACACTGTCCCCAAATTCAACAGAGCCCTGATCATGACCTTGCCCACGCCTTCGCAGGACTACATATTACCCCTGCTGCTGCTGATCCTAACTGGTATCCTGACAGTGGTGCCACTCATCATATGACCCTCCAACATGCTCCCCCTCACACTCCAGCCCCTTCCTCCACAGATCACGTCATGGTAGGCAACGGTGCCACTCTTCCCATTGACCACACTGGTAATCTCACCTTTTCCTCTGGTCCCTATGTCTTTCATCTCTCAAATGTTCTTCATATTCCTACACTACGCAAAAATTTGTTATCTGTTGCACAGTTCACTAATGATCAGCAGGTCAGTATAACATTCTTCCCCACTCATTTCCTCATCCAAGACCTAAACACCAAGGCTGTTCTCTTTCAGGGCCCCTGTGAAAATGGGTTGTACCCCATCCGTCCATGTCGCCCTACCCACCCTCAGGCCTTGCTGACAAGTGCAACAAGTTCTCTCTGGCACAACCGCTTGGGTCATCCATCTCCTCAAGTCCACCGTGTCTTAGCCTCTCAAACTGCTGTCATTACTTCTGCTTCCTTAGATAATATAGGCTTCTGTAATAGTTGTGCTACAGGCAAATCAACTAGACTATCTTTCAATTCTGTTGTACACACTGCAATAAAACCTTTTGATTTAATCCACTCTGATGTCTGGATGTCTCCAGTCCCCTCTGTGTCTGGTTTTAGATATTATGTGTTATTTACAGATGATTTTACCAGGTACACCTGGATTTTTCCACTCCGCCAAAAATCAGAAGTTTTTGCACACTTCTCCACTTTCCTCACCTATATTAAAAACCAATTCTCTACCACCATCAAACAATTCCATAGTGATGGTGGCAAAGAATTTGATAATCACTCTTTCAAGACCCTCTGTTCTAACCATGGCATCCACCACCGTTTTTCTTGCCCTTATACCCCACAACAGAATGGCCTGGCTGAGAGAAAACACAGGCACATTTCTGAAATGGGCAGAACTCTACTGATCACTGCTAACCTGCCCCACTGTTATTGGGCCGAAGCAGTAACTACTGCAGTTTTCCTCATCAACCTTCTCCCAACTCCAGTGCTCAAATGGACCTCCCCTTACTTTAAACTACACGGCAAACAACCTCCCTATCACCTCCTTCGAGTTTTTGGCTCTGCTTGTTACCCATATATTGGCCACAACACTAAACACAAACTAGAACCCAGGTCCATTCCCTGTACCTTTCTCGGATACAGCTCTCATCACAAAGGGTATCGCTGCCTTCATGTACCTAGTGGTAAGGTTTACATCAGCCGCCATGTTGTTTTCAATGAACACCACTTTCCCCATGCCACAAATCCTTCCCCTCAAGTTCCTGATTTCTGCTTCATCCCTGCGATTCCAGCCCCTCTGAACTCCCACCACACCACAACTAATCCGCAGCCACCTCCCTCTACACCTCCTCAACCCACCCTCCCCCCCACTCCTTCCACCACTTCCCCCACCCACCCTAACCCTACCACATCAGTTCACACTCAGTCTGATCCACCTACATCAGCCCCTCCTACCCCTGTTCCTCCAGCCTCTAGACCCCCAAACACTCATCCCATGATAACCCGCAGCAAGGCAGGTATCTCCAAATCTCGAAATCTCCTATTTGCCACTAAATACCCTATTCCCCAGGCCTTCCTTTCCTTGGCTCAGACCATCATTGAACCTACCACCTACCAACAAGCCTCTAAATCTCCAGAATGGACCAAGGCAATGCACACTGAGTTTACGGCCCTTCTCAACCAACAAACCTGGTCTCTTGTTCCCTTACCACCTCAAGCCAATACAGTTGGCTGCAAATGGGTTTTTAAACTCAAAAGACATGCTGACGGCACGATTGAGAGATACAAGGCCCGTCTTGTTGCCAAAGGCTTTCACCAACAGGCCGGCCTAGACTACACAGAGACATTCAGTCCCGTTGTGAAGCCCCCTACCATCAGAATTGTGCTTGCACTTGCTGTTTCTAACAACTGGCCCCTACGACAAATGGATGTCACAAATGCATTTCTCCATGGTACCCTCACTGAAGAAGTATACATGCAACAGCCCCCTGGATTCACTGATCCCCACCGTCCTCACCATGTCTGCAGACTACACAAAGCTATTTATGGGCTCAAACAGGCCCCACGGGCCTGGTTTGACCGTTTTCGATCCTTCCTGCTTCTCTACGGCTTCCAACAGAGTAGAGCTGATCCCTCCATGTTTGTTTACCGTCACCAATCTACCCTTCTGTATCTCCTACTCTATGTTGATGATATAATCTTAACTGGAAACTCCCAACCTGCGGTCTCCACCTTCATGACAACATTGGCCCGTGCCTTTGCCATCAAGGACCTAGGTCCTCTCCACTACTTCCTGGGAGTCGAAGCCAAGTCCATAGACACTGGCCTCCACCTCACTCAAACCAAGTATTCACTGGACATCCTGCAGCGCAGTGGTTTAACTGATTGCAAGCCAGCCCTCACTCCAGTTGCTCCAAAACAGGCCCTCTCTGCTGCTGTTGGCAACCCCCTCCACGATGGCTCTACCTATAGACAACTTGTCGGTGCACTACTCTACCTGACTTTAACAAGACCAGATATATCCTTTGCTGTTCAGCAAGTTGCACAGTTTTTGAGCTCTCCTACAGATGTCCATCTCACCGCTGTAAAAAGGATCATCCGCTACCTCAAAGGAACCCTTGGACATGGCCTTCACATCCGCAGGTCTCTATTTCCCTTGCAAATTCATGCATTTTCTGATGCAGACTGGGCTGGGTGTCGCGACACTAGGCGGTCTATCACAGGTTTTTGTATCTTTCTTGGCTCCACTCTGATTTCCTGGTGTGCAAAGAAACAAAAGACTGTTTCCCGCTCTAGTTCTGAGGCAGAGTACCGTGCTCTAGCCTATACCTGTGCAGATACCCTATGGATACTAAGTCTCCTGCAAGAACTAGGAGCCCTTCCAGCGATGCCGGTGCAGCTGTACTGTGACAACCTAAGTGCCACTTACATGACACGCAACCCAATCTTTCATGCTCGGACAAAGCACATCGCCTTAGACTATCACTTCCTACGAGAAAGGGTCGCTTCAGGAACTCATCACGTACAATTTGTTCCCTCTACAGCACAACTTGCCGACCTCTTCACCAAAGGGCTTCCAGTCAATCGCCATTTATCCCTTGCTTCCAAACTTGTCACCCACGGGGTGCCACGTTTGCGGGGGGATGTAGAATAGTACACGTTCTGTAGCTATTCAGTATACTGTACACTGTATTTAGTAGACAGCAACAGCAGTTATTGGACAGATGTCCATAGACAGTTACCTAGGCAGTTACTCTAGCAGTTATACTTAGATTCAGATAAGGGAGAGATAACTGTTTGTAGTTATCTCAATCCCAAGACCTGTATATATAGGCCTATCGGCACATCAATGAAATCATCAGATTTCACAGAATTCTACAGTATTGATGGCCTGTTTTTCTTAGATTAATTTAAAAACCTTTGTAATTCTTCCAACTTGTATTATATTTACCTTGCAAACATGCAATGTTAATGTTAAATGAATAATGAACAAGTATATAGTAAATATTTTTTGATAAAAAAATATATATAGTAAATATTTAAATTTTCGTTGCTAGAAAGGTGAGAGATGCATGTGTAATTTCAATGTAACTCTGTAATTTTTGTCTTGTAATTCAAATTTTGAGTCTCCTAGAATGCGTCAAAGCTTCACCCATGCATTTGGGGTGTCATATTCTTGTTTGCTTCTTTCTTTTTTGCTTCCAACCACATGCGCGTCTATCCCTCAGTATTAGTTTTACTTTAGTGACATATGCCAATAATAAAATTCTCACTCATTACTATTAATAATTATTATTATGAATAATGAGTAGCATATACTAATAATAAAATTCTCTCATTCGTTGCTATTAATAGCAATTATTTTTTATATCACCAAAAAAAATAGTAATTATTTTTTAACATTATGATTGTTTATATAAAGTAATTTTTCAAATATTAACTTATGTCAAAGTTAAAAAGTAGAATTCTCAGGAAAAAAAAAAGGTTAAAAAGTAGAATACTAATTTCCGAAGTGTTTCAAAGGGAATTTGCTTCCTTTCTGAATTGTGAGCTGTCTCCCCTGCTCCAGTCATAATATTGTCGAAAAAATTTTAGAGGACTATTTTTGACATCAGTTGGGGGATGGGGTCAATCTTGTAATTAAAGAAAATCAGCAGAGACAGATATTTTTCAATTTTCAAATTTCAATTTCGACCAGAGTAGAAAGTGTCAAAATGGCCCCTTTCCCTTGTATATATACGCGCTCAAATGCCAAATTAACAGAAGTTGGTAAACTAGGCAGTTAACTGAAGCACCGGAATGGCTACTACCACCACTACCATCACCCTCCTCCTCCTCCTCTCCCTTTTTGGAAACGGAAGCATCTTCCAGCTGGCTTCAGTTGCCGGTGTGGGGATAAACTATGGTACTCTCGGAAACAACCTGCCGTCGCCAAAGAGAGTAGCTGAGCTCCTCCAGTCTACTATAATAGACAAGGTCAAAATTTATGACACCAACCCCGAAATCCTCCGAGCCTTTTCCAACACCGGGATCGACCTCATCGTGGGCGTTGAGAACAGCCACGTGTCCAACATCAGCAGCCAAGTCGCCGCCGCCGACGAGTGGTTCGCCACTCGAGTCCTCCCCTTCATTCCCGCCACTTCCATCACAGCCATTGCCGTTGGAAACGAGTACTTGACAGTTTCAACTCCGAGCACTAGCGGCAGCAGCAGCCAATCAGTGGACCCCACGGATCTTGTCCAGGCAATGCAGAACTTGCATTCGGTGCTTATCGCCCGAGGACTGGAACGCAAGATTAAGGTGAGCACGCCACACAGCATGGGGGTTTTGTCCAATTCATTTCCTCCTTCAGCTTCGACTTTTGCTCAAAGCCTCGTCCCAACTATGACCTCAATCGCGGCCTTCTTGGCCGACACCAATTCCCCTTTCATGATCAATGCATACCCTTACTTTGCGTACCGGGACAACCCCGACATGGTCAATTTACAATACGCATTAGGGTCGGTGGACTCAAATTCATCGTCCGGTACTTCAAATTGGGCTGTGCGTGATCCCAGCAAAGGAGGGTTTGTATACACCAACATGCTGGATGCACAAATTGATGCCGTTCGTTGCGCCATTGGCGCTCTGGGACTCGGACACCGGAGCGTAGACATCATGGTGTCGGAATCCGGGTGGCCCTCCAAGGGTGACATCGCGGCCACTCCTGAGAATGCCAAGACCTACAACACTCAGTTGGTGGAGCGCGCTCAGGCAAACAGAGGGACTCCCATGAAGCCTAATCAGAAAGTTGAGGTTTTTGTGTTCGCTCTGTTTAATGAGAACAACAAGGGAGGGGGTGCAACCGAGAGAAATTTCGGGATTTTCAACGGGGATGGTTCCAAGGTGTATGATGTGGATTTGAGCTGTGAATTTTGCACCAGCGTTCATGATAATGGAAAAGACGTCGAATTGGGGTTTTCAAGTAGGGTGAGGAGTGGACCATCTGTTTGGTGTGTTGCTAAGCCTCATGCAGATGAAAAGGTGCTTCAAGGTGTGTTGGATTTTTGTTGTGGATCTGGTGGAGTTGATTGCAGAGACATCTATGATGAGAATGGGGGGTGCTTTAAACCTAACAATCTTCTTGCACATGCGTCTTATGCCATGAATGCTTACTATCAAATGCATGGCAGGAACTACTGGAATTGTGACTTCAAGGCCACTGGCTTAGTCACTTTCACTGATCCAAGTAAGTATCAAAATCCATCCTCGATCCCTTACTTTTTCTCATCTATTCAATTCCATCTGATCTGTGGATTTTTTCTATATCTACCTTTCTAATCCCTTTACAATGAAAATATATACATTACATATTATATATTGAGTTCGATAAATTATCCAAGCTTATCAAACGAGCTAACGAGCAAATAAGTAGCAGTGGTTTATGAATCTTATGGTTATATCTAAATCTAACCTAATTATATGTTTTTATTTTGTGACAGCTTATGGGAGATGCAGGTATCCTCAACAGTAAGGAGCTCAACAAGGAAGCAAGGAATAGGAATGGAAATTAATGGTTTATTTCTTAATTTAGGCGTTTGAGATTTATTATTATTAGCATAACATGGCCATATGATGTTTTGTCATATTCCATTCCATTCCAATGTAAAAGAAAAAGAAGAAAACCCAGAAAGGTGTGAATGCAGTTGAGGAGTTTGAATTTGGGGCACAATCGGTCTGTCCTGACAAGTAAAACCTAGAATGGAGGACTCTTTACTTGTCTTCTTTTCTTTTTTTGATCAGATACTTGTCTTCTTTTCTTTTCTCTTGGACTTTTGGGGTGCACAACTGCACAAGTGCACATGCTTAAAGTTAAAAGTAACCACAATCAAAGGCTTTGCTTGTTTGAAATCTTCTCTTCCTTTTATGATATGGAATCTTTTATAAATCCTGATATGACACCACAAAAAGGGACCCCCTTTCTTAAATGGACACAGAGAATCCAGTTATAAGAAAGTTACTAATATCATTACCTAAGACCTTCTCTCAAGTTTGAAGGGGCATTTTGAGCCTAGGTTGGAGAGTTGAGTCTCAACTTTGAAGAGGCATTTTGAGCTTAGGTGGTAGAGTTTGAGTTAGAATCAACTGTATAAATGGCTGTTAATCGATTTTTCAGTTCAATTTTTTTGTCGAAATCAAAATCAAACCAGTTGAGAAACTAGTTTTTCTGTTCGATTCTCAGATTAGAATTCGTTTTGAACCGAAAATTGGTTGAATTGGTTTGATTCAATTTTGGACCGGTTTAAACGATTTTTTATTTATTAAGGCGAATCGATAGGTTTTGATGAAGACAAAAACGGACGAAGGTCGAGGGAAATAGAGACGGAGAGAGAGAGAGTTGTAAATCATAATTTTCAGAATTATTTGTAAATTTCATTCTTGGACATTAATTTTATTCTCAATAAAAAATTTCACTATGCAACCCTAAGGCATAGGATAAGTCAATATATGGGAATTTGAGTGCATTGCTATGTTTGAAAATAATTCCATGGAGTCATAGAATAGATCAGTATATAAAAAATATAGGATCTTGAGGCAGGCTAGACTCTGGAGGAGAGTGAGTGACTGAAAGATGAGTCTTTTCTTTGTATCCAACTTATGTTTGTTTTTCCTTTGGAGGATAGCTGGAGAGGTACTACCACTACACTACTACTAGTACTAGTCATTAACTCACCTACTAGAATTCGATGAACAAGTAAGTATTCAGGATCAGGATCTCGGTGTGGAAATGGAAAGAGGGAAGTAAGTGGGTTTCGAACAGAGAATTGAAAATCCGATTTTTGAAAAAACTTGAAGATTGGTCCTTTTTGGAATGCCACCTAAGCTCCATGTCTGCATTTTTAAAGGATGATGGATTAAAGAGATAGAAAATCCGATTTTTGAAAAAACTTGCAGATTGGTTCCCTTTGGAAAGCCACCTAAGCTCCATGTCAGCATTTTTAACGGATGATGGTCCATGAAGCAACGAGAGTAACGTTAAGTAGGACAACATGTACGAAATAAAGTGCAAGACAGAACAGATGTAGTTTCCAGGTACAAAGCAGGATTAAGAGTGAACTTTAGGGTGCATTTCATGTAATAAGACTTGTTATAAAATACAAATTGAACCACAAACTTGAGTTTACGTACCACAAAGCACAAGATAAAAATGACGATGGAGAGAGAGCCAAGCAGGCACAAACACAATATATATACTCGTCAATATTAGATATTGGATAGCTAGGCAACTGAATCCCTTAGTTTGAATCAGTACATAATTATAAATATACATGTATATATAATTTCAGCATATCAGATACTTGAATGTTGTATACATATACAGATGATTCAACATCATAACCCTAGTATACTAGAGAGTCATGGTTTTGAAGAAAACTTGCATGTATGAATACGATTAAGATGCTCTAATCAACCCCCACTGGGTTCATTGTTGGAGTTAATATTGCTCCTACCAAATCCTGCTTCCTTCTTGTTTTCCTGACCCAGACTGAGATTCCTCCCCAAGTTTCCATCTTTATCATTGTCCGACAATGATCTAACTATTTTCTTTTTTTTACTTCCGGTACCATTGGAGTGATCTTTCCTCTCATCAATCAATGATAAAAATCTCCTGAGTCGCCCCGATCGTGAGTTTCTTGGGTTACTTGCTGAAACACCTTGTGTGACATCAGCATGTCTTAACTTGATCAAGATTTGCACGAAGTAGATGAAGAGAGCAATGAAGCAAGCAATTCCACATATGAGAAAGAGACCCCAAAAACTCTTAAGGTGAAGCCTGTTTGATTCAAGCTCATTGGTCTCTAAACTGCAAGCGCTTTGCATAAGCCACTTATCATGGATCCGCTGCAGATCACCATTTTCTGAGAGTTGTAGAATTGCAGTTGACATGTCAACAGCTAACGGAGAGTCCCGTGGAAATGCCTATCATGGAGAACAAAAGAAACATATGTCAAAATTGCATCAGGCTAATATATATAACATCTGTGTAATGCTCCTGTTTTTCTGTTACCAGAATATCAATGTGTCCTAAGAAAATATACTCACAAAGCCCCAACCGCTTTTGGTGAACTCTTGACCTACAACCCTAAATCTGCACTGCGATGAAAGGAAGAGTTCAACATAAGGACGCTCATCAACCACAGCAGCAACACCTCCCTCTTTTCCCGGACCAAGTTGGAGCGCCAATGCATATGCTTGAGGAGACCCAAGGGGAATAAGCCTCTTCTTGGAAATGCCAAGTTCCTCGCTCAAATAATATTCAGCAAAGGAACCTACTTGATAACCAATTGGCTCATCGCTATTTCTCAAGCTTTCAATTCCTTTAATATCCGAAGAGAGGTGCTGCACTGTGAGGATTGATGTTAGACTAGCAGTGTAACTTGAGTTAATTATCAAAACCACAAAGAGCCATATGATTAGCACTAGCCGACCAAGGGTGCTCACAGTATTCTCCCCTGTTAAATCAAGAGAAACAAGTCAGTTCAATGAAAATTTGTTTCAATAAACTAGATTTCATGAGGAAAGAATTTAAGTCTCACTTACTATGGGCAAAGAATAGAGTTGAGATACTAAACCTGCAAGGGGTTAACAAACAAGACAAGAAATCAGAAACCAAACTTTGGAAACGAGGAAGATGTCATACGTACCTAGATGCTGATGACTAACTTTAGGAACCTAAAGAAACACAAGTCACAAGAGCGTTCATGGACTTAGGGTGAAATAAGTCTTACTGATTTGGCACCACAGATTGCAAACAAAGGCAGGAGACACAAACCTACATATACACACGCGCGCGCGCACACACACACAGAGGATTCCCACAATAAGAAACACAACGAATCACCCAACGGACGAAACAGAAAGACGGTAGATCAAAAAGAAAATTAGTCACGCTGGATGTGTTTTTCATCTCACTTCTTGCAACACATATCTCCTTAACCCCATCACATTTAGGGGAGAAAAAACATATACATAAATTAAATTTTTTTTTCTTTTCCGGAAGCTGTTTAGGGTTGACTATGGCATTTATTAGCTACCTTTCTTAGGTCCATTCTTTTGAGGAACAATTTGAACAACCTAATCAAAGATTACCATTCAAGCTTTCCAATATGAAAACATTTTCAAAGAAGCTTTAAGCGAAATGTCTTTTTTTTTTTTTTTTTTTTTTTCCGGTCAAGTGGATAAGATAATGACCACAATCAAACGACCAGTATATCTGTGCATCTATTCTATAATTTCTATGCAGGCCCATTATGACCTAGATGACAACCATTCAATTACTACCTGCAACATTATATCACTATTTAGAGCACTATTATTTTCATGGGTATCTTTGATACAGAAATCAAAAGCTCAGAAATTAGTAAGATATATGGACATTGTGGTTGATGAGTTGATGCTTACTTTGAAGCCAAAACTAACGCTTTTGGAGTACTTTCTCTACCACTTGGGTAACTCTTACAGCACCTCAGCTCACAACACAACTATCTTCATGGCAATAATGTTATATCTTCTTATGAAAAGAAAACTCCGGAAATTTGAAAAAGATATATTGGACATTATCAATTGACGTTTATTTTCAAACCCAACATGACAATCCTGGAGCAATTTTTGTGTGAGTGCATGGTATTTTAGCGCTGAACACATCATCAAGTAATAGAAGGCCTAATAGGTAATCAGTTTGAACATGCTGACCAAGAAAAACAGATTAAAAAAACTAGTAAATATTCTGATAAGAAATTCAACTACAGAACTTACCACAAGATGGTTATAAACTGCTTTTTGGGTGGACCCCTGAACTCATCATTTATCCTATGCTCCAAAACCCACACAACTATACCAATAACAAGAAAGGAAGCAGCAGTAACAATCCACATCCGCGCAGTAAATGGCCGCAGGAAAGCCCAAGCACTAGAGTTCAACTTCTTAAATGGGGCCACTACAACAAGTCCAGATGCAACATATGGCTGTGAAAAATCCACAATCTTTGTACGATTTGTAACAATGGCAATGTCACCAACAACAGCATCCAAGACCTGCGAATAGCAAATGAGAGAATTAACCAAAGAATGCGCACACATACACATACGCTATTGGGTAACGTTTATGATCCGAATTTTAAATTTTAAATGTATAACATTTACTCACACCAGTTGTGATAGAAGTCACCAGCTCTGTGTAGCTTGGGTTTTTTTTACCGTCACCAAAAGGGATAAAACGATATGGAACAGCATATGGCAACAAGTTTACGGCTGCTGTGAAAACATCTATGCAGAAACCCTTGAACATATTGTCAGTTCCCCGAATTGGTGAAACAAATTGACGGTAACTGACCCGAATAGGGACACCAATTCTTAGTTGTTTCCCATTGTTTGGAAAAACCCAACCACGGGGCTTTGACAATGTCTCCCCTGGCCAAATAACGCTGTATAATATTTGGTTTGCACTTGAACGATTAGGTGGCTTTGAGTAAAGCATCTCTGGGGGGATAGTTGATAAACCAGAATAGTTGGACCAGTAACCAATTCGTCGAAACCCGGTACCAAGTATGTTAATGATATCATATGCTGGAAGCACAAGGGACCTCTCTGCACCAAACTTAAGACGACCTGTCAAACCAAGAATGTCACTTTGCAATATGTTTTGCAACAGCAACCGCCCATCATTAAAAATGCTCATTGCGTCAAGATGAAGACTGCCACCTTTTTCTACAGACTTAATCCTCGAATCATTAGAAAATGAAATAATTCCACCCTGGTTAAAAAATGCATCAATAGCATGAGCCACCAGCCAAACAGAATCATAAGCATATAGCCCATAAGAGTGCAACCCCAAAGAACCACCAGTTAGCTTGTTCCACTTTGATAAAAAAGCCCTCTTTCTATCTGAATCTGGTACGTGCTGGCGCAGCACAAGAACTCCTTGCAATGTATCAATGATCTCAGAAGGAAGAGGAAACACAGAATCTAAAAGAGACGACAACCAGTCTGTTGCTATCCATACAAATCCATCACCCATCATTTGAAGATACTGAGCCACAGAGAAAATGATACGACCTGAATCAGGATTCACATGAAGAACTATTACTCGAGACTCCAATTGTGAGACCTTAACAAGAAGATCCATGATGCCACTCCGGGTAGCACCAGGTCCTGGGGGAATTCCCAACTTGTAGGAAATTCTACATCGCCTCTCCGCAAGCTTATCATCTAAAGCTGAAATGCCATTGCGTCCATAATCATCATCAATATAAATGGCAATAACATCCTTCCAACCGTAATGATCAACAATTTGAGCCACAGCAGCCATTTGATATAAATCACTCTGTGTTGTCCTAACAAAAAATGGAAACTGAAGGGATGAGAGAGTTGGGTCTGTGGCTGCAAATGACAAAAGAGGCACTTGAAGTTCATTTGCCACATGGGATATGATATGGGCAACTACAGAAGATTGTGGGCCTATAATTGCAACAGTATCAGACTCCATGAACTGCAAAGCTGTAATTAGCACAAGTGTTAGAATAAGCAATTGTGATCAAAGGACTTTCTTAAACAGAATTCTTAACTATCATAATCAAGCCAACCTTCTTGTAAAAGATCTGACCTTTCCTTAAAAATTATTAAAGAAGGGGCCCCTAGGAAACCAAGCCAAATCAAAACAAGCAAAAAGTGATGGGAAAGCAGTGGAAGATAAAAGTACCATGAACCATTCCAAAAAACCCACTGCAATTGGAATTTTGCATTTTGGCAACAAGTTTGGTGCCATGGAGAACGCTGAAATTGGAGTTGACATCTTTCACTGCTTCCTCAATAGCAAGCTTGGCAACTCTACCAATGGTAGAGTCGAAGGTGAAAATAGCTCCAATATTGACAACTGCTGGTCTTGGTCTTACCCGTGAAGAAACATTGTTTTCACCCGACCCAAATACGAACACGAACAGCCCAAGACACAAAAACAGAAACAACTGAAAACCCCATATCAAATTCATTTTGAATGACCAAAAAAAGATCCTCTTTGTGCCCAAAAGATGATTCTGATCTCCAAAAGAAGGTCACAATTGGTACGAAGAATTTCCCATTAAAGCTCTGTGCTTGTGCTTGAGATGAGCCCAGTATTGAATTATCTGAAGAAGAGGAGAAAAAAAAAAACAATTTTACAGATGCAACACCCAAACCTCAACGTATTCTTGGGCTCTCTCAAATCCTTCTCAACGCCCAATAGTGCAGTGTCAATCAGT
The DNA here is from genome assembly GCA_032719365.1 of Prinsepia uniflora. Lineage (NCBI taxonomy): Eukaryota > Viridiplantae > Streptophyta > Magnoliopsida > Rosales > Rosaceae > Prinsepia > Prinsepia uniflora. Next base: position 318,826 of record CM064874.1, read on the forward strand.
CAGAATGCTGGTTATAAACAAAAACCGAAAGTTAATTTAAAAATAACAAGCAATGTGCAATGTACAATCGGCTCTGCTGTAGTGCTGTTAGCAAAATCTCATCCTTCAAGCCAAGTATATTCATTAAAAACAAAAGTTGAAGTTCAAATGCAGAGTACATGAGAAACGCACCTGGAAAGCAAAATCCATGACGAAGGGAAATAGTATACGACTATACGTACTTGATCAATCAAATAATTTCCTTTCTCATCCAGAAAGGCAGAAAGGGTGTCGACAAGACGAATATAAAATATGAAATATAATGAAATATCTAGAAATGGCAACTGAGACTCTGGCAGTGAGAGGACCAGGAGTGGGACCCGTGATTATACCTTTCTTTCTTGTCCATGTTTCGGTGCTACTCCTTATATTCTTTAAAGTCAATTACGCTCACGGCAAAACCAAATTCCATATATTTTAATTTTTGTTTTCACTCATTTCAATGTTCTCCCGTGATTAAGTGATGTTTAGAGTTCTTCATGTAATCAAATATGTAATCATTATAACTTCAAAAACAATATGTAATAATTATTTGCTTGAATAATTAAACTGAAACTTTACCGTGGGGTGGGTTTCAAAAAATAAACAAATTATTTGACGTGAGGAGAGTATTTGGTGAGCAGAAAATTAATTTTTTTTCATTTGGAAAATTAAGTCAGAATTTGATAAATTTTCAGAAGATTAGTTTTTCTTCATTTGATAAATCTTCATTTGAAATTGTCTCATATGACATAATTTTTCAAATAATAAGTTGAAATAAGTGAAATTGTAATTTACATAATTTTTAAAATTAATATCTAAATATTATAATTTACAAATTATGAAATTGTAAATACGAAATTGCAAATTATGAAAATTTTAAATTCTCATTAAATTAAAAAATTTTCATCTAAACACACTCAGGGAAAATACTTAATTGTGCGTTTTGGTTCTAGAAAAAAAAAAAACCTCATTTGGTGTGATGTGGGTTGACGAAAAATTCCAATTGCCTCATTTGAAAAAAAATTAGTTGTTAATTGATAAGATATAAAAGATGACTATAAATTCTATGAAAATTAATGCGGGAATTTTTGTAAATGATGAAATTTATAATTTCAATGAGAATTATAATTTCTTTATCTAAACACACTATAAATAACTTCTTATATAAATTGCTATAAATTATATAGCCAAGGAGGAAAAGTCATCTTATGATTTATGCAAGATTGTTCACTGTTTACTAAGATTATAGTAGGTTGTTTTATGTGGATCTAATACCTTAGCTGAATTAGATTAATTAGAAGAGCACAATTAAAATTGCATTAGCTAAAATATTAGGCCTATTTGGATAGATAAAGATTTGGATTTGGACCTCCAGATCCAAATTAAATTGTTTCACTGCCTTAGAATGTGGTATTGGCAACGGAAATCACTGCCACAAATATCCACCAAACTAGAATCGTACTTTGAGTCGGACCAAAAGTTGATCGAATTAAATCAAGGGAAAATTACATTTTATTATCCTGTGATTTATATCTTAAAACGTATTCATACTTAAACTTTTGAATATTCTTATAATAGATTTATACTTAAACTTTCAAATATTGTAATTACTCTCTTGAACTCTAAGACCTTGACACTTTGGCTCATCCCTTAATTTTTTGTCCGAACTCCCGTTGGATGCTGACGCAACGCCCGTAAGTCCCATGATACTGATACAACATCTATGGGTCCTATACTGCAACTTTTATCAACATCAATATACCCTTTTTAAGAGAATGAAAACGAAAATGAAAAAAGAAAATACAAATTGGGTGTCAAAATGGGCAAACTTATATACATGTCATTTTAATAAGATCGAAAGCAATTGGGAATATGACCCACAAGTACCACTTTTAACATCTAATAGGATTTGGGATAGAAAATTTAGCAGTCGGGTCAAAGTGTCACGTTTGAAAAGTTCAATGGGATAATTACAACATTTGAAAAGTCAATATAAATTTGCTACAATGTGTAAACTACAGGTTAATAGTTTAATTTGCCCTTAAATCAAAGTGTCATTATAGTTTTGTCATCTGTTACACATACCACTTACTATACATAATGCACTGTGTTACCGCAGGAATACGGAATTTTACCCCCACTTGGGTTGGGCCTAAATCTAATGTGAAGCTCACAATGCAAAAGAAACCCTAGGCCATTGTCCATTTAAGGAGAGCACTCCCCACATTTGAGATAATCCCACAACATGGTGTGAAGACATTTCTTCACATCTCTCTCAATGGCTCAAGGCCCCAAACATGTAAACACACTATTATCCATAATAATCTCTCGGAAAGTTTGTCCCGTGAACATAGCCCGAACCACGTACGTGCTTGTGCCTTGATATTTATGCGTAGTCTTCTCGGTCTCGTTGATTCCATTTTTGGCATCAACACATTGGCACAAAACAACTGTTTTTTAAGTACCTAGACCTCAACGCTTAGATCCCTTAGGCCCCCGTTGAAGTCCGGGAACTGTCAAGCTATTTTCGGGAGGCGGGGGTAGCGCAGAAGACATGTCAAACGACAACAAACCCAGTTGTTAGCCTAAACGATTAAGAATTGAAACCTCAGTGGCCAAGTATCGCCTAGAAGACTGGCACATGAAAGCTCCAAAAGGCTCTGTTCTACAAATGAAAATATTCATATTCCAGTAAATAGTTGTCACTTGCCATTCTCCAATGTTGGTTCTACTAGGAACCAGCAGCATTGACACGGCGAGACAAGACAACACAAGACGAAAAACTAACTCGAATTGAATTCTATGAAAGATTCTTCAACTGGAGAGAGGTATCCTTAACTTGTATTAGTCTTGTATAAATTGACAAGAAATTGGTACATCAAATCATAAGTTTAGAAGCAAAATCTATTGGTACCAGAATATCCAAGTCACTTACGCGTAATAACTTGGAATAAAAGTCATTTAGCTTGCATAATCTCGGTATATGTTGCTGGTTAAATATATGAATATTGGTAAATCAGAGTTCTCCATCCGATTCAGCATCATAGCCATTTTCCCGATGCGATACACTGCACATGGGCACCAAAAATAAATTCAGGGCATTAAGGATCCCATGCTGTAGACAATGACATAACCCGAAATAGCTCTAAGCTCTAACTGGTGTATAAATCCAGACAGTCAGGATTAACATCATGATTCTCACAAACCGGCCGAGTTCCTATAATGGAAACCTTTATAAGCTAAACTGTTGAGTAACTATCCAGGATCCTCATACCATCGGTATGTACTTCATTTTATACATATTCGTTACGGTGTGATGAATTGAGAATCAAACTTACCTTGTCTTGCCGCAGTGCCTACTTAGATCTTGGCATAGGACCTTGTTTACATCTCCTACTCTAACAGATCCTTTCTTTATCAATTCTGCCAACTGCAAGAGTAATGCTCAGTCAACAAGAGTATTGAAGATCAATGTACAATGCAAACAATCATTTAATTACTCATTCCATTCAAGGTAATACATCCGAGTTTTAATTCACCTCATCTTCTGTTTCCTCAAGCAATCTGCCCCAAATAAATACACGGGTTAGGCTTCTGAATACGGGAGGTTTAGCTGGCTTATAAAACTCTTCATTTTTCATATGAGAAGGGCAATCAGTTTAAAGTTTGAAAAATGGAACTCTTTAATAGAAAAAAATTATAGAAGAGACCAATTTGGTATCTAACCTTCCACAGTAGGTCGACAAATCCTTTGAATATGCTTTAGCTTCTTGTTTATCTAAACACGTAAACACAAAACAAAAGGCCATTTATGATCCTTCAGAATCTCATAATTTCACAATGCAGCTCAAATATATGAAATCATTGATCATACAATCAATAGGGAGAAGTCACTTTGTTAATGTATGGTGCATTTTACAGCTGACAAGAGTAAATTTCATTTTATCTGAAATTATCTGCATTTCCTGTTACTGTGGGAACTATCTAGGCAAATTGTTAGATGTTAATTATCTTTTTAAAAAAAAAACCATAACAGGAAAACAGCTGAGCAACCAGTTGATTAGATGCTACACAAGGCAGTCGGAAAGATAATCTGCTTAATGCAAATATCAAATATCAATTTGAAGGAAAACAGCATTTAAACAATACAGGTAGAAGATATACATACTTATAGTGAGGTTATCCCAGTTATCCACTTTGATCCAGTCTTGTCTGTTAGAACCTATCTGCAAACAGAACCAAGAATTGGAAAATTTCAATAGACTATGTAATTTAATACAAACAAATCAAACTAATTATTAAGTGCATTAATTAACCTTGTGAAGAGTGTAATCCTGCATCTTATCGCAAAGCCCATCGAGGAGATCAACGACTCTGAGTTCACTGACTCTATTGAAAACAATTGCACAAAGAGTCACCAGCCACTTGTCAAACAAAATGGACTAAACAAAAACTTATACAACAAGCAATCATATATAGAGCAATGATTTGTATGCTAAAATTCCAAGTGGGCACTGAATTCTATTGATTATAACATTCCACAGGGTTTTCAGATCTGCGACGGTAGATCTCTCCTGTCTTGGATAAAGCTCACTCAACTACCAATCTATAATGAGTAATCAAGTAGGCCATTTTAATCTAGTCTACAGATCACTCCATTGTTGGAGCCGAATGCCAAATTTTGGGAAGCAATTGGTAAAAATGGAAACAAAATTCGAAAGAAAATGAAGTGTGGTCATTTTCCTAGTGCATAAAGGTGTGAGCAGTCAAACTGAGAGGATGAAGAGGCCATCAGTTAGTACCTGTAATCGATTACCTTTCCTTTCCGTTGACCTGTAGAGTCCAACCGGTGTCTCATATCCAAATGGTTTCTGGGTTTTTCCTAGAAATTAAATCTTCAGAGTTCAAATCCAATAACTAATGTAGTGTATATGTGTAGAGTTGCAAAATCGAAACCCATATGGATAAAAAATCTTACATTGGAAAGTCCCATTTCTAGCTCCTCCTGCATTTGAAAATCTCATTACATTTCAATTTGAAACTATAGATTTTGATGCTTAATTAGTAGATCCAGCTCCATACTTACTGTACAATTTTCGGATTAGGGAACTGGGAGGGAAGAATAGAAAGAGATAAAAGAAGCGATACTTTACCGCCACCGCATTGCACGCAGCGCATTTGTCGTCGATGGACGAAGCCATGGACAGAATTGTAATGATCAAGACCACCCTCATCGCCATTGACCGTCCCATCTTCTTCACTTGTTCGAGTACTTCCCTGTGTGTCTCGATTCTCTAGGGCGTCGTGAAGGATGAAATACTGGTCGTCTATTTACCATGCCGGCTCATGGCTGGTTAACCCAATCAATTTATAGCACTTATAAATTTAATTTAAAATGACTCAAAAATTATTTTTCGTCAATTTTTACATTTATTAAAATCAAATTTTTCTATCTTTGTTAATTTTGATTATTAATTTTTTTTTTCAAATTTAAATATATAAAAACATAATTTTTTATAATGATTAATGTTTAACGAAAACTGTAAAATATAAAAACTTCCATTTCCTAAATATCGAAAAAAATTAAACTTTCACAACTTTATACGAAGCGTCTAAGTCAATTAACGACATAGAAACAATTTTTTTTTGAAAATTAGTTTTCTTTTTTTAAATTTTTTTGATAATCCACGAAAGTTTAAAGTTTGTAAAAAAAAAATAATAATGAGTTAAAGAAATAATTCACGGAAAACGGCTAACTATTAATAACTAGTCCCACTAAAAAAAATTAAATTTATCTAAAAATTAATTTTCGCACTCCTACCGCACCGCACATGCTCTCGTACGGACACTCCTCCACCAGTTAACAACAGGGCTAAGCGAGTGTCGTCCATTATTCCAGTCAAATGGCGTCGTTTTTGCACTTCCATGTCATTTCCACACTTCCCTCTTCTCTGCGCGGAGCTTCCTTCCCAGCTCGGCCCAACCCTAACTCGCTTTCCCACAGCCGGTCTGCTTTCTCTCTGTGCCATCATCAATTTCTCCACATTTTATAATTTTTGGTTTATCCTGTATAACAATCCATATTCATATTCTGTGTTCCAAGATTCTTGAGTTTATATATAATCTGAATATCTGATTATCGATGATGCAGGGGGAGGGGGTTGAGTGTTAAATGTAGATATGCAGAGGCAAATGTAAAGAAGGACCACTTCAATTCCGCCACGATAGATGTTGTGGCTGATGTTAAACCTGAACGGGTAAAGCTAAGAACTGCGATTTGTTAGTTTCATAAAATCATATATAAATTCTATGGTTTTATCTTTAAGCCTTTGGATTATAATGATATGGGTTCTCTCAGTAGGTTGTCGTATTAGGAGGCACCGGTTTTGTTGGTTCTGCTATATGCAAGGCGGCGGTATCCAAAGGCATAGAGGTCATCAGTGTAAGCAGGTGCTGAAAAGTGAAAACATTGAATACTCATCTAGCCTGCCTCTTTCTAGTTTGGAAATTGATTATAGTATGTCTTAAATGGTTGGCTAATTTGCAGGTCAGGGCGTCCTACTTACTCCAATTCATGGATAGATCAGGTTAACTGGGTACCAGGTACGGTACATTCTTCAAGCTTCATTTTTTCCAGTAGCTTGTTTGCTACCTTGCAATGCGATCAGTGAAGCTTTTTGTTTTCAACTTATTGTCACAAAGCGGTTTAATTGGGTTTTCCATTAGGATGATATGGAAAAAAATGACATTTTGAAAGCAACGTTTTCAATATTGCAATATACAGGTTTTGGTTTCTGGGTAAAAATTGCGTTCCTTACAGGACACCATCGCCAGAGAAAACTGTGCTCGCAAAACATGAGTTTACTGATCTGGAAGTAACATTCTAGCAGCTGTGGTTTGCAATTTATTATTAGAAACTGGGATTAAATAAAAACTGTTAAACAGTCTCTTCAATAGTCAATGATGATTTGAGATATTGATTCTGTTTCATATGCAACCAAAAGGAGGGTGCTAAGCAATAAATTATTTGCACATGCAACATTTTCTCTTCTCCACGCCCTTGTGGCGGAAACTACGCAATATAATTAGGGGTTGTCAATTTGATTTGGTTCTAGTCATAATATTTAGAGTAACTCTGTTCTTATGGCTGTAAAAAAAGTAGAGGCAAAGCTAATCATGATATTCATCAGCCTGGAAGAAACGGACGAAATAGAAGATTTAGTATTTTAGTCTAGAAGTCTTTGCGAACTCCTTTAAATTAATTTTTGATGAAAAATTTCTTCGGTGCTTCATGTAGATGTAGGATCAATTAAAGAAAAACCATTGATGCATGTAAAACTGTTGGCATGGAAATTTATAATGTGGTTGAAGTGTATATGATATAAAGATATGTCATATCACGTGTTTGTCAATATTGAAGAAATCTTGGACTGGCTGGTTAGGATTCCTATATATGTGCACAGTTTTAAAGAATGTAATTTGAGTCTGTAATGCAGGAGATGTTTTCTATGTAAACTGGGATGAAATACTTCTTGGGGTCACTGCTGTCGTCTCAACAATTGGTGGTTTTGGGAGTGAGGAACAGATGCAAAGGATTAATGGGGAGGCGAATGTTGTTGCTGTTAATGCTGCGAAGGATTATGGTAGCAATATCAATTATCATATTGCAGTAAATTATAGTACTTTACTTTTAATATTTTATACTTTTATAGCCTTGATGCAGCAGCCAAGTTCAAAGTCAAATAAATGAGTTTCTAGTTTCTGATATGATAAATGCAGTACTTTACATATGATTCTGCTGGTTCATTGTTGGGTGTCATTACTTGTGTACTAAGAAGTCCTAGGTGTACTAACATGGATCTTCCAGATTCATGTATCAATTAGGCTATAAAAGGGGATACTTTGCAAGCTTTTGAAACAGAAATAGTGAAAGAAGTTCTCCAAGGGTATGTTTGGATGAGGAACTTTCAAATTGTGAAGGAATTTAGGGTATATTATTAAAAAATACATTTACAAATAATTAATAGAGGGATTTGTAAGTAACTATGAAGGGAGGATATGCACCACATGCGCGTAACAAAACCACGAAAAAAGGAAATTTCAAGTAAAACCTATCAAGTGGTTGCTCAAAAATCCCCTTAAGTACAGACATATAGTCATTTGGAATTTTTTGGTGCATTTCTAACTACTTTAGCCTAAATCCGATGGTACTTTGGAGTGTCCGATCAAAAATAGTCTATAAAGGTATGGTTGGACAAGAAACTTCAAAATCTAGCGATTTGTGGTATTTATTGGGGGCTAATACAAACAAAAACAAGAAAGAGTTCCTAATTCCAGAGAAATAGGAAAGCTAGCCTGTTAGCCTATTCCTAATGGAAAGTGGACAACAAGCCTAAACCATAATAGAAAAGGAAGTAGGCTTAATGTACTTTGCAAAAACCAAAGAATAATAAAGGAAGTAGTGCACAAGGAGCAAAATGGGAAACTAATGGCAACAGGAATCTGCTCCAATCATCTCAATCCAACCAGAAAGAGAAGGTTGAATTAGATAGTCTCTTCTTCCATCTCTTTAGTTGGTAAACTCTAAAGGGTTTGTCAATGATGTTCACATCAGTTTTGTGGTACTTATAATCTTATTTCTCCCAGCTGTTCTACATCACGCTTGTTGGTAACGAAGCTTCGTCTCTGTTTTCTCAGTATTCTCTCTGTTTTATTCATTCCCTTTACAAGTAGCCTTCGGGCTAAATCCTATTCAGCATACTTGTTTTCTAGGTTACAAGGCATTGGATTAAGTTTGGAACGAGCATAACAATTGTAAAGCAACTCAGTTTCTTCTGTTGATCTTCCGATTCCTTTAAACGCCTCCTTTATGAGACAAGGTACTGTCTTTGAAGGATCTATCAGTTGACAGTAGTGTTTCCTCAGCTCAGTTACAACTTAAAATTTAGGACTTAATTTTTGTTTGTTCACCAAGATAGATATGTTGACATAGTCCCCTCAAAAGCTTACGGTCTTCTTAAATGTTCTTCAAACAAGGAGATGATTAAGGTGAGAGGGTGAAACTATACTGTCCTCTTTCCTATTTTACGCCTCCACATTGCTAGCCGCATGCGGTGAGGGCTCATGCGGCTACAGTCGGATTTGTAAAAGGAGTTGATTCCCTGCACACCCCCACTCCCCCCCCCACCCCCCCCCCCCCCCCCCCCCCCCACCAACACATATGTTCTGTGTTTTGTTCGCTCATTCTTCATTGAGGGTTGTTAGAACTAGGGGAGGATCTTCCACCATTAAGCTCATAGCACCAGAACCTGAAGGTACTCTAGAAAATAATATTCTCTCTCTCTCTCTCGGTGGATCTTGCTTTTCCTCTTGCTAGGCGAATGGCTTTGCTGGATCTGATCCTCCAACAAAGGTTTTCATTCCTACTCTAGGCTCTTGGGGTTGTCATAGGTCACTAGGAGAGTTGCACTATGCTTTCGAAAAAGCTTTTATGAATCTCTCATTGACATTGCAATTTCGGTTATTCCTAAAAGTGTCAGGTCGACCCAAAAGAGTAGTCTCTGGTAAGACTACTGGGCAGGAGATGCAGATTTTTGTTTGTTATATCCTTGCCTTTATAGATTGTCTCAATCTCAGAATTGTTGCGTTCCAAATGTATGTTAAGTTTAATCCTCCTTACCTTTAAGGTGGGATTTTGGGTTTTGAAGGAATTTGAATGATCTAGAAGTGAGAGACCTGTTGTCGTTGCTGTCAATTTTAGAATCAGCTGTGATTACTCCTCTAACAGCAGATAGACGAGTTGGAAGCTGGACAATGGGTTCTTCCTTGTGGTTTCTGCTAAATGTGTCAGAGATAAGCTTAAGCTGGTCTTTTCCAGGGTCGTATAAAATGCAGTGTTATGTGAGAATTGGGTTTAATGGGCTAAAAGGAATAGAAGGATATTTGAGAATGATGTGGGTGAGATATGGACTGTTTATGGGAGAGGGTGGTTTTCTACGCATCCTTGTGGGCATCTGTAGCTTCAGAGTTAACGGAGTTATCTTTTTCTGCTATTGTGTTAGATTGGAGAGGAGCTGTTCTGTAGCTTAGGTGTATTATGTTCCTGGCTTGGTGCCACAGTTTATGGTTAGTCATGTAGAAGTGGACTCGTTGTTTGATTAAGATTGTACTATATTTTCTTGTTATTGAAGACTTGTCTCTTATATGTATATTAAAAAAAAGATATGTAACTTTTATTTTTCCTCTCTTTTCATTGGCAGGAGTTCCCAAATTTATCTTGATCTCAGTGCATGATTACAATCTGCCTCCATTTTTACTTTCATCTGGATACTTCACAGGAAAGAGAAAGGCTGAATCAGAGGTTCTCTCCAAATATCCTAACTCTGGTAATGTCTTTTTTTTTCCCTCCTTTTTTGGAACTTTTAGACTATTAAACGTGGAACTCTGTATACAATATTGGAATCTGCTGTTTAGTATCTTGCTAAAGAAGCAAGGAAGATGAGTGGTAGATTAGTATTTTATAACTTAAAACCTATTGCATATTTGTTTAGGATGATAAGGAGTTATCAAGTAAATTGGAGCAGCTTGCAAATTGTGGCGTAATATTTGTAAATTTGGGCCATTTGATATAACTTCAGGGACGATGGCAACTGTTTAGCCTAAGATATGTATATCCATAGAACAACGCATTCCCTCATATAAGTTGAACTTTCGCAGGTGTGGTGCTAAGGCCTGGTTTTATATATGGGAAAAGGAGGGTGGGTGGGTTTGAGATTCCTTTGGATCTGATTGGAGAACCAGTGGAAAGAATTTTGAATGCTACTGAGAACTTTACCAAACCATTGATTTCTCTTCCAGCAAGTGATCTGCTCTTTGCTCCACCAGTGAGTGTTGATGATGTTGCATTTGCTGTGGTCAATGGAATCAAAGATGATGACTTCTTCGGCATTTATACCATTGCACAAATTAAAGAAGCTGCAGACAAAGTGAGGGTGTGAGAGAATATGTTTTAATTTAATATATAGAGGAATAAAGTAGCAGCCTCCATCCATAATCCTAAATCTATTGTCTTCCCCATCAGTTCTAGTATCAATAAGAATGCGAGGTCAGTTCTAGTATCAATAAGAATGCTAGGTCTTACTGGTCATGTGTAATATACCACCCTAATTTGTTACGTATAATATGGATGATGTGAATCCATTGATACAGAATTTACACAAAATCTGCTCCCGTAGAAAATACATAATTGAAATGTAGTCACATAAATAAGTATTTTGCAGAGCAATGTCTAGCCCACAATTTTTCTAAGGCTGTTCCAATAATAGACTATTCGTTAGATACGTAATATTATATTGATTATTCAAATTGGATAATTTAATTTATTATCCAATTGACTGGCTATATTAACTAGTCGTTTGGTACTGTACTGTTTAGAACACTATAATAAGAATAAAATTATTGTTTTCGCCATTCTTCCCTTTTTATTTCTACGTTTTCAATTTCCATATCATCACTCTTCCCCATCCCTTTCTAAGTCTCCCTAAGAATCTACGGTCGCCTAATATTTTGAAACACAGTTTGAGAGTAGTCGGGGAACAGAATGAAACTTGGACAAGGTAATGCCGCAATTAAAGATGATCCAATGTCGCATACATAACTTTTCTTATAAATATTTTGAAACAAAACTGTGCTTTTTTCTTTTCCGAAAATCTATCAAATTTCGCACAACTATTTAGACTCAGTATTCAAAGTGAAGACATACATCCAACTTAAATTGAAGTCTCCTGTAGAAAACAGAACAATGTTGCCTCTCAAAGGCCTCGGCCTGATCTTGTGTGGAGAAAATGCCTTAACCCTGTCGCTTCTTTGCAACCGACTGCTCCGTAAGGTACCTATATCAGAAAGCTCAGTTATATGGAGGATGATTCAATACATGCATGTATGACATACACTCACCATCTTAACCATTGAATGATCGATGCCACTTGTTTTTAAGGGTGTAGATAATAAAAGTATTCCATGCATGAGTGTTTTAGATCATTTTCGCAGCTATATTACATAGTAGGATGCTCATAAAAAAGTTAAAAGGTTAAGAATTCAATGCAAAGAGAAGATCAACAAACGCCCACACTATTTCAGAACCATGCAGTGTAGTAGAGAAATAACATGTGATATGAGACCTATCATTTTATAGCCAGGGACATAAAACTTGTGTATAAAATGAAAGCATTTGATCCTAGTAATACAATGAAATGAACTCCAAAGTTGAGGTTTTATTCAAGCTACAAGTATTACAAAAACTTTCCTTACAGCGTCGATTTCAAGCTAACACCCAACCTCCAAAATTTGACAGTTGTAAATATTTTACGGTGAACAAAGCCCAGTGCTAGATGCAGAAAATGGTAATGAACACCAACTTGTGCAGATAGCTGAGTATTTAAAACTTTTGTTCTCAGTTCCGTCTGAATTCAAACATAAAAGCAATAGATATAGAATTACACACTAAAGTACAAAATATCTTGTCAAATTTGCAATGAAAATCACATAAAGCAGGTTGGTGACTAAGTTGTATGGAATTAGATGCTGAAAACCAAGTGTTGAGAAATAAAATGTGGGCACTACTCAATATAACTATGACATGAAGAAACAAATGTAATTGTAAGGAGGTGAATGATTACGTACTTTCCAGTATGAAAACCTGCAAAATACCATGCATTTAATACAACAGTGAGATCTGTCTCTGAGCTTGTGGTTTCAGCCATTTCCCCTTCATGTTTCTCACCCTTGGTTTCTGTAGTTTATGTAAAGAAGTGATAGAATCAGATAGGAAAACATTCCACCCTTGTCAAGAACAACATGAAATATACAGCCATCACAAAGCCACCGCTAAGGCATGGCAAGTGCTGGCCTGAAACAATAACATGCTTCAATTTACCAAACTTAAGGTTCATTATGAAGCGACTGTGAACTCATTCAAGGATATTAAGTAGACGATTAATGTATCAGGCATGATTCCTATGCTATCTTTTGCAGGATAACAGCAAGACTGAAATCAATGAACAATGTGTTTGGACATTGATTATAAAGCCATGACCAATGGTAAAACTAACACATTCAAGTATATCATCTGTTAGACAAATAATGCAATAAACCAACTTCAATTACCTACAAAGCTCAAAGATGATATATCCATCATGTAGAAAGCATGTCTTCGTATTTAGGGTAAAGTGCCATTTAGTCCCCAAATTTCTGCCTCTATAAAATTGGGACATGAACTAACTTTTCAACCAATTTAGGATCTCTACTCTTTGAAATAGGCCAATTGGGATCTAGCATTAGTTTTGAACTAAATGTTCTTTAAAGAAGCCACTAGCTAGGAAGGTGAGAAATTTTTTACAATAATGAAGAAAGTTTTTGAGTTAAATCAAACATAAAAAATAAAAATTACACTAGAATAAATTTTACTAATTTACGTCATAAAATCCAAAATTTGTCCTAATAAATGACTTAGGTGACCAACACGTGATAGTTTTAATGGGCACTGAGACGGAATTATGACACAATCGAGATATCCCAAATGACCTATTTCAAAAATTTCATAACCTAGTCCCAGTCCCAATTTGACACAAAGCTACAAGTTCTGGGACTACAATCGCAGTTTACTCTTGTATTTATGTTTTTACGAATTTCTTTAGTGAGCATCTCTGTGTGTATAAAGCACAGCGGCAGGAAGCAATAATGTGAGCAACATAAACAAAGATTTAGTAGAAAATATATGTCAAATTAGTTTGATCCATAAAAAAGATGCTATTAAAGAAACAATAAAAAATAAATATCTAATGAAGACTATAAACTATTCACATACTCTGGGCCATCCAAATAGCTATTGAGATAACCTATGCTAAGGGCCATCTCACCATGTCAAGAGAAAATGATTACCTTCATCCTAAACCTAAACAGAAGACATAAGTCGGTTGCTCACTTTCTCCAAATGGTTATAAAATACTTCCTTTAGACCAGTAGAGTTGTCATTCCTTAATAAAAGACAGATGCATGTAACTCGTAAATCTAAAATAAAAATCCAAATAAATACTAGAAACTACCCACATACTTTGGGCCTCTGGCCATCTAAAAAAATATTGAGATAATCAAGGCTGAGCTCATCTCACCAGGTCAAGAGATTATGATTACCATCAATTATGCATAATTGAATATACTATTTGACTATTTCTTTCAGGATACTTTTTTGTGCCTGTCATTTCGTGGCTACTTCTTTATATGAACCATGCCCAGGAAGATATAATTATTAGGAAGCCATCTTACCTTCACTTGGATTCGAATCACCAGACATTTGCATTTTAATGGATGATAATGCTCTTTCGGCAGTCCCCATTGCTGTCTTGACACTTTCAGAATCTTCAAGACATAATAATTTTCCATGGTTTGTACCTAAACAAGCATCAGTACAAGTTCTACCAACACATGATCCACCCGGTAAACTAGTAGGAATAGAAGTGCATGGAGCCATTAAGCATTGACAAAGGTACGGACAACATGAACAGACAAGATTTGAATTAGAGGGTTGACATGTAGGGACTGCATGCTGCTGAGAACTAAAAGCAGTATCCGTCTGTACAGCAGAACCCGATCCTTCGCCATAATAATGGTCATTCCAACTACCAAACTGATGAAGCTGCTCTAGCAGTTTCTGTCTTTTTTCCTCCACCTCATAATACTGGTTGAGTATTTGGGTATAATCTCCAGAACCTTGTGAATATGAATAGTCATGTTGCACACCCTGAGACACTTGTGGATAGGGCTCACGAACATGGAAATCTACATGCTGATTTTCTTTAACTTCTGCAAGATTACTGATCTCTCCGATTTCTACATAAGTCTTTGATGTTTCACTTCTTTTGTCATCTGCATCTCCTTGTCTTCTTAAAACACAAGACAATGTAGAGAACTTATATGTATATTTAACGAAGAATAAATTGAACAAATTACTGCATCATAGGCTTCTATAAATATTATAAGATAAATATTGAAGGTTTACATACTCTGCTAGAAATTATTATCAGCTAAGTTGACCCATGCATAGGTAATGAACCTTACCTTATGACACTGCTAAATTTTTTCAAGCTTGCTTAGTTCTTTGAATGTCATCCTAGAAATGATGGTTAGCTGACATCTAGATTTCCTCTGTTAATTTTCCTTGGTTTCTACACTTTATCAATGAGAAGAATAGCCAAACAAGACACATTATAAAGATGGGAAATAGCCTTCTTCCTATCCAAAATATAAAATAAAAACAAACTTTCATATACATAAACAGAGAATTGAAAAAGCACTGCATTCTTGCCTGTTTAAAGTATAAAGACAGTATTTATTTATTTATTTATGGAATTACGAAATTAGGCCTTGGGATGGGATTGATTAATGACATAGGGGTAAAAGGTCAATAGCGTCCTTAGTCAAGAACTACTGCCATGTCCACTCTGCAGATTTTTAAATTCTTTCATTATTCATAACTCTTAAGCCATGTAAAATAGTTCAAAAGCAGGAGTCCCATGTCAGTTTTAGAAAGAAAGGCATTTCCCTTCAAATTACAGACTCAAATTAACAGTTTATTGACTTAGGTTGGTTTTAGGTCCAAAATCAATTGTTTTTTTCAGGGATGAGGTCCAATCTGATGAACTAGGGTCCTATAGAAAATTATGACAAACCCAACCCAAGCAACTCGAAAAACCCATATATTCGAGTTCTTCTAGAACAAAGCCGAAGTTCCAACTGCAATATCCTAATAACTATTTTCCATCTTTTAATTATTTGTAAACTTCCATACACGCACGATATCTGAACACTTATTTTCTGAATTCAACAACTCCAACCACAAGTTAGAAATAATCTTCTAAACATCTAAAACAAACCATTCAATGATATGTACCATGTACCCGACGCAAAAGTTCAACACTATATCCAGCAGAACTTCAATACTTGTATCTTTGTTTTTTGATAAACAAAGCTTTATGGAAACATAGGGGCAGCAATGAAGTATAAAGGAAGGAAAAACAAAAAGAAAAGGGTATACAGAAATTAAAATGGAGCAAAGAGAGAAGCTTTGCCAAGTTATGAGCTCACCTTTTAACGTCCTCAGTTTCATCAACCTCATTAACGATTTGTTCCCCTGTGCTGCTCACAACTTTTCCTTCCTGAATTGAACTTGGACCCTCCTTGGTTTTATTTCTATGGATTTTCTGGAAATTAGGTGAGAATGTGAGGAAATGAAAAAAGGATAACTGTGAAAAATAAAAAAAAGCTCCAGTTTTAGGTCTTTAACGATAACCCCGTATTTAAATCAAATAGATCCTTTTTTAGGCCTTCAACAAGAAATCATATTGAAGAAAGCGAAAGTCTGAAAATGAAAGCAATAAGCAGTGGAAGCTATGGAGTCAAGTCAAGTGGAGCTCTTCTCAATCCAAAATTAAATCCAACCAAGAAATATGCGTATTGAATCAAATTAAGCAAATACAATAGAAATATAATTTGCAAGTCTTCTGTAGAGAGAGGGAGGAGGAAGGAACCTTGTAGTTGGCCATGGCGTCGTCAAAAGCATTTATAAGAGTGGAATCGTCCCACAAGTTAGCATCCTGCTTCCACATTTTTATGTTTCCTTTGTTGCTTCTGGAGTCTGGACCTCTGCTCTACTAGTACTACTCTTGGGCATTAAGACCCTAGTCACCCAGACTCCCAAAGGGTCGCCTTTAGTCGTTTAGAAAAGAAAAATGGAAAGAAAAAAAAAATCTTCCGATCTGATTATGAGTCGAGGAGTATTTAATTATCGATATTGATAAAAATAAATTATTAATAAATCAATTTTTTCGATTGACTTAATAATTTTTATAATTATTGATATTGATAAAAAAAATTATTTATAAATCAACAACATTAGTACAAATAAATCAACTTATAAAAATAATTATTAATAAATTAAATTTCTTAAATATTATTAATAAATCAAAATAAAAAAATTATAATTTTTTTGAATACATAAAAATAAAAATCTCATAATAAGCCATATATTTAATTTAGATATATGCATAACTAAATTATCTCCAACTTAATTTTTTGTCATAAATACTCTTAAAATAATTAATTATTAATTGAACACGTCTGATTATGCTATATTATAAAAATTATTATATAAATTAAAAGAGTAGTACAAAAAGATATCCTAGGAGAAAGATGTAAGATAATTTCGATTATGATATATATATAATAATAATTATTATTATATAAATTAAAATAATAATACAAAAAGATATCCTAGGAGTGAGATGTAAATATTATCTTACTAATTTTATTTTTAACTAGTGTTAGGCCAGAAATTTACAATCTTCCATTATATAGTGAGTAAGAATAACACTAAAAGAATGCTTTATTTAAGAACTCAAAAATCGTATATGCATATATGGGAAGGAAAAAATGGATACCCAAATTTCTACAAATATAAAGCCATATTCATCAAAGAAAAAAATTACCCATATTACTGCCAAAAGAATACCTATATTAATATACAAATAAAAATAAATAAATAAATAAAAAGAACCCATAATGCCAGATGGTAGATGGTAGATACAAATCTACAATATATAGATACAATACAATGATCCAATGTATGATACAAACAATTATATATTATATGCAATAAAATGGCCACAATAAAAGACACAACGACGATCTGCAATAATAGACTTCATTCATGAGTTAGAAGAAGCTATCTCCAATTCCATCCAAAACATCCTTAATGATACTCTGCAAAGTCCGGCAATCTTTTATGTGGTGGAACTAATTAATGTTGCAATCCATAAGGAGATACTTCGTCTGTCTGCGGCTGATGGATCCCAACCATGGGGTTTGATATTTGGCCAGTCACCTCGGCATCCCAGCCTTATGTACAGGCTCTTCTTACCTTCAAAACCGACCAACAACGTAAGGCGGGTCACCAATAGGCAATAGGTAATAGGCATCATACAACATAAAAAAGTTACAAACAACATGACACTCAAGATTTCTGATTCATTTTGAAGTCTCAGAATATTTTTCCTTCTGGCATCATAGCTAAGGACACATGTAAGTTGGCATCGGTGAGAGCTTTTAAACATGCAAAGCAGAGTCATGTAAGGTACTGTTTTTTATGATCAAAACAATACGAAAGCTACTTCCTTTATTTGAGAATGGTTTCTTTTTATTTGAGAACTTCGCAAAGAGCATCCATTACAGAACCTATAGGAAGCATAAATATCATTAAGTGTTTACCTGGAAGTTTCTTATCTGATAGAATTAATTGTTTGAGGGCACTCAAGCATCCCTGAGCCACGCTTTTCGCATGATCTTTATCCCAGCCCTGTAGCTTGACAACCATGTCTGCATTTGAGTAAGCAACTCGACCATCTTTAATATGACTCATCGCCTCTTCCTTTGCTGAAACTTCATCTGCGTAGATTTGATATGAAAAAACATTTCAATCGAATGTAACCACAGCATAATGACTCCAGAAGATATGAACTATCAATCCTCATGTAGTTGATGTTAAATCCCGAGTTAAATTTGATGATTCCAGAGCACATCTTTTTCTTTTGACTCATGAAGTCAGGATGCTTCATTTTCTCTCCAAATTTTATTAATTCCTGCACTAAAATTGAAAGACTCCTAAACCGAAAATAAAATTCATAAAAATTCTCAAGATCCCAAACTTTTTGGGTCACACTGACGTATGCTTGTTTTTCTTCCATACAGTGACTTGAATTCCTTTTTTTTTTTTTTCAGTTCGGTTACAGTGACTTGTGCTCTTCTTTTTTCTTCACTCACATTTATGATTTCTTTTTTTCAGTTGAAATGAAGTAGGATTTTGAGAACAATGGTTTCCAACAAAATAAGTCTCGTGTTTTTCCAATTTTCAAATCAGTCCACAGAGGTTCCTAATGATTCTAGAAAACAACTAACAATCAAATTACATTAAGCATGACAGACAAGATAGTGGTAGGAGTTGCTCGACTAAAGCAAACTGATCAAGAAGGGTCAAACAGAAGTTACCTGAAGCTTCAGTCTGGGAAAGCCAGACAGTAAACCCTGCATGAAGATGGAGCCACTTATTAGCCCTTCCAGCAGCTCCATGCTGCCCTCCTATAGTTGCAACTACTGCCCGGGCATGACTGTAAGAGACAATCAAAGGCCATTAAAAAGATCCACAAAAGGAAAAAGAAAAAATCTAATGACCCGTAGTACCTACTTAAACTTTGTAATATAGCACTTTCTCCTTCTGCTACAGAGTCTGAACCTTCAGTAAGCAGCCCTGGATTGATTAAGCTAGTTATTGATGGGAAATATTTTTTGTAGAATATCAAATTTCGCATCTTGTATTTCAATTAATAAACACAGTTAACTGATAACAATTAAATCACTTTTTGATGGTATTCAACTAAGTAAAACATGTAGAGTAGATTTCAGGGAAAGGGCAAGGAAGAAAGACAGTTATTAAATAAATGAAGCACAATATGATTATGTGAAAGCATGATTTAACAACAGCAAGGCAGGCAAAAACATATTTAAGACGGGGACAAGGTACAGATCTGATGCAGAAAATACAGGCTCGCTAGAGAAAACAACATGGTAAAACAGATTCACTTTTAAAATTCTTCTGTTTTAATTAATGTGACACAACCAATCTATAATTCATAAATAGAGAAAAGAAATCAAATGTATAAGGATTATCCTCAAAGAAAGTCAACCAACCAGAGCTCCAAGCCAACCAAAGTAATTTAAATTATTGTTGCAGAAGTTGTTTACATATTTGTATTACATTAGGTCAGTTATCATCTTATATTGCAAATAATCTAACATTTCAGTGATTCAATTAGTGCACACACCCCAGTGAGAAAGATCAATAACAAGTTCCAATGAAACACGCACATGAATCAATGGTCTGCTTGGCAAATGTTTCCAGCAACTCCGTTGTACTGAGCGGTGTATACCTAAGCCCATATCAACCAAAGAAAACTACTGAATATAGGAAGATTCTGAAAACCAAAAGTAAGCGAAGTATACAAGTAGTTGACATATAGACAGTGTAAAATTTCTGGAATGTCTCATTTACATTCATAGCCGAAGGGCTTATTTATACAAGTCTGTGAGAGAGATAACTCTGAACAGTTATCTCTCTTTATCCAGAAATAACTTCCTAAAACTGTCTAGGTAACTAACTATGGACATCTGTCCGAAACCTGTCCTAACTGTCTACATGTGTACAAAGTGTACAAGTGTACTGTCAGATAAGCCTAACTAGTGTATGCGGCTAGTGTACACATATATCATCTTACATCCCCCCGCAAACGAGGCACCCCTTGGGTGACGAGTTTGGATGCAAGAGAACAGTGTCTGTGAACAGAGAGGCCTTTGGTAAAAAGATCTACAAGCTGTGCAGCAGAAGGGACAAATTGGACTTTGTGAGTGCCGGAGGCAACTCGTTCTCGGAGAAAATGGTAGTCCAGTGCGATGTGCTTGGTGCGGGCATGGAACACTGGATTGCCGGTCATGTATTTGGTGCTGAGGTTGTCACAGTAAAGAGTGATAGGCAGGGCTGGAGGAACACCTAGTTCGTTAAGTAGACTGAGTAGCCAGAGACTATCTGCACATGTATAGGCGAGAGCCCTGTATTCTGCCTCTGAACTGGAGCGAGAAACAGTCTTTTGTTTCTTCGCACACCAGGATATGAGGGTTGAGCCAAGAAAGATGCAGAAGCCTGTGATGGATCTTCTGGTGTCTTTGCAGCCAGCCCAATCTGCGTCTGAAAAGGCCTGTATACGTAGGGAAAATAGGGATTTAGTGATGTTGATTCCATGACCAAGGGTGCCTTTGAGGTACCTAATAATTCGCTTCACTGCTGTGAGATGGACATCAGTGGGGGCACTGAGGAATTGTGCAACCTGTTGTACTGCATATGAGATGTCCGGGCGTGTGAGGGTTAGGTAGAGAAGTGCGCCCACTAGTTGTCTATAGGCAGATGCATCCGTGAGGGGTTCACCAGTAGTGGTAGAGAGGACCTGTTTAGCGGCTACTGGAGTTTGAGCTGGCTTACACTCTGTGAGGCCACTGCGTTGTAGGATGTCCAAAGTGTACTTAGTCTGAGTGAGGTGGAGGCCAGTGGCAGTGGATGTGGCTTCAACGCCCAAGAAGTAGTGAAGGGGGCCTAGGTCTTTGATGGCAAAGGCATGAGCCATGGCTGTCATGAAGGAGGAGATAGCTGGCTGCGAGTTCCCTGTTAAAACAATGTCATCGACATAAAGGAGAAGATACATGATGATAGAATCCTTACTGTAGACAAACATGGACGGATCTGCCCTGCTTTGTAGGAAACCATAGGTGAGGAGGAATTGGCGAAACCGATCAAACCAGGCCCTTGGGGCTTGTTTGAGGCCATAAAGAGCCTTATGAAGTCTGCAAACATGATTAGGATGAGAGGGATCAGTGAATCCAGGAGGCTGGACCATGTACACTTCTTCATTGAGGGTACCATGGAGAAAAGCATTGGTGACATCTAATTGTCTGAAAGGCCAGTTTTGTGAGACAGCAAGGGCTAGAACTACCCGGATGGTGGGGGGTTTTACCACAGGGCTGAAGGTTTCAGTATAGTCAAGGCCTTCTTGTTGGTGAAACCCTTTGGCGACTAATCTGGCTTTGTATCGTTCGATGCTGCCATCAGCATGTCTCTTAATCCGAAACACCCACTTGCAGCCAACAGGGTTTGCATGTGGTGGTAAAGGAACCAGGGACCAGGTCTGTTGTTTCATTAAGGCATCATATTCATTTTGCATGGCTGTTGTCCATGTGGAGTGTTTAGAGGCTTGTTTGTAGGTCGTGGGTTCAATTTGGGAGGTATCAGCTAGGAAGGCTTGGGGAAGGGGGTATTTGGTGGCAAATAGAAGATGTCTAGACTTGGAGATGCCTGCTTTGCTGCGGGTGACCATTAGATGGATGTTAGGAGGCCGAGAGGTGGTAGAGACTAGGTGTGCATGGGATGGTTGAGCTGGGGACAGGTGGGCTGGTGTAGATGGTTCTGGTGGGGTAGTGGGAGATACAGACCTGTCTGTGGAGGGGAGAGTTGGGGTACAGGTTGTGTTGGATTCTGCAGCATTTTCTGGTCGGGGGCTATGTGGGGAAGATGGAGGAGGGGGAAGAGGTGATGTTTGGGCTGGAATCTGAGAGGGAATAGGAGGAGTAATAGGAATAAAGGAGAAATCTGAGGAAGGGGGGTTTTTGGAAGGAGTGGTAGGAGTGGAAGGAAAGTGGTGTTCATTGAAGATGACATGCCTACTGATGTAGACACGGCCAGTGGGCATGTGGAGACACCTGTAACCAGCATGGTGTTGGCCGTAGCCTAGGAAAATGCAGTGGAGAGAGCGGGGTTCTAATTTATGTTTGGTGTATGGGCCTAGGTAGGGATAACAGGATGAACCAAAGACACGAAGAAGGTGGTAAGGAGGTTGACGGCCATGTAAAGTGTAGTAAGGGGTGGACCATTTTAGGACTGGTGTAGGTAGCAAATTTATGAGAAAGACAGCAGTGGAGACAGCCTCTGCCCAATAAGAATAGGGCAGACCAGCAGTGAGGAGTAAGGTCCTGCCCATTTCAGAGATGTGCCTGTGTTTGCGTTCTGCTAGGCCATTTTGTTGGGGTGTGTGTGGACAGGAGAACCTGTGAAGAATGCTGTGTTGGTGACAGAGGTTTCTAAAGGCATGATTGTCAAATTCCTTGCCACCATCACTCTGAAATTGCTTGATGGTGGTGGAGAATTGTGTTCTGACATAGTTTAGGAAATGGGAGAAGTGAGAAAAGACCTCAGATTTGAGGCGCATTGGAAAAATCCAGGTGTACCTGGTGTAGTCATCTGTAAAGAGAACATAGTATCGAAATCCAGAAACAGAGGGGACAGGGGACATCCATACATCAGAGTGAATAAGATCAAACGATTTTATTGATTTGTGTACAACAGGAGTAAAGGACAAACGAGTCGATTTTCCTAGGGCACAACTATTACAAAAGCTGAATTTATTTAAGTTAGCAGCAGGATTGAGCAGATGTTGAGAAGCCAAGACTTGAAGGACTTGATGAGAGGGATGACCTAATCGACTGTGCCACAGAGATGGGGAACTGGTGGACAGCAGGGCTTGCGGTGGGAGTGATGCTTGTGGATGGATGGGGTACAAACCCTCTTTACATGGGCCCTGAAACAGAACAGCTTGTGTGTGTAAGTCTTGAATGATAAAGTGAGATGGGAAGAATGTGATACTAACTTGCTGGTCCTTAGTAAATTGTGCCACAGATAAAAGGTTTTTACGAATGGCAGGGACATGGAGTACATCAGAGAGGTTAAACTCATAGTGTCCAGAAGAAAATTTTACATTACCAGTGTGATGGATTGGGAGAGTTTCTCCATTGCCAACCATGACATTATCATTGGAAGAGGGTGGGGTTGAGCGTGGAGGGGCGGGTAGGAGTGTCATGTGATGGGTGGCACCACTATCGGGGTACCAATTTGGATCAGCAGCAGGGGCCAAATGAAGACCAGCAAAGGCTTGACTGAGGTCATGGTCATTGGATTGGGTGAGTTGCGGGCATTGGGCGGCAATGTGTCCATGTCGATTGCAAGACCAGCACTGTGGGCCAGGTGGACGGTTAGGAGGGTTGGGGCAGGGGCCAAGGATGCCTGCAGAAACTGTTGGGCTAGAGTAGCGGGGAGGACCCCTGCGAAAGGAGGCCCTGGAATTGCGGAAGGGTCGTGTGCCACGGTTGTATTGGGGACGCCCGCGAGTGTAGTAGGCACTGGCATAGGGTTGTGGTGTAGGTTGAGGAGAAGCAGCATACATGGCTGTGGGAGGAACTGCTACGGCTGGATTTGCAGTGGCAGTCTGTTGGGCTTCAAAAGAGAGCAATCGGGCTCTGAGATCAGAAAAGGGAGGCAAGGGTGGGAAATTTAGCATGGCTGTGACCAGCATGTTGTATTCAGGACCTAGTCCACGAAGAACAGCCGTGACTAGATCAATAGATGAGAATGGTTGATTGATGGCAGCAAGGGAGTCTGCCAAGGATTTGGCTTGAGTGAGGTATTCTGAGATGGTTTTATGTCCCTTGGTGAGGGACATTAATTGGAAGCGAAGATTTGTGGCATTGGCAAGAGATTGCTGAGAGAAGTTTCGACTGAGACATTCCCAAAGTTTTTGTTTTTCCAATTTAGCTTTGAACATAAAGAAATACCTGAGACCAGCTGCAAGTTGTTGAGCCACGGTGTGGTTGATTTCAGTTGACTCCCCAACAATGTAAATCGATGTTCCTTTCAGAAGTTGCATAAATCCCACTGTAAGAGACTCCCAGGACTCCCAAATATCAGGCCATTTCAATTGGGGATGCTGCTTTTTCAAGTTTACAACTAGCTGATCATCGTCTATATACCTGCACAAATTACCAATCAACATAACAACATCGCTTATATTTTAGGGTATATAATTCCAATTCATATGTGTCGGGACGCGCCTGATCACTTGTCTAACACGAATGGGGCTAAAGTTGGAATTTTCCCTTGTCTGACACTTCATGTCAGACGGGATCAGGCATGTCCCGCATTAATCCCGGGGGATTTGGGATCGGTCCGGACAATATGGTTTTAATTTCACTTCATGAGACAAATCATACCAGATTGTTTTAGCAGGCTGTATTTTATCAAAGAGATGATTGGTTTCCATAAGTGTCGTAAGAGAGCCAGTAACAGAGTCCACAACTTTTACTGTCAATGAGGTGCCAGTGCATCAACAAAAATATCTCTGGAACTTTGAACATTTCGACCTCTTAGTTGCAATCTTAATTCCACCTCAGAAGAACTATCAACAAACTGCTTTATATTATATTACAGTAATTTACCAAATTCAATTACTACTAGAATGAGGCCAACTAAAACCCAACTCTTGTAAGCAGAACAATATCTAACACAAGTTTCCTGGCGTTGGAATTGAACAGAAGAAGAAAAGGGAGTGAGTGAATACCTCGTAGTCCTTCACGGTAAAGGGCATGGAGGAGAGACTTTGGGAGGACAAGCGAGTGGAGGTCTTTAAACGGGGCCCATTTGAGAATAAAACGCAGGGACTCGGGAAACGAAGGTTGGTGAGTGACATTGAGCTTGAGCTCCATTTGGGTTTGCAGAGCTTCTGCTTCTGGAGGGAAGATTGTCGTGAACTGTTGATTGGGTTTTCGTAGAAACTGAAAGCACCGCAAGTGAGGGTCGAAATTCTTGTAGCCACCATTTGGGTTCTGGCTATACGAAAACAACTGGTCTTGGACACTCTTCGATAGGAAAGTGATGCTATGCGACTTGGCTTCAATACATGAAGCGCCATCAAGGGCAAGATTACATTTATTTGATCCAACGGTCTGCAATAGGCCCCGTAGTACATGGTCTTCATAATCAGTTTTACTCGAGATTCAAAACAGCGCCAAGCGCTCCTAGGACGGTTGATAAGAGCCTAAACGGAGGTCTAAGCGAGGGTCTAGATAATTTTTTTAAATAAAATTTAACAAATTAATAATATATTAAATACTATTAAATAATTTGAGAACAAAAATTAATTATCTATACAAATAAATTGAGTTAGGAATCATAAATGTTGAAAATGTAAATTTTTTATTAATTTTATTATACAACATTCTATATTTTTTAATTTTTTAGCTTTGTTTTAATTAATACTTATATTATTAACTACATATTTAACAAATAAAATAACTTATATAACTATATATATAAGAACTTATATAACTAAATATATATAAGCGTGTACACGTAAATTCACCTAGGTGCCTAGTCATTATGCGGGGCGGTTTCTCACCTTCGAGCGTCTAGGCCCCGTCTAGGCGGACGCCATTTTGAACAAGGGTTTTACTAGAATGGTATAATCATATTTCTCTCTACTCATTTGCAGTGAGAAGTTTCAGATTCGATAATAATAAAAGGTGAAGCTAACATATGGCGTACGCTCTTTCAGATATTCACACAAAAAATGGGACCTATAAAGTACATTTTTATTATTGAACGAACCCGGATGTCCAAATGAGACATTGCCAAATCCAAGTATCATATAATGCAACAACTTCAAGGATGTATGTTTGATGGTCATGACGACAAGAATTGCCCTTGGAAGGACATTGGAACAACTTCAAGGATGTATGTTTGATGGTCATGACGACAAGAATTGCCCTTGGAAGGACATTGGAACAACTTCAAGGATGTATGTTTGATGGTCATGACGACAAGAATTGCCCTTGGAAGGACATTGGAACAACTTCAAGGATGTATGTTTGATGGTCATGACGACAAGAATTGCCCTTGGAAGGACATTGGGCAATTCTTTCACTCCCAATGCATGCAATCCACTAGACCTCATCATTGGGTCTGGTTGGGCAAACCATGCCTAAATTTGGGGCCGGACATGATTGGGTTTGTGTAAAACTTTGAAAAGATAAATACGAAGAAAAAAAATATTAAAAAAAGATTAAAAAAAAGATCCTCAAGATTATACTACCTAATAGTTTAATAGCTATATCACAAATTTATTGATTAAGAAAAATATTACAACTTTATCCGCAATTGCCTCACTTTTGTTCTCAACTTCATTCTAGCTAAATTGTCTCACTTTCACTCTCAAGTCTCAAGTTTAAGCTTAATTAATAATAGGTTTTATATATTCAAGTTTACAGGTCGGACTTATATGTATGGACCGAGCTGGGATTTTTTGGGCCGACCCACTAAATTTTGAGCCAGGTTGGCTCACAACTCAAAACATATTAGATTGGGCTTTTGTCAACTGAACAAAGCAAGCCTCCATAAGTCCATAAGTTTCTGAGCCAAATGGTGAGGGCTAATTCAAACAATAAAAATCTATAACTTTATCTCTCAAGTTGCATTAATTTTTTTTTTCTTTCGGACTACCATTAAGCCCAACACTTGGGGAAAAGGAATATGAGTTAGAACTATAAACACCATTCTCTTTCAAAAAAGACTAGACCCAATATTAGCATTGTAAATGGGCTTGATATAGTTCGATCTCTATCGCACATGAATAAAAGTATTCAATGCCATTTGGGACATGTCATGTCATTCGGGATGCTCATTAATTGTTTTTTATGTATTTTTTAAGCAAAAAAACTCGAATTTCATTAAAATTCCGTAATATGGTCTGAAGTGAGTTTAGAGTCTAGTGGTATTTAGAAAACATCCCCCTCAATTTAAAAATATCTGACAGAGTGAAAGGAATAGACATAAAATAGGTATTTTGATACTTTTAAAGAAATTTAAAAAATCGACTAAAAATTGTGAGTTAAATATAGCTCACATTTTTTGTAAAAAAATGCAACTATTTGGATTTCGAGAAATATTTTAAATGCACATTAGCCAATGTATTAAATGTCATTTGGGACATGTCATGTCATTTCACCATGCCCATTAACTATTTTTTATGCAATTTTTTAAGTAAAAAAAACTCAAATTTCATTGAAATTTCGTAACAGGGTTTGAAGTGAATCTAGAGTCTGAAGGTCTTTAGAAAAAATCCCCCTCAACTTAAAAGTATCTTAAAAAATGAAGAGAATAAAAATAAAATAGGTATTTTGATACTTTTGAAGAAATTTCAAAAACAAACTAAAAATCGTGAATAGCTCATATTTTTGGTAAAAAATGCAACTGTCGGAATTTCGTGAAATATTTTAACTATATATTAGTGAAAGTATTAAATGTCATTTGGGACATGTCTGGTCATTCAGGATGCCCATTAATAATTTTTTATGCATTTTTTTAAGTAATAAAATTTGAATTCTATTGAAATTTCGTAACAGGGTCCAAAGTAAGTCTAGAGTTTGAAGGTCTTTAAAAAACATCTTCCTCAACTTCAAAGTATCTTACAGAGGGAAGTAAATGGAAATAAAATAACTATTTCGATGCTTTTGAAGAAATTTAAAAAACCGACTAAAAATCGTGAGTTATAGCTCACATTTTTTGTAAAAACAAAACAACTGTCGAAATTTCTTGAAAAGTTTTAATTGCGCATTAACCAAAGTATTAAATTTCATTTGGTACATGTCCTAATATTCAAGATGCTCATTAATATTTTTTATGCATTTTTAAGCGAAAAAACTCGAATTTCATTGAAATTTCGTAACAGAGTCCGAAGTGAGTCTAGGGTCTGGTGGTCTTTAGAAAATATTCCCATCAACTTCAAAGTATCTTACATGGTGAAGTAATGAAAATAAAATAACTATTTCGATGCTTTTGAAAAAATTTCAAAAACTAACTAAAAATCGTGAATTATAGCTCACATTTTTTGTAAAAAAAATTAACTCTCGAAATTTCTTGAAATATTTTAATTGCATATTAGTCAAAGTATCAAATGTCATTTGGGACATGTCCTGCCATTCAGGGTGTCCATTAACTAATTTTTATGTATTTGCTTAAGCAAAAAAACTCGAATTTCATTGAAATTTCGTAATAGGGTCCGAAGTAAGTTTAAGGTCTAGTGATCTTTAGAAAACATCCCCCTCAACTTCAAAGTATCTTACAAAGTGAAGCGAATATAAATAAAGTAAGTATTTCGATACTTTT
Organism: Prinsepia uniflora; assembly: GCA_032719365.1. Lineage (NCBI taxonomy): Eukaryota > Viridiplantae > Streptophyta > Magnoliopsida > Rosales > Rosaceae > Prinsepia > Prinsepia uniflora. The sequence goes on from CM064874.1 coordinate 347,543, forward strand.
GAAGAAATTTAAAACATCGACTAAAAATCGTGAGTTATAACTCACATTTTTTTTTTGTAAAAAATACAACTTTTTGGATTTCATAAATAATTTAACTGCACATTAGACAAAGTATTAAATGCTATTTGGGACATTTTCTGTCATTCAAGATACTCATTAACTATTTTTTTATGCATTTTTTAAGTAAAAAGCTTGAATTTCATTTAAATTTCGTAGTAGGGTCCGAAGTGAGCTTAGGGTCTGACGTTCTTTAGAAAACATCCACCTCACTTTAAAGTATCTTATAGAATAAATAAAATGGAAATAAAATAATTATTTCGTTGCATTTGAAGAAATTGCAAAAATTTACTAAAAATCGTGAGTATAGTTCATATTTTTTTTTTGTAAAAAATTCTAAAAATGCAACTGTCGTAATTTAGTGAACTATTTTAATTGCACATTAGTCAAAGTATTAAATGCCATTTGAGACATATTCTGCAATTCAAGATGCTCATTAACTATTTTTTATGATTTTTTTTAAGCAAAAAAACTCGAATTTCATTAAAATTTTGTAATAGGGTCTGAAGTGAGTCTAGGGTCTGGTGGTGTTTAGAAAACATCTCTCTCAACTTCAAATTATCTTACAGAGTGAAGGGAATAGAAATAAAATAAGTATTTGGATACTTTTGAAGAAATTTTAAAAATCGACTAAAAATCATGAGTTATAGCTCACATTTTTTGTAAACAATGCAACTATTTGGATTTCGAAAAAAAAATTAACTGCACATTATCCAAAGTATTAAATGACATTTGGGATATGTCCAGCCATTGTGGATACCCATTAACTATTTTTATGCATTTTTAAAGCAAAAAAACTCAAATTTCATTGAAATTTTGTAACAAACTGTTTGGAATCACGAGCTGTTTTTGGGTTCCGAAAGTGTAATCTTTCTCCCTTTACTTAAATTTTTGTTATTGTCTCGGTTTTATTTTCTGGGCCCAAGTTGCTCGAGCGAACTGGTTACAATTGGGTAATAATAATACGAAATATTTCGACACTCAAGCAACTCTTAGAAGGAAGAGAACATTTTGTTTCAGTGATAAGAATGGGCTATGACACGATGTGGAGGGAGACCTACGTGATGTGTTTGTTTCAGAATTTAAAAAGAGAGAACATTTTCAGATTGATGAATTCCTTTCCATTATATATCCCTGTATTTCTAAATCTCAAATGACCTACTGACTTCGCAGGTTTCTTTGAAGGGAGTGGAAATAGCAACAAGAAGCATTGGACCATTGGTGCGCCTGCTGAGTGGAAATAGCAACAGGTTTAGTCGACAGGTTTGTTAAGGCGCTTGCTGCGTGTACTGCCACACGACTGCCACGTAGCATCCATGTAGCACCATATAGCTGCCAAGTGGCTGACAGGTGGCATCCACATAGCTCCATATGGCATCCACGTAGATGCAATGACATTCAGCCATTAGTAAGTATACCTCAATCTTCAGTTTCGTCGTGAATTTTTTTGGTCGAGATGTGTCACATATGACTCTTTTCTCTTATTTTCCGAGAAGGCAATATAATAATTATCTTCTTCAATTATCCGGCATAGTGCACTTCGTTCCATATTCTTTCGCTTTTGTATTCAGATTTTTTTTGGCGTCACAACTTACCATTTTGTTACACCTAAGAAGGTGCTTTTATTTTTGCATTTTAATCTTCATGGAGAAAAATTTATGTCCCTCTCCTAACTAGATGTACTTATTTTTTGTTTCTATAAACTTCCCCTCGAACCGAGGCTAACCCCCCCAAAAAAAAAAATAAAGACTACCGGCTGCACTAAATAAAGTCTAAATTGACTTAATTTCAAAACGTTGAAGTATAATTTAAGAAAATTGAAACCTTATATTACGTTTTGAAAATGACTACCAAATTGGTAACGTATAAAACAGATTTTTCCCTAAGAAAAGTCAAAAAGTAGAGCACCGTAAGGTGAAAATTGTGAACACTTGAGAGCATCTCCAATGCATGTTGCAGGAGGTGTCGTGGAAGTCACTCTCACTTTTATATACCTCTTGAGAGCATATGCTCCAACGCTGGTTTAAACGGGGGGCTTTTACTTATTCAGATTTGTTCAAATACTGTGCACACGAAGGCATTTCACGGCTAAAAGGAGGCATTGTATTTTCATATTGAACAAATTATGCCTATAACAGGACACAACGTATTTCATAATAATTACCAATTCAATTCACCCTGCAAAGGGATTGCAACTTTGCAAGTAGAGACTATACTCTACACTCTACACAGTTGAGGATGCTTAAGATATGATTTCTATCTTATGATTCTACAGCGCGGAAGCGCAAAGGAAATTAAGGAATCAATCACCTGCGTATTACTTCAAATACACTGTACAATGTCCCCAGTTTAAACCAATGCAAAATCCCCTTCTTGTTGTTCTTGTTGCTCCGGCAGCAGCTGTGGTTCTTGATATGGAAGGAGAATACGCTTAATTTCCTCTGCATTAAGGGTCTCATACTCTAAAAGCGCATTCGCCAACGCATGCAATGCCTTCTCATGCTGAAAAATGTCAAACAACAAAACCCACTGAAGTCCATAATTGCCAGTATCCAACACAATATAAAGGCTTAGAACCAAAAATAACAAATCGACTGAAACTCACACAAACTCTTTAAAACCATCGCTTTGTTAGCGAGGCCATTAATTAGTCCATCTCCTAACTGCTTACTTGGAAAAAGTAGGTCTCAATGACAAGGACTCAACCTAGACCCCAAAAACACAAACCCAAATGATTAATTAAGAACCTATATCTCAGCTACCAACCAATTCACTTATCCACCGCACCTCCAAACCCAAAATGACCCACCCTGGAGAACCACTGAACACAAAAGCGAAAGCTGGTTCATTTTTCTGGCTCTCGAATATAACCAAACTCTACCAGACATTTTTTTTTATTTTTTAGAATTTAAATTCAGCCAAATTCTAACCCAAAACCCTTGTTAGTACCCAAAGCCCGAAAGCCCAACTCTTTTATTAAATGCCAGGAATCCAAAAACCTAAACCCAAATATCTCTCTCTGGGACCTACTTTTTCCACATAACATTTAACAAATGGACCAACGGTTCCATTGACAGAGTGAGCAAAGTGCAGGGTTTTTGGGAGTTTGTGTGTGAATCTGTCTGTAGCTTGGGAGTTTTATGTACTATTCCTATAAAACATCCTGTGGTAATTTTACGGAGCCAAAGTGATAGAAGAAGCTGAATCATAGACTATGTTGTACAAATACATGAATGGTGCCAGATACTTACTGGGTAAGGCATTACAGTATTCATTAACAATTTGACACATTTGACTTTCAGATAAGGGTAAAACATGACTAGCGCATGGCAAGCATACATGATGGATATGGTCAGATTCCCATATCTTTCTGAAATTTATTTTCCGAAATTCAGGTCTGATGGGCATTTAAATAATTTACGGGGTAAACAACACTCCTATAAAGTCAAACTTTAACCAACCACATTTTTGCTCTGCTCTGGTTCAATAAAATGGTGAAGGAGCTAAGGGTTTTAATGGTTCTGATAGAAGAGACGAAGAGACGAAGAGGAGAAGATGTTTTGGTGATTTTTTTTTATTAATGTATGCATACCATATCCAGTTCTACATATCTGGCCCAACATAGATAAATAAATATGTTACTGACCTTCTTTAAAAGGGCTTTTACACGATCATATGCTTCTCTCAACAGTTTCAGAACCTGAAGAACAATTCAACCCAGTTTAGATCCCAAACTAAAATCATAATCAACTCAAAAAAGAAACCCAGGATTCAAAGAACATACTTCAGCATCAATACGAGATTGCATTTCGGGACTTGGTCGTTCCTTGATATGAACTGGCCCAATTATGTCGCTCATGCCACAGTTTGATACCTTAATCATAGAGATGACAATGTCAATAAGTGGTTAACATAGAGTGCTAATTTCTTATGACACAAGACAAAGATGGATAATATGTAGGAAAGATTGATGCTTGCAAAAAAAAAGTCCTAGATATAACATTGTAGTGAGTATGATCAATAGAAAATCTTTACAATGAAGAGAGGTGATAATAAAATAAACTAAGAAAACCTGAAACTAATAGCATCACACCAGTAGATTTCTAGGAATCAATCGTAGTGGCCTTAGGGATTGCACCTAGGGTTAGGTTGAATCACACAAACCTAGAGAGAAGCAAAACTCCAAAAACATATGCTTATTTCCTAACTAAAATAACATTAAGAGACACAAGATTCTAGCAGAAAACGTGTGAATACCTTAGAATCCTAGATAACAAAAATACTAAAGTAAACTTGAGGCTTGAGACTTAAAGCTAACTTTAATATGTCTTGGATAATCTTTGCAGGGTTAATGCCAGTTGTGCTCCTCGTGATCGAGTAACATGTTATTCAGTCACCACAACATTGTGAAGACAAACATTGCAAAGAAGAGCATATGGCCTCATCTGATGTATTGTATTGGATTAAATTCTATAACTCATCAAATTCAAAATATTTTCAAGGTAGAAGTAATGTTTTTTTCAAAGTAAGGGGATCAGGCACCCAAAGAAACTTTACAACTTCTAATCCTAGTATTTTAAGGGCATTTTATTGGATAACTTTCCTTCTATGTCTAATCCCCTTACAGTGAAAAAAAACCTGGAAACTACCTTCAAAATACTTGAATTTGATGAATTGAATTTATACTATCAAATCCTAGGACTCACCAATCGAGTATTATACGTACTAAAAAAAAAATTGAAGAACATCCACCCCAAAACTAACATTTTTATCTACTAAAGAAAATGTGCAACTTGGAATAACCAAGCAGAAGAAAAATTTTATTAGGAAAAATATTATCTTACTTACACAAAATCCTTACATTAATGGCATCAACACAGGATATCTTGATAATATGGATTTCACATTCAGAAGAAAAAAGTACCATATAGTTAGCGAGCTCTGTAGCTGTGTGTAGATCACTGCTTGCTCCGGTTGTGACATTATCCTGACCGAAGATGATCTCTTCTGCCACTCTTCCACCCATGCAGACTTCGAGACGGGCTAATAACTGCTTCTTGCTAATTGATGTATCATCATTTGAAGGGAGCTGGGTGACCATTCCTAAAGCAGATCCACGAGGCATAATTGTTGCTTTGTGAATTGGATGTGCCCCTTCAGTATTTAAAGCAACAATTGCGTGACCACTTTCATGATATGCCGTGAGCTGGATCGCGTACAATTATATTAGCAAATAACAATACACAAGAAACTGCAGGCAACATATATCTTAAACTAGCTAAGAAAATAAGAGATCAACATCCTAACACATCTTGACCACTACATCCTATACAGACAAACACACCGTTATTAATTCTCACTTATTACAAAAGTGTTAGTTAAGACTGATGACCAGAGGGAATTATTTTAAAAAACGTAGTGTAGGGTGCCTACTCAACAACCATGATTTATAATTTGCCAACATTAATTTATTCAAAGGCGAGGTGTTCTATATAATACCCTCAAAACAATTTTTTTATCTATTCTTCCTCTTGTATAACTTTATGATATGTTTAATCATAATTACCATATTCTAAGTATAGTGCTTCTACACCAACTTCAAAAATAAAAATATCATCACTAACGTGGAAGAGGTGTGAGGCTACTTCTGTTAAATGTTAATTAAAAGTGGGATTAGCCAGCTTTGGACCTAAACACATAAGAGAGAGAGGTATAAAGAGATGGCGTTGACTGGAGGTGGGAGGCAAAATTGGGATTAAAAACCCTTAGTTTGGGCTTGGGTTTCTATTAAGGGACATGGTCATTCTGTCATCACAAAGCCAGTGTTTTAAAAGCGTTTACGTATGCTTTTCAAGCATTTCAAGGTGTAATAAAACAAAATATGATAATTATTTATTATAGAAAAAATAAAGTAACCAATTTACTCCATACCTTATTGTTGAAAAATTGAGTGTGGTGCTGAAGAAAGTTAACAAATTTCGAGCTAACCCATGAGTTTTTTTTCTTAATTATTGAAATTTGGAAGTTTAGGTTTTTCTAACAGGCTTCAGCTCTTTCACGGGAGAACTAGGAGGCGCAAAAGGGTTTGCATCTCTTCTGTTCTGTCTATTTTCTTCAAAGAGAAAAATATAGCCAAGAACTTTTTAAGCTATAAAGACTTAAACCTCATTACAAAAAAAAAAAATATGTATTCCGAGTCCAAATAATGTATGCAATTTTTATAAATGGGCCTCAAGGAATTTGTCGCTGCCTAGCTATGAGGTGAGCCTCTAGGTGCTTCTTGGGGTATTTCTAAAACAGTCACTAACGAAATAAAACAGCAGTCTTTTCTTTACTTATTTATTTATTTGAACCAAACTGAAGAGAATTTAAATCCAATAAGAAAAAGGCGCTGTTTTATATAAAATTTCTTGAGGAAACATGTAGTCTTCTTCTTTGAGAGATGTCGGCTCTTCTCCCCTTTTTTTTCTTAATTAGCAGACATACAATAATGTGTGTCATAACCTATCAATTGGTCTCCAAAAACCTGTCTATACGTAATACTGAAGAGTTATAGGACATCTAGACTTAGGGTTTAGCTCCAAGTTAAGGTAAACTCAAGGCCATAAAACTCAACTCTACACCCTAAGTGCTAACCAGCATCAACATTAGAAAAAATCGAAAAGACCTGCAACTTAAATGGTACAAATCAAGTCCTTACACTGTATCTCCAAAACAATAATTGCATGATTTGCAACAGAAGTCTTATTATGCAAGATTATTTTCAATGTTTTATTAATTTTTTAAACTTAGTGCATACAGTTTCAGTAAATAGCATTCAGCACAATCTGGACTGTTAACAAAATCTAGGTATCACAATCAGCATACCTTTTTCGAGTCTTCAGATATGAACATTGTTTTCCGCTCAGTACCCATAACAATCCTGTCCTTAGCAAACTCTAGCTGTGTAGCAGTTAACTTCTCAGCGCCTTCAACTGCAGCTTTGATGGCAGCAATATTTACCAAGTTTGCAAGATCTGACCAAAAGAAAGAAAAAGGAAAATAAAAATCTAAGACAAAAACAATAATTAATAGAATAAAAAGAGATTACCTGCCCCATTGAATCCTGGTGTACCACGAGCAATAGATTTAACATCCACATCCTCAGCCAACGGTTTATCTTGTAGGTAGAGCTCCAAAATCTCTTGACGACCTCGCACATCTGGGTTAGGAACAACAATCTACATAGTAATATATGTCAGTCTGCTATTTCAAAACAAAACCAATGGATAAAAATACTACATAAAACATTAGATTGATGTTTCTAGTTAATGAGTTGTTATTTGAGTGTGAGCAATCCAAATAGAATAGCGCACACTACGCACTACGCCTGCTTAATTGGAAGATAATCCCTCTCTAGATCATGTGTGGAAAAACTAGGGCACATGTATGGTTGCTTTCCAGTGACCAATCACTTAATGTGACCATACAATGTTCTCGTATAGAGCTTTACATGCATGTCAAATGAGAGCCTAATGTGACCATTAAGGCACCGAGTTGTCTGGTGGATGCATTGCTAAATGCTAGGATTTGAGAGCCTAATTGGTCATGATTTGACAAGAGAGTAGACTTATTGATGGAGAATCTCCACCTTCAGATATAGGGTAAATCGTCATCCACGCAAATAGTCAAATAGGTTTAAGGAAACCTTATGGAGACGACTGTTTAGGGAAATCTATTTGACTATTTGTTTTGGGAAACTTTTGTCAAATACGTTTTGATTGTAGTATTCTAACTTTGATTTTTCTGAAGAGTCATCTCCACGAGGTCAAAGGAATGGGGCAGTGGAGCAACATGCGTCACTTATATCCTCCAGTATGCAGTTTACAATCAAAACCCCATCCCAAACTTGTCTCTCTTTTAAAAATACCCTCTGATTTTGAAATAATATTTCCTAGAAACTCTCTCAATCGCAGGGCATACTTTCACACTAAATTTAACCACATTGCTTGTTGGAAAAAAAAAAGTGCATTTATGCAACTTGGAACGAAATTATAGGCCTAAAATCCCCTACACTAACCACTCTTTTTTTGGGGTATTACACATACATAAGTCTCATTGGTCGCTGCATTCATGACTCCATACCTAATCAATCCCCAAACTCCCCCGTCAACGAACTCTATTACCTCCAAGCAATGCAGATAATGCCATATGCAACAGGACCTAGAGATTTCCTTTACACAACCAAAAATAAAAAATAAAAATTGCTGCCCTCATTTCAAATGCACCTACATAGTAGACTATTCCTCTGAAAATTTTCTAGTGAGCCAGGCATTCACTATCTTTTAATCGACTTATTCCAATCAAATAAATAAATAGAATACGCAGTTTTGAACTAGTCTGCTGCCTTTTATTTATTTTTTTAATTGAATACCACGCCCACCTCTCATCCCAAAACTTGACCTTTCAGCATTAAATAGCGTACATTTGCAGCAAGAAAACAATTTTTTTGCATGAGAATTTTCTTTCAGTGGGATAGAACTTGAGATCAAATCAAAAAACTAGAATCCCAGACATTGGTATGCAGCACATATTTGTTTCCAATGACTCCATAACAAAGGGAACTCATTTATCCCAGTAACATCACACTTCTCGTCATCAAAACCCCATCCCCACCTCCTTTTTCTTTCATCAGAGGCATGGCACCCCCCCTGATCAAGCAATCTTTTTTCCCTTGAGCTTCTTCAAAATGATTAAAGGTACAGATCTAGAAAGAACAGAAAAGAGACACGACACTGTGATATACAGAAGATATAAATAACTTACATGTCTATCAAATCTTCCAGGCCTTGTCAATGCCGGATCGAGAATATCAGGCAAGTTTGTCGCAGCCATCAGAATTATGCCCTGCATAAAATGAAAAATCAATTAGAGATATGAGAAAGAAAACTATTGCATCAGAAAGATGCTTAAATACCTCATTCTGCTCAAAACCATCCATTTCAACAAGCAGTTGATGCAATGTTTTCTTTGTATGCCCTTCCCATTGTTTTCGAGTGGATCCAACAGCATCTATTTCATCAATGAAAATGATACAAGGAGCCTGTGAAAAATGGAAATCAAACAAAAATAAGGTCAGAACACATGCCAAGTATAGAGAAATCACTTGCATGGCATGAACATTATGCATAATTTTGAATAATCTAGAGATACTATTGAAATTACCCTCTGAAAGAAAAAATGAACCAATTTTAATTAATGAAATGACTAGAAGCATGAAGGAATTTGATAATATCAGTAGGGAGACTAAAATAAGGGACATCAGACAGCTTAATTCCCACTTCACTTGCTCCAATTGGGGAGCAGTAGGCTTATCTAGGCTGAAAGTTATCCTTGTTTTGGAGGATTTTTCCCTAGTATTAGGCAGGAGACCCATGTAAGGCTATATTCTTCCCCCATTGTCCTTATGTTTGTGAAAATGTAGTTAAACCATAAGGTGTTTGAAGAAAAGTTCAACCACTGGCATGAGGAAGTGCTGCTGAGATCTCGTTTTAAGGACTGGAAACACAAACAAACATTAGAATCAAAACAAATAAGCAGGAAGATAAGCAACACCACGAATTATCGTGTTTCGGCTACGTGCCTACAAATATGCAGGAAACTTTCTCATATCTTTTCTTCTCTCTTACACACTATGCAAATCAATATTCCCTCACTCTAAGTCTATAACACCCTGAGTGGTATTACCTCACCCTATTTCTGAAGCGGTATTCCCACACCCTTACTCGGAGTGGCATTCCTCACCCTGACTCGGTGGTATTCCCACTCACTCCCTCTGGAGTGGAACTCTGAATATTTCTCTCTCTTATATTGCTTATGTAAGAAGTTGAGGTTCCACCCCAAAACCAATTGGCAATGGGGGGAGTAGCCCAAGATCTTATAAGGCCCAAATTGTAGTTGTGCTTTTCCGATGTGGGACATGTTCCTCACATCTCAACACGCCCCCTCACGTGTGGCGGATTTTCCAGCCTATCACGTGACGATTTGGATGGGTACGTGTGACACGTGTGACGGTTAAGCCAATCACGTGGAATAACCCCGCTCTGATACCATGTAAGAAGTTGAGGTTCCATCCCATAACCAATTGGCAATGGGGGGGAGTAGCCCAAGATCTTATAAGGCCCCAATTGTAGTTGTGCTTTTCCGATGTGGGACATGTTCCTCACATCTCAACAGCTTATGCTACTCCACCTTTAAACACATGCATCAGCCCCCTTATATAGCCACAATAATGGCCTTCAATTAGGAATTCTAATTCAAGTTGGATCCTGATTACCAGCTTCAATTGGGAAAGATAACTCCAATTGGAAATACAATATGTATCCTCCAAGACTATTATTCCTGAAAAATTTGGGCATCTCATCGTGGGCTGGAAACATAAAAGTGCTTGGTTCAGGAGGCAGGTAATTTAAATTAATAAGTCGGGAGAAATTAACAAGGCACTGAAAATCTGGAAGGGAGTTTTAGGTGATAATAGACTAAGGCTGGTACTTTGAATCATGTATAGAGATTGATATGCTAAAGGAAAAGGAGTTTAGATGGTATCCAGGGGCATGAGAGAGCAAACTTTAGTATCAGGTAAGAGTTGACACCAAAAGAAGCAATTTTTTTGAGGCAGATTCAAACAGCCCAACAGCCACTTTCTCCATATTTCTCAATGCCCCTTCTTTCCAAACAAAATCCAAAATGTTTCCACAAGATCCCTTCAATAAATCTATCTTAAATACCAGCCCTTCTTTCTAATTCTTCTTTCTCGCCTTCTTCCTCCAGTTTATTTTTTTTTTAACAGCAACTACCATGGACAAAATGTACTAAAATTTCCTTTATTCAATAGGCCTAAACATTTGAAATAAACACAAACCAAGCTAATTAGCCTAAAATCCCAAATCCTGATTCCTGATTGCATCAACATAATTTCTATTTTTTTTTTTTGGCAACAAGGAATGTATGATCCCACTTCAGAAAAATTCCTCAAACACCCTTCATAATGTCCTAACAATACTACAAACTCCCATAGAAAGCTCTTGAAGGCCAGGCTAACAATGTTGATAAACTACCAGAGAAAACCCTTAGCATACACGAGTCTTCCTAAGCTTCCCTACATACAAGATGCCATGAATTACTACAAAAGATCCTCTTTGATTACAGTAGCTTTCCAGCCAAACAAGATACGAATGAACTCTGTAGGTTCTATCTTGATTACAGCAGCTGCCCAACCAAGAATCTTCCTAAGCTTACAAAGGTCCTCTTTGGTTACAGTAGCTTTCCAGCCAGACACGATACGAATTAACCCTGTAGCTTAAGTCTTCATGACAAAACTTGCTCAACCACTCAGCACACAACCTAAGATAACTTTCATGGAATATTTTCCAAATCTATTTATCTTTATGATCCATCTGCAGAAATTTCATCTACACCTAGAGCAATATTTTTGCTCTAACCTAAGACCCAAAGCTAACTGTTTGTAACTTCATCTCTCCTCTCCTTTCTCAAAACTCTTCAGTTCTTACCTGATCAGTCTCATGAAATACCATTTTGGTAGAGTTGTGATCATTTTGGCTAGCCATAATTTATGTACTTACCTATCAAATTAATTCATATATTCAATTTGACTATTTTCTCTTGATGAATGTAACCGCAATAGTTGAAACTCTTAGCTGCTTAATTATATTGTAGAAGAAACAATTTTACCATATTAATCCATATTGTTATCATGTAGGCAAGTGAGACAATGAATGACTTACGTCTTTCTGGTGGGAGTGGTGAGGGTAAAAAGAAACATTGATTTGGAGGAATCTTGAGCAAAACACCAAAAGAAAAAGGGTGGTTAGGCCTTGGTTTTTATGGAGTATAAATATAGCTCTTCCCTGTAAAGTGGTTGTGGAGGTTCAGTATTAAGCAGATTCCTTGTGGGCTTTCGTAATCAAGAGAGTGGGTTTACTTAATTAAGAGCAAATAAAGAGTCCAAGCCAATCTGTGGGTTTCCTTTGATTCCCTCCTTAAACAAAGTCTATTTAAACTGCAATGGTACAATCTACTACTCAGCCACCTTTTCTTTGCTTACTAGTATATCTTTTTTTTTTATACAAGGATTTCGGGGGAGGGGGGTTACATTATATATACATACATATATATATATATATATTGGGTATCGACCTAGCCCGACAAGACCGAGTCCTCTCACATAACATGTGAAGAAATACCACTACGTCAAAGCACTAAATGGCTGCTTAGTGGTATATCTTGAAACCTTCAGTTTCATAGTAACCTGACCAACACAGAATTCCAAGATTGCGCAGACCCATCTATCCTTCTAACTAATATTTCCTTCAATCCCAATTGTATATAGAACATCGTGGACTATTTGTCCTACTGATTCGTTTTCGAGCAAATATTTCTTTATCCAGCTGGTCATAATCACTTAGATCCTCAAACTGATCCATTTAAGTTGGTTTTTAAGGGCTGATATTCCCTCTATGTGCAAATTCTCCTTTAGTTCAGGAAAGATTGCCATATTCCCAAGGATGAAAATATCGATATCGACGGATATATCGCTAGTTAAATTTACGGATATCTCGCTCCAAATATCGATATCGTTTACAATCTGTTAAACAGTGTACAGAACAGTGTACACTTGTCTAAGACAGACCCGTGTACACCTGTTCAAACATCATTGGATATCACAGTTAGACTAGACATCTGTTTAGACCTAGACACCTGTACTCTAGTTAGTTTGTAGCAGTTACTTACTTAGGACAGATGTCCTAATCATATTTAGATGGGAGATAACTGTCACATCTTATCTCCCATACTGATGTGTATAAATATGCCTAGTTGGCTTGTAAATGATATCAGAAAATTATATCTTTCTACATGGTATCAGAGCCATCTGTCTGATCACCATAAACCGATCCCTCACAAACCCTATCTATGGCTGCCGATTCCTGTTCCTCTCCTATCTCTTCCCCTAACGTTTCCACCTTAGTTTCTGTGAAATTGAGTGAAACCAATTACCTTCTATGGGAAAGTCAAATTAAACCTTTCCTCATTGGCCACAATTACTGGCGTTTTATTGATGGCACTCATCCTCCTCCTCCTCCTACTATTCTGTCTTCCCTGAATCCTGAAACCTCACCCCAATCTGACTCTGAACACTCTGCCCTAACATCAAATCCTGTACCCGTGCCTAATCCTGCCTACCTTCTCTGGTTCCAAATTGACCAGACCTTAATTAGCATGCTTCGGGCCACTCTAACCGAACCTATTCTATCCCAAGTTGTGGGTCTCACCACCTCTCGTGCCATCTGGGATTGTCTCAGGCAAAACTTCTCTCAACAGTCTCTTGCAAATGCCACTAACCTGCGTTTTCAGATCATGTCTCTCACCAAAGGGTCCAGAACCATCTCTGAATACCTTACCCATGCCAAGACCCTTGCTGACTCTCTTGCTGCCATAAATGAACCCTTCTCACCCACAGACTTAGTCACTGCTGTTCTTCGTGGCCTAGGACCAGAATATACCATCTTAGTCACTGCAATGCTCAACTTCCCACCCCTGCCTCCCTTCTCTGATCTTAGAGCCCGTCTTCTATCCTTCGAAGCCCAACAAACATCCAGTTCTGCATATACCACTGCTGCCACTCCCACAGCCCTTTACACCACCTATGCAGGCCCTACTGCCCCTAATGCTCGTGGCCGTCCCTCTTACTACCGTGGCTCCAAACCTGGCCGTAATTACAGACCCTTCACCCGCAGAAATTCTGGCCGATATCCCACCAATCCCTCTCCTGGCATTCTCGGCCCCACTCCCTCTCATGCTTCACGCCCCCAAGGCCCACAGTGCTGGTCCTGCAATCGCTTTGGCCATGTTGCCACACACTGCCCACAGACCACCCAATCTGCAGATCATGATCTCTCACAGGCCTTTGCTGGCCTTCATCTCGCTGCTGTCTCAGACCCCAACTGGTATCCGGATAGTGGAGCAACTAACCATGTTTCCATGAACCCTGCTGCTCCACAGTCCACAGCCCCTACCTCTCAAGACCAGATCATGGTCGGCAATGGCCAAACCATGCCCATATCCCACACTGGTAACATTACATTCTCCTCTGGTCCGTTTCTCTTTAAACTTACAGATGTCCTACATGTTCCCACTATCCGCAAAAACCTCCTCTCTGTTGCTCAATTCACCAAAGATCAAAATGTTAGCCTCACCTTCTTTCCTACACACTTTATTATCCGGGATTTAACCACCAACTCTATTCTTTTTCAGGGCCCCTGTAAGGATGGATTATACCCCATCAAGCCACACAACCCACCACAAGCCTTCCTCACCACGGCTACCCCCACTCTGTGGCATCAAAGGCTAGGCCACCCATCTCACCAAGTCCTACGCAGGCTGGCAAATCAGAACCATCTCAGTTCTTCTGTTTTCTCTACTACTAGTCCCTTTTGTAATCAATGTGTATTAAGCAAATGTACTAGACAGTCCTTTTCTTCTGTTAATCACACCTCTCAACATCCGTTTGATTTAATCCACTCAGATGTATGGATGTCCCCTGTATCTTCAGTTTCTGGTTATAAATATTATGTTCTATTTACGGATGACTACACCCGTTTTACTTGGATTTACCCCCTTCGACTCAAATCTGAAGTCTTTGCCCACTTCACCAGATTTTTTACTTATGTTCAAACTCAGTTTTCCACCACCATCAAACAATTTCAGAGTGATGGTGGCAAAGAATTTGCCAACAATTCATTTACCACATTTTGCACTAACCATGGCATCCATCAAAGGTTCTCATGCCCCCATACCCCTCAACAAAATGGCCTGGCCGAAAGAAAGAACCGACACATTTCTGAGGTTGGACGCACCCTCTTAATCACTGCTGGTCTTCCCTATTGCTACTGGGCAGAGGCAATTACCACGGCAGTTTTTCTAATCAACCTTCTACCCACCCTTGTCCTCAAATGGTCATCACCCTATTTTCAGCTACACCAGAAACAGCCTCCCTATCATCTCCTTCGCACCTTTGGCTGCTCCTGCTTCCCATATCTTGGTGATTATACCAAACACAAGTTAGAACCTCGATCTGTTTCTTGTGTATTTCTCGGGTATAGCCCCTCCCATGCTGGTTATCGATGTCTACACGTCTCCACTGGACGTGTTTACATCAGCCGCCATGTCATCTTCAATGAATCTGCCTTCCCATTCACTAAGCACCCAAATCCTACCCCTACTTTCTCCTTCATCCCCATCCAACACAAATTCAATGATCTCAGCCCACAAACTGAACCCACCTTAACATCTGTTCACCCAAATCAGACCCCAGTATCCATTCCTCCCACCTCTGCATCTCACTCTTCAAGTCCTCCTTCCCCACAAACACTATCTCCAATAGTCCCTCCCTCCTCACCACCCTCGACAGTTTCTGCTCCAGCACCACCATCTGCCACCACCACAGAAAACTCGTCCATATCCCCCTTTAGCAATCAAATTCCCCCCAGAAACACCCACCCTATGATCACCCGCAGCAAGGCAGGGATCTCCAAGTCCCGAAACCTATTACATGTCTCCCGCTACCCTCTCCCCCAACTATACACTACTTTTCTTGTCCCCCCCTCAGAACCGACCACCTACAAGCAAGCTTCTAAATCCCCTCATTGGATTCAAGCCATGAACACAGAATACAGTGCTCTGCTCAAACAGCACACCTGGACTCTTGTTCCCCTGCCTCCTACAGCCAATACAGTGGGTTGTAAATGGGTCTACCGCATCAAGCGCAACGCAGATGGCACACTTGAGCGATATAAAGCCCGCCTAGTGGCCAAAGGCTTCCACCAGCAAGAAGGACTTGACTACCAGGAAACCTTCAGTCCTGTGGTCAAACCAGCAACCATCCGAGTTGTTCTTACCATTGCTGTGTCCCTCAACTGGCCCCTCCGTCAAATGGATGTCACTAATGCTTTCCTACATGGCAACCTAACTGAAGAGGTGTATATGCAACAGCCACCTGGCTTTATTGACCCCAACCGGCCCACTCATGTTTGCCGCCTCAACAAAGCCCTCTACGGCCTCAAACAAGCACCCCGTGCCTGGTTTGAACGCTTCAGTTCATTTCTCCTTCAACACGGCTTCATTCAAAGTCGGGCTGACCCATCTATGTTTGTGTTCCACAACAACAGCTCCCTAATGTTCCTCCTCCTCTATGTTGATGACATCATATTGACAGGTAACTCAACCACTACAGTCTCCCACTTCATGCAAACCTTAGCCCGTGAATTTGCCATCAAGGACTTAGGTCCTCTCCACTACTTCCTCGGTGTTGAAGCCACCAAAACAGCATCTGGCCTTCATCTCACTCAGAATAAATACACCACCGACATCCTCCAACATAGTGGGCTCACTGATTGTAAACCAGCCCCCACTCCAGTTGCTGCCAAAACCAGCCTTTCTGCCTATGATGGACAGCTCCTAACCGATGCCACTCTCTACAGACAACTAGTAGGTGCCCTACTCTATTTAACCTTAACTAGACCAGATATTTCCTATGCTGTCCAACAGGTTGCGCAGTTCATGAGTTCCCCCACAGAAAGTCATCTCACTGCAGTAAAACGCATCATCCGGTATTTAAAGGGTACATTGGGTACAGGCATACACATCCAACGCAGCCCCCTGCCTCTCCACATCCGTGCCTATTCTGATGCTGATTGGGCAGGTTGTCATGACACCAGACGATCCGTGACTGGCTTTTGCCTATTCTTGGGTCCAAACTTGATCTCTTGGTGTGCAAAGAAACAGAAAACAGTCTCCCGTTCTAGTGCAGAAGCAGAGTACCGTGCTCTCGCCTACACCTGTGCAGACACTCTATGGACTCTCAGCCTACTTCGAGAACTCCATCTTCAGCCTCCCCTACCGATTCTACTTCACTGTGACAACATCAGTTCTGCCTACATGACCAGCAACCCAGTGTTTCATGCCAGAACAAAGCACATTGCCTTGGACTATCACTTTCTCCGTGAAAGAGTAGCCTCTGGCACCCACCAAGTCAAGTTTGTCCCTTCTGCCCACCAGCTTGCGGATCTGTTCACCAAAGGTCTACCAGTGGCAAGACATCGCAGCCTATCCAACAAACTCGTCACCCAAAGGGTGCCTAGTTTGCGGGGGGATGTTAAACAGTGTACAGAACAGTGTACACTTGTCTAAGACAGACCCGTGTACACCTGTTCAAACATCATTGGATATCACAGTTAGACTAGACATCTGTTTAGACCTAGACACCTGTACTCTAGTTAGTTTGTAGCAGTTACTTACTTAGGACAGATGTCCTAATCATATTTAGATGGGAGATAACTGTCACATCTTATCTCCCATACTGATGTGTATAAATATGCCTAGTTGGCTTGTAAATGATATCAGAAAATTATATCTTTCTACACAATCAATAAAAATGACGGAAATTCGGTCTAAAAATTGGAAATTTGGAATGAAACTATGAGAAAAACTTAAGTAACCAATGATGATTATATAGGATTAATAAAAACTATAAAATGACTTTGATATAATAAATATATGATGAATAATATGATACAATAGAGTTCTGCCGATGACTAATAATATAAAATTTTAAATATAAACATAAATTGAAGTGAATTACTATAATTGAATGTTAATATAGTTAAAACATAAAAATAAGCATAATAATGAAGTTTACATTTACATAATAATTTAGAAAATCGGGAATTTGTATTTACATAATAATTTAGAAAATTGGATATTAATTAGTGAAAATTGGACGTAAAACGAATTCTTATTAATCGTATGCTCATCTGATATTTTTCTAAAATCCATTAATATTCAAATAAGTTTCTTCAATTCAACATAATTTACTTGAATTGAATTCAACATAATTTGCTTCAAATTAACCATCTCTACTCTAATCATTCCATTCAATATAATTTGCTTCAAAAATTCATTAATATTCAAATTAACCTTATATTTATATTTCCAATTTTTTTTATATCAAATACTAATTTAAATATAAAATATATTATATTATATTTTCAGAAATGTACCCATATGTTATCCAATTAATTTCAAAATTGTACTATTAAACTAAAAAAAATAAAAAAATTCATGTTGGACGGATGGCCAGTCGGAAATTCCGATATATCGAGCGATATATCGGCAAAAGAAACGATAGTCTTGATCAACACCTCATTTCCCGCTGCTAATGGTAATTTTGATAACTGACAATATAATACTTTAAACATAAAAAAATAATAATACTTTAAAACATAAATAAAAATAAAAACATAATAGATCTCATAATATAGAACTAAATTGGGAGTTAAACTTCGATTTTTTCATGTATTTCGAGAAGTTCGAAGGAAATATTCTAAAAAACGAAATTCAAAGTGAAAAGACTGAATTTGTAAAAAAAAATTAGAAAATAAATTAGATCTAAAGAAAATAAAAATAATATTATTTTTAATTGAATTATAAATGTTTAATTATATTTAATTATAATTTATTTTTCCAAAACCATAATTGAATGTGGGTTGGACACTTGGACCCAAATACCTTTGTTGGATTTTAATGAGAAAAACCGTATCTCAAAAAAGTGTTTGTTGCTTTGTGCAACATAATTAAATCATTTCTCTCTCTCCCTCTCTCTTTCCCCCTCTTTCCTCTTCCCGAAGGCCTTCATCTTCTTTCTCTTTCTCTGCAAGTCTGCAACCAAGCAAAATCAAGTTGAATCTAGGGATGAAAACTCAAGTACTCAACCTCACTTTTCACACAAATCATTCCCTACTTCGAGATGAACAAGATGAAGAAAGCCCAGCCCTCCTTTGCCAGCCTCGACGCCGGAGTCTAACGGATTCGAAATTTGAAGGTACGGCGGCACTCGAAATGTTGATGAAATCGGTAGTTATCGGTGAATATCGCCGATATTCTCCGATATTTGGCCGATATTACCGATTTTAGGAGAAGATTTTTCTTCACCCCCGCCTTACCAGCCGGTGGTCGGAAAAACCGATATATCGTCCGATATATCGGTGATATTACCGATTTTTCCATCACTGCATATTCCAGAAAAGATCATGTTTGCATGCCTATCTCGTCATTGGTGTGTTGAGTAAAGGGCGTAGATTTGGGTGCATTATTTTTGCACAGCAACTTTACCAGGCAGACTTTCGTTTTGGCTGCTGGAGGTGTTTGGTTTGCGGTGGGCATGCCAACAAACTGCATTACTGTTGTCAGAAGGGTATCCGATAGAAGAGACTAATATGAAGGTGCTCACTCTGCCTAAATATATTGTTCTGTCAGTTGGTGGTGTGAATAGTTGTCGAGGAACAACATAATCTTCCCACAACAAGGAGAAAGTGATGGAAATCTAGGATTGAATCAGATTACTTGCTTCCCTCTCGGCTTCTCTGTCACAACATTTCAACAACATTTCTTGTAGTGTGATTTTTGTTGACTGGAGGGGTGCTTTGTACTTAGAGCTTTCTGGGATGGGTTCTGTATGTTGGTTTAGGCTTTCTCTTTGGAATTGCGTTTATTCTGTTCTTTTAGGTGTTCCATGCACTATTTGCCCATGCCTCTATACTCCATGTGTTTTCTCTTAATAAATCATGTGTTTCTCATCGAAAACATAGCGATAATAATAAGAATAATAATAAAATCCACACACACACACATATATACGTATTCCAATAAAAGAAAAATTCCTTGCATGCCAAATTGCAAACACAGAATGCCAAGTCAACAACAAACCTTTTTTTTGGCTGCTTGGAATAAAGATCTCACACGCCGAGCACCAACTCCAACAAACCTATCATACAAGTAACATGAAATATTAAGTGATTCTGAGAACCAAGCAATACCAGTTCATATAAGACAGCTCAGTTCTTAAGCAGAAACTAAAATTAGATCTCAGTTGATTAACTATCTTAATTTGTTTTTTTAAACATGAAAGCTTCATCTTTGAAGAAGGTCGCTTAGTAACTACCTGAACTATATGGTTGTGCTGCTCATAGAAAAGTAACAAAATAATGAACCTATGAACAGCAGTATATGTATCAACTAAATGCTACCAAATCCCTTATAATAGCCAAGTGGCTACAAATACCAAAAAAGAAACTTGATAAAGCAAATCAACAGCAAGAAACAGCACATTGCAACGCTTTCAAGCCCGCCCAAGATCTGATATTAAACGTCTTTGAAGTTGAAGAATTCTAACTCTTACAGCCAAAACTACTGACTAGAAAAGCTTTACAATGACATGATAATAAACAAGTTAAGGTAAACAGGTAACAGCTGTAATTCAAATTCCAGGTACTGACCTGACAATCATGGGTGAGACAAAATTGAACAATATAGAAGAATGTGCAGTCAACATATGGTGATAACAGGAAAAAGGTTTACAGAGATAGAAAAAGAGAAGCATCATAAGGTAAACGGTATTTTGTTGGTGATATATGTGAATCATTGTGATAGGAAGCCAAGATTGATAACGAAAAGAACTTGTGACAACACAGTCATTGTACGGCATTTATATCATTACAAATGTGCTAATTGGTTTTAACGTCCAAGGAAAGTAAAAATTATTTCACCAGTCCAAAATACTAATAAGATTGCAAATCAGCCCAACAGAATCTAGTAAATAGCACGTGATACTGTTATTTAAATTAATACTGTTTATTGCATCTATAGCACAAGGAGAGGAAAAAGTATAGTAGATGCCAGAAAACAAATATCGGAAAGCATAGAGCTTTCAACAAACACAGAAACAATGACTCACATTTCCTCAAATTCAGACCCTGCTCTATAGAAAAATGGTACACCGGCTTCTCCAGCAATAGCCTTCAAGGTAGAACATAACTCACATTATGATAACTAAATCCATAAATAATTACCACATATGATTAAAACAATGACATTTAAGATAGAATTTACTAGTGAAAGCAAGGTAACCCGATATACTTACAGAGGATATCACAGACCCATGAAAAATTGCCACATGATTAAAACAATAACATTTAAGATAGAATTTATAGAATTTACTAGTGAAAGGTAGGTAACCCAATATGCTTACAGAAGATGCCAGACAGGTACAATTTGACTACAGTAAATAATTACCACATATGATTAAAATAATGACATTTAAGATATAATTTATAGAATTTACTGGTGAAAGGAAGGTGACACGATATGATTACAGAAGATGCCACAGACAGGTACAATTTGACTTGTACACGAGAAGACAATAAGTTGACCACTTATGGATTTATAACCAACATGCCTTCACGGTATCAAGCCAGTGGGATCCAATACAAGCATACAGGATTTTGACATATCCATTTTCCATAGGTCAATTAAGTCTGGAAGGTAAAAACCATATATTGTTAGATCTAATTCATCCTTCACTCTTGAAATCTGCCTTTATAATATTACTCCTTTCAGAGGTTTGCTGCAAAACTAATTATTAAGGCATCTTGATTTCAGACAAGCATTTCGTCATTATATCAAGTACAACATATTCATTGGCTTAATTTCTTGAATTCTCAAGTGCAGGGTGGCTCTCGACTTCTTACAAGTATGATTTGGAATTTATGGGTTTCGAGATTGAAAGTGTTGTAATATCTAATTTTAATTTAAACATTGTCCTTTCCTATTTAAAAACCCAAATAGGTAGCTGAGTGACCTTGTAACATTTGGGTGTTGGAGCATGTGAAAAAAAGTGAGAATTGTCAAAATTTGAAGAAATCCGACTTGAAAACAACATCTGATGCTGGTGCTGAACACCCCATGGGTTCGGTGGTTAGGTGCCGAACACGCTATTATGTGCTTGGTGGTTGAGTGCTGATTGCCTATTATCTGTTCTATGTGCAAGTGCCATACACTACTACTTTATGGTCTAATTGGAAGTCTATATTTCATTCAGTATTTGGGGTGAGAGAGTCAATAATTGGGTATGTATAGAAGTAGCCCAATACACGATCGTCATTAGGTGTCAGGACAAGTTGCGGAGAAAAATTCCTGGAAATAATCATATTTGCCATACACAGTGTCACAAAGCATTACGGAGAAGAAATATGTGTCATATTCCAAACACAAATTTTCAAGAAAAATGAGGAATTTAGGTCACCTTACCTTAGCAAGCAGAGTCTTCCCGGTTCCTGGCGCTCCTGTCAAAAGAATTCCCTGCAATTTAAGTATTTCATATCATATGTTATATTAAGCCAAAGAAAAAAGCTTAAGGGGAGCCAAGTTTTTTTTTTTTTTTAATAGAAATCCACGCTTAAAAATGTCAATAGAAATACTGAAAAGTAGAAAATCCACAGAAATAGCAGCATAAATGTCAACGTCAATAAAAATCTTGGTAAAAATTATGAAAACTATTGAAATACACATGCAGGAAATAAAACTTCAGAAATATTAGACCAATCAACAGTGAATGAATTAAAATGTAAAATTCATAAAAGAAAAACCCATATATTTTACATGTACGGTGAAAACAAGTGTTGCAGACAGATATGAACTTAAAACAAAGCATGAATTAGTTCTCTAATTAGTAGACTTTACTTTTGAAAAATATAAAGGCGAGGGGTGGATTTGGGCTAAGCCACACAACGGACCAGCCATAACTAGGTATCTAACTCAACACAACTATAAATCGTAATTGCCATCCATGTGATTCGAACCTAAGACCTCCCATTCACAAACTGAGGAGGAAAAACGCTAGCCTGTAGTTAATTTTGCTACCCGAGGTATCAGCCACATCAAAGATTTCACTGAAATTTAAAATCAGTGTCTCCAACTCATCACTGAATATCAAAGATTTTCCCCAATAAAGCAATTTAAAGGGTATGTCAATGAAACTTCGGAATTTCAACAACATTTGGAAAAGACTTTCCAATGCTAACCAATGCTAGGTAGCATTGTTAGGGTACCCAAATCTCGACTAAGACAAATATATAATAAACTTATCACAAACTGTAAGAGAGCAGAAGATAAAAAGCAAAGTATTAATGATCAAAGTAATGCTACTGTAATTAATTAATTTTAAGAAAAGATGATTCTTCTTAATGTATTCTTCAGGTAGCAAGATGATAACAGGTAAAGTGCTCAGCAGAATGAAAGTATAGAAGAGTACTCGACCCAAAGTACGTATAATCGAAAAGCAAGCACAAACCTTTGGCAACTTGCCGCCGAGGCGAGTAAACTTAGTTGGGTTCTTCAGGTACTCTACTACCTCCTCAAGTTCCTGCTTTGCATCATCACAACCTTTTACATCTTTAAATGTTTTAACATTCTGCAAAAAATAATAATAAATAAATAAATAATCAAGATGGCAGGGATCTTGGTGAACTGGTAATTTTGAATGATTGATCCTCCCAACACCACTAAGAAACATAAGGTACAATTTGACTACAAACTCAAAGACAAAACCAATGTAGTTACTCACAATTAATAGATAATACAGCACTACCAAATTCTACAAAACATTCAGTGGAAGACAATACTATTGACTGAAATAGACAGTTATCTTCTGTTTATTAAACTGCTCTAAAACTAATTATCATTAAAGATTTTTAGAGTTTACCTACGTAGTTAACTAATGAAACCTAAATCCTTTATCTTCTTCTGTCAGCGGAGAGAGAGAGAGAGAGAGAGAGAGAGAGAGAGAGAACCAATTGTCATAAGTCTAATATATCACCATACTCAAAAAGAGAATATGAGGCATCTACCTTTTCTGGTGTGACCTCTTTATTCAACTCTTTTGGTGTGTAGGAAGAACTTGTGCCAACACCAGAAGTACCTATGCCACCCAAGCTCCCAAT
The DNA here is from genome assembly GCA_032719365.1 of Prinsepia uniflora. Lineage (NCBI taxonomy): Eukaryota > Viridiplantae > Streptophyta > Magnoliopsida > Rosales > Rosaceae > Prinsepia > Prinsepia uniflora. The sequence continues at coordinate 371,488 of CM064874.1, forward strand.
GTACTTTTGAAGAGCGGCAGCACCCATGAACCTTAACAAGTTTCATATTTAATATAAGAACATTCAAGGTTAATGCAATTAACTAGTAAATAGGAAAAGACAGAGCGACTACAGAAAGTAATGTTCATACCACACTAATCCAACAGCAATTGTGAACAAGATAGTAGAGATAAGCTCTTGGGCAAAACGAGATTTGTTTGAAACTTTACGTTCAACCTAATGAATTAAACATATAGTGGGATTAGGGATTAAAGAAGAAAATTCAGGTGGGAGAGAGATACAAAATCTTCAGATGCAATTATAACAAAATAAAAAACCAGGTGAATAAAACACAATGCTGACAGCAGTCTTCTGCACCAAGATTACACTTTAGGCTGATAGTTACCATCGTCACGTGCAAGGGCTGCCTCTCATTTATTCCAGGGCTGAGAAAGAGCTCATCCATATTGCCTGATGCACGCTGCTTCAACTCTTGCAACTGCATATATACTCACTAATTATTCAAATAAAACAACTACATCAAAGGGAACACAAGAAGAAGCAAAGAGGCATGTCGAGAGAACGCAATTGCTGAGCCAGGGTTAAAAAGCCAACAAATCAAACATCCAACAATATGATGAGACTAAAAAACCAAGATTTCAAAGCCATGTTAAGAAGAAAAAATATTTAAGGCCAAATTTATAGAAGGTTGACGGGTTTAGCAACATGGAAATTACTAGTACTTTTTCTGATACATTAAGGACATTCTTTTTCAACTCAATGCATATCTCTGATAAAGCGCACATGTAATGTAGTGGTAAAGAAGCACAATTAAAGATGATCAATGAAGAGTAGATATTCAGGTCATAATATGGTTGTATCAAGGTTGCCATTTCTATATGTTGTGGAGGATATGACATGGAACTATATAGACTATTCATAATCTTGTCCTGGCTCGGGTAGCCCTTGTTTCTGGTGTTTCAGTAGGCTAAAATGCATCAACATGTTACTACAAATATATTTTCATGATATACGTATCAATTTATATAATGACTGAGTCTATGTTACTTTCTTTTTCTTTTATTTTTTGTCTTATTTTGGAAACACAAGCTCATGTCAAATAGAACTTAGTGCATGTGGGATGAGTTGATAACTGAAAAGCAAGGGTCAATGTGGGGTCTAGAGGTTGAAACAATAAATCCCACTTCCACATCAATGTCAACAGCTCTTATATAATCTGAGATACCATTTTCCAGTTTTCTGAAGCCGACTCGAATATATAGAGCAACAAGTGGATAATCATTCGGACAATTACATGCACATTACATTGTCAAACATAGGAGATTAATTCATTCGACCCAAGTGAATTTTCCATACTCTTTAGTACCTCTTTTCCATTTTCCATCTGTAGCATATTGGTAATTCACTGATATAACTTGAAATTCTATTAAAACCCAAAAAAGATGGGACAGTTATTTTAGCTTGAAAGAAAATTACAACATGAATCACACTCAAGACCAGCATACAAGAACTCGCTAGAAAGAAATACAAGATGGTGAAGGATGTGATGCTATAATGGAGAAAAACCATACAGAGGAGTTTTCTTTTTGGATGGGGGAAGCAACAAAAATACAATGCAGAGCCACTTGATTACCAATGAAGGAAGAGTAGAAGGCTTCCCAGACTCCTCATCTGGAAGATATTCTGCAATTGCATCAGTAACCACAAGAGCTCGAAGATACTCAGCAACTCCTTTACTGTCCACACTATGATCCCTTTGTTCAAAGCGCTTAATGACAGACTCAGGACTGAAAAAAAATACCAAAGCTTAGTTTAACTACGAACAATGAGGTGCGGGAAGTATAGACCCAAAAGGCGCACGACATGGGGAGATGAAGAAATAGATCAAATCGATCGTACATGTGTCAATCATACCATGGAAACGCACTTTCATAATATATATAACTATACAAACATAAACAAACCAAATTCTATTTTGATCAGATGAAACATGATGTACATGTAATTATGAAAAGCTAACCAAGGTTTTTTTTTTTTTTTTAAATTTAAGGGAACTGGAAATATCTTTCTATTGCCAAAAAGTGAAAATTTAGCCTGCTGATTCAACAAAAGAAAGATGTTAAATTTAATTAATTTCCAAACTGATTCCTATTCCCTTCTAACAAAATAGACCACAACCAGCATCAAGGGGATCCCAAGTCTCAACAGCCATATTATTCATCTTCACAAAACCTCCATTCCAAGAGCACAGTCACTCCACAGTCCACACAGAACATGACACCAGCAAAGAAAAACCAAACATAACTCTATATACTTTGCAAAAAGGAAAAACAGATTATTTTCTCAGTAATAATAAGAATTATACAACAAATTAAAACTACATTCTCTACGGCCTAACCTGTGCTTGTTGAGTTCTGCCAATAGAGCACTCTGCTTCACAGCGTCTTTGGGATTTGCGTCGGCCTCTGCGATCAAACGCTCCAACCGTTTTTCCTGCCGCCAAAATGGCCACCAACTGAAAAAATCGGAGGCCAAGACGTTGTCAAAACCTCGTTTTGCAGTTGCCCACAAGCCCATCAAGAATACTACCAGTGGTATCCCAGCCCCACCATTTTTCCCCACCAAATTCCCATTCTTTCCCTCAGTTTCCACCACGCTCTCACTCTTTCCGCCCTCAATCTCCAAACCCACTTCCCCAAACTCACTCTTCGTCTCGGTTTCCAATCTCTGGACAGAAAATTTATCAGTTTCCGGCTTCCCCGCATCGGAAATGGAGCTATCACCGCCACTAAATTCATTCAAACTCGATTCTTCTACCTCAGAACTCAAATGGGAATCCACCAAACCCGATTCTTGACTCATATTCGCATTTTCAGGGTGCAATGTGCAAGAAAGCGATGATGTACGAGGGAAAAATCGGAAATTTGGACAAGTTGGTGGTGGTGTACGTAAAGGATTAGGGAGAGAAAGCGGGGTGTACGTAAAGGAGGCGCGTCGGAAGAAGTGAAAGCCATTGAATTTAGGATTAGGAGGAATTGGAGAGAGTGAAAGGTTAAGCAGAAGCGAAACCTGCAGTGTTGTCATTGCTTAGGGTTTTATCAAATCACTACTCCCTTCTCTCTTTTCTCTCGCCTTCGCCGTCTCCGTCTTCTCGCTTGTACAAAAGGGAGGGGCTTTTAGTTCTTTTTGGGTCAATGTGTGCGAAGAGAGTTTGAGAGCCACAAAACTGAGTGGGGAAGCATAGAAAGAAACAACCTTATCTTTGGGATTGAAATTGGCGCCGGCTTGTACTCAAGCCTTTTTGTCCACTTCTCTCTCTACTGCTGTGGATGCTTCTCTCGTGCCCCCATTCACATCGATACCCAATACCATGTTACAAATGTTATTCGAAATTTAACCGTAGTCTACTCTCATAGACGTCATAAATGTCACTCTCTACGTACTCCGTGAGTTTTGTAGGTATCATAATTAAGGATGAAAATATCGATATTGACAAATATATCGTTAGTTAAATTTACGAATATTTTATTCTAAATATCGGTATCAATATTGATATCATTTACGATCAATAAAAATGACCAATTGTGAAGTTCCACAAATGTCTTTTTCTAATTTAATATACTTTTATCCACGTAGGTACCATATTGTATTTTCACGAAAAACATAACAATTTAGACGAAAAAAGAGTTAAGTGACTCTACTCGACCATTTCACAGTCAATAACGAGTTATAGGGGTACAAATATACTCCATAAATTTTATTAATAATAAAAAAGAAACCAAAAATGATAACCTTTAGGCTCAGCAAACTGGGTTGTATAGAGTCGTGTTAGCACTTCGCAGTAGAAAATAAACACATCCATCCACTTTTCCCTCCTTCTCTCCCCCCTCGCTGCTCGTGAGATCTCACAGTTCGGCATCCTGACCACCACTATCCCATGGCTTACGAAGACGATCCGTACGCAGCTCTTTCTCGGAAAGTTAGAGTTTTCTTCGATTCAACGCATCTAATATCATTATTGGTTTCAGGTACCGTGACGAAGATGGGGAGCCATTGATGGACTACGATGACTTCGGAGCGGGTCGTGACCCATCTCCCGACCCTCACCACGATGACGCCCTCGAAGATAACGACGATTGGCGCGACCGAGATCGGTCCCAGACCCCTGTCCACGAAGCGGACGCGTCGTCTTTGAGATCCAAGCCGAGGAAGCGGCTAATCAAGAAGAGCAACGTCGGAAAATTTCCCGTTAGCTCTGATTTGGCGGACGATGATGGGGAGGATGACGAAGAGAGCAGTCGGAAGAGGTTGAGGAAGGAGAAGAGGCATAAGGGAGAGAAATTTCCCAAGAGATCTTTTTCCGACAAGGCGGCCACAGATGGGGAGGTCAAGGAGTTGTGGGACACCATCGCTGGCGATTCTGAGGTAATCATGAATAATTTATCTTGTTTTAAGTAATAGGGTTTTAGTTTTCATGATCATATATATCCAGGGTTATTTGATTGCATTGCTTTCTACTGTTCAATCATCGAGTTTAATTGTTTTATGTTTGAATTATAGGCCGATGAAATGCCATGTAGATTGAACAGCCTGATTTCTATATGTAAAACAACTTTTATCTGGAATTTATTTAATTTATGCAGTTGTGCTGTCATGCTTTTGCAAGAATAATGATATATAATGAAAAATGTCCTGGTCCTTATGCCATTTTCTACTGAAAGATTTTTCATCTAAATAGTGGCAACTGCAATTTAATCGGTTTGAATCAAACCTGTTTGCTTGATGATGTTCTGAATCTATAGATTTTAGATTCTTGTGCCTGCTCCTTCAAGTTTCTGTTTGGTTAGTGATCTTTACTTCAGTTTACTATTACAGGTTACTAATTTCTTTTTTCTCTTCAATGGAATAGGATGATCAAGAGGGTGTCAGGACTTATGATGATGAAAACTTTATAGATGACACTGGTGTGCATCCTTCTGATCGGTATGGAAGTGACAATGACCGCTCTCCTACTCATCACCCTCAGGTTCCTTTTTTGCTTCCAACGCCTCACGTATTTAAAGAACAAAATATATCAGAACTTTGCTGATAGACAATGTTTCTGTCTTCAGCTTATTCATGTTAATTGCAGCTGATGACTAAGGCTGTTGATTGGTCACTACCTGTTCTTGATGGTTGTGTCATGGCTAAATTTTTCATATTTGTTTTGGATTCTTTAGGCTGAAGAGGGTGAGGAAGATGAGGAAATCAAGGACCTCTTTAAGATGGGTAAGAAAAGGAAAAAGAATGAAAAAAGTCCAGCAGAAATAGCAATGCTGGTTGAGAATGTAATGGCTGAGCTGGAGGTTACAGCAGAAGAGGATGCAGAGCTTAATAGACAGGGGAAACCTGCCATTAATAAGCTGAAGAAGTTGCCTCTTCTTACAGAGGTCCTCTCAAAGTAAGCTGATTTCACGTGATGGATAACCCTCTCTGTAGATTTGAAACAATTGAAAGAATGTTCTTAATTTTATATGCACCTTTACAGGAAGCAGCTTCAACAAGAGTTCCTAGATCATGGTGTGCTCACTCTGCTGAAGAATTGGCTTGAACCTCTTCCAGATGGAAGTTTACCAAATATAAATATTCGTGCAGCAATTTTGAAGATTTTGACTGATGTATATACCTTTTCCATTTATTATGTGGCAATATAGTAATGGCTGTCGCCAGTTGGACCTGACTTGTTGCTTCTTTTATGCAGTTTCCTATTGATCTAGAGCAGTATGATAGACGGGAACAACTGAAAAAGAGTGGCCTTGGAAAGGTTAGGATCTTCTTTCTTTAAAAAAAAAAAAAAAAAAGAGAGAGGTTAGATCTTATGAGGCATCTAACTGCATTTCAGTGGTTACAGTTTAACATTAAATGTGATAATTTTTTCTTATTTACTCTTCTTGTCAGGTTATCATGTTTTTGTCAAAATCTGATGAAGAAACTACTTCCAACAGAAAACTTGCGAAGGAATTGGTTGACAAATGGGTAACTTGCTTCTCAATCTAGTACTTGTGTTCAATACATAATATGAAATTTTTTCTGCCTCTATATGTTTCTTTTACGACTGTATACATACATTAAAGAAAAACATTTGTGGACTAATCTGATAGAAGATTCTACGGCGAATAGTTACTCTCTTAGTCCAAGGAACTGTCTAGGAGATTTCTGTTCGATTTTAATTATTTCTTACTTCTAGCTAATGTTCTCTACATGGGATTCTTTTCTTATTGTATCCAATGATGCTGATATCTGGTCTGTTTCACACGACTGCAGAGTCGACCTATATTTAATAAAAGCACAAGGTTTGAGGACATGAGAAACATTGATGATGAGAGGGTCCCCTTCAGAAGGCCACCAGTGAAAAAGTACCGAGGCTTATATTTTCCTCTTGCGTGAACATATCTTTTTGCTACTACTGCATGCATGCATCCAAATTTATCTTGAATTCTTCATTTTCTCCACATCTGGGGCATTTGGTTTTAGTGAATTATATTATGTTTATTATGCAGGCCAGTGAATAATGGTACAGGAATGGAATCTAGAGATGGTGACCTCGACTTGGATGAATTTTCAAGGTATAATGTGGAGATAGATTAAACATGCTTCATGCTAATCCTAAAGAGTCAGTTTCAATTGCTGCTTCTGTTTTAAGGGATTTTTTTTAAAAATTTTAATTTTGACTTCGATGCAGGGAAAAAAAATCTGGCCAATCGTCATCTAGGCAACATGCATCAAGGCCAGAAGCGACACCTATGGATTTTTTGGTGCGCCCACAATCTAAGATTGATCCTGATGAAATTAGGGCTCGTGCTAAACAAGCCATACAGGATCAGCGCCGAATGAAGGTTGGTTTTATTGTTCCTAGTGGTGAATATAGAACAGGTTGAAAAATGTGTCCTGGCTAGTTTACATCGAAGTGAGCATCCTTTTTATCCATTTCTTGCTGCGAGCCGTCTGAAATGGATGGAGAATATTATCATTCCATTTGGTGGTTCATGCTTACAGGGGAGATTATTCTTGTTGTGATGAACTTTAAATGTGAATGGAGCTTTAATTAGGGTGCTCCATTATTATTTGTTTTTGTTTTGGAGAATCTCTTTTACCGTCTCTGGAGACCAGTTTTCCCTGGTTTGAGAATCTCCTTTAGCTGCCTTTAGATCTCTTGCTTGTTTGGTTGTAGTTACGCGCCATTCGGGAGGTCTCTACTTGTATCATATTTCAAGAAAGGTTAATTTTTTGTTTTAAATGGCAGATGAATAGGAAGTTGCAGCAATTGAAGGCGCCAAAGAAGAAGCAGCTCCAGGCCACGAAACTAAGTGTAGAGGGTCGCGGTATGGTTAAGTACTTGTGATCAAACATTCAAATGTACTGTTGTACTCCCCTCTCTGAGCAGGAGAGCACAAAGACAGTTATACTGTTAAAATTCCAAGAGGGCTTTACACTTTGGTGCATATTTCGAATTTCATTTCGGTTGTGGAGATTGCAAAACTGTTGATTAATCATTTGCCTGCAAAGTCAGTAATACCAAGTTCCTAAATAAACATCGTATAAGGGGAGGTTGAGATGACGCTCCAACAATGTTCGTAGCCTTGTACCACAAAATTTTAAAACCACTTCATCAAGTTGAACAATGTTTGAAGAATATAATTCTAATGAAACTATTGTTCTCGAATCTTGCCTAAAAGTTCTTATAGGAATGAATCCAATCCATGGAGACATGAAAATCTGAATATTTGAATATGCACAAATGCCACAATCATGATATAATAAGTAGATCCCAAATAAATTGAATTGCATAAGAAAACAAAAGAAAGCTGTATATAGTTATGTCCATTTGACAAGAAAGAGGAACAAAAGAAAACGGAATATACACATTCCTATAGATATAAATGTAAGCAATTCAATTACCTTTGCACAACATTCCCATCTAAGTTTCACAATGACATTGATCTTCATCAAATTTTATTATTATTATTATTATTATTTACCATTCACATGTAGTATCCCAAAACTGATAACGACTGATTAATTTGCACTGGGGGCGAGCGGACTCACACACATGTAATTGACACCGAATGACTAATTTGCATAGAGACCGAGAAGACACACATTACAACGCATCCTAGATCATAATCAGGAAATAACCCAGGGGCCATCGAACCTAGAACTACACCGAAGGACTAATTTGCATAGAGACCGAGAAGACACATTACAACGCATCCCTGACCACAATCAGGAAATAACCCAGGGGCAATCGAACCCAGAACTAACTAGGAAACTACCGAGCCTGGCAACGCCCTAATAACTGGGTCAACCTGTTGTGGTTAATGTGGGTTAGATTGACTGCATTGAATTTGAACATAAGCAGAAATATACATTTGTGATAGTGGGTGCAATACAGGTGTATGTTCATGACATTATCCTGAGGAGAATCTACGCATGGCGGAAGGGGGCTGGGGAAGTAGCTAAGACTGGGGACATCTTGCCACCCCCTGGGATCACCACTCAGCATCCACTTGTTGAAACTTGAAGCTAAAAGTTTTTTGCCTAGCTTACCACAATCTACTGTCATTTAGTGACAGCCAAAAAAGAAAAGCCAAGCAAATAACACCGGATATTTTCAACATTGCTAGTTTTGTCCATCTTTTCCGAATCTCCTTTCAAATTTCAATACAAAAACAACAAAGACGCAATATATCCTCAAACTGAGTTGGAATAACACTACTAGATTTTCTAAAACACTCAAACACCAAGAATTCAAGGAGAACCTGTGAAAAACAACTCTCAGGAAGACAGCAATAAGAACCTCACATGAAATGGGATCTACTTTAGCCCAAACAACCCACCCACATGTTAAATACTATCAATAAATACATACATACAGACAAACACATGTAAAACACATACACATAAGCACATCCAGTTAACATCCAGTTATGTGAGAAACATATAAGAACAATAATAATCAAGGAGCATTCAATTTGTCCATACCAAGAAAAAGATAAATGCAAGAGGAAAGATCAAGTCACCATTATATACCAGCATTTCAGTGAAAGAAAAAAAAGGAAGATTATATAGCAGCAAGTAATTAGATTGTAGTTCAAGAGCAGTACTTTCATTTTCTACAAATATGACCACACTAGGGTACTTGATGTGCTTTCAACCCTGAAATAAAACAAGGGAAGGAGTCGTCCCAGATATAAGCTATCTTCCCCAGCCAATTGTAAGTAAATCAGGAGGAAGAGAAGCGGGATCAAGTTCCCAACATTCTTTCAATTGGTCTGGAGCTTCTTCACCAGAAAGCTTCCTAGCAGGAATTTGGTGTGAAACTAATCTAATAATATCATTCTTTTGTAGCCATCTTATAGCATGAGACCCAATCTCCCTTCTGTGAAATAATGTCTTGAACCCAGCAACTTTGTCAAGATACCCCATGCTCAAGCCCTGCATCTCACCATAGCTTGTCAGAAACACAACTATGTCATATGATCTCTTATCTTGGATTCCATCCAAAGCTGCTTCCCTATAAAGTGCCCACACTGAACCCTTGTTTGGATAAATATGATAAATATCTCTTGTCGCTCTTTCACAATCCACAACATGAGAAAATATGTTCAATGCATAACTGCAAGTTTTCCTGGCGACCTTAAACCATCCACAAGATACATGGAATCCCATTTTCTCTAAAGAAGAGACCAACTCATCTCCATTTTTCCCAACATCCAACCAACTAATACTCACCTCAAAAGGGTTGATAGAAACAACTTCATCGATCAAACCATAATGCCTTGGCATTCCATCATCATCATCGTAGACAGCCCACACCTGCCCTTTCTTGAAACTTCTCTCCACTCTATCGTTATCAAAATTATAAAAATCCGAATCCCCCACATCCATAATCTTATCACCTCCTAAATCTTCAATCCTTTCCGAAAAGGAGCGGCTCTCAATTTGTAAATTCTTAGCCTTTCTCAAGCTCTTGTCTTTCTTCTTTCTTTCATCCTTTCTATCCATTTTATCTTTCTCAGTTTCCTTGAGCTTCTCTAGCTTCATCTTCCTCAATTCCGACCGCATTTCAGCCAATGTCATCATTTCGTCACCGCTTTTTGCCATGTTGGGTCTAGACCTCTCCATCACCTCTCCAACACTGCTCATTCTCTTCTTCAACTTCCAACCACCACGATCCCCACAACCATTACCATTAGCAGTACCAGTTCTCTTCCTCTTTGCCCTGAGCTCTAATCCTTCACTACCCATTTTCCCTTTTGATGCATAACTCGAATTCTTAAGCCTCCCACTGGTCCTAAGCTTGGCACTTTCACCACTGCCAGTCTCCACAGCCTTAAAGCTCTTCCTACAACTTGGGCAAACCAAATTATGCCCCAAATACGTCCTCTCAAACTGGTGCAAAAGGCGGCAATTTGAACACGCCGTACAAAACGTGTCCTTGTCCAACGCCACACTGGAACCTGAACCCAAATTCCCAACCTCAGCCCCAACACCGCTCTCTTTAATCTTGTCATTCTGAATCTTTATCCTCAGCCGCATATCATACTCCTTCCTCCTAAGCTTGTCGGAGAGGAACCGAAACGCGTCGTTGACGAGTTTGAAAGCTTCTTCAGAACCGGCATGTGGGTTTTTGTCAGGGTGAAGAAGAAAAGCGAGCTTCTTGTACTTGTTCTTAATGGTGTTGATGTGGGAAAAGGGCTCCACCTCGAGGATCTTGTACCAATCGGGATTGGGGCTTTTGGAGGCTGTACTGAGGATCTTGAAGGCGGTTAACATGGAGGAGATGCCATCCAGATTTGGGCTCAGACGCTCTGCTCGTTTTGCGTATTTGACGGCTGATTTGAACATGGAGTCTTTGCATTTGGACTCTGCTACAGATTTCAGCCGCCGAGCTTCTTCCTCCTGCTCTGCCTCTTTCATATCTTTTCGCACTCTTTGAGTTTCTTCCTTGGTTACGGTTTCGGCAAAATTTTCAGAGGGTTAAGCCTTTTAAGACCACGTGTAAACGAGACAATTTTAAATCCAAAAAAGTGTTAAAAGACACAATTTAGTGGGTATATTTAATTAAGATTTTTATAGACTATTAAAAAATTAATAAAAAATTTAGGGTATTTAATTTATATTTTTATAAAAATTTATAAAGTTATTAAATTTTTATATGTATTCAAAATATCAATCAATATTATAGATTTTATTAAATAAAAGGATTTCATGAAATTTGATAAATAATTTAGTGTAAAGTAATTTAGCAAAATTTATGATTTATCTAGTTTCTCTCATTAGATTTCTACAAGTTTATCTACAAGTTTTATATAAGACTTAAAATGTAAGACTTTTTTTTTTGGACATTAAAATGTAAGACTTAAGATTTATAGTTTCTTAAGGGTGTGTTTGTACAAGGAAAAAAAAATTATAATTTCAAATTTCTAATGCATCAATTCTTTTATTTGGATGTATAAATATAAGAATTTAAAATTTTTAAAAAATAAAAAAATTTAATTTTGCCCAAAAAAAAATTCCAAGTTTAATTTCTATATACAAAAAGTGTCATTTTCATTTTTTAATAACTACTATTTATATATGAATATTAAATTATATATTTAAATTTCTTTTATTTTTAAATTGCTCAAATATTAAACTCTATAAAATTTGAAAAATTAATATCCGATAATTTAAAAAATATAATTTAATAAAATTTTAATAATGTTAAAATTCTTCACCGCACGTAAACTAAAAAAAAAATCGAAAAAGGGGAAAGTGAAGAAAATGAAATCAGAAAAAAATGAAAAAGAAGAAGAAAATGAAATTAGAAAAAAAGGGTCAAACAAATGCGTCTCCCAATTCTAGGCTTCAACGCAAAAACGAAATTAAAAATAGAAAATGGGTTAAACGAAAACATCTCCTAATTCTGGGCTTAAAGACAAAAAAAAACCGACTCAACCCTTAATTTTCTCGATCAAAAAAAAAAAAGAAAAAAAAAACGACAGAAAATGAAATTAAAAATAAAAGGGTCAAACAAGAACGCCTGCAGCGTCAAAGCTCAACAACTTCACGAATGACAGCTGAATCTGCCATAAAATCCGATACCTGCCATCTCCTGGTGCACCTTAGCCTCGTACACTGCTGCATATCTCAATATAAACCCGACCCGGAAACCCGAACGGAAAAAAGCAGTATCCTTGGCCGGCGGGTCATCCATTGACTTTGTTAGTGGGGGCTGTGACAAGGTAACTCTGTCTTTGTCTGTTGATTACTGTCCAGTTTGTGAGTTGGCTCTTTGATGATCTGTTGCTTGCTGTGTTTGGTTTGGTTTGGTTTTTTTTTTTATTTTTTATTATTTGATTGGTGGATGTTGTGTGATTGATGATGCATTTTGTCTAATTCGATTGGATTGGCTTTGTTTCGTTTTGTCAAATTTTCTTTTTGCAATGTTCAGCTGCTTAATTGTTATGTTCACCATCCATGCTTGCCATTGCCATTGCCATTGCCATTGCCACCCCCATTGACATTGGCATTGACAATCTGATAAGCTTGGCTTTGCTCTCCTTTTTTATCTATATATATACTGGAATGCAAAGTAATCAACCACTTGATTGGACTTACTACACTAAATAATATTACAGTCGAACATCTCATTTTGTAGTTCCTCTCTGTAGAGATGATCTTTGAAGGAGGAACTACGAAAGGAACTGTTAGGTTCTAATTTTATTTGGTGTATGTAGTCCAATTGAGTGGTTGGGTCCTTATTGTGCAACCAACCACTTAGTTCTTGAGCATTATATATATCTATTCATTGAGTCTCAAGGTTGTGCTAGTTCTGAACGTTTTTAAAGTTCATACCTTGTTTGGATTTCAACTCAAAGACTAGTGCTGTTTTCTGAGAATATCTGGCAAAACAAGGAAAGCAGAATTATTTTACTTATTTGGAAATAAGAGAAAAAAGAAAAGAAAAAAAAGGTGTGACGAGGTTGAAACTGCCGCAGGAGCTGTGCGACGTCAAAACTCAACCACTCACACAACTGAGAGAAAAAGAGAATTAGAAACCACTTCATACACCCTGACAACTGAATCTACCATCTTTGAAGGCAACTATAGAGAGATAGAAGGAATGGAAGCCGTGTAAGTTTTGGATTCTGAATCAAACATTTGGTGTTGTGTGAATGTTTCTCAATTAGAAAGTAAGAAAGTTGATCGATTTATTATTGACTGATTAAAATTGTTGATGAACCAAAACGCAAACAAACAACAAATAGGGTTGCTTCAGCTCCAGGGAAGGTGTTGCTGACGGGAGGTTACCTAATTTTGGAGAGACCCAACGCAGGCCTTGTTCTCAGCACCAATGCCCGCTTCTTTGCCATTGTCAAACCACTTTACCAACATCTCAAGCCTGATAGCTGGGCTTGGGTGCGTGTTCTTCTGCTTCATCTCTGTTGCTGTTGTACCTGTCTCTGTTTGATTGAGAACAACAACGTTTTGGTGTTTCCTCTTTCAGGGTTGGACAGATGTGAAACTGACGTCTCCTCAGCTTTCCAGAGAAAACCTCCATAAACTCTCCCTCAAAAACTTAACACTTGAATCTGCTTCTTCAAGGCAAGGTTTTTGAACTTCGTATTATCTGGGTTTACTTTTCTTTTCTTTTCAATCTTTGATTGTAATTTCTTCAATGATTATCATTTTTTGAACAATGCCGACAATCAATTGTAAATGCCTTTTTTTTTCTTGTTTTATCTGTAAATGCGGTTATATTGAAAGATTTTCCTGCTTCAATTATGCTAAATGTGAGTGTTTTCTTTGGCTTTTTGATATTATGGTTGATTGAAAGTCATAATATTCATGAATCATTAAGGTGGTGCTTACTGAAATGCTTCACAATTTCAGTGAGTCAAGGAACCCTTTTGTGGAACAAGCAGTGCAATACTGTGTAGCTGCTGCTCGTGCAACAGTTGACAAGAATGAAAAGGAATCTTTAGAAAAATTACTATTGCAAGGTAATGTTTATTTCTCTGTAAGTTGCCCATCAGTTTGTTTTAGATTAAAAAATTCTGGATATTTGAAAATCTAATGTTTCGACTGGATTTGTCATGCAGGTCTTGATATCACGATTTTAGGTAGCAATGACTTTTATTCTTATAGGAATCAGGTATCTGACCGCTTTATTTTTCTCAAACTTTTCATTATTTGGTAGCCCTAATTCAAAGGGTTTTTAATTTATTAATTTCAACCCAAATTCCTAATTCAAGATGCTGCTGAGTTGTGCTCCTTGTAGATTGAAGCCCGTGGTCTGCCTTTGACTCCAGATGCATTGGCTGCCCTACCTCCTTTTGCATCAATTACCTTCAATGCTGAGGAATCAAATGGAGAAAATTGTAAGCCTGAAGTTGCTAAAACGGGATTGGGTTCATCTGCGGCAATGACAACTGCTGTTGTTGCTGCTTTGCTTCATTACCTCAGAGCTGTTGATATTCCCTCCTTTCTTCAAGACCGTCAAGAGCAAAAGCACACTGCAGGTCTTGATTTGGTGCATGTGATAGCTCAAACTGCTCACTGTATTTCACAGGGAAAAGTGGGCAGTGGGTTTGATGTTAGTTCTGCAGTTTATGGAAGTCAACGTTATGTCCGCTTTTCACCAGAAGCACTTTCTTCTGCTCAGGTCTCTGTCTCTCTCTGACATGGAATTGGTACCAGATAAATGCACCGTGGCCCTTATTTTTCTAAGTGTCAAAATGGAGTTTGGTATGTTTTTAGTTATGTGCGCATCAAAGTTTATGGTAGACAGCAGTTACTACTTTCTCTCCCATTATTGTTCACTCTAAATAACATTACATTGGGTTTATGATATCCAAGATTTATGAGTTTTGTCCTATTTTCTTTTTGTAATTCGTTTTTCTCTTTTGTGACTCCTGGTTAAATCTTGTTTTCTTAGTAAATTCTCTTAGGGTATGTTTGATTGAGGAACTACGAAATTCCAAGGCATTTAGACAAAAGTAGTTAAAATTGAGGAACTTCAAAATACCAAGGAATTTGTAAATGATGAGATGCAAGGCATTTAGATGGGATTTGTAAGTATCACCTTGATGGGTGTTACTTTGGAAGTCCCTTGTTTAGTGGTTTTGCTATGCTCATGTGGAGCATGTGCTCCCTTGTTAGTTACTTACGCTGATGGTGCTTTCTTACTAATATAGCCTAAATTCCCTGGAACTTTGAAGTTCCTCATCCAAACATACCTTTATTGTCTGCCCCATTGCACTTCACACTCTCTTGAAAAAAGGGAAAGGAAAAGGGAGGGCAACTAAAAGAAAGAAATCAGAGAAGCATTAAGAAGGAAAAATA
Organism: Prinsepia uniflora; assembly: GCA_032719365.1. Classification (NCBI taxonomy): domain Eukaryota; kingdom Viridiplantae; phylum Streptophyta; class Magnoliopsida; order Rosales; family Rosaceae; genus Prinsepia; species Prinsepia uniflora. Next base: position 386,857 of record CM064874.1, read on the forward strand.
TAGGACTAATTGATTCATATGGGTTTCCTGTCTGACTCTAGCTGCAAGCCTCTCATCATCAAATTATCGTATTTTTAGAAAATAGTTAAATGAAATATGTATATGGATTGCCTATTTTTGTAACCATTCGGTTGTAACTGAATTTTGTATGATTTCAGGGTGCAGTGAGGGGAACTCCACTACAAGAAGTTGTTCTTGAAATTCTAAAGGGCAAGTGGGACCATGAGAGGACTAAGTTCTCCTTGCCACCATTGATGACTCTTGTAAGCATGTCGTGATCCAATTATTGATTGCTTAACATGTATGCATTTATGAATATGAGGGCATGGCGAAGAGTATAATATGTGCTATATGTTAATTACATACTGCTTTTCAATCATAATATAAGAACAATATGAGGAACCTTCCCTAATTAGAGGAAGATGACTAATGAATCATTCTCACCACTAATAAATTCCATAAAATTTTCCTTGAGGACTAAAAGGTGTTAACTTCCCTTGAAAAACATCCGTCAAAATATTGCTCATCATTGATCCTGCATGCTAGGTTGTGTTTCGCTTTATATCTTCTTAATTACTATGTATAGCATGCGAACATTAATGAGTGGTTCCTTCATAGAGCCTTGTGCTTCCTTGTTAAGATTGACTTTAGAAGTAAAGTGTACATGACCTGAGAAAACACCTACAAATTTCAAGTGACATTATCTTCACCCAAGAAAAAGTATTGGAAAGTTTGAACAGAAACAACTGAAGGTTGATTGCTTATTGAAGAAACAAATAAATTGATTCATGGATACCAGTGTCTCGTCCATAGGTTTTCTTATTATTCTTCTGTGAATTTTTGATAAAACAGTGGTGCAACCATGTTAAGGGTCTTTCTTTGTTTGTAAATGTTTGGAAGCACTACTTTTCTTTAGTCATTATAGTGCTTTCTGTAGTTGCTTGGAGAACCAGGAACGGGAGGATCATCCACTCCGTCAATGGTGGGTGCTGTGAAAAAGTGGCAGAAGTCTGACCCTCAAAAATCCTTGGAAACATGGAGAAAGTTGTCAGAGGCAAATTCAGAACTGGAAATGCAACTCAGTACATTAAGCAAACTGGCAGAAAAGCACTGGGATGAATATAAAAGCTTGATAAACAGTTGTAGCATCCTCAAATCAGAGGAGGTATTTCTTGGACTCATCCCTTTATCCCAAAAAAAAAAATGGAAACAAATTTAGTAATGGTAGAAATAAAAATTAAAACACTGGGCCAATTTGATTTAATGGACGTGTTGTGCGTGGAGCAACACCGGTAGATTCTAATGCACAAAACCCAACTGAACACTTGTGCCATTGTAATCCATGTTATACCTCTGATCGTGCCATCATGGAACTTGAATTTTTGGCTTCTTCATATTGCTATTAAACCTTTCTTACCTTATTGCTTAAAAGCTTGAATTTCCCAACTCTGATTGAGACAATTTTACAAATGCATGGACAGTGGATACATCAAGCCACTAAACCAAGCCAAGAAACAATTATTAAAGCATTATTAGGAGCAAGAAATGCTATGCTTGGGATTAGGTTTCATATGCATCAGATGGGTGAGGCGGCTGGTGTTCCGGTATGTGCTATCTTCAACTGGATTCTTCTTTGTTTACTACACATATTGTTGGCCTTTGCTGATGGTTTTAAATGGAGCATAATAATTGATATGTTATTTTACTTCCTTCATGTTCACTTTCTATCTAAAAGAATATTCTTAACATGCTACATGTAATTGCACTGTTATTTGGATATGTCAGCATAGTCAGACTGCCGCTATACTCATCTATTTTGGTCCCTATGAAAGCATAGTTGATCTTCTGAATCTCACTATGGCTATTCCATTTGGTGTTATGATCAAATTTGGTTTCTGTTGTGCATCATGCTGAATGTACTTATTGAAGAAGTTCTAAATTCAGCTTCCTTAGACTTTTGAACAGAAGTCCCTGCTATTGAGAATTTTCTTGTTGAAAGGCCTCTTGGAATTGAGAGTCCATTTCCTGGAAATTGATAGGAATCAGTACATTTCAACGATTCCCTTTCTAATGTTTTGGAATGTTGGAAATCATCAATCTTGTCAGTGAAAGAAAGTTTAAATGATTGTGCAGAGCATGCCTAATGGCAACATTGCCGCTTGGCCTTGAGGTGTGCTGCACAAACTCCCTTTTCTTAATATATAATAAAGAGAATACACCAGAAGCTAGACTGCCAACAGGACAACTTGATGTCAATCATATTTGTTTAGTATTCAAACCATTTCATGTCATACTAATGAAAATAATTTATAGTTCATTTTCCATTTTCTCCCATTTACTTGAATTCAACACCATATAAAAAAATAAAACCGGAAAACAGTTGAGGAATCAGACATTCTTTACAGTGTGTTTACTGCCATATCCCCTCAGCCACTGTAATTTGGGGAAAATGAAAATTAATAAGAGGGATGTAATGTACTTTCTCTCCTTACCCGACCCAACCTCCCTGATATTGACCCCACATCCTACCCTTGATCTCTGTCCCCTATGACAGGATATGTGACTCTGCGTCATTGGTTTGAGAAGATTAAGATGAGTTTCAGTATTTATTTTTGTTTGATTTCCAATTCAATTTTCTTGTGAAATTAAGACTTAATCGGTTCCTTAATCTTCCTTAGCTCTGTAACTTCCTCCAATTGACTTCCAATTGTTAGGAGTCCACAAACGGGGTGACATTTGATTGCCCGAAAGTATGGGTGCGCTCCATGCTTTAAGACTCTATCCTTCTTTCCCATTAGATATTCCACCTGATTTCTTGGCCCAAGTAGCAACTCCTGATTGACTACTTCCTAGCATTTTTATATTCACCTTCTCCTAATTGTCATACTTCGTTTCTTCATTGGTTGATTCCTTGGGCATACAAAATTTCAGATAGAACCAGAATCACAAACAAGGCTTTTGGATGCTACTATGAACATGGAAGGAGTTTTATTGGCTGGAGTCCCCGGAGCGGGTGGGTTTGATGCGGTATTTTCTGTTACCTTAGGGAATTCTGGAAGCCATGTGGCGAATTATTGGAGTTCGGTCAATGTTTTGGCCTTGTTAGTTAGAGAAGATCCTCATGGTGTTTCTTTAGAGAGTGCTGATCCACGAACCAAGGAAATTACTTCATCCATTTCCTCAGTTCATATTGAATAAATTTTCTTACTTTCCATCTGATTAACAACAATAATTATATACGGTGGAGAACTGTGATTTGTAAGCGGAATTTTATTGTCTATATTATTCAATAAGTTGGTAAATTTTTCTTAGAGACAAATAGGATGATGATACCTGTTCACCAACCAATCAAACTTGTTGAAGATGGTATTATTGTTGTTTGTATTCCTCTTCATTGAATAAAGAGCAGTTTGTTTCCTCTTGTTGAATTTGGTTCCTACTTTTCCTGTGTTACTTTACATGATGTTGTTTTCGAGTTTTCCTCTCACCTTTTTTTCTGCTTTTCTGTGTAGTTGCTGCTCCTTTTCTTTTCTCTCTTGTTTTGGTTAATGAATGATATTTTCCCAGTTTTGAGGTTGATAGCTTGGGATTGTGCTCAATATTTTACAGCGCCACATAATCAGTAGGTTCACTAAAATTTGACAATGAACTTTTAAGGAAAAGGCCACTCTTTCTTTGAACCTTGTCAATGATCGAACCTAAAGATATTTAGATATTTCTCACGCATATTTTGTCTTGAGCACATTATACTTTATTACAATGTTGTTTAAACCTTGTAATACTGACTATCTGTCAAACACCACTTGTATTTTTTAAAACGTAACAACCTGCCACTGCCGTTAAATTTTTTGTCCAAACTTACGTTAAATGATAATATGGCGTCTCTGAGTCTTATTTTCTAATTGTTCCCAACCTCATTAAAATGACATATCAAAAGTGTTGGCCTACTTATTATGAAAGCATAACATAACACTTCAAAAAAGCACAATCAAAGGCAGGTGGTGAAAATTAAGATGAAATATGAAAGAGAGAGAGATGAAAAGAAACGACTGGAAGAGGTTTTAAATTTTAATGGCATACATTCCTTGACCGGATTTTCCAGATTAGCGGATTTCAACTAGAAATTAATCTGAGCAAATTGAGAGAGGAGATTTCTGACATTTTCATTGTAACTTCTGTGGAATTGATTCATGTAGTTTGCATTTAAATTTGAGTTTTTTTTTTTTTTTCATTTTTTAACGTTCAAAAGAGGGTTATTTCAAAGTATAGCCAAAATTTAGGACTGAGAAACAAAAAGATGATAAATAAAATTATTGGTTACATCTTTGTATCTGTGTCAGAATCAATTTGGACCATTTTTTTTTATATAAGAAAATAGTAGGAACTAGGAAGTTGCTTGGTAGGCCTCATGTTTGAAATTTGAATACACAAGGTGAAGGTACGAATGGAATATGGGTTGCGTCTAGAAGAAAGTCAAGGTTTTGGATTTTGTTACAATATGCTTAATGAATGAACATGTAAATTCAGTCAACCTTCTGGATTGCTTGTGATGGATTGTACGTCAGGCTCAGCTTCACCACAGCTTGGGTTTTGTTTTTCTTACTCTTACTCATCGTCCATATCCATTCATCCATCCATGATCCATCCAAGTTGCAAATAGTGGGTTTCATGGCAATTGCCCACCAGTTGTTTGAAGATAAACTTCACTGGACTGGAATAAAAGGGGAGGAGGAAATCACCAAGAAAAGACTGCTACTTTACTTAACCCCCACCCTGTTAATAGCATAATATTTCATAAGCGATAGTCTGCTAGTATAAATACAAGTCTACAGCACAAGGTTGAGAATCAGATTGATAATAATGGCGGAGAGTTCTGTTTTTTCCCTTCTGGACAAGCTTGCAATCCTTTTCGAAAAGGAGGTGCACCTGTTGGGAGGGGTTCGAGAAGAAGCTGTGTATCTGAGAGGAGAACTGGAGAGGATGAAGGCATTCTTGAGGACCGCAGACGCCATGGAGGAGACCGACCACGAACTCAAAGTGTGGGTTAAGCAAGTTAGAGATATTGCTCATGAAACTGAAGACATTCTGGACGAATTCACTCTTCTCCAACAACATGATCATGGCCATGATCATGGCAATGGAATTTATGGCTCTGTTCGCAGGCTCAGTTGCTGTATCATGAATGCCAAAGCTTCTTATCGAATTGCTTCTGAGTTACATGCCATTAACTCAAGAATTAAAGAGATTTCCGAGGTTCACAGGAGACTTCGTCCCAAATTCAGCAAGCTGGCTTCTGAACAAGGTACTGGTTCTGATGACATTCGAGGAAATACATGGCAAGACCGTCGAGGGGATGCCCTTCTTCTGGATAAATCTGATCTTGTTGGCCTTGATGAGCCCAAAAATCAGCTTGTGGGCTGGCTATTCAACGGAAGTTGTGGCCGTGGAATTGTTTCATTGGCTGGAATGGGAGGAATGGGGAAAACAACCTTGGCCAAGCAAGTCTATGATGACACAGAAGTGAAGAAACATTTCAAAGTGCGCGCGTGGATCACTGTGAACCGGTCATTCAAATTCGAAGACCTACTCAAAGACATCGTTCAACAACTGTTCAAAGCCATCAGAAGACGAATTCCACAAATGGTGGCAAACATGAACAACAATCAGCTCAAGACAACAATTAAGAAGCTACTGCAGAAACGAAGGTACCTGATTGTTTTGGACGATGTATGGCATCTATATGAATGGGATGCTGTCAAATATGCTTTGCCTAACAACGGTTGTGGCAGCCGAATCATGCTCACCACAAGAAATTCAGAGATAGCATCTACAACTGGTGTACTTTCTGACTCTGATGGTAAAGCCTATAACTTAATGCCTTTGCCTCCTCTAGAGTCTTGGGATCTCTTTTGCAGAAAGGCATTCCAGCAGAACAGATGCCCTCCTCATTTGGAGGAAATTTGTAACAACATCTTGAGGAAATGCGAGGGACTTCCCCTTGCAATTGTTGCAATCAGTGGTGTGTTGGCAACAAAAGATACACGTAGAATTGACGAGTGGGATATGGTTCGCCGCAGTCTTGGTGCTGAGATTGAGGGCAATGACAAGCTCAAGTATCTGAAAAAAGTTCTTTCACTCAGCTTCAATGATCTGCCATACTACCTCAAATCCTGCTTCTTGTACCTGAGCATCTTTCCCGAGGGTCATCCCATTGAGCGCATGAGACTAATCCGGTTGTGGGTAGCAGAGGGATTGGTCGAAGCAAAACATGGAAAAACACTAGAAGAAGTAGCAGATGACTATCTCTATGAACTCTTGAATAGAAGCCTCGTGCAAGTGGCCACTACCATACCTGATGGGAGGGTCAAAACATGTCGCATCCATGACCTTTTGCGCGAGATCATCATCTCCAAGTCAAGGGATCAGAACTTCACCGCAATTGTGAAAGAACAAAGCTTGCAATGCTCTGATAGAGTTCGGCGCCTATCAATACATGGCACAATACAAAATGTTCAGCCACAGCCACACATGTACAGGTCAGTTTCCCAATTACGTTCTCTGTTCATGTTTAGTGACGCTGAGAAGCCATCCATCCCTAAATTATTCCCAAACGGTTTGAGGCTGCTAAACGTGTTAGACTTGCAAAGCTGCCCTTTGGAAACATTTCCAATTGAAGTTGTGGACATGTATTATTTAAAATACTTAAGCTTGAGGGAAACAAAGGTGAAACACGTTCCAAGATCTATTGGGAAACTTCGGTATCTGGAAACTCTAGATCTTAAGCATTCCCATGTTAACCAACTTCCGGTTGAGATCCTGAAACTCAAACGACTACGACATCTTTTGGTGTATCAACATGAATTTGTATCTTACGAACATTTTCATTCCAAGAACGGTTTCAAGGTGATACCAAATATAGGAGTTTTGGGAGCATTACAGAAGCTTTGTTTCATAGAGTTAAACCAAGATGGTGGCCACATAATAAAAGAGCTAGCGAAGCTAAATCACCTAAGGAGGTTGGGCCTCTTAAAATTAAGAAAAGAAGATGGGAAGGCTCTATGTTCATCCATCGAAAAGCTGACGAATCTCTGCGCTCTGTCTATAGCTTCGGTGGAAGAAGATGAGATGATTGATCTGCAACATCTATCATGTCCTCCTTTGTTGCTGCAGCGGCTGTACATGAAAGGACGCTTGGAAGCGTTACCCCACTGGATTCCTTCTCTTCCAAGCCTAGTCAGATTGTCTCTAAAATGGAGTAGGTTAAAGGATGACCCCCTCATCTCTCTACGACACATTCCGAATCTTGTACAACTTGAACTATGTCAAGTGTACATTGGAGACAGGTTGTGCTTCAGGGCTGATGGGTTTAGGAGGCTCAAGACTCTAAGCCTGGACAAATTTGATGAACTGAGATGCATAGAAGTGGAGATGGGTGCAATGGCTTGTCTCGAAAAGCTAAGCATCCAACGTTGTAGGCTCGTGAAGAATGTGCCATCAGGCATTGAACATCTGAGTAAGTTAAAAATCCTTGAGTTCTCTGATATGCCGCCGGATTTGATGAAGACGATATGCGCAGATGGGAAAGATAACTGGAAAGTTTCGCACATACCAGAAGTTTATTCAACTTACTGGAGAGAAGGAGGGTGGGAAGTCTACTCCATAGAGAGCATGGCTGATGGGGAGTACTGTCCACTGCCCAGCAACCCCTTTAGCCATGAACTTAAAACTCGTTGGAAGTCCTGGAAGTAATACACTTTCTTCTGATATTATGTATGTATGCAAGTGTATATTTATGTCAATATTTATTAATATATTTATAAACATTTGTAAAAATACTTGTAAATGTTTGCAAATATTTTTAGACATATGTGGTAGTTTCATTGCATATGACAATGTGTAAAGTAAGATGCTTGTGGTGTGAAGCTGAGGTGGCAATCTGGCTTTACCAAATCCTAGGTTGTCTTGTATGTGCTCTTATATTATGGCTAGTGTAAAGGATTGTTTCACAAATCAATAAGAGTCCTGTAAATACTACTTTGATTTGGATTGAGGATTAACCAGATTCTCTGCCATCCACTAAAACGAAGTAAATAGAAATACCACACCATAGTGATATAGTGCCATTGGCGTTTACACGGTATTTTTCACCCAAAGGAACAAAGTAGAGGATATAAACATATACTAGAATTGCGAGGATACAACCACCTTACCCCACAATTCTCGAGGACAGAAACTTTAAAGTACCAAGAATTTAATCAAAGGGCTAACTTCAAAGTACCAAAAAATTTCAAATGATTAGATAGAAGACATTTAAATAGAATTTGTAAGTACCACCTTGTTGGAAGTCCCTCAACTAGCTGTTTTGCTATGTTTGTTTGAGATCCCTTAGTGCTTTGAAGATCCTATTTTTTTTATCAAAATACCATTGTTTTTTGTTTTTGTTTTGGGGGGGGTGTTTGGGGGTCTCGGGTTCGACCCCCCAACAGCCAAATACCATTATTTTTTTTTTCCTTTTTATTCCCCCAGCTGCCAAATACCATTGTTTTTTTTATTCATTTATTCCAATTTTTCGAAGGTTGGTCTTTTTTTTTTCATTTTTTGTCTAATTTTATATATATCCATTACTTTCAATTTTTTAACAAAATTTGACCATATTTTTTCATTCTTTTTTTTCCCAATTTTAAATATATTAAACTTATTTTATCATTTTTCTTACATTAAATTTTTGTACGCTTATTGTTATGTTTTTAACCATTTTAACATTCAATTATAATAACTCATCTCAATTTATATTTATATTTAAGATTTTATATTATTAGTCATCGTCATAATCATATTACACTTTATTCATCATATATTTATTATATAAAAGTCATTTTATAATTTTTATTAATCTTATATAACCATTATTGAATACTTAAGTTTTTTCCAAAATTTCATTTTAAATTTTCAACTTTTAGACCGAATTTCCATCATTTTTGTTGACCGTAAACGATATCGATATCAATACCGATATTTGAGACGAGATATCCGTAAATTTGACTAACGATATATCCGTTGATATCGATATTTTCATCCTTGATTTATGCTGCATCTGGAATCATAAATATATATACTGGCCAAAAAAACAAGCAGAAGTTGATCATTACAAGGTAATATGGAATCATATCCATCATCCACTACGACCTATCAAGATTTTCCAGCATCGTAAGCAGTGAAATCTCCATCTGAAGAATCACATTGCCGGCCTACAACTTGAATTTCAAACTCAACATGATGCTGATTTCCTACAGGTATACAAAAAATTGAACCCGACTGGAATTGGCATACATAGGATCATTCTACGGTACGTTATCTCCTAAATATGTGAACACCTTTTTCTTAAAGGCTCGAGCGAGGTCGACAATTTCAGACTCCCAGATCTGCCTCGCCAAGTCATAGCCATCAAAGTTGTCAAATATCTGGTGTTTCCGGGACAACCTGTTTGCAACATCAATGGTCAAGCTGGCCATGTCTCTGGTGTTTCTTAATGAACGCAACACGGTACCACAATATGCCGGATTTGACACCATCCTGTTAAGAAGTATCAGACCCTCCCGTATCAGCAACGTCCTACATTACAATACACTACAAATATTAGCACCAATCAGGAGATATAAAAACATAAATGTACTACAAACACATGGCATGTATAAATTACGTGGGCTGCCGATGCTCTTTATAATTGTAGAATTCTGTGAAATCTGATGATTTCATTGATGTGCCGATAGGCATATATATACAGGTCTTGGGATTGAGATAACTACAAACAGTTATCTCTCCCTTATCTGAATCTATGTATAACTGCTATAGTAACTGCCTAGGTAATTGTCTATGGACATCTGTCCAATAACTGTTGCTGTCTACTAAATACAGTGTACAGTATACTGAATAGCTACAGAACGTGTACTATTCTACATCCCCCCGCAAACATGGCACCCCGTGGGTGACAAGTTTGGAAGCAAGGGATAAATGGCGATTGACTGGAAGCCCTTTGGTGAAGAGGTCGGCAAGTTGTGCTGTAGAGGGAACAAATTGTACGTGATGAGTTCCTGAAGCGACCCTTTCTCGTAGAAAGTGATAGTCTAAGGCGATGTGCTTTGTCCGAGCATGAAAGATTGGGTTGCGTGTCATGTAAGTGGCACTTAGGTTGTCACAGTACAGCTGCACTGGCATGGCTGGAAGGGCACCTAGTTCTTGCAGGAGACTAAGTATCCATAGGGTATCTGCACAAGTATAGGCTAGAGCACGGTACTCTGCCTCAGAACTAGAGCGGGAAACAGTCTTTTGTTTCTTTGCACACTAGGAAATCAGATTGGAACCAAGAAAGATACAAAAACTTGTGATAGACCGCCTAGTGTCGCGACACCCAGCCCAGTCTGCATCAGAAAATGCATGAATTTTCAAGGGAAATAGAGACCTGCGGATGTGAATGCCATGTCCAAGGGTTCCTTTGAGGTAGCGGATGATCCTTTTGACAGCGGTGAGATGGACATCTGTAGGAGTGCTCAAAAACTGTGCAACTTGCTGAACAGCAAAGGATATATCTGGTCTTGTTAAAGTCAGGTAGAGTAGTGCACCTACAAGTTGTCTATAGGTAGAGCCATCGTGGAGGGGGTTGCCAACAGCAGCAGAGAGGGCCTGTTTTGGAGCAACTGGAGTGAGGGCTGGCTTGCAATCAGTTAAACCACTGCGCTGCAGGATGTCCAGTGTATACTTGGTTTGAGTGAGGTGGAGGCCAGTGTCTATGGACTTGGCTTCGACTCCCAGGAAGTAGTGGAGAGGACCTAGGTCCTTGATGGCAAAGGCACGGGCCACTGTTGTCATGAAGGTGGAGACTGCAGGTTGGGAGTTCCCAGTTAAGATTATATCATCAACATAGAGTAGGAGATACATAAGGGTAGATTGGTGACGGTAAACAAACATGGAGGGATCAGCTCTACTCTGTTGGAAGCCGTAGAGAAGCAGGAAGGATCGAAAACGGTCAAACCAGGCCCGTGGGGCCTGTTTGAGCCCATAAATAGCTTTGTGTAATCTGCAGACATGGTGAGGACGGTGGGGATCAGTGAAACCAGGGGGCATATATATACAGGTCTTGGGATTGAGATAACTACAAACAGTTATCTCTCCCTTATCTGAATCTATGTATAACTGCTATAGTAACTGCCTAGGTAACTGTCTATGGACATCTGTCCAATAACTGTTGCTGTCTACTAAATACAGTGTACAGTATACTGAATAGCTACAGAACGTGTACTATTCTACAATAATTCAACTTTCACAATCTACTAGAATGTTAGTATGACACCGTATATGGTTGGCTACCGGAATTTGAATTTTTTTCGCACAAATTTACTACTTAAGTCAATCCCAATAACAAATAACACAAAAAGTAAAGTGAACTCATTTTACGTGGTTCGGCTATAAAGCCTACGTCCACGGGCAAAGCCGGCGAGGAAATTCCACTAATAACAAAGGAGATTACAAAAGAGATTACTCTCAAACCCAAAACCCAAATCCCGAATACACCCAAAACACTCTCTCACCAAATTGTGCGGCACCACCATAAGCAAAACAAAAAAGAAAGGTTTTTAGGCCTTTCACAAATATGTGGTTGCACGCACACCAAACAAAGAGAAACCAATGTGCCAATTATATACTAGTCTAACTTAACCTAATCCTATAAGGAGTACAAACCCATAAACCCTATAGGACAGGAAACCATATTCCTACAAGGATTAGGAACTCTAACCCTTATAAAACATGGAAACAAACAGCTAACAATAGTGCGTCATAATCGGTCCAAATAAAGGGTTAACTGATTGACCTAAAATCTAAGCCAAAATACAACAGGCACATCAGCAAGCTCCAACCCAATCTCGACTTATATCATATTGCAAAATTGACAGAGATAGCACATCAGCAATCACCTAATCAATTAACCTCAGTGGCACTATGCACCATCTATAGGCAACCATGTCATCTTTTCTTTTAAAATGTCAAATTCGCAAAGCCAAACTACATACTTCTTGGGTCGTACCTTTGTTATCTGATCAACCATATACTATAACCAAAAACTCAATCTTTAGTATTTTTGTCTCTGCTTAAAATTGCAATCTCACTATTGCTTTGAAAAATTACATGCGCATATGAATATGACCATCTTGAGTTTGACTAAACCAGCTTTCCCACAAAAGCTCCATATAACGTGTCAACCACTGCAACAATTTTTATCATTCAAATACGGGTATATAACAGGGTACAACCAGGTTATATAAGTACTAATTTCCAATACATTTAAAATTAATATCCCTCCATTTTAATGGGAATAATACATGTATACACAAATAAGTAGAATGCTGGAGAACAGAGCATTTGAATGCCATGTTGTGACAATACTCAATAACCTACTCAATGACTTAGCTACCGCTTAAGTTAACCTGGCTACTAAAAAGGTAGTGTCAGTTCTTCAAAACATCAAGGTTGCAACTTCTGTAGGAGTCTATTTTGTCTGAAAAAGTTTCATGATTAGTACATGGGTGATGGAACAGAAGGTTTCTTTCTGATGTATGGAAGCAGGTTAGGAGGAGAAAGAAGACTTCTTTCCAGGAAAATTCCAAACGAGAGTTAAGTTTCCAAACGAGAGTTAAGTTAATCTTACAATTATCTTTTATTGCTATTTAATGACTAAAGAGGCTTCATAGGAAGATTAGTTCTGGTGGCAGATTTCTTCCTTAGTGGCATTTTTGCCTGATAGCAGCTTTGTAGAGATTTTGGCAGGGAAAAACACTATCAGAAGGTGGTTGGTCTCCTTTTAAAATAGAACTAACATTGTGATGAGAATACTCTTCATATGTCCAATTCCTCTTGTTCCTTTTATCCCTTTTCGGGAAATAATCGCTTATATAACTCTTAAGGTATTATTATTTGTATTCCCTTCAGTATATGGGCTATGGTATGTGAACATATTGTATATTATCTCCTTATATGAACACTTTTAAATTATGGTACTCCACAGTAGATTCATTTTAATTAAGGCACCGTATTCCTAGTTCACAGAATCAAATTGAATTAATACAGAAAGAGCCTATGGAACAGAATATGCTATATACCTTCCCTCAAACTGCCTTTCGAGACTGAATAAGCGCTTCAGCAACTCACGCAGTATGTGTAGGGATGCCTGAACAATGATAACCTATGCCAAAAAGAAATGATTCACCAACAAACAACAAAAACCAAACTGAATGATAATAATGATAAGAACAATAATACTAATAATAATAATAAAAACATGAATAAGAATAACAACAACAACAAAAACAATAATAAAAACAGTAAAATTGAAAGACAAGAAGAATAAAGTATTCTCTTCATACACCATAATGCAGAAATTGGTATTAAATACTAAAGAGGCTTGCAAGCACAAATATTCTGTCCACAAACAAAGCTCATCATTTTGTAATACTGTCGGGTAGATGCCATAATAAGGTAGAGCAAGGAAACTAAGGGTAGCAAATGCAGATATCAATTATCAGAACATAAAATAATAAATAATTTAAGAAAGAAAGCATGCAGAGAAGTTCAAGATTTGAAGATAAAGATACTAATATTGGTGTCAGCTATCAATGTTTATCTAAAAATAGATGAAATTAGCAGTACTATGAAACTTCATAATGACAATTCTTATGGTACAATTAAATTTCTAAGCACACATAAATGACAAGTATTGATCAATATGGATACACAAGTACAAACAGACAACAATTTTCTTTTAGCAGAAAGTTATGGCTGGGCTCAGCAGAGGCAAAAGTATATGTAAATGAGAAATCCATTAACGGAGTAGAATTCACATACTGCAATTTTTATGTTACGAGAAGCAGGTATATAGAATATATAAAATAAAAAATAATTTTCAAGCAAACTGCCTTTTCACCTAGCAGTACCTCCCTCCCCATGGTGGAGGTCCTTATATTCTACTTTTTTCATTTGAAAATAAACGGCAACTGATGCATGAAAAAATGTAATCTTGCTCATAGCCATGTTATGAAAAAGGAAAATAATGACATGATACAGACAAACTTCTATAAAGTAAAACACCACCATATCAATAACTTCAAAATTACCACTGAATCTAGATCAGTGTTTTCAATAGCACTAAATAGCGTATTGGTTTTTTTTTTCTTGATAGCAACCTAGATTGCGGAAGAACCAAACATGGGTGATCATAGCATATCAGATCTATTTTGCATCATACCGGTCTTCTTTCCATGCAGATTTTTCGAATTTGGACAGAATTATAGGAATTGTGTATGTGCGTGTGCCTGTGATACTGGTAATAATGGATGAAAAAGGCAAGTATCCAACAAGGGAGAGGGTGGCTGATACGGTGGATGAGAATAATAATAATGATGGTGGTGATGGTGATTGTGATTATGGTTTTGGATTAGATGACCTTATCGAAGAGGAGGATGATAAATGAGTGAAGCGGATTTTAAATTTATGTTTTTTCTGGTGTTAAGATCAAGATTATGTTTTGGGTTGGTTAACTTTGTCAAATTACGACTTTTTAATGCACGACATTATTATTATTATTTTGTAACATTTCAACTCCCGAAAAGCTTGAGCTAGACCTCCTTGAAGCATATACGACACTATATGAGACACCAATAGTGCCGCATTACGCGATCTCCATTTGAAACATTGATCTAGATTGATATCATTTACTCTTTAAGTACGTGTCGGTGGAAACCTAAAATAAATGAGAAACAAATGGTGCATGAAGTCAAAAAATATATATTCAACCAGCTCACATTTTCAACACTACAAAGGTTGACTAATGGTTGAATCAAAGCCTCCAGCTTTACCATACCAGTTTTGGCCTGCAACAAGGACAACCAAAGGATACAAACTAAATCAAATAATCATATCCGAGTTAGAATAAAACAAGGAATTACCCCTCCACAATAATTGATGACATTTCTAATTAGTATAACACAAGCCCAACTAAATATTTATAAAAATGATATAAACAAAGCAGTGCAACATTACACTGTAAGTGGACCCATAATACCAAAACCTATTACAAAATAAATCATAACCAGATACATTGACATGCATTACTTTTGACAACTTAACCCCTTGATCCTACAGAAAGCAGCATAACACCAAGTACACATGTGATTAACACCCATTTTGAAATGACAGGGTAAAACCCTAATTTGATCTATAATTTCCTTACTATTTGAAACAATTATTTCTGAAATTGTCAGACCAGTTCAATGAACATGTATACCGATGTCCAAACGTAAAGACAAACGGTAAAAACGGTAAAAAAAAATCATCTTCCTTCTGAATCCCTTCCCTACTATATAACAACTAACCGTTTTTTTAATGTTAAATCATGAAAATCTTGGAGCAAATTCAGATCATTATCAGCACATCAAAGTTTCAGCGTACATTTTAATTTAGGATTGTAGATTAGACAATTACAAGATATTTCCTGATCAAACAGATCTATGAAATTACATATTAAAACATACCTTGGTCAAGACAGAGCAGAGATGATATACATTTGCAGCTTCTGAAGAAGAAGGCATGTCCGAATGATACAGCAAAGCTGCAATAGAAGAACTATCATCACCCCCCTTTTCCCTTCTTAATCTTGAGGACATATTTAAACCAACACACCCAAAAAGAAAATGGAAATCTGCTTGGCAATCCATAAGCAGATTGGAAATTAGATTTCTTCCTAAATCTTGTTCAATTGGAGAGCCCCAGATAGTAATGTTTTGGACAGGTCACCATGAGTGAGATCATCTTGGGTAGAAGTGCTAGTTTCATCAGTTTGAATGCCTGTGGATTTTGAGATGGATACACCTAGCACAAATGAACATAAAAAAAAGGGGGCGGAGATGAGACAAAAGTAAATTCAACGTGATTTTGAACTTAGCTCACCAATATTGATCTGATAACCAGGCTGATCCCGTGAACATGTCGCATTTTGAAATTGTCGAGAAACCTCATGATTAATCAGGATAATATCATCAGACTCCCTGCCACCACGGGACCTTTTCCCACATGCAGTGATGAAAATGGAACGTAAGAAAGTGTAAAAAAAATTCACATACATCCTTCAGCGAGGTTATGAGAGACAGCATAGTAAATATAGTTGGTTTATAAAATCAAACCATATAAGATGTCTTGTGACAGAGAAAGACAGAGAGAGTTTTAACTTACAAATTTGTACTAGCAGAGTTCCTATCACCTGCATTTTTCTTTTCATTCATTGACTTAAGTTGTTCATCTTCT
Source organism: Prinsepia uniflora (assembly GCA_032719365.1). Lineage (NCBI taxonomy): Eukaryota > Viridiplantae > Streptophyta > Magnoliopsida > Rosales > Rosaceae > Prinsepia > Prinsepia uniflora. The sequence continues at coordinate 403,204 of CM064874.1, forward strand.
TTGTCTCCTCCCTTCTTCCTTAGTTCAGAGCACTCTTGTTTCTGTAAGTTCAGGACAATTCATTGCGTGTACAAATTTGAAAAAAAAGAAAAGGAAAAAAATCTAAATAAAAAAACCCAATGCTTTAAAGAAAACAAGATACTATCAGAAATAGAATACTGAAAGCTTTCCACATGCGTTTGTATGAACTTGTATAAGTTATCTATTATAACGGCATACAAAAAATAAGTGAAAGCTATATAGAACATTACCAATCATACCCACATAAAATTTCCTAAAAGCAATATATAGCTTGTGATACAATAAAGTTCAGAAAACAAGACAAACATAAAGTTTGGATTGCTTCCCAGTAAAAAAACTCATACAAACATGCACTTTACTCTAACTGTACATTCTGAAACACAAATGCAAGCACACACGGAGCGGCGAGAAGGAGAAGAATATATAACTCTGCTATGGCCATTTATTAAATCAAATGAAGTTTACTTAATTACAAAGATATAATTCCGACTGTATAACGAAATTAAACAGGGGAGAATGTATGCATTATATAAATTGTATAAAAGAAAATGCACCTATATGGAAAATTATACCAACCTACAAACAAGCACACAGAAACAAAACAAAAAAATCTTCTAATTGTACCGGAAGCAATATAGCAATTCCGGTGGAAAACAGACGTACCAATTCTGACAGCTGCTTTGAGAATAGCCCCAGCTCCTTCTGCAATTAAATTCATCAAAATCTGGTCAAAGCTTTTACACCCGAAAGCCATAGTTATGAAATACGAAACTATTTGAAAATCACAAAGAAACAATGGCTGTGCAAAAACCCAGCTCATAACGCAAAGTATAGACCAATTAGCCAGACCAAATGTATCATAACGAAATTTTAGTTCTTTTCTTTTTTTAATGAAAGTTCTAGCGAACTATAGCTAATGCTACAAGGAATAACACCGATTCACCCAAACCGTCCCAAATTAATCAGAGCGAAACCCCCAACGAAAAAGAAAAGAATATTACTTTTCATGTATGCAACGAAACCCTAACCTTTAACCGGGCGATTTCAAGCTCTTTGTCAAGTTCCAGGCGGCGAGCATAGGAAGACAATGCGGAAAAAGAATGAGAATCGGAAATGTCAGCGGCTGCTCTCCGAGAAAGCTCCCGAGGCGGGGAGTACGTGACGGCAGAGGGCTCTGGCGGAGGAACGAGATTAGGGTGAGAAGATGGCGGCAAATGCGAGAGAAGTGGAGGTTGAGGTTGAGGTTGAGGTTGAGGTTGAGGTTGAGATTGAGATTGAGATTGAGACTGAGAAGAGAGGGCGCGCTCTTCTACTTGGATCACTTGGTCCAAGAAATCTTTGTCCCATTCTTCTAAGAATTCGTCTGCCCTCATCACACACAAACCACTTGTAAGAACACTCTGCTCTTCCCTATTTTGAACTTCAGCAAATACAGAGAGATCAAGATGAAAATGTGAATTTGAAGTTAAACCGAACCCAGCGCATTCCACAACTCTGTTCATCTGGTGTTTAAATTGCCCAAAATGACCCTTTATTACCTTAATTATTCTATTTATTATGTATTTTATATATATACCCAATTAAATATTGACACGCGTGAGTTAACACTACGGAGCCGAGCGACTTTGGAAGGAAGCCAACTGCTCTTGCTGCCTCACTCCCATTTGAATTTTGATCTTGGCTATTGAGTAAAACGAGTCAAACTTCATTAGATTGTATTTTTTTTTTCAATTTCTTTTCCAATTCATAATTAAATTGGGTTGAATAAATTTTCAAATTTAATTTTGATTATAAAAATTAATAAAATTTATTATAAAATAATTAAATAAGATTAGATATAAAATAAAATTTACATTTTTTTTATTCTACTATTTTAAGGGATTGAATTGAATTGAATTTCTTCTATTTCTATTTCTATTCCCTTTTTTTTTTGAAATGACAGGGGAGGAAAAAAAAATTATAAATTTTTCATACAATATGTCATCGAGATTCCAATTTGAGACCAATTATTTATAATTCAACGCTAAAATCAATTTAATTAGACCCACTTGACTTATTTCTATTTCTTTTATCATTAAAATATATCAATTTTTATATCAAAAAATATATTGAATTTAATGAGTTATCCAATTCAACCATGCTCATCAAACGAGTCAATACTAATATGAGAAATGAAATGGGAAAAATGAGAAGTGTAAAGGAAGGTTTGGCAAAACAAAAAAAAAAAGTGTAAAGGCAAAGACAAAAGACAAACATAACCATCTAAGAAAAATTCCGTCAAATGAGTAGTTAAATTAATTTTAGCATTGACTTGTAGACAATTAGTCTTAAATTCGAACACTAACGACATATTGTAAGTAGAATTTTCAAAAATTACTACTCCTCGTAATAAAAAAAAAATTCCAAATATAAAGTTTAATAACATGCACGCATCTAGAGGGTAAACAGCCTAGTCTGCCCTTTCAATTTGATTCATCAAAGCTCAAGGCTCAAGGCATGCCACTATAAAATGGAATTACTCCAAACTGGAGTGCAGTACAAACCACAAAGGGCTGCTCCTTCCAAGAGAATGATTTAAGCGTCGGCAATAACAAAAGCAGCTTAAAAGGTTGGATCAAATGAGACTAACATCGCGTTGCGGTTCCCCATTTGCGCCACAAGTAATGTTACACTAGCCGCAAAACAAAGCGGCAGCAGTGGCAACGACAGCAGCCAGCATAACTCATGATGCAACCAAATCGGGTGTTTCCGCCTCGACGGACAACAAAGCTGTGCGTACTTTATCCAACCAACTGTCCAGCCTCTCGCGCAAAGATTTTATCTGCGGAATTCCTAAAACTCTTGGTTGCACCTATGACACATGCACTGTTTCGTCAACTTGATCAATTATTCCCTCAATCAAATGGAACTGCAGTGCAGTAAACAACATCTCGCCATAACTATTCCATGGAGCAAAACATCAAAAAAAAAATACAAGTTTCAAGAATAAAACTACAACTAAACCTTGCTTGCTTGTCAGGGATATAAACAAACAAATTACCACAAACCATACAATGACCAAATAGACACCATAACGAGCATTCTATCTCCCTTCAAATTTGATAACATTTTTTTCCCATTATTTCTCATCAAATCACTAATACCAAAAGCAAGTCATGAAGAAAATCTTACCCCAACCACCTAAAAAACATACAACTCACCAACTTACTTCCATTCTAGTGATTAGGATATATCACATGCGAACAACACTTCGCTAAGGTGATTCTATATTAGGCAAAATACTCCGACAAAAGATCTCAACCATGTCTGAACATAGAGTTATACATTAGTTCTAGGTTAATATATGATATATTTAGTCCTACTAGACCATAATTGCAGAGTTGGATATCTTTCCATCAAAGAACACAATCATTTGCCACGAAATCATTATGTTCAATAATGTGGTACACAAATACAATATACATAATTATTCCTTGACCTAAATTTTAAGATTTGCCATGTATATAATACCTTAACTCATATTGCATACCACAGACAATGTATCATTGGTCAGTGCTATAGAACTAAATAACTTGTGGAACCTACTAGATAGATACAAATAAGGATTGAATGCCCAATACCATTTACATACAATAACATTTCGATGTATCCAAATTTATAGTAATAGCACTGTTTCCCACATTTCGATGTATTAAGTTGTAGAAATAATCACTTGTGGGTGCTTAATCTTTACTTGCTAATGTCATGCATTTGAGAAGAAGGACCATAAGACTGCAGTATTTTGCATCGGTAAAAATAGGTATGTTGGAGAATCTGAGTAGGCAGAGGCTATACAACTTAAGTCAGAGACCTCTAATATCTAAATCTAAACTAATTCACTCTCTATCAAGTTTCAATAACCCGGAAACTTACAGAAAGGCTCTTCACAAGAAGATGCTCCACATCTTCGATAGAAAGTTTTGTGCTCTCTGCAATAATACTCAAGGGTATAGTTCGATCTTTGGATGGCCGGCTGAAGGAACTATATTAATCATTCAGATGTGCACAAGAGAATGACATTTTCGCATTTACAAAAGATTACAAGTGAAATGATGATCAAGAACATACCTAAAGATAATTTCCATCAAGCACAGAATGTTAATCTTCTCCAAAAGCTTCTTCTCATTTTCAACTAAAGTAGGTTGGGCTCTCAGGGCATCATTGTGCACACGACATAATTCTTGATAGCGAACTAAATCACCAGAGTTGAAAGCTTGAAGCATATAGTAAAGCCACTCCACCTTTGTCCCTAGAAGACTCTTGATCTGCACAAGTTGTTTAAAATGTCATATATTAAAACAGGAAAATGCAGGACAATCAATTGATAATATGATGTGGCCCACACAATTCTCAAGAAACACGTGCCTACTAGATACATAAGATTTAGGTACGTAACTAATATCCATTACAGCTGCAGTTCATCCAGAAAAACCCAAATGGACCAGAGGGTGCAGGCATTATGGGCAGGATACAATAGGGAATTCAGATCATAACCACATTGACTAAACCATCATGCAAACCAAACAAACAAATTAAAGAAGAAACCATGCATGCACATATTTAGTAGGCCACATTAAGTTTTGCTCTACAAACACTTCATAAGAGTCTAAATCACTAGAAATTAAAAATAATTTGTCAAACTCTAGTGTGCTTTCAGATGTGAAATGGAAATAAAACTAAAATAGAGAGAGAATTCTGCAATAAGATAAATACTAAAGGAAATAACAAAAAAAGTGAGAATAATGCAAAAAAAGAGTTCTGCAAAAAATGTTCTTACAATAGGATGTGCAAGCAACTCTCCAAAGTTGTTGATGTTATCTCCCAAGAGCGCGGCGAGGGACAAATCAAATTCCAAATCCTTAAATACAATCAATAAAGCCAAGTTATTAAAAATGACAGCAGGAAACTCCCAAAAGTAAAATCCATGGCATTTCCAGTTCTTTGAGCTCTAGTTACTCATATTACCAAAATGGAATCGCCTACAAGATACGCTTAGAGAGATTTCCACCGAAGATGCCTAGTTCTCCCAACGAGAACCTTTTTGTCCTAATAACTATTCCCCAACAGCCCTAATTCAGGAGCAAAACCCAAAGCACACTCCAAGCCGCAACCTAACAATCTCTCAAACCCTAAACCTCGCCCGAAGGCACAAGACCGGAACTCACAGTCACACGTACTAACAGTTGAGCATCAAACAAAGTAAACATCAGGGTGGCATTGTGGCAAACAGACCTGAAACACGGCGAGAGCAACAAACTGCTCGAGCTTGAGAGTGAGCTAGCTGGTGCCAGAGCTTCTTCTGGTACAGATCTTCGAGGGAATTACACCAATCGGCGAGCTCCGGATGCGCGTTGCGAAGGGAATCCAGATATTGCATCGCAGCCATAGCTGATTCAGAGAGAGTTTGCGGGGTTTGGAGAGCCGAGGCCTTGTTTACAAAAGTAGCACCTCATTTGGCTTGTGCTCAAAGAAAAGACACGGAGTGATGGAAATTCGTTGGGATTGTATAATTATTTAATTTATTTATGATGTTCATTTACATCATTAGAATTTAAATATAAATATTTAATTTTCTAACAACATAATTATGCCAAGGCAGCGTTCTAAGGTAGTGACTTGATTTAAAAGATTATGATGAAAGAGGCTCACTCTCTCTAGCAAATGTCTCTCTGTCATGTCTCTAATTTGCTATTCAATATTTCTCAGGCCGACATACGTGTCAGCATCCGTTATGACCTTCTCCTTAGCTTTTTTCCAGAAGATGTAGCAAATTGGGCATGAACATCGCTGGATCTATTGAGTTTGACATTATGCAATGAATTTCTCCGTGGAGCGTACAGAGATGCAATCTCTGTCAATAAACCAAAGTTATTTAATTCCAAAATGCTCAATATAAAAAGACCAAAATTATCTAATGATCATAGAACCAGCAAACTCCAACTCCAATCCATGTAGGAATTGAATGACTCAGGTTTTGGACAAGAAAATGAACATACTCACCAAAAATATGCAAATTGTTACTTGGCGTATAAAGTAATTACAGATTGTATAAAATTCAAATTCAAATTCCTCAAGATCCCACCATGGCTAAGGCCAACCACATTCAAATTCAAATTTCTCTGATAGCTGAGCAAGTCAAATTCAAATTCCTCTTCGGCTAGCTGTGTTGCTTTTCTGCATGATCCAATGAAAAGATCATGGAGCTCAGCTATCAGCCGTTGTTACATCATCCAAAATAGAGATCTGCCCATGGCTCTATCGAGATCCCACCATGGCTAAGGCCAACCACATTTGACTTGCTCAATCGAACCATATATACACTATTAAGAATACAACTTGCTCAGTGGCTTTCACATGAAATGGTGTCGTTTTCAGATAACTAATTTTTCTTTATATAAAATTATTGTTTCGTACAATTGACTCCTCAATGATCGAGTCAACACAATCCTCATTCAGCAAAGGCATCAACTACACATTTTATTACCAGACTATGCACTATCTCGTAGTCTCGTAGATGGTATTAAATATTTAGGCTTATTATTCAAAATGCAGTCATAATTTACTCTCCAAATGTCAAATCGTAACAATATTCTACAAAATCTCCGTTATATCAACTCAAATGAATGCCATCGACCAACAAAATAGAACTGCCAAATTTGTCAAAAAGCTACCCCAAATGGCTCCAATTGTGATACCAATTGAAAATATCATCCCCATTACCCATTATAGCCCCGGGAAAGGTTAGACTACCTCACGGATCTTCAAAAGCCCTTTCCAATTTGAAAAGTCGGTAGGTTTAAGAGAAATCCTCCTTAACATAGTATTCCTTAACCTAGTTGACCCAAAGATTATTGCCCTCCTGAGAAACAAGGTACCAAATATATCTCGCCATTAAGCCAAAGAGCCAACCTTTGAATCCTTAACCATTCTTTCTTATTCGGCCTACATACCAGATTCCGCGCAATTTTGGCATGATAAGAACACTCAATATGACCAAATCACAAAAATATGTGAAATGTTTCTCATTATGGTGACACACTCGCTTTAGAATAAACAAATGGGATGCCCATAAAATAATAATACCACTGAGAGCTGATTAAATGAGAAAAAGCATGCTACCAAAGGATAAACAACGATGTTACCATCCCAGAGTACGTCACAATGATGAAAACTAAGGCTAGTTGCGATAAGGGGAATCCCTATGTACCGAACCAACAACTCACCCTATTGGACCCCAAAACAGTTACTCAAATCAGCAGACATGCTAAGAGAAACCCTTGCTGAATAGGTGTAACTTTTACTAATAAGGTTAGGCATCAACCCTGAACAACTATCAATTCATCAAGTGCACTCTTTAAAATTATCGCAGATCCCACATCCCCATGAGAGAAAACAAACAAGTCATCAAGTGGGTCGGACCAACCTTATCACATCGCCAATGATGTTTGAAGGCGGAGTAAATTTTATTGTAGACCATGTACCTCTTGATGTCCTCATTGTTAAATAATGTCCTCATAATTAGATAGTATCGTCATAGTCAGTGGAGTGAAAATTAGATATTTTGGTCTTAAGATTTTTATTGCACTGACTATGAGGACAATATTGAATTATACGACTAAATCTAAACCAATAGGGCACTATCATGCTACATTTGCAAATTCATCTTCCTCACACATACATACAAATTCATCTTCCTCACACATATATACAAATTCATATTATTCACCCCTCATTGATTAGTTGCTTTAATTTCTTGAATACCTAACACTTGTGATTTATCCACCTTAACAAAAATCAAATATAAGATTAAGGGAGATGAGAGGAAGATGAGAGGAGCCGGGAGAAGATATAAGATAAGATATAAGAGAAGATGAGAGAAAATAAGGGGAAGATAGAGAGAAAACTAGAGCAAGATAGAGATAGATAAGATGAGATGAAGATAAAATGTAGGTAGTAGGAACTTCAAGTCACCAAAAAAATATAAAATGTGAAAATTTGTAGAACATTACTATAAGGGTGTGTTTGGTACACCGTATTACGGTCCGTATAGGCTAAATAATCTGAAACCTGTGTTTGGTATCAGTCGTATTAATTAGTCACCGTATAAGTTAATACGGTTGAATATTTTTATACGATCCAGACACGCTAAAATAATACGCTCGAAATTGTCCGTATTAAATAGTCGGATAACTAATAATCTTGTAAAATATAATAATAATAATAATAATAATAATAATAATAATAATAATAATAATAATAATAATAAATAGTAATATAATAAAAATAAAATATTAATTTAGTAAATATTAATAATAAAAAGTAATAAATACTACTAATAATAAATTAATAATTAATAATGAATGATATTTTAATAAATAATAATGATAAAATTAAAAATAATTAATTAATAAAAATGTAATAAATAGTAATAATAATAATTATTAAAATAAATAATAAAAAAATAATGACATACATAATTAATATTTAAGATATAAGTATTTCGTCAATTACTATAATATAATCCGGTCAGTATAATATAGTCGGCATTCTAATCCGGAAAAGTACCAAACGCCCGACTAAATAATCAGCCTATCCGGTGGACAGATTAGTCTATCCGATTGAAATAGTCAGTACAGTACGGCATACCAAATGAGGCCCAAGATTAGTATCCTTTTAAAGGTTATATTTTTGTAAATACATTTTTAAATGTTCTATTTGTGAATAAATTTGGAGTGAGTATTTTATTTTCATTAATTTTTCTATAATTTGCATTACAAAGTGACCACTCGCTTATACGGCACGTGGAAACTCGGCAAATTTGTCCACAAGCTGAACTGTTTTCTTCTCCTTCGTCATTACTAGTAACTATGCAGAGAGATCAATGCTGGCAAGACAACTGTGGGACCTCTCTCTCTCTCTCTCTCACTGTCCCATGTTGTGCTTCAAAATCTGCCTTTTCTCTCTTGAGGTTTGGTGGATTTGCAGAACAAGCCTAACTTTGGCTTAAACTCAGAGAGCAAAATGCTTCTCAAATTTTAGTCCCAGATTCCTTCCTTTCGTGTCCCTTCTGAGGTATTTGACTCTCTCTCTCGCTTTGCTTTCCTTTTTATCTTTAAAGAAGAAAAAAACATTTTTTTCTCAGATTATTTTTTGGGTGAGCAAAAGGTAGAATATTTACTCAAAGGGAAATTTATCATCATTTTCCTTTGTCTTTTTGTTTGATGGATAATTTACTTCTCTTTGAATCAGTCTTTGTTGTATGGTTGTTGAAGGAGTATTTTATGCCGTCGGTTTTTTCCCTTTCAATCTACAGTTTGTTTGACTCAGATTTTTCAACTAGTTGGACCACCAGAGAAAGATAGTCTGTTTAAAGTATTTGTATTATCCCAAGCTGGGTGCTGGGTTTTGACTGTAAATTGATCCAATCGAAGATGAAAAATGTTGAATTTTATCTTTCATTTGGTTCGTTCAAATCTTTGATTAGGTTCGGATTTCAAAGGTTGACCTTTTGATTGGGTTGCTGGGAGACTATTCCTGGTTCCAAAAGCCAAACCTGACATGATTGTTTTTTCAACTTGGTTTTGCAGATATTTTTAGCATTATGATTTGTATTAATCTATTTCCAAGGAGACCAAACCTTTCATAGTTGGATACTAATTAGTACAGAGTAGAAGAGTTGCATGGTATCGTTCCTAATTCCTATCTAACAAGTTATAGTGTTAGAAGGTTGTGGAGGGTAAAGGGATTTGTTAGATAAGTAAATGGAGCAAAAAAAGAGAGAGAACTGGAGGGAATTGGCGAGGAAGATGCTCCCACCTGGTGCTTCGATCCCCGAAGATGCTTCTGATCTTGATTACTCAATAGCTATGGAATATGAAGGGCCTCCTGTCTCTTATGATGTACCTAGGGTTGAACCCCTTGATGTTAATTCCAGCGCAATCCCAACTGCAGAACCGCTTTCGGAATCAAAAAGATCAGTTACCAATATCAGTATGGATCCTCCAGTTATAGAACCAATTCCTCTGCCAGTGTCTCGTATTGCTGGTGTCACAAGTTCCCCTACTCAAAGTCCAAGGGCGTCGGGCAGCTCAGAATCCTTAGTGTCTGTCTTGCAAAACCCTGATTTTTCTTCACCCTCCCCTTCAGCTTCTCCAGGTTCAGTCCATAATCCTCCAAGTATCCAGACAAAACAAGTTGCCAATGAAGTTAAGCGAGCTCCAGTTGTCACTTTTAATACAGTTGATAGGTCTCAGAGGAAGGATGCTGATGCAGAGAAGACAGTTTTTCCATCTTATGTTGGGGTTTCAAGGGAGAAGAAGAAGAAGAAAAAAAGTAGAGTTTGTTATCGATGCCGAAAAGGAAAGTGGGAAACTAAAGAGTCGTGCCTGGTTTGTGATTCTAAGTACTGCAGCAATTGTGTGCTTAGGGCAATGGGTTCAATGCCTGAAGGCCGTAAGTGTGTCACATGCATTGGTCAGCCAATTGATGAATCGAAGCGGTTAAGATTGGGTAAACAGTCAAGGGTGTTGTCCAGATTGCTCAGTCCATTGGAAGCCAAGCAGATAATGAAAGCAGAGAAAGAATGTTCTGCCAATCAGCTTCGGCCAGAGCAGCTGATAGTGAATGGATTCCCTCTAAAGCCAGAAGAGATGGCTGAGTTACTTGGATGCCCTATACCTCCGAAGAAGTTGAAGCCCGGTAGATATTGGTATGATAAAGAATCTGGTCTCTGGGGAAAGGTGGGTGCACTTATATAACAACACTTGTCCTCTTTCAGAGGGGAAAAAAAATGCTATGAATGTGCTTTAACGTCTGGGCTTGTTGATTTGGCAGGAGGGAGAAAAACCAGACAGAGTCATAAGTTCAAACTTAAATTTTTCGGGGAAACTTAGCTCAGATGCAAGCAATGGAAACACTGAGGTTTACATGAATGGCCGGGAAATTACAAAACTTGAATTGAGGGTGCTGAAGGTAAGTCCCGCAACTTTAATGGAAAAACAATTCCTTTTCAGGTCATGATAAGTTTGTGGTTTACATTTCAGACGAATGTTCTTTTTAACGTAAGAATAGTCATCATGCAAGTGGAAGTAAAAAGATTTCCACTACATAATAACTGTATACATTACCTAATCAGAGCCATAGTTCATGCATTCCAGCAGTGCTGCCCTTATTATGTGTATGGGATGTTTGCCTTTTTGTTATTATTAGACTATACTTTCAACTTGATTTACGATAGAAAAACATGTTAGTTTTGACATGATATATGTACCCCTTTAATACTAGTACCTTTTCTCCTTAACTTCCTTACACTGTTAGGTAGCGAATGTTCAATGTCCGCGCGACACCCATTTTTGGGTCTATGATGATGGACGCTACGAGGAAGAAGGTCAGAATAATATCAGAGGAAATATTTGGGAGAAGGTATGTACTGGAAAACTCAGTTGGATTTTGCTGACCCCATATTTTTTATGGCTGTCTTTATGAAATATGTTTATTTGGTTTTTGCTAGACAGGCAACAACACGTTTTGTCAGTACCCTGTTCTCGTTGCCTGTGCCTCATGGCCAACCACATGGACCAAGAGATGAGGCTAGCAATTATACCACCACTGTTCCAAATTATTTGGAGAAGAAAAAAATTCAGAAGCTTCTTCTTCTTGGACTTCAAGGGTCTGGGACCAGCACTATCTTCAAACAGGTGAAGTTTTCTTCATTTGAATGCTTTGATCGTCCTGTGGGCTTCCAATTGTGCTGTTGTGTCTTATGAAATTGTGATTATTATGATTTTTTTTTCATTCAAATTGTTTTGAGTTGGTAGAGTGGGAGCACCTGTAATTAGAAGATAAAAAGGAGCTTGAGAATTTTAGTCTTGTATAAGTGGTTTAGACGGTGAAACTTTTCTGTCATTCTAGAATATAAATATGTGCGTATGTTGTTTGCGTAGCCGCAAGCATAAAGTGAGGAGTAGAGTTGTCACAGACACAACAGAAAAGTTACCTAGTTGACCTAATCCCAAACCTGAGCATCTTTGTTTTGTATTGGTATGTTAAATCTGCTGCAGGAGCCTGGGGTCTGGTATGAAATTAGTGAGCAATAGCGTTAGTAGTGGAACTTTTCTTGTAAATGCTATCATGTTTCCTATTTCTCAATTGTTTCCAAATGCTTGAACTTTCTTTGTCTCTTTTTACATTCTGCATGTTATGCACTCCGTGGGAGTGGGATCCTCCATAAACTAAAAAATTGAGATTAAAAATATGGCCCTATATAAAGGTAATTGAAATTTGGGAATGGGGATCTTGTTGTGACAACTTATGTACATTAAGTGACAGATGCTAGGCAGATTTTGTTGGACTAATAGGTGGGTGGCCGCAACAGTTGCACATTCCATATTTTCCATTTTATGTACTGAAATCTTGTATTCCTGTGGCAGTGTTGCTACTACTTCTATTGTTTGAGCATTCTTTCAGATCCCTGTAGATCCCATTTAGAACCCATACTATTCACAGATGAAGGAAAAATGTATGCTACCATGCAAGTTCAGAGCATTTTTCTGTTATGCAAGTTCCGAGCATTCTTTCGAAACTAGTGTCCTGTGTTTAGGAAATTGAAAGTTGTTTCATTTAGGTTAGATCCGTTAGGTTTTTAATTGAAGCTGGGAAGCACTCCAAACTGATTTTCTGGACTCATTTTCAGCTTTTCATGAGTGCAGTCTGCTATCGATTTTACTCTAGATATTTTTATTCATAGGTTTTATTACTGGTATTAATCAATTTTTTTTTTTCTGTGGTAACTGGTTAGGCCAAGTTTTTGTATGGGAACAGGTTTACTGCAGAAGAACTGCAGGATATAAAGCTGATGATCCAGAGTAACATGTACAAATATCTCAGCATTCTGCTTGATGGACGGGAGCGCTTTGAGGAGGAGGCATTATCTAGGATGGAAGGAAATGTTTCTCATGATCAAAACGCTGAAGCAGGTGCTTTTTCAATTACAGCTGCATTTTTGAATAATCAATATTAACTCAAATTTCTACTAATGAATTGCTTTAATCATGGTGGACTATTAATTCCCAAGTTGTAATTTCTAATCACTCAAGCTTTGTCCTTTTTATGGAAATTACAAGTTATACTTTTAAGAATTATAAATCCTTACTACACTGCAATGTTGTGGAGCTGTATTGGCATGAATAGTGTTGAGTTTTGAGAAGCTATCAGTATCATGGATTAGAAATTACAAAGGGCAACCTGAAAACTAAGACTGTGCGTTAGGCTTGATTACTGAAATGATCCGGATTTTGTGAGGCTGTGAAAAATAGATTGTGGTTAAATTGTTTAACTTTTTATTTTATTTCTCCAATTCTTTGGCAGAGAGAGGTTTTTCGACCCTTTTTTATAAGGGTGGAACATGTTTCTTTCCTTGAATAATTCATTTGTCAGTGATATACTTCTTTCCTCCATTGCATCAAGTTGTTTTGGGGAATGACTCTAGAAGTCGACGTGGTGGTGTATTTCTTGGGTATGGTTTTCTGAGTTTTATTCCCGAAGCTCTCCTCGGGAATCTTAGCTGTAGAAATCGGGATTCCGGCCATTATATAGACTTGGGAGTTCGGCCCTAAAACCAATTGGTGATAGGGGGAGTTGCCCAAGCCTATATAAGGCACACATTCATTTTCCTCTTTTCCGATGTGGGACATCTCACATCCCAACACACCCCCTCACGTGTGGCGGCTCTTCCAGCCAACACGTGATGATGTGAGCCCACCATCGTGGGATAACCCGCTCTGATACCATGTAGAAATCGGGATTCCGGCCATTATATAGACTTGGGAGTTCGGCCCTAAAACCAATTGGTGATAGGGGGAGTTGCCCAAGCCTATATAAGGCACACATTCATTTTCCTCTTTTCCGATGTGGGACATCTCACATCCCAACATTAGCCTTTATCTTTCTTATTTATTCTTACTCTATATTGGATGGTCACTAAAGTTTTGGTCTCTTCGGCTGCTTCACTTTCCTCTACATCTGTTTTATGGGATTTAACCCTTATGCATACCTTTACTGCAGGAGAATTTTATTAACCATGGCCTGTTTTGTAGGACAACAACGCCCCTTTGTATCATATTTCACCTCATAGACGTTTGTGGTAACCCACTTGTTTGGGGATATTTTCTGTAGATCGTAAATTCAGTCTTGCTGGGAAACACTATAGCCTGTGATCTTTTGAGCCTTATAGGATTATTTGGAATCCTGATGCCTGGTATTTGTAAGCGTCATTTTTTGCTTGGATGGCTGGAGCATGGATCAACTCTTTTGATTTTCTTTAAAAAAGACTCTACCTGCTTCTTACCTCATTGGTGTTCTTTGTGCCTTAGTGATGCTGAGAATTTAATCATATCTTTTTGCATTTCCCTTATTGCTCTCTAGTTTGGGGGAGGTGGCTTTAGATGTTTGGACTGTAGCTCCATTGCTTAGAGATTTCCATTCTTTGTTGGTAGGATTATTTGGGGATTAGTTCAAAAAAGAAAGCTAGTACTTTGTGGCGTTGTGCAGTTTTGTCAAAATTTTGGACAATTTGGATGGACAGAAATAGCAGGAGTTTTGTTAATAAGATGGAGGATGGGAATTTCCAGTGAAGGGGAACAGATTTTGGCATCCTTGTGGGCTTTTTTGCCACAACATTTTAGGAGCATTCCCTTTTCTGCAATCCTCTTGATTATTGGGAGCAATCTATTTCATTCTGCATTTTTTCTGTTGACTTTTCGCTTGAAGCTTGTTCTCCTCTTTCCTTTGATGGGCATCTTGCCTGTCTTTTTTTTTTCGGTCAAGCATCTTGTCTGTCTTTATGTGACTTATTCTCTTTAATAAAGTACTTATATTATAATAAAACAAATTTTTGTTATTCATTAGAAGAATGTTTGAAGATTCAGAATTTAGAATTAGCTCTTTCAAGCTATATTATTCATTTGGAGTTCTGCTGTATATTAATTAGTTTTTGTTGGTTGCTCTTAAACTCCACCGAGCAAAAACCCTAAGTAAACCCTAAACTTCATGGCCGCCCAACCCAACCCCGTCCCTGTTAACCCCATCCCACCACCATCAGAACCCATCACTACCTCTCCCACCCTCATCACCATCAACGCTGCCGCACAGCTGCCTGCCAAGCTCACGCCAACAACTACTTCCTTGGCGTGCTCAGTTCCATGCCTTCCCCATGCCTTCCTTCACGGGTATGACCTAATGGGCTATGTGGATGGCTCCCATCCCTGCCCACCCGAAACAGACTCTGCGCTATGCGCCTTCTGGTTCCGCCAGGACCAGCTCCTCCTCCATGCCATCTTGGCTTCGGTTTCCCCTCAGGTAATCACACTCGTTGCCGCAGCCAAAAGCTCAGCCTCTGCATGGCAGCTTCTCACTCGCCTCTATGCAAGCAAAGCCCCGTGGCCGTGTACTTGGCCTCAAGCAGAGACTTACACTCCTTCGCCATGGCAACCGCCCAGTCTCATAATACTTACAGGAAGTTCGTCTTCTCTCCGACGAACTTGCTGCCATTGATACTCCTCTATCAGACGACGACCTGCTTCTCCTCATCCTCAACGGCGTGGGCCCCCAGTTCAAGGACATTGCTGCCGCTGTCAACTCCAGGGACACCTCTGTGTCTTTCGAAAACCTGCGTGACATGCTGGTTCAGCATGAAGAAGCCTCCAGCCCCCAGCCCTGTCTTCACAGCCAATGTGTCCCAGGCTCACCGTGGCTACACCCCCAACCGCTTTTCTCAAAACTCATCCAGCAACCGCTACACTTGCCCCCAACTGGACAGCCACCGTCCCTATGGCCAGTTGTTATCTTCCTCCACCACCCGAGCCACCAATCGCCGCTCTAACAGCCCTGACACTGGATACCGTGGCTTCTGGTGTGGCACCCAGGGCCACAGCGCCAAGCGCTGCCCATACCTGTATACCCTATACTATCCTGTTCTTTTTGAGGATCTTTCTTTTGTAAAACTAAAATGAAAATTGGAGGGCCTAATTATAAGAGAGAATTTGGAAACAGCTCTGAAAAAGTTTTAGTCCTACTATATAAATTATGCAAATTTACTAGTGGCACAAAGGGAGAGCATTATAGGGTTCATACTTCAAAACTTTTATTCCTACTCATTACTGACACTTTCTTCCCAAACCCCAGAGACAAAAGAAGTGCTTTCTTAACCATTCCAGCTATTTTTACTAATGACTGTTTCATCTTAAAGAGGATAATCTATTGCACATGTGATAGAAATGTAAGATTTCAGTTATCTCTTTGTGACTTGTTTAGCCCAAGGCTAATTTTTCTGAATAAAAGTGATGTTGATTAACCCAGTTCTGAAATAGTGTAACCATTATTGCCTCCATTATGGCAGATCCAGTATGTGATATCTGATTTCATTCTTGTTTAAGGTGGTGAGGTTGGCCTCGATGAAACCACCCAGTGTGTCTACTCCATCAACCCAAGGTTGAAGCATTTTTCTGATTGGCTTCTAGACATTATTGCTACGGGAGATTTAGATGCATTCTTCCCTGCTGCAACACGGGAGTATGCTCCATTAGTTGAAGAGGTGTGGAAGGATCCTGCTATTCAGGAAACATATAAAAGAAGAGATGAGCTTCATTTCCTCCCAGATGTTGCAGAGTACTTTTTAAGCCAGGTAACCATCTTATCTAACCTGTGTAGTAATACAAATTTTTGTGTCGTAGAAATCAAGCTGATGCCATTTTTTGAGCCGGGAATTTGATTGTATTTTATTTTCACCATTTATTTTGAATATTTTGAAGTAATACAACTATGTTGTAAGATTTTGTTTGCGCCATTGAATATGTAATTAACTTTTATTCCTGTTCCTTCTCGTTAGGAGTTGGGTTGTGCCCGGGGGGCAGTGGTTATGTGTTGTTTTTGGTGTGTGGGGGGCTTTGTGGGTGGTGTGGGTGTGGAGGGGGGAACGGGGTTTGAGGGCTGGATTGTGTGAATGTGTTCCTCTTTTCAAACCTATAAATGGTTGAAATCTGTTGTGCCCAAGATATATTAAACTTGTGATAGGATGATTATATGGATGCAAGGAGCTTAAGGGAAGCATTTGGACGAGTACTAACTTATTTTGTGATATTGTGATGGAAAATCGTATCAAACAGAATAAAAGAGGATGCTTGCATACACAAAGCCAAATTGCTTTCTGTAGATAACTAAGAAATCACCTGGCATACTCAACTGCTTCCTATTTACATATATTTCTCATCATAAACTGACTCATGGCCCGTCGTGCCAACATACCACAGAATGCACATAACAAAATGTCATCAAGAGTGTCAAACTTTTGACATGATTTTCAATTAGATATTTCAAGTAATCGAAGAATAGTGTGTCATCTTCACCTCGGACTGTAGGTCAAAGTAGTGGGTTAGAACAAATCCTACCTTCAGTGTTAAGCATGTTAAAGACTTAATAAAAATAATATAAAATAAAAGATATTGCTATCTTCTGTTATTTTAGTTGTTTAATGAGCTTTATACTACTGAGAATTTTATGTCAAACCAGCACATGTTTGGCTATTTATGAATTATTTTCATGTTTATAGGAAGCTAGTTGTAGAAGACTCTTTGATAAATGCAGATGGATCTATTTGTCTACTTTTCTGTTTTTTTTCATAGCCTTGCTGATTAGGGACAAGTGTGAGATGATTTAAGTCATGTATTCTTATTTCTTCAGGCTGTTGAGGTATCTAGCAATGAGTACGAACCTTCAGAACGTGATATACTATATGCAGAAGGTGTCACTCAAGGAAATGGATTGGCTTTCATTGAATTTTCCCTTGATGATCGAAGCCCAATGTCTGAAACGTACACAGAAAATCTGGAAGCTCCACCCCCACCTCTAACCAAGTAATGCTTTTTACTGTTCTATCACTCCCGTGTGTATCATATATGAAGCTCCTGACCTTTTCAATTTAATATGGTTATGTCATGTCCTTTTGAGGTTTCCTTATTTTCTCAAATCCCTTGCAGCAGTCGCTCAAGTAAAATTGTAAAAAAACATAAGATAAACTTAGGCTTAGAGATTAGGCATATTTTGAGAATGTGTGTGAGGGGTGTGGGTGGGGGGAAGAAGGTAAGTATGTCGAGGACATTTTGGTGGGATCAAAATGTAGGATTAAGATTTGAACTAAGAAAGAGTACGGGTATGACACGGAACTAGTGGAGATTGTAAGAGAAAACACAAGTGAACACTCCTGGATGAAGAGTGTTAGAGATCGGGATTCCGGCCATTATATAGACTCGGGAGTTCGGCCCTAAAACCAATTGGTGATAGGGGGAGTTGCCCAAGGCTATATAAGGCACACATTCTATTTCCTCTTTTCCGATGTGGGACGTATGAGCCCATTGTCTCATACCTCTCTCAACTCTTTTTTTTTGTCTCATACCTCTCTCAACTCTCAACTCTTTTTTTTTTCACGCCCCCTCACGTGTGGCGGCTCTTCCAGCCAACACGTGATGATGTGAGCCCATTGTCTCATACCTCTCTCAACTCTTTTTTTTTTTTTTTTCAACCACTAGCAGGTTGTCGTCACTACGCCCCCACGCAGCGAGTGACTGGGCAACGTGTGACACGTGTGCGGTTAAGCCATCCACGTGGGATAACCCGCTCTGATACCATGTTAGAGATCGGGATTCCGGTCATTATATAGACTCGGGAGTTCGGCCCTAAAACCAATTGGTGATAGGAGGAGTTGCCCAAGGCTATATAAGGCACACATTCTATTTCCTCTTTTCCGATGTGGGACTCTTATCCTCACATCCCAACAAAGAGCTTGCTACTATAAAGAATCCACTTTAGAGATAAGAGTTGAAGGACTCGCCACTCAATAAAAACTGCCAAAGAGACAAGAAAAGAGTTTAGGAAGAACACTTTCACTAAGAAAATGTTTATTGATTATTTATGAGATGGCTTACTCCAAATAAGGAGTGAGTACTTATAGGCTAGTCATGGACATCTCCATGAATAGGTTTGACTCTTAATATATAAGATACATGTATGACTCATTTAAACCATACATGATCCTATTATTCATAAATTTGAAAACACTTAATTCTAGACTAGAAATAAATAAGTTGAATGCGGCAAGGAATCATGGATAGATGAATTAACCATGTGCCTTAGAAATTAATTCTCCAATCCAAATTCAGTGTGCTGATCTAATCCACTAATTCTCTTTTTATTTGTTGTGAGTATCCAAACATACCCATTACAATTACTCTATCACTTAATAAATATAACCCCAGATATTAGCGTCTATTGTTGGTGTTTAAAATCTGAAGTTTTTCTGAAGCTTTTTCTGTACTTGGTGTCCCAGATACCAACTTATACGAGTAAATGGCACGGGAATGAATGAAGGGTGCAAGTGGGTAGAAATGTTTGAAGATGTGCGTGTGGTAGTGTTCTGCGTCGCGCTTAGCGATTATGATCAGATGTGGATTGCACCAGATGGTAGTGGCAGCGGAGCGTTACTTCAAAATAAGATGATGCAGAGCAAGGAGCTGTTTGAGACTATGGTGAGGCATCCTTGCTTTAAAGATACCCCTTTTGTGTTAGTATTGAACAAGTATGATCTCTTTGAGGAGAAGATCAATCGGGCTCCATTAAGTGCTTGCGAGTGGTTCAATGATTTTAGTCCGGTGAAGCCACACAACAATAACCAGTCGCTGGCGCATCAAGCTTACTTCTACGTTGCAATGAAGTTCAAGGATATTTATGTTTCCATCACTGGTCGAAAGCTTTTTGTGTCGCAAGCTCGGGCAAGGGACCGAGTGACCATTGATGAGTCGTTCAAGTACATAAGGGAGGTTCTCAAGTGGGATGATGAGAAGGAGGACACCTATTATGGCGGACCAGAGGATTCATTTTACAGTACAGACATGAGTTCCTCACCATATGGAAGGCAGGAGTGAGGTGGCATTGCATCTTAATTGTGTTTGGTTTCTAATTAAAGTGAAGAGGGAGGGAAAATTGTAACATGCTTTGTGGTCTTGTTATTTCAATAAATTTTAATTTATAATGAAATGATGGATTAAGTTGTGGACCGTGGAAGTATGCAAATGTGATTATGTGAGTAGATATTCATTCAAATTTCAATTCTGACCGACTTATATTTTAAAGAGTTTTTTACACATACATCTCTTAAGGTTACTTGTGTTTACGCAAATTTCAACAATTATACGAATATTCCTTTAGATTTCAAAACTCTTATGTGTGTAATCTCTTCCGTTTAGTTTAAAATTATCTTACAACCAAATACTTTTCCTCAATTTTATTTTATAAAAAATTCTTATAAAAGATTCTGTCATTTTTAATAATATCAAAAAGTAAAAAAAAAATTAAAAAATTATCAATAAAAAATTATGCATGGATTATAATTCACGTTAATAATTACAAAAAATTATACTATTTTGTTAAATTAAGCAGGGCCAGGTTGATTTGAAAACTAGGACTTCGAATTGGGGATTTGGTGAAGAATGAAAGATAAGAAGGAGCTCAGGCTCCGACTTTTTGTTAATTCCGTACCCGACGGTGGGTTTGCTTCTTGTTGTTGACAGCTTATTTCTGCTGAGTCCGATGCATGTAACAACTAGAGGAAGTCAAATGGAATCGAAAACAAACACAACCCATTACCGAAAGAGCAACCTCATCTAGTATGCCTTATCGTCCTACCTCACCGAAAGAGCCCACTCTCTCACTTTCCCTCTCTACCCATTTAGAGCAGTCACTGTAGAGGGAGATAGGTTGATAATTTTTTGATAGGGTCGCAGAAAAGGGCGAGAAACAGAGATTGAACACCATTGTGTGGTCCAGCATCTGGGTTCCTTCTTATATTCTACTTGAGTAATTGTAGTGATTCTAGTGAAAGAGAGGAAGTAGTTCTTTGGACAAATAAAGGAGAGATCATAAGACCCTTTTCCTTGTTTGGAGTATGGTGGGTATTTTCTCAAGGTTCTCTGTCAGCAGAGTTGGCCATCGACGTACGCAGAGTGCCATTGTAAGAAATTCTTGTCTTGTATTCTCTCACTTTGCTGTAATTACAAGTCCCATGAGATGATTTGATGATTGCCCCTTTGACTAATTGGCTGCCTCTGTAATTGTGAAATCGGCTTATTTTCTGGGGTTGACTTTTTTTTTTATTGCTTCTGCCTTCTGTAATTGTGAAATGGGTTTGATTTAGTCCTCTATTTCATGATCCGACCCTTTCTTACACTCTTTTTGTTGATTTCGTTATTGTCATATGTATTCAATAAATCATATTTTCTGCTCATACATGTTTGGTTTGCTATGATTTCTGTTTCTTTTGGTTCTTCATTGAAATGGGTGCCCCTTTTTTCGTTTTTTCATTGCGATAACCAATTTACAAACATTTCTTCAATTCCTTGACAGTACAAGATTTTCTTTCCGGTTTAAAAGTTGAGCTGCTTGCTGTTTTTCTTAGACCCTTCTGATGGCATTGATGCGTTTGATTCTTGGTTTCATAATTTTATTTGAATATGCTGCTATGTGGTGTAGGATGAGAGGGAAGTATTGCCCCCAAACACAGATGGTACCGGTTCAACAACTGCCCCCATTACTGCCCCCATCACCGCCTCTCATGGGATTGAAGTAGCCCTAGAGTTTAAGCCAGTTGAGCATCCAATTGAGCCTCTGGACATTGATAGACCAATTCAGTGCCCGCTACCTGAACCTTCCATTCTTAATGTAAGATAAGATCCTGGATTCCAAAAAAGAATCTTGCTTTATAATTTAACAATATCCGGTGTTAGAGATAGCTTGGATGATATAGCGTAAGAGCTGAATTCTTCTATGTGCTTTTTCTTTGTGTTTTGAACTGTGCGCTTAGATTTCTGAGTTGATATTCTCCAAGTTGATTTGATGTTAATACTAATAAGTGAAGTCAATATCTATTGGCCAAGTTTGGTGAGCAGGATTAGATTAGATTGGATAACTTGCCAAATTCAATGTATTTTAAATGTGTAAATAGATGTGGTTTCATTGAAGGTTGATTAGATAGGATTAGACATCGAAGGAACTTAACCTTTTCTAATCGTACTATCTTAAGGGCATAGGATAGGATAAGTTTTCCTCTATCTCTACTCCCTCTTATCCCGAATGAAAATATATCCATTTTCATATTCAAAATACATTGAGTTTGTGGAGTTATCCATTTCAATCCAATCCCGCTCATCAAACGAGTCCATTGTTACTATTGGGTTGGATTGGATTGGATGCAATCCGTTGTTGCTCACACATTCAAATTTGTTATTGTTATACTGGGCTTATGTGGATGAAGGTTATTATACTTTCCCATTTTGCGTTATTTCTGTGGCTTGAGACAAGGTTTTAACATAATACATGTATGGAAAACAGAGCCTCTGCCTCTTGGAAAGTTACAAATACCCAGAAGAAGGTTTTGTCCAAAGACATATTTTAGTGTTACTTCAATTTTTTTCCTCTTTGGTTCTTATGGAAGTTGCACTGCTCAGTCGATGCCTAAGGAACCTATGCTCTCTTAGGCTTTGTTTGGATGAGGAACTTCAAAGTACCAAGGAATTTCAACTAATTTAGTCTAAATTCCTTGGAACTTTGAAGTTCCTCATCCAAACATACCCTTAGGGAAGTTTCACTACTCGCAGGAATATCCCATCCTGTAGTTACCTTCTTTATTCCCCTTTTGCTTGCTTTGTTCCCCTCTGAGGTTCCAGTCCTTTGCCCTTTGTTTATCCCTGGCATGTGTTCCTGGTGGCTGCAGGTCTTTTCTGCTCTCTGGGCTATTGGCCCGTGTTAATATAAATTTTTTTCTAATATAACCGGATTTTCATAAACACTATCATAATGATTAGTGATATTATATCTAGAAAAAACTACCAAAGAAAAATGCCTATGTTGAATCATTGTAACCACCCCCATACGGGCCATGGGTAGATATACTGTGCATGGTCATTGTAAAACCAAGGAATTCGGGAGGCATGCATGTAGGAAGGCATAAGATTGTCATGGAATTGATCATTTTGTTTGTGTTAACACAAAATTCGTTTCTGCAGATACTGTTATGTATAGAATTCTTATATAGCTGCTTTGAACTTCAGGATGGGAGACTATGGAAGGAGCGAGTATCAGCAACCGTGCCTAGGAGAGGTGATTTGCCAGTGATGAAGGAAAGGAGGTCTCTTGATTCTGAAGATACTAGGGCGAAGCCAAGACGCATGATTTTGCCATCTCTCAGTGCCCCTGAACACAACCTTCTAAATCTCCTAGAAGAATGTAACGCATCTGGGATTTAAAATCTGGTACACTGTTTCATATTTGAAATTTAATTGTCTTGAGTTTACAATTTGAATCTCTCTCCCCCTCACCCCCAATCTTTGCTGTATATTTTGAATTTAATTTGATATTATTACCTGAATATATGTATTTCTTCTTTGTATAATGACAGTGTCACAGTTACATCTTATGATATAATTTAACAAGTGAATCATCTGTCCAGAATTTTATGTTTCATATTGTTTATTGCATCTTTTATTCTGCAGCTGTTTTTGTGTTGGAACTTAATGTGAGTTTTTTCTATTTTGACTTGCTTCCCCTCCATGATCGGAATATCGAATGATAATGGATAATAGAATTAAATGTAAACTTCTATATATTTGAGGATTAATAATTCTATACAAATAGAGATGCTAGGACTTCGTAAAAGGGCCCCCCGAACACTTGTAGCTTTATTTTTAGGTTAGGGCTTCTTGAAGCCCTAGCCATGGTTATTGTTTAATTTGATTTTGGCGCTTAGTTTGATTATTATGTTTGTCTTGGTGTGTTAAATTATTGTTTGAACTTATATTCTTTTATGTTCTTAAATAGCTACTTTAATTGCATAACTTAAAAGATGACTTTGCATCAAGGATTATGGTAAAATAATATGTGAAGAGATCCATGAGATTCCTAGGATTTCACATCACTTTCTAGGGTTAGTGTAGTGTCATTAAATCCCCTTTGTGCTTAGTGCTTTCTTTTGTGTTATAATTGCTTAAGAGAATTGTGACATAATGTTAAGAGAACTATTGCATAATTGATTAGAAAGTTTAGTGGCTTAACCGCTTAAGAGAACTAAACATACAAAGTAAAAAGAGATAAATATGTGAGAGTGGGTTTAAGAGACCTCTCGCATGGACACTAGACGAAATATAAAACATAGTAATTGTGCCTTGCAAATCAAGTTGGGAAGTAATTGTGGTTGGTGGTGGATTGAGTGCCTTAACCTATTATCTTTAATAATTGCTTTATTTTATGTTCTTTAATTGCAAAAAAAAAAAAAAAAAACCGTGTGTGTGTGTGTTTTATTTTATTTTATTTTCTACTTTTATTAAGTTTATGAGTTAATTAATCAATCTAAGTAATTAAGTGGAACATATTTTAGACAAGTTCTTGTGGGATTCGACCCTTGCTTATTTTCTATACTTTATGATATGATTTGTGCACTTTCAAAGTTAAACTGAATAGAATAGGTTCATATTTATGTTATTTATTTTAATCTAAGCTTAATTTCATAGATGTCTCTGGTGCCCATGAGGCCTATGACTTAAAAAGTAAAAAGAGATAAATGTGTAAGGGTGAGTTTAAGAGACCCCTTGAATAGGCACTAGATCAAGAAGTAAACTTGATAAGTGAACCTTGCAACAAAGTTGGAAACTGTTGTGCTTAAGTCTTGTTCGTTTTTGCATTGTTAAAAACCTTTTATTTATTTCCTGTTTTCTTGCATTAAGAGTTTCTTTATTTCAAAGCATCTTTTAGTTTTGATTTCGGTTAGTTCGTGTCTTTGTTTGGTGTCTTGTTAGTATCAAAGCATATCTAGTTGGTGTTTCTAATTTCAGTTTTGAGTACCTTACTTGTGAACTAGGCAATCTATCACATTAGCTACATTATTGAGTCAAGTCTTTGTGTGATTCGACCCTTGCTTGTACCACTATATTGTCGATTGAGTAGTGCCCCTGCTAGGATATAATTGTGAAGGATTGTGTGCATTTACTTGTACAACTCATACTCATTCAGAGAACAAAGAAGCTATATTTTATGAAGATATATCTTTTCACTTTTAACGGCGTTGGATATCGATTGAAATTATTTAAGAATTGATCCATTGGGAGACAAAGAAAATAAGTTTTGACTTGAATGAATACATTTTGTTTGCCAATTTATGGACAATTTTTTTCCTGAAAACAAAAAAGTGTGAAAGGGAGAACTTTAAATGGATATCCCTTTGTGCGTGACCATGGGCGCTCCTCCATGCTTGAAGAATGTCCACATTAAATCATAACTATGAGCCATAATAGAGTGGATTTGTCACTTGATCCCACCGAAAAACTAGCAAATAAGAGCTAATAGGATTGGATCACAGTCACAGGACTTCCATCCACCAAATTTCATGGAAGTAGGCTCTTGTCACTAGGCCATCACCTTTGATGATATGGATAGATGCATCCATATAAATATTTTTTTCCTCATATTATTTTATCGAAAGATCAAAAGTACGAATATATCCACAAAAATATTATGAATTTTGTAAATATTTTCATTAATGCTCACCGGTAGCCGGTAGGTGGTGCTCTATTATTGACATTCAAATATCCAACTCCTTTTCGATAAAACATCACTTCCAACCAAAAAATAAAAAAACTCCAAAAAATAAAAAAACGACACAACATCCACTGTCGGTTTCCTCAACACACCCTCTGAAGCCGGCCACGTGTCCGGATACCTTCCGCTGGTGTCACTCTCTCCCTCCCAATCCAAAGCCACCGTCACCATTCTTCAACTATTGGCGTTGGAAAAGCACGTGACGCAAAACCACCGCGCACCCGCCTCACTCTGTTACTCTTTAGATCATAGTCTCTCCTTCTCTCCCGCTCTCTGTCTCTCTGTGACTATGTTTATCCTCTCTGCTACGCCATCCACCACATTCTTGACGCCTAGGGTTTCGTCTTCTTCTCTCTCCTCCTCCTTTTCTTCCTCTTCATTCCCATCTTCTTCTCGGCTGTATTTGGTCTCTGTGAGATCGAGTGAGCCAAGGACCTTTGCTTGCCCTTGCTTGTTTTATTCCTCCAAGGTGAGTGCTATGGCAGAGCTGGTGAAGGACACAGAATCCTCATCATCCCCCATTCAGAGCGCACAGAGGAGGGAGACTAACCATTCTCGGATTTTTCTCAATGCCACGACGGAAGAAGGTGACAACTCTTTCGCATTTCCTCTGCTTGGTTTATGAGAAAATGCAAGAAATTTAATGTTATTAAATTAAATTTTTTTTTCCCTGAAATTAAATTAAATTGGTTATCTAAGTTTTTCACCACTGAAACTTCTGCATAAGGCTTATTTGAATGGTGGCTGTTTTTCCTTCCACTATTTTTTTTTTTTTTTTTTTTTGCTTTGGAACTTCAAAGCTTGATAGTCATGAGTCTTCTTTGCATGGTACTCTTCCTGTTTTAGATTTTTCCCATTTTAGGAGCTAAAAAAGAAAAAATGTATATTCCTTGATCACGTTGTATTTGCTTCTTTGTCCAAGAAAGAAGAGTGAACTTTTTGATATATATCGTTTCTTATTTTCTTTCCACTGCCTTTTCTTTTTCTCTTGTAGGAGAACATAGAAGTGTTTGCATTGTTACCTTTTCATTTTTTATTTTCCAATTTGCCTGAGTACGCAGTGTATTTCACTTGTTGATCAAGATTCAAAAGATTTTTGTTCTCTGAACTTGGAACTGATGAAAATTTCAAAATGACTAAGTTTCTATCAACATTCATTTGATGACCAAATGTAGTGTTTATTGTGGGAGTTCAACCAGTGTGGAGTCCTGAGTAACATTGGTTGTCTTCCATACCAACCTTTCTTTAATTCTGGAAGTTCTCGTTCAGTGGTTTAGACACTCATTATTCTGTTGGTGCTTTGGTAACAGGGCACCAAATTTCTTTTGGTGCCTGATTTTTGCATGGACCTAATTTACTTAGGGGAGAGTGAGAGTTTTATTCAGTAGGTTTTGGAAGAGTTGCAACTCTAATTTTAAATGAGCAGAATGCCTTCAAATTCGATATCAGTTGGGAGGATGTTGAAGAAAAATGAATTTTTTCCTGAAGTAGTTTTATGTTGAATTTACATGTCCTTGCATGCATCATTTCATGTTGGGCATGTATTTTTCAAATGATGTACAATCTTCGATCCTTGATAGTCCATATATTTCACTGGTTAAAACCCAATTTAAAATTCAATATAAAAAGATCTAGATGCGTCATTTGTGTTTAACATGTCCTCAAATTAGAGACACATCTTTATATGGAATACTAGCAGGCCTCAGTCTGTAACTGGCGCACTATGCAGTAAGGCATGCTACTTGCTAACCTCTTAAAACACTGGTTTATGCATATATGTGTGGATATAAATGTTGATAGAGATGTAGATGAAGACAATTGCAAGAAAGGACAAGCTAGAGAATAAGGAGAAGAATAGTGTTCTATGAAGGTATTTTATGGATATAGTTTGCTACTTCAGGGTTCTAAGTAAGACCTTGTGTAAATTTATAGACATATATAGTGTCTTTTGATATAATTTTAGTACGGAAAAGGATTTATTGAGGAAGGAGAGAAAATCATCAATGAAATTGTCCAGTTTCCGAAAGCAACCTACCTTTTCTATATTTGTTTTCTTACTGCACAAGTAATATACTCAATGGCTTCCTCCATTCCAAGCCCATGCTAGAAAGATACCCATCAATGCAAGTTGTACGGCTTGCCAATCTTCTGGGATAAATGAAATGGATCGCTAACCCCATAAGATTTCCAATAATTACAGAACAGTGCAAAAGGTATAAAACTGAACATGGATACATCGAATGGTTGGTTTGTTCATCATAGGCTTGCTTTCATGTATGTAGATTATTTGGGCAGACAGGTTCTAGGGATGGATATTTGCTGAAAGACCTGTCAAGTGATCCACCTTCTAAGTGACTTATTCTGTAATTCTCACCCATGATAAATTTACTATGTTTATTTCTTCTCCATGGCCAAAAAGAGAATTAAGAAAAAGGAAAGAGGAGACAGATAGCTATTAGACGAAACATAGAAAAGAAAAAGGAGAAGTGTTTTTCCAGCTCATGATGAATTTCCTTCTTAGAGGATACAATTCCTATTCCCAATTGCAGTTGGTTTTCCCTATTGGAGTTTGGTTTTCATTTGGGGTTGCTTTCCCAATTGAACAAGATTTTAAATATTTTGGTTGTACACGTACTCATAATTGATACATTGAATATTTGTTATTGCTGCCCCGTGGACTTAGGCACATTCCAAAACCACTTTAATTCTTGGTGTTCCTTATCTTCTTCCTTGTTTAAGCTGATTTCCTTAGTTGAGTTGTTTTTCCCATTCTTAAATGATATGCAACAAGTTAGATGTGTGTGCATGCGTTAAGCTTTATAAGCTATAATTTCTCCAAAGAAAAGTACGGTGCAATCCATTGGAAGTCCACTAGAGATATATGTTATTCCAGGTACATAGATTCAGAATTTCGATAATTGAAATGCTGTACTGCATAGCTCTAGGTATTTACATAATAAAAAAGCTTATTTACGCGCACATCTATACATGCATATACATAAGTGCCTACATTTGTATAGATCACTGTTTTGTCGTACCTTTGTATTTGAAAGGTTTGCATTTAAAAATGTTGATAACTTAAGATAATATTGATTTCCGATTACATTTTCTACTCGAAGTTCTGTTATCTTAATCCACTTGATGTCTAGTGCAAAAATGAATGTCATTAAGCTATGATAAGCTATACCTTTTTAGGAATGTGGGTGCAGTTTGGAGATGTTTGAGTCGGTATGTAGAATGAAAAAAATAAATACCTAAAGAATCGCACGTAGCCATTTAAGCTCATTAGAAGTTGGGGTTCAACTGGTCCTATCTGAATCAGTGTTCATAAACCATAGTGGGTGCTGATGGCTTTGTGGAGTAATAAATCAATCTTCCACTAAGATTGTATTGCCTAGTGTCGAGTAAATTTTTGCCAAGTAACCATTGGTTGCTTTGAATGCTTTCCAGATGTCGTTTAATGTATTCAGTATAATGAGATTAGGGGTAAAAACTTGTGAGATTATTTCTCAGAAGAATAAGCAGTCGGATTATTTGGATATTTTCGTCTTTTATCACCTTCGTTTTTGGTTTGGATTGGTGACTCCAAGCTAATCTCTACTGGAGGAAACTCTTTTTTGCATGGTGAGTTAAGAAGGTTGTTACCCTGTGTTTTCTGTCCTCTTTCTGTCTGGTCTTGTTTGGAAGGAATAGAAGAAAGACATGAACAGTTCTTTTCACTGTGGAGTAAGTTAGATTCCCTGTGTCCCTGTGGGTCTCAGTCGCATTGTCTAAACATTTAAAGGATGTTCCCCCTAATTGATTTACCTGGATTTGTCTTCTCTGTCAATTTAAATGTTTGGATTGTTTTGTCTGGTTTTCTGTATTCCTTAAGCATTTCTTCTCCTTCCTGTTTTCTAACTTTTTTCTTTAATAAGTTGGTCATTTCATGTTAGAAACTATATGCATACGTACAGACATATATACTTATAAGTGTGCAATGCTTTTATCTTTGGGGTTCTCTTGATTTGATGTGAAATAAATTGTTGGTGTTATCTAGAAAAGTTATTTGCTTTCCTGTTCTTTTCCTTTATAAACGGCCGGGCCGGCACATGCCCCTCCTGACCCAAGGTGACCCTCACACTTTCATAACTAAAATGCCCCCCCGCCTTGTTCATATACTTGATCCAAGTGCATAGCACATTAGCTTAGTCATGTGAGTGTCCCCCTTGAACAAAATTACTCCTCCTGCACGTTGTTACATATCTTCCAATTGCAATAAAAAATTCTCTTACTAATAAATCCAAACTATAAATAAAAGATAATCTACCACAACTCGTTTTATTTTTTGGTTAACATGTCCACCAGGATACTTGTTTAGTTGAACAAATTGTTCTTTTTTCAAATATGGATATGTGGGTAGTGTTAGGCTTACTTGTGCAAACAAGCTATATCCTTGATCTGAACGTGGTAATGTCAGAGTAAGTTTCCTATCATGTGGAAGGCTTTGTATTATTTGCAAGCTTCAAATCCTGTTAAAACTCATAGCTATTTTATTTGATGCAAACCTTTGTGGGTATGGAGGCCTGAACATCGTCATGGGGTAGTGGTTTGAGTCCTTTCCTATGAGTGAGACCATCAGGATATAGTCCTCTTGGCCTATGATTCTTCATTGAGTCATATTGCATTATCACTGGGACTGAGGTCAAACAGTTTGTTTTTTCATCTTTTTTTTTCCAGGCCTCTTTTTATGTTTAGTAACCATTTTATACACAAAACCCCTGATGCTATTGATTGAATGCTCTGCTATGTAATTATAGTCTTATGTGTCTTCTTGTTTAAGTTCTTTAAACATTATGTTGTCATAATGCATATTACGAAGAAGGAATGTGGGTGGGGTTCTCCAAGTTGGAACCTCTTCCAAGATTGAGAAGATTCATTCCACCAGACAAGGGCTAGTTGGTCATTGTAATGCAACATTCTTGATAAAAAAAAAAGCCCCTTTATTACACAGGGTTTCTTTAAATTATTAATGTTCTCGCGCTATGGGTTCTCGATTTCATGACTTATTTGAAATGCTCATGTGCAGAGCTGCTGTCTGCAATAAAGAAGGAAACAGAATCTGGAAGGCTTCCCTCAACTGTTGCTTATGGAATGGAAGAATTATATCAGAATTATAAAAATGCTGTAAACATTTATTCTTAAGCTCATTCTTTACTGTACATAGTCAGATCTGCTTCTGAAACTTGAACGTTTGAATTTATATGACATGCATGAACGCTTTGGCTTGATTTTCTGAAATTGTGTATAAAGATGCGTACACATCTGTAAATTGATTATAGTATTTTCTTCTTTTAAAAAAAGAAAAGATTATAGTATTTTCTTCTTTTAAAAAAAGAAAAGATTATAGTATTTTCTTCTTTTAAAAAAAGAAAAGATTATAGTATCTATTTTGTTATTGGAAATTTGGAGCTGCATCCATATTATTTAGAGATGATAAAATTGGTATGAAATTTCATATTAAACTCACTCAATTTAGAACTTGGATGAAAAGAGAGTATCTTTCATATTAAACTCACCTCTTGGGAGGGATGACTTTGTTTTTCAGATATTAGATTATATATGAATGGCTAGATGCTTTAGATGCCCCATTAATCTAACAGCTAAGAACAGTCTCTGTTTTTTAATTCCTATGCTATCATGATTCAGATTCTCCAAAGCGGAAATCCCATGGCGGATGAGATTGTGTTGTCAAATATGACTGCTGTATTAGACCGTGTATTCTTGGATATCGAGGTAATATTAATTTTATATGCGTTCTTAGGCAGTGCCATGATTTATGATAGGTATTTATATAAAACAGGTGTTGGCAAACAAATTATCATCATTTTGTTTCCTTGTACATTTTATAACAGTAATTTTTCAGGACCCATTTGTCTTCTCACCTTATCACAAAGCAATACGAGAGCCTTTTGACTACTACACATTTGGCCAAAACTATATTCGTCCTTTAGTTGATTTCAGGTGATTTGACAAGTTTATCCTTCAAGCCACCTTCATCAATTACTTGTAGTTCTTACTAAGTGAAAATAAATGGGTTATTTCTGGTACATATTAGAATAAGTGCGTTTATCCATCCATTCTGCTTTTGCTAAAAGTGAATGTACCAGAAGTGCTATCATGAGATCATACACTATGACATAGATTGGTGGGAGGAAGGAGAATATATGAAGAAAAAAAAAATTGAAAGTAAACAACTTAAAAATAGTTTTCACCTTTTGACATGTGTATTAGTTCATATACAGTTATTCCATATCTCTTAACCCTCCATTTCTTCCTCTATACTTTTCCCACTTCTTTAGCACAAAAGATGAAAGCTAAAATGAAATGGTTATCAAAAACACTTTAATTTAATTTTATACTAGAATATATTTTATATAATAATTACACAGTTTTAAATTTTCCTTCATTGAGTTTCTGTGAATCATTTATCAATCTCGTATAAAAATGTAAAGGTCATATAACTGATGTATGTTTCAAATTTTGTTGTATTGAAGTAGCTGGAATTTTGTATGGTTCCCCACTCCTGTCCACCTAGCAGTTGCATGGTTCAAAGTTCAAACATAGCTTTGAATGGTTTGAATGGTGATTTGGATCTGATGCAAGAGTGCTAATTTTCTGCGGGTAACGTTATGGCAGATGATTAGTTAAAAATGTACTCAAAACAATTTGATAAGTTGAGCCCCGATTTTGTGTTCGTTATATAGTGTACAAAACCAGTGTGTCCTATGTTGGATTTATCTGAACAATGGTTATGCTTTGTTCATTTGCTGTTTGTGGCAGTTTTGAAGTTTGATTCTCTCCATTTACGTTCTAAAAGCATCTCCTAGGTTCAAGGAAAATGTTTTGAAAAAGTCAATCAATTAATTATTACAAACATAATCTTCCTTCATTAAAACAATATATTGGTGCACCCCATTTTCCTTCAACTTCTCAACAAAGGCAATATTGCCTCATATATTGTAAGGGTAAAATGCTAATGTGGCAAAGCAAATTGGGGTTTCCCCATATTTTTTTTTACCCCTAGGAGGTGCTCTAAGTAGGCTCCAGTTCCATGAAGTTTAAAAGTATTCATTTGGTGGTGAAAAGGTTTAGAACATTCCGAGCTACTGTTACCATTTGAGGTTGGGGAAGTGTTTCTGCTTATTTATCAATCAGTCTCGCATAAATTTTGTACGTAGTTGGGGTGTTCTATCAGGGTAGCGTTCTATTTGCTCAAGTGCTAAGAGGTTTTGTTGGTGACCAATGGACTCTTAGAAAATATGTTAGGGTAGTGTTCTATTTGCTCAAGTGCTAAGAGGTTTTGTTGGTGAACAATGGACTCTCAGAAAATATGTTATTTTGCCTTCACTGGAATAGCTTTGAATGATATCCATACGTATCAAATTTTTGTACTTTTTGTTGTATGTTTTAGTTTGAAATTTCCATACTATTTTTAAATCTAGGCGATGAAATTTCCTGTGCCTCGTACTATTATGTGATAGAGAGTACTGAGACAAAAATAGTTAACACAGAATACTGAGAAGGAAAAAAAGTTTACCACCCACAATTTTTTTCTTCTTTTGTGCTGTTTCCTGCTTTCTTATATCGAGTTAGTGAATCTGGGTTGTTTATCAGTTGCAACCATATTATCATCTAAGATTTCTTTTCTAGGGGTTTTTTCCTTGTTTTTGGTCAAAATGATTTCATTTTTGTCATGTTTTATTTTATGGTTGTCCTAATTTTTTATCACTACCTGTGCAGAAACTCATATGTTGGCAATATTTCTATATTCCATGAAATTGAAGAGAATCTTCAGCAGGTACGTAGTTTGAGTACTCAGCTTTATTTTTTATTATGTGGTACTAATATACATTGTTGAATTGTAAAACGCGTACTAGCAGAAAATTTTCTATGACCTTCCTATGGGCACAAGATGTACATTCATGTTGGCACTTCAAGTTTAGATTTTAACATAGTTGGAGTCTTCTGGACGGAAGTCATAGGTGACATGATAAGTACAGAAAATCTTGAACAATTACTGTGGGTCAGCTCCTTGCTTGTGATAGGAAAATAATAACTAGTCGTTTTATTACTGGATTAAGACAATATCACAGAAGAAAACTGATTTCTGTGGAGTGAATACAAGATTCGGAATTTTATCGGGGTTTTATATCTCGATTATGGTTGAACAGTAGTTGTCTCGAGCTTTATTAGCATTTCGAGAAGATATTCAGGTAACTCATGATATAATCATTGTGGATTATGCGTTCAGGGTCACAACATTATTTTGATATCAAACCATCAAACTGAAGCAGATCCAGCTGTCATTGCTCTATTGCTTGAAAGCACAAACCCACGTCTTGCTGAGAACATGGTGAATTTATGTGCTGTCTTCATTCCAAGCATACAATGGACATGTGCAATGCTTTACACCTATAACTGTTTGCATAACCAAATTTTGGACTTTGTACTCCAGATATATATAGCAGGAGATAGAGTTTTGACAGATCCTCTTTGCAAGCCCTTCAGCATGGGAAGGTACTTGTGACGTTCTAAGATAATGTTCTGCGATTAGTATGAACCAGTTTGCTTTAATTAGTTATGTGATGAAGGTTCTCATTTTTTACCTTCTTACAGGAATTTGATATGTGTATACTCAAAAAAGCACATGCATGACGTTCCTGAGCTTACCGAAATGAAAAGAAAAGCAAATACACGGAGTTTGAAAGAAATGGCTGTGCTTTTGAGGTACCTCAGCTATTTTGTTTATCAATTCATTGTCAAAGTGGGCTTTATTATTATTAGAGGCTCTTCTTATTTTTGCTCGTAATTTGCCATGGGGAATATGGGCATGCTAAGTCCTGTGTAGACATATTTTTCTTTCTTTTGTTGTTTTTGTTTTCCTGGATGATGAACCCTTATTTCTTACACCATGTCTTTTTTTGTCTCTGTCAGCTTGGAAAGTGGAAAGCTCTTTATACATGTTCAGGACTAACCAATTGTTGTGAAAAGTAGCTATTAACAAACTAGAGACGGAGGAGCTATGCTCATTTTACTTGTTAGCCTACTATAATGCATAGCTACTCATGGAGGTGCTTCCCCTTTTATTCGTTCGTCCTTCTGATGCATAATGTACACGAAATTATTATTTTCTGTATTATTATGTCAAAACAGAAGGATAACCATTCTATCAGGCGAGGATTGCATTAGAGAAGAGTAGAAAATTCTTCTCTTTTTGCTAGACTAAGAGTGAAGGTTCAGCATTCTAAAAGATACGGAATGGGATTGTCACCTTAGCTTTCCTCTGGTGGTAAGTTTGGCAAGCAGAGAGAGAGAGGGTGGTTTGGATAGGTTTGCCAAGCTGAGAGAGGAAGAGGTTTCTTTAGGTTCAATCACTGGCAAGGTAATAGCTGGATAACCTTTGGCAGTCTGGTGCAACTGCTGTGCAAGTAACTCACTGGGAAGGTGCCAATGATCAATATGTAGAATAGAAACTTAAAAATATAAGAAATATCCTTGATACCCGAAAGCATGGGTTGGGAGAGTTATTCAGCTTCTTCCTGTTATTCTCGTATTGTGGCTGTGAAAGAAAATTGGCAGAAGGTGTACGAGTTGCCTTGTAAAAGTTGTCATGGTTAATAGGATAATTTACTTAACACTGTAACTGTTGAACCAGAGAGCTACTCGTAGTTTAGTTGAATGCCTTATATATTTGTTTGTCTTGTATTATGGTTTTCTGGCCACCAAACATTGTCATTCTAGAAAACTTACTTTTTAATGTAATCAAATGCATTTGGATTTTCATATGTTATCTAATACAGCCTTCTAATAGAACAAGTTTAAGTGTAGGGGCGGGTCACAAATTGTATGGATTGCACCAAGTGGTGGAAGAGACCGGCCAGATCCTGTAACAGGAGAATGGTACCCAGTAAGCTTTTTCAACTATACCATGTATGCGAAGTTTAATATTTATTCATTTTCATTAGTAATATGTATTTATTATTATTTTCACAGTCAGCTTTTGTTAGAATTTTTTGTGGATAGATTCATTGTTCACATACTTATTGTTGTCTTTTTATTGTCTAGTGTTGCTACATAAGGTGTTACATTTGCATCAGTATTCTGTGATTATAAAATATGGATTCAGGTCAAGCAAACCTGATGCATAATAGGAGTAAAATTAAATGAGTTTTTTTGTTCAGGAGAGATAGAACATGGACTTAAATACTTGATATCCCTAGAGGAACGCGTAGATAGGTTGAGGATTATATTATAAACTCCTACTTCTCTCCCATTTTTCCCTCAAACACCACCTATGTGCACCCAAAATATGGATATACAGATCTCTGCCGTGTCCTTTGAGTCTTGATAAATTCATATTTGGATGTTAGTTTTGTCTTATGATGCGACTAACTTCATACTGGTAAAATTTGTTCAGGCACATTTCGATTCTTCTTCACTGGACAATCTACGAAGGCTTGCTGAACATTCATCTGCTCCGGGACATATATATCCCTTAGCATTGTTGTGTCACAACATCATGCCTCCTCCTCCACAGGTTTACTGTCTTCTATTTTCCTGGGTCTTTCCTTTAGGGCTACTTTTTCTCTTTTTTGACAATTCTTTTCCAGGTTGAGAAGGAAATTGGAGAGAAGAGAATGATCTCTTTCCACGGTACTGGATTGTCTGTTGCACCAGAAGTTACCTTCTCTGATATTTCTGCTTCCTGTCAAAATCCTGAAGAGGTTGGTGCAACAAAATCTCTATTGTAATATTGCCCTTGATCTGACGAATAGCATTGCACTTCTAAATGACGTCATCATATCGATTTTATTGTTTCTTTTTCTAATTGTGGGTGTTCTATGTTCGTCACCAGGCTAGGGAGGCATACACAGAAGCTGTGTATAATGCTGTTACAGAGCAGTACAATGTATTGAAATCCGCCATACATTGCAAAGCAGGAGTGAAGGCATCTACTCCAAATGTTTATTTGTCACAACCATGGAATTAGGCTATCTTGAAGAAGCACATTTTGTTTCTCATTTAGCGGCTTTAATAATAAATGCAGATCAGGTATTTTGTTGGATGGGAAATTTATGTTTTCATTATAAGTATGATGTTTATTTTAGTAACTAAGATTTTGTGTGTTTTTTAATGGTGGCAGAGATTAATTTTGCAATTCCAAAATCCTAACCGATTGTGTCCACGGGTCCTGCAAGTTGAAGAAAAGTATGCACTGGGCTTGAAGGACAAGCCGACAAGTCATGTAAGTTGGTCCATTATCAACCTCATCTATTGTTAATGAGCATGGGAAGGCATGGTCCATGGTTGGATTTTTTTTGTCTATTTGTCTTTGTTTTTTTTTTTTTTTTTTTTGGTTTTTGTCGCCATGGTTGTTAATGACTTTGCTTCCTTCCTTGAGGCTTCAAGTTCAACCAAAGGGAAAAAGTGGGGTGGGTTCAGTTTTAGTTGTATACTGTACAGACTACAGGGACTAGTTGTTGACACCCAGAAGATTATGTAAATTGAAGTTTCATTTCCTTTCTACTATTACACATCACTCATTAGTCTCCCTCTGGCTGATTAGTTTCCACCGCTCACTGATGACTCGAAAAACAATGAACAAACTTATTTTCCTAGTCAGTATTTTCATTTTTAATATCTTCCAATTTTAGCACGGTTTAAAACAGCGGCTGCCTAATCTATCTAGACGGTCGAAAGTGAAAAACCACCTTGTATATTGGCTAAGGCTCAACTAAGTTGAACCTTGCAAGTTCCTACTTTGACTCCCTTTTCCATATAAACCATATCCGCCTGCATAATTTGATTAGATTTAACTTTCTACCATTAATATATTTCAAATTGGAAAATAGAATTACATTATGTGAAATGAAATATGTAAGGATTTTTTTGGCTTTTTCGCTACACTAACCCATTAGGATCCAAGTTGACAGCAATTCAAGACGTGCTTAATTTGACAAAATAAGACACCATGTCTACGTCCAACCATAAGTTTCCTTATGTCAGCAATCATCTTAATGCCTTTTTAGTCACAAATCCACATTACCAAGCTTGACAAATATACAAGTAATTTACATTTTCTAATAAGAGAATCGGACTAGATAAGTATTTCTTTTTTCTCTACTCTGGTAATTTACATTTTTTAATAATAGAATCGGACTAGATAAGTCTTCTATTTTCTCTACTCTAATAAAAATCCATCCATGCTCATATTCTCAAAAAAAATTCGTTTCAATAAGTATGATTCAATCCAATCTCACAATCTCACTCACCAAATGAACCCATCAGCTTATAGTGATAGAGGTCTTGGGTTGGATAGTGTGCTTTGAAACTGATCCAACATCAAATAGTTCAAAATAAGAGTGAAGGACAAGTACGGCAACAAAAGAAGAGAAGAAAGGTAAATTTTTAATCTGTAGTCATATTTGACAAGCCAATGAGTGCATGAACTCATGTAATGAGGAAGCAAGCAACCATCCGTAACTAACAAAATTGAGCATCATATAAGAAAAAGCAATCACTCTTATTTGACAAAATACATAGCACTCATATCAATCAATCTTCCGAGGGGGGGCGCCGGATGAATCTTACTTCCTAATTCCAACGTTGAAAATACAGGTTCCTGTACTGCCTTTCGATAAAAACTTGCTAAATCAAAACACTCACATAAATTCATAGTCATCAAGCGGATCATAACCTTCAACAGCTATATCATCGTCTGGCTTATCAACAAGTAGCTGCTTTTTCTTGGCACCTGAAAACGAAGAAAGCACTTGACAACCACTTCTGAGCAGCTTATTTATATCTATATAATCATGCACCCCACTCTAAAAGATCACTTGGTCATCATAAAAGGTTTTACTTATATAGATCTACATTGAATTCTTGTATTAAAATCATATACTTCGAAATGCAGAAATGAGAGGAATTGGTTGGTGTCGACTTCGGTTCAAAGTCAGGGTGCTATCAATATGTACAAATTTGATTGCATAAATCTCTAGTTATATTTTCACAACCCGACGTGTTGAAACCAACCCCGAATCTAAAGATTTTCAGCAAAGTACCGATTTAACCCTTATATTGTAGCCACCCCCAACTTCTCCAAAACAAACAAATATTCCAAAGCCTTAACTCACCCACTCACATCACCACCACATTTTCGGCAACTCCATTGGGTCCTCTTGAATCAAGAAGAGATTAGAATGGTTTCTATTATTACTTTTATCATTATACTCGGTATATTCTGATTGTACCACGCACTTTCTCACAATGGTTGGTCCATATATTCAAGAGAAGGCTAATAATATATATCCGTAAGTTTCAAAATACAGACTTTCTTAGGATGACTACTTGGCTACTGAAATTCTCTCTCATCATCGAATCCTAAAGCACAAACTCGGATAGGGATTTCTGTATATTTGTTAAAAACACTGAGAAAAGCTTTGGTCAAGGTAATATTCTGTATCACAAGGATACGACATTGATTTCTATTCACTGTCAAAAAAAATTTTACCAATAGTTATAACTACAGTATATTTTATATTTGTTCACCCAATTTGAAATTTCTATGTGGACCTCATCTATAGGAAGCATAATATAGTATGCTCACAAAGGAATCCACAGAAATTCAGTTTTTGGGAAAGGGCAAAAATAGAAATTCCTATGATTTTTTTTTTTTTTGGGAGTAGGTGGGGTGGATTTTAAAGAACTGTAGGTGTCAATACATTTACACTTACAATGACAAAGACACCCAATCCTGCAATGTCAGGTAGTTTCTTTGACCAATGCACTTCACACAAGTTTATGCCCTCTAAAAATCTGGCTGATGCATCTCAAACAAATCCACATTGTGTATTTAACTTTT
Organism: Prinsepia uniflora; assembly: GCA_032719365.1. Classification (NCBI taxonomy): domain Eukaryota; kingdom Viridiplantae; phylum Streptophyta; class Magnoliopsida; order Rosales; family Rosaceae; genus Prinsepia; species Prinsepia uniflora. Next base: position 442,859 of record CM064874.1, read on the forward strand.
CTTTTTTCCCACAGGAGTGGATTCTTAAGAATTATATTTAAAAACCAGCACACAATCATTTTTCTGTACCTGTCAAAAACATCTTTAAATCATTTTGATCAAAGGCTTTTATTGTTTTTTCTTCAGAAACATAAGTTCCAATATAGTTCCATTTTTTAACTATTTCCCCATATAGGAATTTTTATGTTGGTTTTAAGGACAACGAAAAAATCATAACAAAAACTCACATGAAGCATGAAAAGCAATGTACTATTCTAAGAAAATAATGAACTGGGGCAAAAGATCCACACCTGCTTTCTTTTTTCCAGCATTTGTTTCCTTCTCTGCTTTTATCTTCTCATTTGCAATTGCTGTAATCGAAGATGCAACGTCTTTTGCATCTGTTCCTTTCAAAGAAGTCATCGACAGTCTCATTACTGCCTTAAGTAGACCAATATAATGGAAACTTTTCTGCAATGAAATTTAAAAAAAAAATAAAACAGTAAGGCTACATGCACAAAGTTTAAATACTATCCGAACTTCATTAAAAGGGGAAGGGGACAAACAAACCTCAAAGGAACAAAGTTTATGTGATATGAGTTCTGCATATTCCAAGAAATCACTTTCAGATTTGGGAATGAAATTATCAATGGTTTTTTCATCCCCTTTACTAGAAAAGAGTTCTTTTGTAGACTTATAATCTGCTTCTTCTACCAGCCTGTAACAGAGACAAGCTTCACTAAGTACCCCTACCAACAAACAGCTAACCAAATATTTCATGTTAAGCATTAGTGATCTAGGTTTAGGGTTCAGAGATTCAAAATGCAATTGTCAGTCAAGCAGTTGAACCACCTAGGTCCATCATCCAAAGAATGAAGTGAAAAAAAAAACCAGCTAACCATATATTTCCTGTCAAGCTGTTGTGCACTAGGTTCAGAGTCTAGAGCATTCAACATGTAATTTTCAGTTAAAAAGAAGAGCCAGCTACATCCATCATCCAAAGGATGAAGAAAATAACAATTCAGGAAAATTAAAAAAAAAAAAAAGGAATTTAACCAAGGCCATTCACCACAAATCCTGATTTTAAATCTTCATTGGTACATAAATACAAGTGCAGGAGTTCACAATCCACAAAAAAAAAAATTGGTGTGCTATACATGAATCGAAAACCTTTTTCTAAACAAATCACATAGGTGGATAGTAATCACAAAAAATAATGACATTATACACATACACTAATAAAGAAAGAATGAAAAAACAGCGAATCAAATAGATTTGCATAACTTTTGAACTCTCTAAGCAAGAAGTGGGCCTCACCGTCATACAGAATATGGTTACCAACTCTTATAAGTCAATTGTTGAATAAAGCAGTTGTTAAAAATAAAGTGCTCCAGTGACTATATATTAAATATAGTCACTACTTCCACTCAAAATTTATCCATAAGTACCAATTTGAGAACTATAGTACCAAAAAATTAAAGTGACGATGAAAATAGCTTGAATCTATATGCATGGCCTAAGACATGACAGGCAGAGTTGTTTTGAAAGGAACTAAAAGGTGCTAGCCAAAGCAAGAAGGAACCTAAATATGTCAGGCATTCAAGCATCCTCTGAATGGCAAAATTCCTAAGAGGTGTAAGCCCTCAGAGCATGAATTTTGCTCTATTTCTTCAGAGGCATGAAATATTCAGTAGTTATTTTATTTTGACTTTATCCCTACCAAATAATGAAGTGTGGGTTAGATTTGAAACATTTAAAAGATACTATTTAAAAAAACTCAGTATATCCCTTTGTCCTCCGGCCGTTTGATTGCAGTTAACTAAAATACCATAAGATTGAAAGCTAAACTGAAAAAACAGCAGTTGGCCCCCTTAACACAACCCACTAGCCTCAACGTAATTTTGGCAGCAACTCTATATCTAAGGAAAATCTGCCAGCTTCAAGATTTCCAGCTAGTGTTGCTGGCAGCTCTAATGTGCTGCGCACCTTGTATTAGTTTTATCAGGAACCAGAAACATTTACTAGGTTTTCTGTTTGCTCTCCATCTTCTCAACTTTACATTGAAAATCTAGTAAAATATCCATCATTTTAGTAAACATGGCATGCCCTATATAGTTCAACATATTTCCAATGGAACATCTCTTCAGTTTCACCAACAAAATAAAACATGCAACAAGTCCACTAACTTATAAGATACATAGGAACAATACTGGATAAAACAAAACCCATACCTCAAGATTTAATTTTTTTACATCAGACTCCTAATACTAAAAGATCTGTAATAAAATAAGAGTTCCCACAATTCTCACAAACTGTCCCCCAATTGTTTTAAAAAATTCTTAGTTAAAGAACTTCAAGGGTTTTTTTGCATGCCAAAAGATATGTTGATAATTTTAATGCACTTAATATTTCAGTCTTAAGTTTAAAGATGAAAAAAGCGAAAATATGAAATGGGTATCTACTATTAGCCTTAAGTTTTAAATTTATTGTTGAGCTTATGCATATTATAAAAAGGGGAAAAGATAGTTATTTATACACTAGTTTGCAAAGAGTCATCGTAATAATAGCATACAATATATTCTTTAACTATAACGTTAATACCTATTAATACCTATTACCCCAGTACCTTCGCCATAATAGAAATAAAATCCCTGAGTTTTTAAGCCTGGACAGGCGAAGGGGGATGCCACCAAAAAAAAACAGAGAAACATATACTTTCCAAAGTGACTGGAGTCTGAGTGAAGATGACAGACATTGACAAAGTAGGGATGCCAGGGAATGGTCAAACCTGTAGAATTCTGTGAAATCTGATGATTTCATTGATGTGCCGATAGGCCTATATATACAGGTCTTGGGATTGAGATAACTACAAACAGTTATCTCTCCCTTATCTGAATCTAAGTATAACTGCTAGAGTAACTGCCTAGGTAACTGTCTATGGACATCTGTCCAATAACTGCTGTTGCTGTCTACTAAATACAGTGTACAGTATACTGAATAGCTACAGAACGTGTATTATTCTACATCCCCCCGCAAACGTGGCACCCCGTGGGTGACAAGTTTGGAAGCAAGGGATAAATGGCGATTGACTGGAAGCCCTTTGGTGAAGAGGTCGGCAAGTTGTGCTGTAGAGGGAACAAATTGTACGTGATGAGTTCCTGAAGCGACCCTTTCTCGTAGGAAGTGATAGTCTAAGGCGATGTGCTTGTCTAAGGCGATGTGCTTTGTCCGAGCATGAAAGATTGGGTTGCGTGTCATGTAAGTGGCACTTAGGTTGTCACAGTACAGCTGCACCGGCATCGCTGGAAGGGCTCCTAGTTCTTGCAGGAGACTTAGTATCCATAGGGTATCTGCACAGGTATAGGCTAGAGCACGGTACTCTGCCTCAGAACTAGAGCGGGAAACAGTCTTTTGTTTCTTTGCACACCAGGAAATCAGAGTGGAGCCAAGAAAGATACAAAAACCTGTGATAGACCGCCTAGTGTCGCGACACCCAGCCCAGTCTGCATCAGAAAATGCATGAATTTGCAAGGGAAATATAGACCTGCGGATGTGAATGCCATGTCCAAGGGTTCCTTTGAGGTAGCGGATGATCCTTTTTACAGCGGTGAGATGGACATCTGTAGGAGAGCTCAAAAACTGTGCAACTTGCTGAACAGCAAAGGATATATCTGGTCTTGTTAAAGTCAGGTAGAGTAGTGCACCGACAAGTTGTCTATAGGTAGAGCCATCGTGGAGGGGGTTGCCAACAGCAGCAGAGAGGGCCTGTTTTGGAGCAACTGGAGTGAGGGCTGGCTTGCAATCAGTTAAACCACTGCGCTGCAGGATGTCCAGTGTATACTTGGTTTGAGTGAGGTGGAGGCCAGTGTCTATGGACTTGGCTTTGACTCCCAGGAAGTAGTGGAGAGGACCTAGGTCCTTGATGGCAAAGGCACGGGCCAATGTTGTCATGAAGGTGGAGACCGCAGGTTGGGAGTTTCCAGTTAAGATTATATCATCAACATAGAGTAGGAGATACAGAAGGGTAGATTGGTGACGGTAAACAAACATGGAGGGATCAGCTCTACTCTGTTGGAAGCCGTAGAGAAGCAGGAAGGATCGAAAACGGTCAAACCAGGCCCGTGGGGCCTGTTTGAGCCCATAAATAGCTTTGTGTAGTCTGCAGACATGGTGAGGACGGTGGGGATCAGTGAATCCAGGGGGCTGTTGCATGTATACTTCTTCAGTGAGGGTACCATGGAGAAATGCATTTGTGACATCCATTTGTCGTAGGGGCCAGTTGTTAGAAACAGCAAGTGCAAGCACAATTCTGATGGTAGGGGGCTTCACAACGGGACTGAATGTCTCTGTGTAGTCTAGGCCGGCCTGTTGGTGAAAGCCTTTGGCAACAAGACGGGCCTTGTATCTCTCAATCGTGCCGTCAGCATGTCTTTTGAGTTTAAAAACCCATTTGCAGCCAACTGTATTGGCTTGAGGTGGTAAGGGAACAAGAGACCAGGTTTGTTGGTTGAGAAGGGCCGTAAACTCAGTGTGCATTGCCTTGGTCCATTCTGGAGATTTAGAGGCTTGTTGGTAGGTGGTAGGTTCAATGATGGTCTGAGCCAAGGAAAGGAAGGCCTGGGGAATAGGGTATTTAGTGGCAAATAGGAGATTTCGAGATTTGGAGATACCTGCCTTGCTGCGGGTTATCATGGGATGAGTGTCTGGGGGTCTAGAGGCTGGAGGAACAGGGGTAGGAGGGGCTGATGTAGGTGGATCAGACTGAGTGTGAACTGAAGTGGTAGGGTTAGGGTGGGTGGGGGAAGTGGTGGAAGGAGTGAAGGGGAGGGTGGGTTGAGGAGGTGTAGAGGGAGGTGGCTGCGGATTAGTTGTGGTGTGGTGGGAGTTCAGAGGGGCTGGAATCGCAGGGATGAAGCAGAAATCAGGAACTTGAGGGGAAGGATTTGTGGCATGGGGAAAGTGGTGTTCATTGAAAACAACATGGCGGCTGATGTAAACCTTACCACTAGGTACATGAAGGCAGCGATACCCTTTGTGATGAGAGCTGTATCCGAGAAAGGTACAGGGAATGGACCTGGGTTCTAGTTTGTGTTTAGTGTTGTGGCCAATATATGGGTAACAAGCAGAGCCAAAAACTCGAAGGAGGTGATAGGGAGGTTATTTGCCGTGTAGTTTAAAGTAAGGGGAGGTCCATTTGAGCACTGGAGTTGGGAGAAGGTTGATGAGGAAAACTGCAGTAGTTACTGCTTCGGCCCAATAACAGTGGGGCAGGTTAGCAGTGATCAGTAGAGTTCTGCCCATTTCAGAAATGTGCCTGTGTTTTCTCTCAGCCAGGCCATTCTGTTGTGGGGTATAAGGGCAAGAAAAACGGTGGTGGATGCCATGGTTAGAACAGAGGGTCTTGAAAGAGTGATTATCAAATTCTTTGCCACCATCACTATGGAATTGTTTGATGGTGGTAGAGAATTGGTTTTTAATATAGGTGAGGAAAGTGGAGAAGTGTGCAAAAACTTCTGATTTTTGGCGGAGTGGAAAAATCCAGGTGTACCTGGTAAAATCATCTGTAAATAACACATAATATCTAAAACCAGACACAGAGGGGACTGGAGACATCCAGACATCAGAGTGGATTAAATCAAAAGGTTTTATTGCAGTGTGTACAACAGAATTGAAAGATAGTCTAGTTGATTTGCCTGTAGCACAACTATTACAGAAGCCTATATTATCTAAGGAAGCAGAAGTAATGACAGCAGTTTGAGAGGCTAAGACACGATGGACTTGAGGAGATGGATGACCCAAGCGGTTGTGCCAGAGAGAACTTGTTGCACTTGTCAGCAAGGCCTGAGGGTGGGTAGGGCGACATGGACGGATGGGGTACAACCCATTTTCACAGGGGCCCTGAAAGAGAACAGCCTTGGTGTTTAGGTCTTGGATGAGGAAATGAGTGGGGAAGAATGTTATACTGACCTGCTGATCATTAGTGAACTGTGCAACAGATAACAAATTTTTGCGTAGTGTAGGAATATGAAGAACATTTGAGAGATGAAAGACATAGGGACCAGAGGAAAAGGTGAGATTACCAGTGTGGTCAATGGGAAGAGTGGCACCGTTGCCTACCATGACGTGATCTGTGGAGGAAGGGGCTGGAGTGTGAGGGGGAGCATGTTGGAGGGTCATATGATGAGTGGCACCACTGTCAGGATACCAGTTAGGATCAGCAGCAGCAGGGGTAATATGTAGTCCTGCGAAGGCGTGGGCAAGGTCATGATCAGGGCTCTGTTGAATTTGGGGACAGTGTGCGGCAATATGTCCATGGCGGTTGCAGGACCAGCATAGGGGGCCATTTGGACGGGAAGTGTTGGTTGGATAAGTTCCAAGAATGCCTGGAGCATTGGAAATAGGAGAGGGACGGCCAGAGCCTTTGCGGTAGGAGGACCGTGGGGGACGATTTGGGCGAGCACCACGGTTGTAGGGTTGTCTTCCACGGGTGCTGTAGTAGGCATTGGCATAGGGGACTGGAGTGGGGTGGGTAGAATTGGCATAGAAAGCAGTAGGAGGAACTGCGGTTGCTGGATTTGCAGAGGAAGTTTGTTGAGCCTCAAAGGAAAGTAACCGGGCCCGGAGATCAGAGAAGGGAGGGAGGGGTGGGAAGTTCAGCATGGCAGTCACCAGCATGGTGTACTCAGGACCGAGGCCACGAAGGACAGCAGTGACAAGGTCCGTAGGGGAGAAAGGCTCGTTTATAGCAGCAAGAGAATCAGCCAAGGTTTTGGCTTGGGAAAGGTACTCTGAGATAGTTTTCTGACCTTTGGTGAGAGACATGAGTTGAAAACGGAGGTTAGTGGCATTGGCTAGGGATTGTTGGGAGAAATTTTGTTGGAGACACTGCCAGATTGCACGGGAAGTTTGGAGGCCAACAACCTGGGACAAGATCGGTTCTGTGAGGGTGGCTCTGAGCATACTGACCAAGGTTTGATCAATCTGAAACCATTGGTGATAGGCAGGATTGGGGACAGGAATAGGGGCAGGGATCAGATCTGAAACAGAAGTATCAGAATGAGGGGAAGCAGTAGGCGTTTGGGGTGGTAGGGTAGGAGGAGGGGCAGGATGTGTGCCATCTATGAAACGCCAATAATTATGCCCAATGAGAAAGGGCTTAATCTGGCTTTCCCAGAGAAGGTAATTACTCTCATTGAGTTTAACCGAAACTAGGGTTGAAATGGTGGTGGGAGAGACGGTGGGGGAAGAGCAGGAATCTGTTGCCATAGTTGGGAGAAAGATAGGAAGAGGATCGGGTTGGTGGTCAGACTATAAGCTCTGATACCATGTAGAATTCTGTGAAATCTGATGATTTCATTGATGTGCCGATAGGCCTATATATACAGGTCTTGGGATTGAGATAACTGTAAGATGATATATGTATACACTAGCCACATACACTAGTTAGGTTTATCTGACAGTACACTTGTACAACTTGTACACATGTAGACAGTTAGGACAGGTTTCGGACAGATGTCCATAGTTAGTTACCTAGACAGTTTTAGGAAGTTATTTCTGATAAAGAGAGATAACTGCTCTCACAGACTTGTATAAATAAGCCCTTCGGCTATTAATGAAAATAACACATTCCAGAAATTCTACATGGTATCAGAGCACTAAGTCTGACCACCATAAACCGATCCCTTCAATCTCCCTTCCTGTTATGGCGTCTGACTCCTGTTCTTCTCCTTCAATCTCCCCTAACCAAGTTTCAAACCTGGTCTCTGTCAAACTAAATGAGACCAACTATCTTCTCTGGGAAAGCCAGATCAAACCCTTCCTCATTGGTCACAATTACTGGCGTTTTATTGATGGAACTCACCCTCCTCCTTCCCCTACTCTGCCACCCCAGACCCCTGCCATTGCTTCCCCTCAATCTGAAGGTTCTGAATCTGTTCTCATTTCCCCTTCTGTTTCTCTGCCGAATCCTGCCTATAACCAGTGGTTTCAGATTGATCAAACTTTGATCAGTCTCCTCCGTGCCACCCTAACTGAACCAGTCCTATCACAAGTTGTTGGACTCAATACTTCAAGAGACATTTGGGAATGTCTCCGTCGCAACTTCTCTCAACAATCCCTTGCCAATGCCACAAATATCCGCTTCCAATTAATGTCTCTCACCAAGGGACATAGAACCATCTCGGAATACCTCACTCAAGCCAAATCCTTGGCAGACTCCCTTGCTGCCATCAATGAACCATTCTCATCTACAGACCTAGTCACGGCTGTTCTTCGTGGACTAGGTCCTGAATACAACATGCTTGTCACAGCCATGCTAAATTTCCCACCCTTGCCTCCCTTTTCTGACCTAAGAGCCAGATTGCTCTCTTTTGAAGCCCAACAGACTGCCACTGCACATCCCGCTGTAGCAGTTCCTCCCACAGCCATGTATGCTGCTTCTCCTCAACCTGCACCACAACCCTATGCCAGTGCCTACTACACTCGCGGGCGTCCTCAATACAACCGTGGCACAAGATCCTTCCGCAATTCCAGGGCCTCCTTTCGCAGGGGTCCTCCCCGCTCATCTAGCCCACCAGTTTCTGCAGGCATCCTTGGTCCCTGCCCCAACCCTCCTAACCGTCCACCTGGCCCCCAGTGCTGGTCTTGCAATCGACATGGACACATTGCCGCCCAATGCCCGCAACTCACCCAATCCAATGACCATGACCTCAGTCAAGCCTTCGCTGGTCTACATCTGGCCCCTGCTGCTGATCCTAATTGGTACCCCGATAGTGGTGCCACCCATCACATGACACTCCTACCCGCCCCTCCCCGCTCAACTACACCCTCTTCCAATGATAATGTCATGGTTGGCAATGGAGAAACTCTCCCAATCCATCACACTGGTAATGTCACCTTCTCCTCTGGACACTATAAGTTTAACCTCTCTGATGTACTCCATGTCCCTGCCATTCGTAAAAACCTTTTATCTGTGGCACAATTTACTAAGGACCAGCAAGTTAGTATCACATTCTTCCCATCTCACTTTATCATTCAAGACTTACACACAAAAGCTGTTCTGTTTCAGGGCCCATGTAGAGAGGGTTTGTATCCCATCCAACCACAAGAATCACTCCCACCGCAAGCCCTGCTGTCCACCAGTTCCCCATCTCTGTGGCACAGTCGATTAGGTCATCCCTCTCATCAAGTCCTTCAAGTCTTGGCGTCTCAACATCTACTCACTCCTGCTGTTAACTTAAATAAATTCAGCTTTTGTAATAGTTGTGCCTTAGGAAAATCGACTCGTTTGTCCTTTACTCCTGTTGTACACAAATCAATAAAATCGTTTGATCTTATTCACTCTGATGTATGGATGTCCCCTGTCCCCTCTGTTTCTGGATTTCGATACTATGTTCTCTTCACAGATGACTACACCAGGTATACCTGGATTTTTCCAATGCGCCTCAAATCTGAGGTCATTTCTCACTTCTCCCATTTCCTAAACTATGTCAGAACACAATTCTCCACCACCATCAAGCAATTTCAGAGTGATGGTGGCAAGGAATTTGACAATAATGCCCTTAAAGACCTCTGTCAACAACACGGCATTCTTCACAGGTTCTCCTGTCCACACACACCCCAACAAAATGGCCTAGCAGAACGCAAACACAGGCACATCTCTGAAATGGGCAGAACCTTACTCCTCACTGCTGGTCTGCCCTATTCTTATTGGGCAGAGGCTGTCTCCACTGCTGTCTTTCTAATAAATTTGCTACCTACACCAGTCCTAAAATGGTCCACCCCTTACTACACTTTACATGGCCGTCAACCCCCTTACCAACTTCTTCGTGTATTTGGTTCATCCTGTTATCCCTACCTAGGCCCATACACCCAACATAAATTAGAACCACGCTCACTCCACTGCATTTTCCTAGGCTACAGCCCCCACCATGCTGGTTACAGGTGCCTCCACATGCCCACTGGCCGTGTCTACATCAGTAGGCATGTCATCTTCAATGAACACCACTTTCCTTCCACTCCTACCACCCCTTCTACAAACCCCTCTTCCTCAGATTTTTCCTTTATTCCTATTACTCCTAATTCCTCTCAGAATCCAGCCCAAACATCAGCTCCTCCCCCTCCTCCATCTTCCCCCCATAGCCCCCGACCAGAAACTGCTGCAGAATCCAACACATCCTGTACCCCAACTCTACCCTCCACAGACAGGTCTGTATCTCCCACTACCCCACCAGAACCGACTACACCAGCCACCCTGTCCCCAGCCCAACCAGCCCCTGAACACCTAGTCTCTACCACCTCTCGGCCTCCTAACATCCATCCAATGGTAACCCGCAGCAAAGCAGGCATTTCCAAGTCTAGACATCTTCTATTTGCCACCAAATACCCTCTTCCCCAAGCCTTCGTAGCTGATTCATCCCAAATTGAACCCACAACCTACAAACAAGCCTCTAAACACTCCACATGGACAGCAGCCATGCAAACTGAGTATGATGCCTTAATGAAGCAACAGACCTGGTCCCTTGTTCCTTTACCACCACATGCAAATCCTGTTGGCTGCAAGTGGGTGTTTCGGATTAAAAGACATGCTGATGGCAGCATCGAACGATACAAAGCCAGATTAGTCGCCAAAGGGTTTCACCAACAAGAAGGCCTTGACTATACTGAAACCTTCAGCCCTGTGGTAAAACCCCCCACCATTCGGGTAGTTCTAGCTCTTGCTGTCTCCCAAAACTGGCCTCTCAGACAATTAGATGTCACCAATGCTTTTCTCCATGGTACACTCAATGAAGAAGTATACATGGTCCAGCCTCCTGGATTCACTGATCCCTCTCATCCTAATCATGTTTGCAGACTTCATAAGGCTCTTTATGGCCTCAAACAGGCCCCAAGGGCCTGGTTTGATAGGTTTCGCCAATTCCTCCTCACCTATGGTTTCCTCCAAAGCAGGGCAGATCCGTCAATGTTTGTCTACAGTAAGGATTCTATCATCCTGTATCTTCTTCTTTATGTCGATGACATTGTCTTAACAGGGAACTCGCAGCCAGCTATCTCCTACTTCATGACAGCCATGGCTCATGCCTTTGCCATTAAAGACCTAGGCCCCCTCCACTACTTCTTGGGCGTTGAAGCCACACCCACTGCCACTGGCCTCCACCTCACTCAGACCAAGTACACTTTGGACATCCTGAAACGCAGTGGCCTCACAGAATGCAAACCAGCTCAAACTCCAGTAGCTGCTAAACAGGTCCTCTCTACCACTACTGGTGAACCCCTCACGGATGCATCTGCCTATAGACAACTAGTGGGCGCCCTTCTCTACCTAACCCTCACACGCCCGGACATCTCATATGCCGTACAACAAGTTGCACAGTTCCTCAGTGCCCCCACTGATGTCCATCTCACAGCAGTGAAGAGAATTATTCGGTACCTCAAAGGTACTCTTGGTCATGGAATCAACATCACTAAATCCCTATTTCCCCTCCGTATTCAGGCCTTTTCAGATGCAGATTGGGCTGGCTGCAAAGACACCAGAAGATCCATCACAGGCTTCTGCATCTTTCTTGGCTCAACCCTAATATCCTGGTGTGCGAAGAAACAAAAGACTGTTTCTCGCTCCAGTTCAGAGGCAGAATACAGGGCTCTCGCCTATACATGTGCAGATACTCTCTGGCTACTCAGTCTACTACGCGAACTAGGTGTTCTTCCAGCCCTGCCTATCACTCTATACTGTGACAACCTCAGCACCAAATACATGACCAGCAATCCAGTGTTCCATGCCCGCACCAAGCACATTGCACTGGACTACCATTTTCTCAGAGAACGAGTTGCCTCAGGCACTCACAAAGTCCAATTTGTCCCTTCTGCTGCACAACTTGCTGATCTTTTTACCAAAGGCCTCTCTGTTCACAGACACGGCTCTCTCGCATCCAAACTCGTCACCCAAGGGGTGCCTTGTTTGCGGGGGGATGTAAGATGATATATGTATACACTAGCCACATACACTAGTTAGGTTTATCTGACAGTACACTTGTACAACTTGTACACATGTAGACAGTTAGGACAGGTTTCGGACAGATGTCCATAGTTAGTTACCTAGACAGTTTTAGGAAGTTATTTCTGATAAAGAGAGATAACTGCTCTCACAGACTTGTATAAATAAGCCCTTCGGCTATTAATGAAAATAACACATTCCAGAAATTCTACAATAACTACAAACAGTTATCTCTCCCTTATCTGAATCTAAGTATAACTGCTAGAGTAACTGCCTAGGTAACTGTCTATGGACATCTGTCCAATAACTGCTGTTGCTGTCTACTAAATACAGTGTACAGTATACTGAATAGCTACAGAACGTGTACTATTCTACAAAACCAGTATGAGTATTTTAACCAAGCATGTTTTAAGCACAGCATAAGAAAGGATACACTAATATACATAATTTATGAACCCCATGACTAACTCTTCCATGTTCAGAATGGGAATTTCAACTTGGGACCTCTTTAGAACAGAAGCGCCTCTATAGAATACGCTAGCCAGACCTCTTCTCCTATAAAGGTAAAAGAGACATGTGACCAACGTGGCTACTATAATAGAAAGGGCCCTCTTTTACATATTTAGAGAAGAAAAAAACAAAACACTTACTTTACAGTATTTGAATAAACAAATTGACATAAGGAAAATTTAAGAAAATGAGGGCTCTATTCGCATAATATATACATACAAGAGCTTCCATTCGAAATTTTTATCTCAGTTTGTTTCTTTCTCGGTTCTAAATGACAAACATTTGTTTCATTACAGGCAGAAGCTTTAGTTTGTTTAAATTTTAGCTTGAAACTTAAGACAAGAAATCCAAATCAATAGAGCAACAAATTCAATTTATTCAGCTCCAATGAACACTGATTTAACAAAAGACATGGAGATAAGAACATAATTCTTGAGTTTATATGACTAGCAACGCTCTGAGGTTAATTAGCCATGAATTAAACGTTCCTTTCTGGAACACGTAACACCTCGAGATTTAAAAATATGAGATCTTTGACAGAATAACAGCGGTTCAATGTTAACTCTGACCTTTGTTGGCGAAGTTTCTCAGCAAAGGGATCCAGTGGCTCTTCCTTGTCTACTTCAATTGTTTTTCCTTTCTTCTCAGTAGCTTTTGGTGCAGGTTTCTTGGGCACTTTTTCAGCAGGAGGCTTTGTTGTAGGTTCCTGCTCACCATCAAAATAAGAAATTATTGTGAATAATCACTATTACAAAATCAATACAGAACTTAGAATTAGCATAAATGTAAAAGCAAAACCCCAAAATCAATACAGAACTTAGAATTAGCATAAATGTAAAAACAAAACCATCATCAACATGATGCATGTAGCATATTACTCCCATCTGAGTGGTTAAATCCCTCCAAGTATGACTATACAACAGCTAGTTATAGTTTGTGGACAAATTCAACGCATGCATACCAGAAACCCTGATTTAATTCTTTTTTATTAGGAAAATCAATCAAACAAATCTTTAAAATCATCCAAGATTTTTCATAATTCAAATCTGTCTACATAAAAATATCAAGCAAATAAACTAGCTGACACAAGATACTTGGCACACTTTGGCAACCATCTCCACCTTAAACATAAAGACCCATCAAATATTGCCTGGCCGCTTCAATAGTTATTCAACCATGAAACAGTATAAATAAATCATACCCATCAATCTATGGGTGGGCTTTCACATGATGAGGAAGGGGGAAAAATTCCTTTCAGAAAGGCAACAAAATAAACCAATCATACCAGAGGTGCAGGTTCATCTAAATCCTCCCATGAGTCCTTAATATCATTTTCATCCACATCTTCATCATCCCATCTCCGTATAGGTTGGTCCTTAGAAAGGAGAGTCGGACTTTTCTCATCCTCTGTAGCAGGAAAAAAGAAAATTCAGCTTTTTAAACCATAAAATATTCCATTTAAATACATAGATGAATAAATAGACAAATAAATTTTCTAAAAGGACTAACCAAAGGAAGTAACACTGGAAAAACATTCATTTAGATAACCAAGGTGGTAAATATCAAACTTTAAAAGGGATAAAGAAACCCGCAAGCATATCACCCTTCTAAAAAATGAACTTTAACTATCTCCATCCTAAATCTTATACAACCTACCGCAATCAGAAGTCACTAGAATTTGCAACACATAATTAACAAAGATTTAAAGCAAGTAGCATTACCCCAGTCCGCCATTTAACTTTGCAATTCCTTTGTCAATTTACGTACTTTGTGATGAAACAGAGAGCTCTCCTGCATATCAGACACGATTCAACAACCAACATCAGAAACAACTGATGAATAAAAAAATAAGGAATAGAAAAGGGCTTTGCAAACAAGGGGCGGATTTATTAAGGGGTAAGGGTGGTCTTTTAAACCTTAAAATCCTCCATTAAAGCTTGACCACACCAACCCCTAAAATCCTCCATTAAAGCTCCAATCTTGAGCCCTAAAATCTCTAACATGTTATATTCCCCTTGAACTCTAACTGCTTGTCTAATTAGCAATTGCACATACCTTTGCTTTGTGTCCCCTTTAATGCTCCCTTGCTTTTGCGCCTGGGTATGAGTGCTCTGCTAGCCCACTGCCTCTGCGCTCCAACTTCGAGGCAGTCTCACGAAGACGACGACATTTAAGGCTGCCCTATTTTTTTTTTTTGGCAGCGTTGAATGATACGGTGTCGTTTGCTTTAGACGATATTTATTTATTTATTTTTGTTTTTTTGGGTTAAGACTTTAGACAGTGTTCTTGTGTTCTATTTTTTGAACTTGGACATCCTTCTTGAAATGGTATAGTTCCTATTATTTGGCCTATCTAATGATTGTTTTTTATCAAAAGTAGTCATAGTTTGACCCTTATTATATTTTTTAATGGCTTTTTAGGTGATTATTAGTTGTCACCGCTCCTTGGTTAAAACCACCCATAAGTGCTGAATATGTCTTTCACATGGTTTCTGTCATGTATTATCAAAAACGGATGTCAAGAGAAGGAAACAAGACCATAGTTGCAAACTTGTAATAGGTGAAAGGGTTTCAAGTAGTAAATCAGATTGTGTCGGATTCGTAGCATGTTATAAATTCTATTTTATTCAAATGTGTCAAATTTGAATTCGATTCGTTTAATAATCGTGTCAAAGATGTCCAACCTAAACTCGACCTGTTAAATATTCAGATAACCCGTAAAATCTGTATAGCCCATTTAATAAATAGGTCGTACTGGAAACTCAATTAACTTATAACCTGTTTGACCCGTTTAACCAGTTTAACGTGTTTAACCTATTTAAATTATAATATTTAATAGGTATTTAGGTAGGTAAATTGGTAGATATATGAGTTATGAAAACACATTTATTGAACGAGTCAATATATAGGTCAATATACGGGTTAACAAGTTAATATGAAATCTATCCATTTATTAAATGGGTTAACAGATTAACCCGAAATTCAACTGTTTATTAAACGTATCATAACGGATTGACCTGAAAAATGACCCAAAATTTTAATTGTGTGAGTTGATTCGATTAAATTTCGTGCGGATTTCGAATTGTATTAAAAATGTCACCCCTAATGTTAAGCGCATGCGACATTGGCATGACATTAGTCATTAGAGGTATATAAGACAACGAAGATTTGGCACTTATGCGTAAATAGCTAAACATGGCTCCTTAAGAGTAATATATAGAGAAAAACATATACTTGCCCTTTGCTTTGATCTCCTGGCAATGCCTCTTCTGTCCTGGGTCCTTAGGACATGATGGATATAACATTCATGGAGGTCTAGGTGCGGGCCATGAATTCACCTTGCGGGATCATCGTTTCTTTCTTCTTCTTTTAGTGGTGGCATTCCTCGATCGGTATATAATAACACCTTGGTCTCCCTTCTCAAGGAACTCAACAAATTGGTTGATTGAGGCCTAAGCATTACCTTCTTTAGACGATTTCAGATGTTATACTCTCAAGATTCCCAATGTGTGTCTATTTTCTGGTATTTTTTTAGCGTTGTTCTCCTGATAAGGACCGGGTCGGGACATGTTCCCCAATCCTAGCTATGTCATTTAGCTAAAGTAAAGCATAGCTAGGTCGAATGTATAGGGAGTTGGTTGAGCAGAGTTGGGATTTTGATGGTTTTTCACGGACATCAACTATTGACATATACAATCTGTTGTATTTTCCCACCTTTTGTGAGGTTCCTAAGCCTACTAGGAATAATAGGATTAGGGGTTTGAAATATTATTCATGATAAGAGTTTATTGTAAGATAGTTGGAATCCTAGGATTAGGGCTCCTTTTTTAAGGTCAGTGTTGTGGCTATATAAAGGGGTCACTGTTCAAAATTGTGACCGCATATTCTGCTTAGGTGCTCGAATGTAAGAAAACAGTCCGCATAATAGTTAGGCACCTAGGTGGACTTGTGTGTACATTCTTATATATATATAGTTATATAAGTTCTTATATATATATATAGTTATGTAAGTTATTTTATTTATTAAATACTTAGTTAATAATATAAATATTAATTAAAATAAAGATAAAAAATTAAAAAAACATAAAATGTTGTATAATAAAATTAATAAAAAATTTACATTTTCAACATTTATGATTCCCAACTCAATTTATTTATCTAGGTAATTAATTTTTATTCCTAAATTATTTGATAGTATTCAAAATATTATAAGTTTGTTGAATTTTGTCTTAAAAAAAACGTCTAGGCCCTCCTAGACGTTAGGACAATGCATTATTTTGAAGGGGTATAATAAGCTAGCAAAAAAGGAAGATTGTGTTATACCACTCAAGATGCTAGAGTGAGAGAATATTAACTGGGCAAAATTTGTAAAATAGATAAGAGTGTTTTTGTTCTTTCTATTTGTTCATCAAGCCTTAATTCTAAACCCTTGGTAAGATAATCTATTGCCCCCATTATTATTATAGTTGTTGCTGGCTTGGAGATATATGCACATAGACGAACCATGTTAATTATTGTTGTTGATTATCTTCTATTCCCAATTATATACGGTTTATCTTTTCCGTTATTAAACATAAACACAACAAAATCCCTAACCAAAAAGTGCCCGTTGGGACGTGAGGCTTGTCCCAAGTTCCACATGGTATGTGGATTAAGATCCTCGGTGGGTCGACTCTTCTTCGCCTCACACAAGAAAATAGATGAGAGTGTTTTTTTGTTCTTTTTAATTGTTCATCGAGGCTTAATTCTAAAACATTGGTAAGATAATTCATTGCACCCATTATTAATATAGTTGTTGTTGACTCATAGACATAGACACAAACGAACCATGCTAATTACTGTTGTTGATTATCTTGTTATGTATTATCTTCTATTTCCAATTTTGGTTTATCTTTCCCATTCTTAAACAGAATCACAACAAAATCCTTAACCAAAAAGTGATCATTGGATGTGAGGCTTGTCCTAACTCCTAAGTACCACATGGTAGGTGGATTGAGACCCTCGGTGGCCAGACTTTTCTTCACCTCACGCCATGGTACTCGAGAGAGGGAAGGAAACAAGAGCCATGATCTGAGCTTGGGGACTGGTGTGGCTCCGCCTTTCCAATTTCTTATGCTTCAGCAACTATGGTTTTAGGAAATATGGTGAAAGTATATATCTTCATAGAGTAATTAAGAGTTTAAAGGAAAAAATAAAATAAAATAAATGGGACTAGTCTCTATTTATAGAAAAACTCAAGTGGTGAATTCGAAGGATTCATATGATACGATGTGGGCCCCTGGGTTTCCATTGTTTTTCGGTGGCAACCGATACTTCGATAAGAATGGAGGGCTAACTGGTAGGGAAATATCGAGTTTTACAAAAATATCGGCGGTTAAATTTATGGAAATATCGATATAGTTCACACTCAATAAAAAAATGTTAGAAATTTAGACTACATTTGGTATGCTGTATAAGTGACTAGATAAAATAATATAATACGAAACCCGTATTTGATATTATTAGTATTAATTAATCACCGTATAAATTAATA
This sequence comes from Prinsepia uniflora, assembly GCA_032719365.1. Taxonomy (NCBI): domain Eukaryota; kingdom Viridiplantae; phylum Streptophyta; class Magnoliopsida; order Rosales; family Rosaceae; genus Prinsepia; species Prinsepia uniflora. The sequence continues at coordinate 460,872 of CM064874.1, forward strand.
CAGTTGAATGTCTTTATATAGTTCAGGCCCACTAACATAATACCTTCAAAATTATTCATATTAAATAGTCGAATGACTATAAATATATTTTGAAAAGTGTGGTAGTAAATAATAACAATAAGTTAATGATAATTAAATAAATATAAGTAATAATAATATATCTATAATTAATTATAATAAATAATAAAAATAATATACATAATTAATATTTATGATATATCATAAATATTTATTATCAATTGCTATAATATAATACAGTCAGTATAATATATTTCGTATTTTAATCCGGTAGAACACCAAATGCCTAACTAAATAGTCAATCTATCCAATAAACAAATTAGTATATTCGATTGAAATAGTCAATACAATACAGCGTATCAAACAATACCTTAGTTCAAAATTTGAAAATTTCAAATGAAATTAAAAAAAAAAAAACTTAAATACCTAAGAATATTTATATGAGACTAGTACTTATTTCATGGAAATTTTGGGGAATTTTTTCTTCCCTTCATATTTTTATGTCAAAACTCTTAAATATGAGTATATTTACAAAAATAGCACGGATATATATTTCCCTATTTGAACATTAAGACCTCAAAATACGTATATATTGAAAAAAAATATATAAATATTGTGTTATTTATGATTGTACCTCTGATTGGACTCGAGTAGAAATGCATGCCAACAAAGTTGGTTGTCAAATGTAATAAGTCTATTTAATCATACTTCTGGCCTCGATCTCCGCCTCACGTCCTCTCGGCTGCTCGACTATTTCCTCGGTTACACCTGGTTGTGGTGGCGGCATGTGCTGTGCTGGAAAGTGGAGATGCTTGTGCGGCACACGGTTCCGACTCTCCTTGCATGGCTGTCTTTCTAGTGGCTGTCTTCCTCGGTTACACCTGGTTGTGGTGGCGGCATGTTCTGTGCTGGAAAGTGGTGGTGCTTGTGCGGCACACAGTTCCGACTCTCCTTGCATGGCTGTCTTTCTAGTGGTGTCTTTGTTCTTTTTTTTTTTGTTCTTTTTTTAAAATTTTTGTTGTTTTCTTTTTTTGGTCAATTATTTTACTTTCTCTCTTTTGTAGCTTTCCCATTTTCTTACCTACCAACGACCTTGCCTGCATTTTTTCTTCTCAACCATCTTATTGGCTTGCAGCTCTGTCACTGGCGGCTATCCTTCGCCCCCTTCCTTTGTGGAGGTTTTATCTTCACCTCCTTTGGTGAACCTTGTGGTTTCTTCAGATTTGAGTTTCCACTTCCATATCAAGCTGTATTCACCCCCCTCCTCCCCCCAATCATCTCCCCTCCCCTACAAGATGCTCTTTGTTGTCTCTCTCTGTGGTCTCCCCGCTGTTGATTTCCTCTCTTGATCTCATTGCTTCCACCTTCAATTATCTTCAGCTGGTTGTGGTAGTTGGTCAATTTTAAAGTGCTTGATGCACCATTTGAATGGATTATAGGAGCGCTTTGTGTGCAGACGACTTACTCACCCTCATTTTCCGAATGGTTATTCGGTTTCTCCTCCATTATTATTCGTAGAGGTGATGTTTGCAGTATTTTGATGACTGTGGCAGTTTGGTGGGCGGTTATTGAAGGTGTAGATGCTCCCAATTTTTCAGATCTAGAGTTTCCTTTAGGTTTTTTACTTTTATTGTTTTGGACTTTATTTACTTTTGGGTCTTTTTGGTATTACTATTTGCACTTCATTTAGATTTTTTTTTTATCTTTAGATTTTAATTCTTTGTAATTGTTTGTTCAATTTTATGAAAAAGCTTAAATTGTTGGATAAAAAAAAAATGTAATAAGTCTATTGAAGGTCATCCGGTCATCAATTAGCAGCCGTTGGATGAGTTTAAGAAAATGGAGGTTAAAAAGCTACTTCTACTTAGTGCTTACATGCACCGAAGTAGAGCCGTGCTTGGCTGCAGTGCAGTGCACAGTGTCCAGCTGACAAACAATGAAGTCATGCACTTAAATTTGACTCAGCTTTTTTGAACTTGAGCCCCTAGACCTTTGTCTCTCTCTCTCTCTCTCTCTCTTGCCACTCCCAAAGCCAAACAACAAGACTCCAGACTACTAAACAGTCCACAAAACCTGCAAATCTAAGACTTTGGACTATTATCTCATATCATATGCACCAACTGAGCTCATCAGCTTAGGTCGTTCCCTCATTTCCCCTTTCCCATTCCCAGCATCAAAGATTGAAACCCAGAAACCCAAAAGCCCAAAGATAGGAGCTCACAACTTGAGACTCTGTATCACAAATTTACACTACATGCATTGGATTGGACTGGATTGGATTGGATTGGATGGATTTGATTTGGATTCGATGGGATGTTGTTAGTTGATAAAGGGTTATGGGTTACTAATTAATACAGAGTTCCTGAATGGGTTGCATCTTCTCTCAGCTGGCTGCGAAATTCGCCTTCTTTCCTCCATCTCCGCCGACCTACGAGATCCAAAAGCGCGACCATGATGGGAAGCTGAGCGTAGTGGCCTCCGCCGCCACGACAACCTCGTTGCCTGTTCCTCATACCGACGATAATTCCTTGGATGTCTTGCTCATCGACACAAAACGTGGAAACAAGATTGTTGCTTTCTACCTGAAAAACCCCTACGCTCGCCTCACTCTTCTTTACTCTCATGGAAATGCTGCCGACCTTGGCCAACTCTATGATCTCTTTCTGCAGCTCAAGCTCACTCTCAGAGTCAATCTCATGGGGTCTCTCCCTCCCTCCCTCCCTCCCTTCACTTATTTTTATTTTTATTTTGGGAAGGGGTTTTTATTATCTTTTTTTTTTCAACAGTTACGTTAATTACTTTCCTAAAACTTTTCATTGGGTCTTATTTTTTGTTTTCAATGTTTTGTTTTTGGGTTAATCTTTTCTTCATAGGCTTTTAGATCTGTTACCTCTCTTTCACTCTATTTGGCTTCTTTTATTGGGGTTAGAGTTGGAAATGGAAGGGAAAGTGCACAAGTGTTTGGCTTTGTAGATGTTTTCTTCTATCAGTCTTTTTCAACCTAATATTATTACTTTTTCCCTTCTGCAAAACTATAAAGTAATTGATTTTATTGTTGTATTTGGATGGAGACGCAGCTTTACTGTTTTTTTTTTCTTGGAATTTTCTGCCTTTCATTGCTTTTCTCCATTTTTTTTTAATCTCTGGGTTAAAAGGAATTGCTTTGCTTTTTATTGAATATGGTTTTCTAGGAAAAGTTCTAATCTTGTCTTTCTTCTCCTTTATAACGCGTGATCTGTGTATGTATGGCTTCTGCATCTGACTCTACTCTCATGGGTTTTTTTTTTTTTTTTTTTCAGATTTTTGAACGCCCCTTTTTTAGTGTAGCTTTATTCTTTTTGTTCTTTACCTTTCAGGAATTTTATAAGTCAAAATTTTCCAAGTTCCAGTGTTCAATGAATTCACAACTTTCTATAATGGGATTGATTGCCCTTTGAAGCTAGTCCTTATTTTCTTATGCAGATATGATTACTCTGGCTATGGAGCCTCAAGTGGCAAGGTAGGCTACATTCATTTTTCATTTTAAGCTGCATCATCATGATTCACGTGCAATTTGTGATTACCATGTTATGATGTTGCAAACAATTTCCTTTAATGAAATACTGCCTTATACAATTCGCCCGCCCGATGAATATGTTGGATGACATTTATTGTCCTGTTTCCTGTAACGGTAATTAGGCTAATTGCTTCTTATTTTTTTCCTACTTTTGTACATCAATGTTGTATAAATTCCTCCAAGATGGAGAAGAATAGATCAAGGGCCCATATTCGTCATATGGATTACATTAAGAAACTGGTGGCATGAATGTTGAACTTGTTTTAGTAGAAATGTAGAATAGTGGCATGTCCTAGATATGAAGATATTTATTTTATTTGTTCTTGTTTAGTTTCGTTTCGTGGAAGTTAATATGAGCACTCTGCACATGCTTAGTTCCTAGATATTGCTAGTTATCAGTTTTTATCTGGTTTTGCTTGTCTTGTGATAAAATCTGGAACTGCTCACATGCATATTGTTTTGTTCGGTATGGGTATCTAATTATGCTTTATTTATCCTTCCTTCTCTAATTTTCTCCCAATATTTTCCAGCCTAGTGAAGCGAATACATATGCTGACATAGAGGCAGTATATGACTGCCTTGAGACTGAGTATGGAGTTAGCCAGGAAGATCTAATCTTGTATGGGCAGTCAGTTGGAAGTGGGCCAACACTACACTTGGCAGCTAAATTGCCGAGGCTCAGAGGTGTAGTTCTGCACAGTGCAATTCTTTCCGGCCTTCGAGTTCTATGCCATGTTAAATTCACATTCTGCTTTGACATTTTTAAGGTAAAGGTTACTTTGGTTAGTTGTGTAATGAAGATGTCTAGCACAAGTTTTGGACTCACGTCCTCATAGACTATTGGAATGATCTAAGCGTCATTCTAATGTGTGCAGAACATCAATAAAATTAAGAAGGTGAAGTGCCCTGTGCTAGTAATACATGTAAGTACTTTTCGCCCCGATTTTTTAAATTAAAATACTCAAAGTTCCCTTCTAATTTTCTATTTTTCTGTCTGTTTGAAACTCTTAGGAAAAATAGAAAGAAAAAAAAAAAGCGTGAATACATATTTTTTGTGTTCCTGAAACTTTTGTATGATTGATTCTTGAAGGACTGATGAAGCTATCCTTTCTTTCCTCTTGAATGTCTTCCTTTGTAAAATCTTAGTATTAGCACGTTTGCAGCATACCTCCATTTGATTGGAAATAAAATTACTCATTTCCCGGTACTGACCTGACCCCATTGCATTCAGCTGAGCATAGAATGATAGATATTTTGTCAATTTTTTGCAAATATGTGAATTATTTCCTTAGATTATTTGAAACTTCATCTAATCATGGTTTCGACAACCCTGACTAGCTATGTTTTTGGCCTGGACAACCCTAGCAATCTGGTCAACTACTTCTCTTGGTAGGGCTGCACTTTAGATTGCCACCTGTGTCCCCTTTTGTACATAAGGATAATCTGCTTGATGTAATTTGGGATTCTTGCTATATACTCTGACTGTCAATTTCATGATTAACTAGTTGGACTGTATCTTTCATTTGTATGGTATTTTAAGTTTTCATAGTTGCAAGCCTGAATGGAGGAGGTCTTGCTACATGTATGAAGCCTGTGTAGATGTTGAAAATGGACATAGAAAATAAAATACCAACATCCACTTAGCCGGCCCCAATATCTTTGACTGTATTTGAGTTGAGTTTATGGCCTCGAATCTAGAAACTTTGTAACATTTCCATCATACATCCCTGTATCTATTCAAATTTTATTTTTATTAAATAGGAGATCAGAGAGTGGATTGAGTGGCAACCTGCAAAACGTTCAATGCCATTCAACCTTTTTTCTTTCGTAAAGATGTACAATAAAGTGGATCAATTATCCACCTGGAATAAATGAAGTAAGAACACGAAATCAAAGCAAGCCACAGTTAATTTAAAATCCGAAGGCTAATCAAGACCTTACAGCTTCCCAATCTATTATCAGAGATAGAATTGTTCCTAAAAGCAGGCGAGATAGAGGCCCAAGGTGTTGCTAGTACCCAATACTTGACCTTCCCCCACACCTCCACATCCAACCTCCTAGTATCTTCAAAGATTGTTCGTTTCGGACCAAATAACCCATGTAATGGTGAAAGTCTTGGGTGGACCTTGGAGGACCACATGGATGGTGCACCCCCTTCACAATAGATGGACCCCCCTTGCATTTTGTACCACCCTTACCCCACCCTACCTGACCCCCTTGTGAGATAGAGGGTCTATACGCCTTGTGTACCCAAGACCTTCTCCAAGTAATGGCCCTCAAAGTGAAAAACATTCTTTTGGCGCTAACCAACAAACTTAGCCTCATTGCATATGAGACACCATAACTTCCAACTAAACATGCAAGATAAGAAAACATGATCCACTCTTTCCCGAGCTACTGCATGAATACATAAGTGTGGAGATAAACAGGAAAGCACTCTGTTTTTGGATTAAATCATAGGAATTCACCTTCCTGTATACCACCAACCAAGCCGTAACCTTGATGCTGGATGGAACGTTTAGGGTATGTTTGGATGAGGAACTTCAAAGTACCAAGGGATTTAGGCTATATTAGTAACAAATGCATTCCAAACAAGGGTGCACATGCACCACATGAGCATAGCAAAACCTATCAAGGTGTTCTTTCAAATCTCATCTAAATGCCTTGTATCTAATCATTTACAAATTCCTTGGTACTTTGGAGTTCGTCATTTTTAACTAATTTTGCCTAAATTCTTGGAATTTTGAAGTTCCTCATTCATACATACCATTAGGGTATGCTTGGATGAGGAACCTAAAAGTACCAAGGGATTAAAGCTTAGTTAGTAAGAAATACACCATAAAACATTAGGATGAGGGATTTAAAAATATTAGATGCAATGTACTTAGATGGATTGTAAGTAACTACTTGGTAGAAGTACTATGGAATCCTTTGTTTAGTGTTTTTGTTGTGCTCATGTTGTTGCTGAAATACCCCAATTAAATTATTTGCACTGCATTTCCTAGTAATATAGCTTAAATTCCTTGAAACCTAGATGTTCCTCACTCAAAAATATCCTTCGATCGATGAGAGGGAAAAGGAATGTCAGAGGGAAAAGGAATGTCTGATCAGTGTCTCAACCAATTAAATATGATTTACAAAATTTCCCTGAGTTCTATAAGTACTATCTTCTTGCATCGTCTATTTGAAAATAATATCGCCTCCTCCAACAACCTCAAGAAGCATAGCATCTCTTCCACGGTTTTGGTGCTATAAGCTGATAAAATCTGATCTTTGGATGATTTTTTGAGGGAGAACAGTATGCTAAAAACGCTCAAAGAAATTTGTGGGCTTGAGATGGCAAAGCAGGGAGAGAGTTAAAGTATGCCAGGATATTAAAAATTCCTCAAGAAAGCCAATTTTTCTGGGCTGTTTTTCATGTATATGCTTCATACATTATTTATAACTATGTAGTCGTGTTCTTTTATGAATTGCATATTTATTTAGTTATGCATAATTCCTTTGGAATAATGGGTAAGGTCTGACATATTGACCAATGAATGTCATCCATGAATACAATAACCAGTTCTCTAAGATAAATAGATGTGCTGCTTTTGGTTGGATTCATGGATTCTTTCATGGCATTGAATGCTGGCAACCCCTTTCAAGGCAGTAAAAGGTGGTTTTCTGGACACTTTTTGTTGCTCTTTCATTTGATAGAAGAGGGTTTAATTGTAAAAGAGGAATCGTTAAGAGTGTTTTACAAAGTAGCCTTCTTTCCAATGAGTGGTTATTCAAGAGAGTGTATTATTGGGAGTGTTATCCTCTAGTGATATTTTGAGAGAGTTTGCACTAGTGATCCCACTTTTATTTATTTATTTTTATATAGAAAGATCTTTTTGGATTTTGACTCATGATTTCTTACTCCACCTTGGAGGGTTTGCCATATTAAATCCAATTGATCTTCATATATTATTGTTCTTGGCTTGCTATTGGTTGATTATGTAATTATTGTTTTTTTTTTTTTTTTTGTACTTCTGGTTTTCTATGTTTTTCTAATCTCTGTATGAATTTCCTTAGTTTTTATGATCACAATGTACTAAAAAGTAAAAACTGAACGAAATAGCCAAGCTTCTTAAGGATCAAACAAACATGTTCTATTCCCTTCCACTTCCCCAATGAGAATTGTTATAATGGACCAGTAGATTAGAACTTTTCAAATCATTGGTAGACTGAATATCTTGACCCTTTTAAGATTCAAATTTTATGCTCATCTCATTATTCTTCTGTTCTATTTTATGTTATGCATAAGCAAAGATGAGTATGAATGAAGGAGATGTCTCTAGTTATGTAACAGGGAAAGTGTAGATAGAACGGCTAGAGGCAGCCATAGTCATCCGTAGGTTTTAATGTTTGTTTATATGTGGATCTGTTTAAAAGTGACAAAGGCAGAGATTCTTTTTCTTTGTTTCTTTTATTAATGTAAACTGAACTGATGGTAGATAAAGATAATTTGATACGAAAAAGATACTTTTATTATGTTCTCTAAATTCTTCGAATATCATGTCCACATGATGCACAAAAGCTATCATACAGGAATTCTCATTTTGTTTAAGCATCTACCATTTCTGTTTGGTCTCTCTGACCCCTTTCATATGTCATACGAGTTTCTATTCGGAAGAGCTCCTGTATCCCTTGCTTAACTTCGTGCAATGTCTTCTAGTCGGATTTCACTGTTTTGGTGTCCATTGATAAGAAAAAAAAATCTAAATCTTCAGGCATTGAGTTTGAGATATTAGCTGTCTGTTTCTGTAAATTATGTTCTCTCATTATCGAAAATAATCTGAAATGTGCGGGGAAATTGTGTTTCAGGGTACAGAAGATGATATTGTGAATTGGTTGCATGGCAATGCACTGTGGAAAATGGCAAGGGATGCCTATGAGCCTTTGTGGATTAAAGGAGGTGGACACTGCAACTTGGAGCTTTACCCTGATTACATCCGCCATCTTTGCAGGTTTGTACATGAAGTGGAGAACATAACCACAGAAACCCGTCTCAAAAAGATTTGGCAGAATATGCGGTTGCAGAAGAGATCATGTGCAATTTCTGAAGCCAACTGCTGTAAAATCAAAGCATGCTGGCCCAAATTCCCCGAATGTTGCTTAAGACCGAAATGTAAGTGTGTAACAACATGCTTGTGGCAGCTGGAATGCCGAGGGGCTTGCTGGAAGCCCAAGTGCGTAAAGTGCTGGTGGCAATCCAAATGCCCCGAGTGTTCAGGATCATCAGGACCAAGCTGCTGCTGCTGCTGCAGCATTCGTTGTTTTCAGTGGCGATGCTGTGTAGAAACTCAAACACATGGTGCGGTGGGATAAAGGGGGAGCAGGATGCTCATTCTAACATTTTACTTGTATAGCTTTTTCTCCACTGCTATCCTTTCTTTCTCTTGTAGGCTGTTGGAAATCATCTGATACTTTTTTTCTCTTTTTTAATTTAACTTGATTATGGAATTGATTGTCAAAAGTAGTTGTCTTCCATTCAAGCTGGTTTTTTTTTTTAAATTTCTTTTTTGTTACTCAGATATTAATGTTTTATGGACCTTTTCTTTTTTAGGCAACAGGTAGGATATGGAGGGGAGTCGGTCTAGGACTCTTTCTAAACTCACAAACAAAAAGAAGATGAGGTGAGGTTGAACCTGAGTTTAGAGGTCTTGATTGATTTCATTCTAGTTGGTAATTTTTATCTTTAAAAGTTTAGTCCACCTAAGCCATTACTAGTTACCACTAATGTTTTAGTAGTATTCTTATTTACTTAATGTGTAGTAGGAGATTTAGGATTCTTATTTAGTAGTATTCTTATGTATTTTTTTAATCCAAAGAACTCGAATTTCAATGAAATTTTGTAATAGGGTTCGAGGTGAAGTTGCACCGTGAGCTCCCGAAAATAAAACCGTGCGCTCGAATTTCAATGAAATTTTTATGTATTCTTATTTAGTAGTATTCTTACTAGTTACCCTTGCACCGTGAGCTCCCGAAAATAAAACCGTGAGGGCAAAGAGGCCCAAAGCGGATAATATCGTGCTAGAGTCGGGTCTTGACCGAAAAGGGTCGAGTCTTGATACATATCCACGCTAGGTGCCTAACCACTATGTGAAGTTGTTTCTTAATTCCGAGCGCCTAAGCGCCGTCTAAATTAAGTAAGCTTAAGCGCCGTCTAGATGAATTAAGTCTAAGCGTCAGACGGACTGAACAACTGCCGTTTTGAAAGAACAACTGCCGTTTTGAACATTATTACCAATCGGACTAAATAACTGCCGTTTTGAACAGTATTACCAATTGCTAGTTGTTTATGTGAGTCACATGGTCACCCTACATCGTTTCTTGATCTCCTTTTCATGCTTAAACCGGAGGATCCTCGTGGTGAACTACATCGGTGACGCGTTGATGTTAATGGGGCTCGATCGATTAGCGACGTGGCTAATATTTGTTGGGGTCGAGAAAGCTTTGATCCATGTTTGGGGCTTGCATGGTTATCTGACTTGGCCTATGTTGGTCCGCCAAATAAGGTCTGAATATTTTTCAAACCCAAATGTAATGAGTTAGAGATTTAAAATCGTTTGAATCTGTGCAGCCATTTACGCCAAATTCTGAAATTTTACAGAACATATTTTTTTGGGGGGACCTCTACACGAAAAGGAAAATCATATAAAATTTGGATTTTTTTTACTTTAATAAAAAAATAAAAAAATAGCGGCTTCTTGAAGCAAATCCAAAAGACCTCTAAACGAAAAAGGCCAATCATAAAAGCAAAATAAAGGAAAAGTTGCTTTATCTTATTTGCATGAACTTTTGTGTAATCTTTAGTTGCTTCTAGGTGGCTCTTTTGCTCTATTACACGTAAGACTGATAATGAATCGTATATTGTTCCTATTATGTTATAAATTTTGTTTTACTTAAATATATCCAATTTAAATCCGATTCGTTTAATATTTGTGTTAAAACTATCCGACATGAACCCAACCTGTTAATAACTCATGCAATCCATATAATCCGTATAATCCATTTAATAAATAAGTCATAGTCGAAATCTAATTAATATATGATCCGTTTAATATGTTTAATTTATTTAAATTAGATGATTTAATAGGTATATAGATAGATAAATTGGTAAATATACGGGTTAGTAATTGATACGTTTATTAAACGAGTTAATATATTGGTCATTATACAGATTAACTTGAAATCTATCCATTTATTAAACGGGTTAATAAGTTATTATATGGGTTAACAGGTTGATCCAAAATCTACCCGTTTATTAAAAGTGACATAACGGTTTGACCCGAAAATGACTCACAATTTTAATCGTTCGAATTGATCCGGATAAATTTCGTTTGAATTTTAAGTCGTGTCAAAAATTATAACCCTTAATTACACGAGAGAACATACAAAAACATCACTTGTACCCTTTCAACAGTACTTTTTTTTTTATCTACTAAGGTCGATTGTCGTTTATTACTTTTGTTACTCAAATTCTTTTTCTTCTTTTTTAGAAAGTGGGGTGGGACTTGGGAGGAGGCCCCCAAGGCCGAAAGAACAAATAGAATGGGGACAGATCCACTGCTACCATTATATTCATCAAGTCAATTCAAAATGTCAAAAAAATTCTTCAGTAGGAGATTCCGGTTATGTAAAAAAAATTAACCAGATTATTTTAGCATGAATAAAGTATTAGTAAAAAATTGGAATTAGGATCCTTTTTATTATTTTGCATCAAATAAATTAAAATAATGTCATTTGAGCACAATTTAGTAATCATATTGTTGATAACGAACTCTTTTTTAATAAAAGATACATACGAGATCAATTTATTGTATTATAGAGAAAATTAATAATATTGACAAATAAAAATAGTTAAATTCGAAATGTAGCACTATTTTCTAATAATGGACGTATGCAAGACCAACTTATTGTATTATAGAGGAAATTAACAATGTTGTCGACATATAAAAATCGTTAAATTCGAAATGTAGCATTCTTTTCTAATAACGGACCTATGTGAGGCCAATTTATTGTATTATAGCGGAAATTAACAATGTTGTCGACATATAAAAAATAGTTAAATTTCAAATATAACACTCTTTTATAATAACGGACGTATGCGAGACCAACTTATATTATAGAGGAAATTAACAATGTTGTCAACATATAAAAATAATTAAACTTGAAATGTAACATTCTTTTCTAATAACGGACATATACGAGACCAATTTATTGTATTTCAGAGAAAATTAACAATGTTGTCGACGTATAAAAATAGTTAATTTTGAAATGCAGCACTATTTTCTAATAACAGACGTATGCAAGACCAACTAATTATATTAATAGAAGAAATTAACAATGTTGTTGTTTGGCGGTGGTGTGAATCAAATTGAGGGAAACAATTGTCGACATATAAAAATAGTTAAATTTGAAATGTAGCGCTCTTTCTAATAACGGAGGTATATGAGACCAACTTATTGTATTTCAGAAAAAATTAACAATGTTGCCGACATATAAATATAGCTAAATTTGAAATGTAGCACTTTTTTTTTTTCTAATAATGGACATATAAGGCCAACTTATTGTATTATATATGAAATTAACAATGTTGTTGACATATAAAAATAATTAAATTTGAAATATAGCACTCTTTTCTAATAACAGACGTATACGAGACTAACCTATTGTATTATAGAGAAAATTAATAATGTTATTGAAGTATAAAAATAGTTAAATTTGAAATGTTGCGCCTACTTTATTGAAGAAGAGGAAGATAAGATGATGAAGAGGAGATTTATGTACTGTAGCTAGGTGGGGAGCACTCTCAAGTGTGCATAAAAAGTCAGGGAAAATGTAGAGTAAAAATATGTATGTAAAAAGTAAAAAGTAACAAGTAAAGAAGTAAAAAAAAAGAATTGAATCCTATTTGGCCCTGGAACTGCAAGGTGAACGAATGTACGTGCCATTGGACGGATGGAACCTGAGCTGACAATTCAAGTGACCCCAGAACTTAACAGAGCCGAGCAACCCAATTCTCCACCTGGTTCTCAAATTCCCCTTCAAATTGAAGACAATTTTGTCACGCTTCAACGAAATGTCCACTTCGTCCATGAGGTGGGGCGTCAATGGAATGGAGGAAGATTGAACCAAGTAATGGAAATCCAGAGAACTATTTTTCCTGACATCAAAAGGGTACGCCACGAGCCTCGCAATGCCGAGGCCCTGGAAGCTGAGAGTGAAGCTGGTGTCCGAAAAGCTGGCGTGAGCTTTGGTGTTGTCGTTCTCGGCCCTCACGACAACGCTGATTTGTGTATCGAGAAGCCCCGCAGTCGTGTATTGCAAGTTATCGAGGTGGGCTCCAGTGACACTGATGAAAGGCACCCGGGGATGGATGATCATGTACCCGGCGAACACCACGATCCCGGCTATGATCACCGCGACCGCCACAACCGTGCAGATCACCGCCGCAAACCAGACCAGAGGGTGTGTGCTTCTTTGAGCACCTTGGGTGAATTTCCTAATTGTCATTGATCGAGTGACAACATAGGGCGACAGCTCCCTAGTGTTTCCGAATTCAGATCGAGGTTATGTCGTGTATTAAACGACTTCGTCGTGGCGGCGGCGGCGGTGGTGGTGGGGATTTAACTATTTGAGGCTATATTGGAGGAGGGTGCCTTGCCTTGCCTCCAACAACACATGGAAGGCAGTGGAGGTTTTAACTTGTTCCTAGTTCTTAATGAAAGGGAAGGTTTTGGTATCTTCCTTTCCTAGTTTTAAAGCATTAACATATGTTGTTTTCAATATTATAATCATTGATGAAATGTATCCATAATATCCGGAATTTTTTTTTTTGTCAATATATCCGTATTTTGGAGTCTCAATATTAAAATAGAGGGAAAAAATATCTGAGATATTTCCTTGAATATATCCATATTTGAGTCTCTTAACATAAAAATAGGGAGGAAAAAATATCTCCCTCAATTTCTAATGATATATAGATATCAGTCTTATATAAATATTATTGAATGCTTAAAACTTTTTTTTTCTAAAGTTTTATCAAATTTTTTAAATTTTGGACTAAATTTTCATTATTATTTATTTAACATGAACGATATCAAAATCAATATTTTCATAAATTTAACTGTGATATTTCCCTGAAGAAAAAATATAGTTTCATTTTTTTATTATAATAAGAGTGATTCTAGACTAAATGTGATCATAGAGGGGGAAATTGGCTATTTTCAAAGAGAAATTACCTGAAATAAAAGTTTAAAACTGACAAAGAAATACAAATTCAGAAAATAGATTAACTAAATAGTCTTATAATAATGTAATATTGTATCAAATTATTGCAAATTCATACAAATTATCATTATAATATGTGAATTAATTTATAAAAAAAATTATCACAAATTTATAGAATTATTATTATAATATGTGAATTAAATATACCATATACGTATAGTTATTACTCCACTCTTGCCAAATAGGTAGGTATCTTGTTGATTGATCACTTTGTTGTTGGAAAGCAATATACCAAACTTGCATTGGTACCTACCACTTGTTGGTTGCTTTCCTCTGTTTGGAGATGTGCTTCAACATAAATAAATAAAAACTAACATGTAATATTAGTTACCAAGCATATGATATTATGATACACACGATGCTCAAGGTTTTTATTTTTTTTTAAAGAAAAAGGATTCCCTTCATATTCCAATATCCTCAAATTATGACCAACGGAGCCAAAATAAAAAAATAAAATACAAAATACAAATTTTCACTTGATATCGTATATAATGAGGTTGTAATGATTTGAGATTCATACAAATATTTTGCATGTTTTGTGTTTGTTGAGATTTCTGATATTTTAAAAACGTTTTATGATTTTTACAACATGATGTTGATAATATTAGTAGTGAAAGAAATTGTTATTGAAAAACAGTTAATAAAAACCCAAAAGTACAATGACCATCACCACCTATATTCTTAAAAGAATGAAATCTGTAAAAAGAGATTAATATTACCACTGGCTTCCTCTTCTATATCTTTTTCCATAACTCTTTCTTTTTCTTGTTGAGATTTCTTTCAATGGTGACTTTTTGAATAACCAAAAGGCAGCTCCAGAAACACCACAATGATCCACTACAACTAAAACATGGAAAATGGCTGAATGATTATCATCTGTATTTGCGAGGATAAATGCTGCCGCAGTTCATATTTCTAGAAAAACAATGGTAACCATGTGGATTCAAGGAGGCAAAAATTCGACTCACGTCATGTAGTCGTGAATGCGAATCCTCACAGCCTTGGAGAAGACTTTCTCCTGCAACAACACCATAGTGTAAGCACAATTCTTGAGCGAGACAGTCGTATGAATACGTGGGTATCTTAACATTCGCTAAAACCTATCTTCAATTATGTTATGTGAGCAACCAACGATTAAGAAGACCAGGTTTATTTGTTTGAAGATCAAATCAAATGCATTTTACTGCATGATCATTCCGAGAAAAAGGTTTACAACACTTGAAAGCAGAGATCGAACCAAATTTAAGGGACATACCGATTTATATCTGAGAGTCACAATACTGGGGAAATTCACATTGGCAAGCACTTGTTCTGATCTGTAAATGACAAAGGTGCCTGGTAAATCTTCAAAAAAAAATTTACTATAAACCATAGAAAAGAATAGGAAGCATGGGGAGGTCCCAAACCCTCTATGCCTGTGCAATGTGCCCTAAAAATAAAGGAGATGAACGGGAAAGCAAGAGAATGCATTCAAGCACTAGAATTTGAATGACTGAGCAAGTAAATTAACATGAAAACAAATAAAAGCCTTAAATTAAATAGCCTGCTTTACTCTAAATCACAAAGTTATACCTTCGTTCCAAATCTTTCAATTAACCCCGAATTTTAATTTTCTTTCAATAGTTGTCCTTCCATTGCTAGTTCTGTCAAATCTTCCATGGACACTTATGTGTCTGGTTACGTTGCGTGTGTGCAGGCGGGAAGTGGTGAGAAAGGGGAAGAGAAAAGAAGAGGGGGACAAAGTGAGGAGGGGCATCATACTACATTACAATGAGGGAGGGGGAGTTTTCTAATTTTATTTTTTGGCCAGAAAAGTAAAGAGAGTATTTTGTGATTATCTTTATTTTTAAGATTGAATTCTTAAAACTTTTACATATTTTTAAGAAATTAAAATATTTTTATTATAATTTTTGCCTATGTGGCATCCATTTGACTTCCACATAAACTAAAAATGTAGGTCCTACTTCAGACATATCAGCACTTAATGGACAAGATAATGGAGGGTAAGAAGATGGAATGGTTAACTGAAGGCATCAATTCAAAGAAAAAGGGTGTAAATTATAAGATATGAAAGAACATGTATAACTCTGTGATTTAGAGTAAACCACAAAGTAGTAAAATGTAATTTGCCCGAAGAGTATACATTGCTGAAATTTATCTGCTCTTGCAGCACTTCTGATCATCCTAATTTCAATAAATCACTTTGCTCAAAAACTCGTTTCTACATGTGCTTGTTAGTGTAACTCACTGCAGTAAACTTATTGTGGAAAAGGCACAGATGAGGATAAGATACAAACTAATTTCCATTTTTAATACTTCAAAGGTATCACTATCAATACTCCTTATTTTAGCACGATGGAAAACAATAGTACTATTATGTGAACCCAATAATAAGAAACTTGTATATTATTCACCTTGCGAAATGTGAAAGAAACCCTCCTTGAGCCTCTTCTGATCACAGTGTCTTTCACAATGTCAATCTGCCAAAGAAGAAATTATTGAACCTCATCAATGAGGATAACAATTCTTTAGCACTGTGAGGGACGAGAGAATTTTTATCGTGGTTGAGGTGAATGTTGATGATGATTATGTCGATCTAATATATGATTAATCATGAGTAATAGTTTTAAGGCTTTATTCATTTAAATGCCCTTTCAAACCAACGTCAAGTCTGAATTTACCCCCTGGAACGGGTTGTCCAACTCAACCGCTATTTGGCCATCATGAGTTCCACTTTGCCCCATTCTCTTATGGCTGTCAAAAACTCCATCAAATTGCTGACATGACACAAAGAGGACCTATCTTTTTCCACATAAGTTCCATGCGGACAAAATAATAATATAAAATAGTCATTTACTAAAAGCATTTAATTTGAATACAAAAAAAGTAAAAAATATTTCATCCGTCATGTTTTGAAGAAACAGCCCAAACTTCCGGTATTCAGCCTACTGGAGCTTTGGCCAAGTACCCGGTGTCTATTCCAGTTTGGGTTCCCATCATCCCAACCTCCCCATCGCGGTCATCCCCCACCTCCCACTTGCACCCAATCCCACTCGTCTTTCTCTTTCTCTTTCTCTATCTCCCTGTCAAGGAAAGAGAGAGAGAGAGAGAGTTGTGGTGTTGGAGGTCGCTGAGGAGTGACGTAGCGACCACAGGTTCAGTGGAAAAAAAATTCCTATTTTCCATATTTTGTTTTTAATTTTAAATTAGCATCCTTTTCTTAAATATGATTTTATATAGTTTTTGTCCACACGGTATGTGGGATATATTTAAGCAAAATCAGGGTCCCCTTAGTGCCAAGTCAAAAGCAATTTTTCCGAAGTTTTTAACAGATAACAAACGGGGGCAAAGTGAAATGCATATTAGCCAACTGGGGAGATTAAGTGAGAGAAAACGCATTTCAGGGGGTTGTGAGATTGAACATCTGCTTCAGGGGACAACTGAATAAATAAGCCTATTTTTAATATAATGCAGTCAGGGGGTTCAGGTAAAAAGTAGACAAGACCTCGGCACACATCAGTTGATAAAAAAAATCTGTAAAATATACCTTATGGTGCGGTATGTAATGATTCCAAGCATAGCGTGCCTCTCCAGATAACAGTAGCAAAGATCGAGGAGGAAGATAGATAGCACTCCTTAATACATTTGAATTGTTTTCAGAACCTTCTGTTTCAACATCACTACTCGAGGACGCTCTAGGAGGCAGCCCCCCCTCAAGATATCGTCTAAACTCCATAATGCAAGGTCCTGCTAACGAAAGGCTGAAAATTAATCCCTCAAAAGCAGAATGGGTGTCAATATGTGGGGACAAGCCCACCCCAGGTGGGTACTCATTAACCTGTAATATAATAGTCTATCTTCAGTAATAAATGCAGATCAAGGTGCAATAACTCATCTTCTTAAGACATATTAGGGCATGACATTCAATAACAACTATCCTCTTCTTACAACAGAATATAAAAGAAACAAGATTTGTTCTGTCCAATGAAAGAATTTTTACAAATTAAGCGCAAAAAGCATAGCTGCATACCGTTAATTGGTCCAAAACTATAGCTTCAGAACCCTCAGAAGCTATCGGAAGCATGGCTATTCTCTCGAGTACAGGGGAAAGAAATGCTGGAAGTTCACCTAAGCTTTTTTTAGAATCAATGTTCCTCATCTGTAGCAACAAGTAAAAAAATAGTTATGCAGACTCTTGGAAAAGTCATTATATTCCTAAACTAACGAGAGTATTCAAGTATTGGGCAACTGTAATTCAAATAATGGATAAATAAGAGATGGTTAAGAAAAGATTACAACCAACCACAAAATCATTTTTTATCAGAAAGGAAAAAGGAAATAACACAAATAACATCTTAATATCCTGAAGGTTTAGTCAAGAGCTTAAGGCAAAGGCCAGTCAGCGAGGTTGGGAAATGGGTAAGGATAGGATAGGGTTAGGGTTTCAATCCCATCCCCACATATCAAAATGAAAAAAAAGAGAAATCATATATTTGGTTATTTCTGATTCTGTATATTCAACCATCCAGTTCCCGCATTGAACGGGAAATTGAAAAAAAGTAAAAAGAACGAGTCCGATGAGTGCTCAATGAAGAGCAAGATGTACCATATCCCCTAAGGGTGTTTCAAAAACTTGAGCCCAAGCCTACCAGGTCAATTAAGGAAAGATCTGTGTTCCTCTAAGTACAGCCTCAAGAGCTGATTCTAAGGTATTACATGTTTGGGAAATATAATACCAATATGCCAATACTTTCATCCTTAGACAGATATGAAATGTAATGAGCAGTTTTCAGATGAAAAAACAAATAAATAAATAAAGAAGTAAGAGTTCATATGTAGTCAAAATCATGTAATTGCTGTCCCACAATTTTTTGAACATAATCGAAATGGTGCAGTAATCAAAGTAAAGGAGGCTAGATCTCAAAAGTTTGAAGCTTACTTCATAACAAAATTCATAGCCATAATGCTGAACCCTTCTTTTCGAAAGATTTTTCCAAGGTCTACCATCAACTGCCGCAAGAAACTCCTAAGAAACAAAAAATTTATGATATACCTAACAAATTTGAAGGGGACATGCATATAACTGAACAAAGAAATAATTAAGTACGATTTAGAAAGACAAGAATGAACACCTCCTCTTCATTAGCAGTGACAAAGTCATGCAATAAATAAATCCCAGGAATGTTTAACTCTGAAGCCAGCAAAGATACTGGAACTGAATCATTGACTCGGCCCTAGAGACACATCAAACTTGTTAATGTGAAGAGAAATTGAAAGAATGATATACATACCACCAATGAAGTTATGGATCAAAAGTAAAAACAGTACAAACAAATAATTTCCATAGGAAAATTCCTGGATCGCCAGGTAAGAATGTGGAGAAGAATTTCAAAAGTGAAATTTTCACGTCTATCCGATATAGATCAATCATTCCAGAAGAAGAAAAAGAACTTTTTGCATTCACTCAAGCAATGTAACAGAAAAATAAGTGCATCGTTTAATAATAAAAGAAAAAACAGTTTCCAAAGAGTTAAAATTTTCATGTTGTTTCTTTAAGCCGGAACCCTGACGCTCGCCTATAACATTCACACACCATTTGACGGTCATGTTAAACATGAATCACCCTAGACTCCTAGACTGAGAAATAATCAGGAAATTTTTCATCTGCATTCTGCACAGACATAGTAAACAATATAGAGCAAGCATGCAACACTACTATCTTCCCAGCAGTATTAGGAAAAACAAAAGAGAGAGCTCACTGCTCAGAGCTAGATGAGGTTTCTATTTTCTTTTTTTTCCTTTACTCTTTTCCTCGAACAACTAACATGAGTCATTCACCGCTAACTACAATAAGATATGGTCAATTTTCACAATCTAATTTCTTCAATGAAATCAAAAAATTTCACACTTTTCCTACTGCCCTCGATTGAATCAAGATAACCCAAAAGGAGTGAAGAGATCCAGGTCGAGCGAAGAGTACCTGTGAAGTGGGCTGAAGCACAGAATAGCGAATGTGCAAGGACCGCCCTAGAAGCTCGGCACAAGGCCGTCCATTCAATGCATTTAAGGCATTCTGGGCGCAAGCCTCTTCAGAAAAAGACACAACAACACGAGCACCGCTCTCATCAGCCGGATACACTCCTTTGATTTCACCGAAGGCTCCAAACGCCGAAGCTATAGTGTCATAGGAGAGTCCTACTGCTGGCCCACAATTCGCCACATAAAGGTTGGGGCTCGACTGCCCTTTCACTCCTTTCGGCCGCCCAAATCTTGCCAAACCCATCAATGGTGTTCGGCTGTTCGCTGCATCCAAATGCAAATTGATTTCCTTTGATCTTATATCCTTTTTTTTTTGTCCAATGTAATCTTATACCGTTAGCTTTTTCCTTTTTTAAAAAAAAATGGGAGTTAATTTTCCCCTTAACCCAACGGTGGTCCACTTCCCTTTTTTTATATAGAAAAGATATTGTATTTGAAATATCGTGAAAGGGATCGTTTTTTTATATAGAAAAGATATTGTATTTGAAATATCGTGAAAGAGATATATCGATAAGGATAAAAATTTTAACAAATTTTAAATGTAAATAGTCAGAATAATAATAAAATTTTAAAAAAAAATTGCGGCCTGGACATATCAACTTATTATATTGCGGATTCAGGATTTTCATTCGTATGTAAATCACCAACTTTATTATAAAAATACCTTTTAAACCTAAAATATGATATTAACAGTCATAATTTGTTATCCTTCAAAAAAAACATTCATAATTTATTAAAAGAATTGATATATTTAGTGGTTCCTGAATTATACTTTGAGTGTTATTTTGATCACTAAAATAAATTATTACACTTTCTAGTCATCAAATTCGATCAAATGTCTCATTTTCAGTCAATTTTGACTATTTTACCCTAAATTGAAGAATATAAACTTAAATTTATTTTTTCTTAAATAAAATTAAATAAATGGAAAATTAAACAAACTAAAAAAGGCTTCTACTTTCCATCAAGTAAACACGAGTCAACCTTCTTTTTGCAAACCTTTATTTTTGAAATTTCAACAAATTGAACTCTCAAGTGAATATGAAGATGGTTTGATGGACATGGTGGTGGACTTGGATGGTTCCACATCACCATTGAGCCGACCAATAGAGTTCTAGTCATCTCAGAGAACACCTTTAGCTTGGCATAACCGGGTAGGCTGATGCCAGCCTTACCATGAACGCCCACCTCGAATCCATGCTCAAGACATGAATAATGTTACGGAGAGGACCGATCCTAAGATGTTAAGAGCTCAAAGCGAACTTTAACATCTCAGCCCACTTGAACGAGGAGAAAAGGCAAGCAAAATGAACCAATGACCATAGCTCACATGAGCTTCTAATTCATAAACAAAATATAACCATCATGGATTTCCAATATTGTAATTTACCATGGGCATGAAAGGATATCATCCACGGCAGTAACTCTACAACACAAGCTAATATATAATCCTAAAATCAACCTTCAAACACCATTACGTATATTACACACTAATGGTTCAAATTCTCAAGTATTTGGTATATAAAAAAGCATTATTTACAAACTCAAGCTCACAAATAATACCTTAATGGCATCAAGATCAACAATGAACTTGTCCTAAAATAAAAAATGAAACTGAGTTTGCATTGGTATTACCAGATAGGGTTTTAGGCACAAACGGAATCTAAAATACCCACATAGCAATCAACTTATATACTTATTTTGCTACCTTATTAGTAAATAATATGGAAAAACATGATGATCAACGCCTGTCTGATGCCACAGATTCAGCAGAGAAAAGGTACTTCACCCGCGAAAGAACAGAATCATGAGCAGGGTCGTAGGGATGATCCTTGGAAGGGATTTCCAGAATAGCTGGAATTGGCATGTTGTAGCTATCGACTAGAAACCTTATCATGTTTGCAACCTAGCAAGGAAAAAGAAGATAAATGAAATTGCCTCACAGTCCAAAAAAGTCATTCGGCCGAACAAGTCCAAAGTAAGAGAAGCAACTTACATATTGGCTGATCAAGACAATTGCGATGTCCTCCCTTTGGGTAAATTCTTTGAATGCATCTTCAATTGCTTTCACAGTTGTTTCTGAGTAGAAACCAGAAACAAATACTATTAGATAAGATACTAAGCACCACTGACAGAACCATGCTTTAATATTCATATGAATGCACGCCTAAATCTTTTCACAGCACAAACAGAAAGGGAGGAAACTAGAATTTTCATTTCACACACTGGGTTGTTGTTAGGAATAAAGATACAATGAAACCCACAGCATCACTTCACCAACAACTGGTAAGACCCTATTTTGTTTATTTTCTTGGTAAGCAAGAACGAAAACTTCCACCTTCCACGAATGGGAATAATACATACAAATTTACAACAGCACATATTGTCCAGAATAAAGATATTAATCTTTCACATAAATTTCATTTCCTAGTAGTTTAGAATTTTGTTCCCCTTGCCCAGACCAATTCATTTACCCGTAGGACTAGTTGGTTAAAGTATCATACAAAAGATTACTAGTAATCATATACCAAAATTGGCACTTTTGTCAATCTACTTATCTATATGCATACAAACATACAGAAACAGATGATCACTATAAGTGAGGTTCCAAATGTTCGAGAATCAAATAAATCTCATAACATACTTGAATCAACAATTAAATAATTTGTCTTTCTCCGCAAGTCAACATTTCCCACTCCAGCCAGCAAAAATCCAGTTACAGTGTCCTACAAGATAACATTCATCTCATCAGGAAGACAAACTGAGAACACTTGAACTCGTTCAAACGAAAAAATCCAGAACAACGTTATCCATACCTCGTCTGCAATCATAGCGATGAGAGCTGAGCTCTTAGTGGGGATAGCAGCTCTGCCAGCCATCTTGGATGCCACCTAAAGAGTAACAGATATGTGCGAGTGCGAAGGTAGGCTCAAGCTAAGATTTTGCTCTTGAGGGTAATGGTACGTTGATAGCTAATAGAGCAAGGAGAAAAAACTATAAGGGAAAATTCGTGTTCTTGCTAACTACAGTAAACAGTCCAATGTACTTCACCAAACGTCATTTGTTGTTGGCAAGGTCTTTTATTGCCTCATAAAACTGAAGAGCCTTAAAAAAATATAAGCTTTTTGGACAAAGTGAAAACCGTATGCTAAGGGTCTCAGTAAAGCCGAATCAGTGCCAAAAATAAGCTTTATATTTCCCAAAATACAAAAGCTTTACAGCTTAACAACAATCTGAATCCAAATTGAGATTCACACCACATTCAAGTGGATCGGAATTTTTTTTTTTTTTAACAAGTCCTTGATAAAAAGCCACTATTTTTGTTTAAATCCACAGAGCCTCAAATAATAACGTAAACCTAATAGGAAAAAAGCAATACGAGAGCAAAGGTGCTCTATGTGAAAAGGCACCATAAGCTAAACCAATCAACGTACAAAATAGGATTCAATCAAAGAAACAATCTTTCGTAAAAGCAGTTGAAATAATCCAAATTTTCGGTGAAGAAGCAGACCTTGGAGCAATACAATACAGATAAAATTACAATAAAATCAGAGGGCAGACCAGAGGCAAAATGAACGATGAATAAAAAGAGAAACAAAAGAAGCGTACCTCAGATGGTTCGAACTATCGGAGTGCGGTGAGTTAAGACTCTTAGGGATTGAGAAGCTTTTTTGCTTCGAAATAGAAAGAGCGTTCTTGGTTCCATACATAGCTATATTAAGTACATTTTATCTCAAAAATAAAATTTTAATTTAATTTAACAAAAAGTGAATTAAAAATTGGTGTGATGGGAATGGATAAAAGATCCGTTGTACGGGGTGTTGAGGGAAGAAATATTGGCTGTATTTTTGTGTATATGTCCATATTTAAGGATTTCAGTATAAAAATAAAGGGTAAAGAAAAATGTTTTAGTAATTTTTACCATATTCAATATGGAAACCTTTGTTGTATTTTCGTAGATATATTCATATTTAAAAGTCTCAGTATAAAAATAATGGGCGAGAAAAAACCTTTTGTTTTCAGATATGAGTGTGCCTTAAAGATTATAGAAAAAGAAAGAAATTCAAAACAATCGTTTGATTAAAATATAAGCCTTTAAAAGTACTTAGATTTAATGATTTCAATGATGCATTAGATCCAATGATTTTTAATAATACGTTTTTATCTCTGTTATTATAAAGTCGGGAAGATGAATATGTTTCAAATATTTTGGACAATAATACCCTTACTTGAATGAAAAGTTTAAAATATAACTATTTTAAATTTATTAACAAAATAATAAAATCAGATATTTTAATTAAAATTTTAAATAATTAATATTTAAATGGAAGAAGTAGGTAGTTACACCTATCTCATTCCTATTTATTTATTTTTCATGAGAAGCTATTGTGTGTTAAAAGGGTGGGTCTCTATATACAGATGGGGAGGGTGTGTGTCCCAAGTCCCAATTACCATCCCTATTCACAAACAAACACACACATTTCTTCTCTATCCAAAAAATTGCTACTAATAATAGTTCAATAATTAATAAATAGAAGCCATTTTTTATGGATTGTGACCCAACCTCGATCAAATAACATTGCACCTACTGCTCACTATAGAAGTATAGAGTACAGAGTCATAAATTGATATGACATTATATGATAACCATTTACAATAAGAACAAGATTTCCTTGAGACCATACTATTACTTGCCAATGTTGTCATGACAAAATGAAGGCCAAAGAGTTTGTAGGGGAAACATTGAATCACAGGGCATTCTATGATTTAGAATGTGTCCGTGCCCAAAATATTGTCGTAGTGGAATCGTAAACAGAATGCCAAGAATCCACGAACTCCATGAATGATGTTCTGGCCAGCCGCTCAACTCAAGTATCCCATTTACCGCATGCCGATAGTATATTACTATTCGTGATCGCCGGAATGTGACATGAATCCGGATTACTCAAAGCATCTTGCTGCAAAATATCTCCTACTCTAGACAGTATGCTCAAGGCCAAGTTTCCAAGAACTCGAGAATATGCTTCCAGAATTGAATGCCCAATATCCTTCACAAAAATATCAACGTGTAAATATTCAATAAGAGAAATGAGAAAGAAAAAAAAAAATGAATTGTGAGCAATGTTTTGCTATGAAGCAAGCTTGCTTACCTTGCCATATTGGATTTTGGTTACATCAAGAAATGTTTGGGGGAGGTTTGGATATCTGATCTTCAGCTGCTGTAAAAGTAGTCGTGCTCGATCCGACAGTGATTCCAACTTATCCATCTCAGACAACGGGTCCTTAACCAAGGACGACCATGATGTTCGGAGAGGAGATCTACCACTACCACTATCCTGTTGTGTCATTCTTTCTTTCCAAGAAAACACAGCAGCTTCCAGGCTATTAATGACCTCAAGGGCACTGTGGTCAGACTTTATATGGAGTGAATTCAGCATGTCCTCAGCTGTGTTTGTTTCTGCTGTCAAGGCCTTATATACTTGTTCACTAAGGCCTGCTTTTCCAGACTAAAAACATGGAAATTAAGATATATTGTAAAAAGGACCTACTCAAAAATGAATGAAACAATTAACAAAAAATGGCAAATTACACTTTACTCAGTTTCATACCTAATAAAGATTCATACTTGACCTTTCCAGACTACTAGCCTCATTAAAAGGGCATATTTGTCAATTTGCTCATTTTGGCACCCAAATTGAGCAAAAGGGAACATAATCGGAAATAAAAAAAATATTCAAATTGAGCGTCAAAATTGGCAAAATGACATATATGATTTTTTAATGAGGTTGATAACAGTTGGAAGATAGAATCTCAACATCTATCGAAAGTTGGAACGAAAGATTTAAACCAAGAGGCCAGAAAGTCACGTTTTGAAGAGTTTGGGGCGTAATACCAACATTTGAAAGTTCTTTGAAACAAACAATAGAAAGTCCCTTATAATATTACCTTTGGAAGTGCATCCCTTATAACGGTTGGCACAGGCATTTCAAGCAGAACACTTTGATTGATAGTTCTGGCAGCCTTGAATACTTGATGAACCACCCTACCCTGATTAAGCAATTTCTGTTTTGCTGTATCAGAGAGCCCGGTAGCTGGTACTTGCGGTAATGGAAGCCACCATCTCTTGCTCTCACGTTGAAATTTGTTCCTGCAGCTTCCTTCTGCTCGACTACCTCCTTCTGCGTACCAAAACTCAGTATCGACCATTGAATCAAGTGTCTCCTGCAGATTGAAGATTAATAACAATAGGGTGCGTCAACAAAAGTTCCAACTTCTCAAGTGCATGGATATTGTTGGCTAATGGCAACGAAGAGATGGACCACCTACAATTAGCATGGAGTCCAACTTCTCAAGTGCTGGAAGATTCATGTGTATGTCTGCCCTGGCTTTTGGGATCATAATCTGCAGAAAGAATCAAAACCTAATCACGTTACCATTATCCATTGTTAAATTTGACAAGTCAGTATATTCGAACCCAATTGAACCTACTCAAATTAGGTACCTCTAATGTGCGACCATTAGCACCATTTTGCTTAGCAGGAACCAGCTCGACCATATAGTTGGTAGGGGAAAGCAACCAGTCCATTTCTCTTCGCCATTTGCTTTTTCTCTCTTCAGCAAGTGGTTCCAGTTTCCACAGCTCTCCAAAAATCGTTGCTGCAAGCAAGTGCATAATTATTCCCATATGAATATTTCTCTTTTTGTTTTCTTTTTCCTTGTTGAGATTTGAGAGAAGCTAATATCGCAAACCTGCTAAATTTGTGATGGCATTTGACAGTGCTAGTGCACTGCTAGTGCCCTTGCAGCCTCCTGTGATATCTTCACCCAATAACAGCTTTGAAAACTTTTCTTTCATCGCCTCTACGTCTGAATTCTCAAAGGTATAAGCTTGTTTTTGTTTGACATACAATTGCTGGTGGCTGTCAAAGTGATCCCATTCATCCAGAAACTGTTCGTCTTTGTTGACTGTCAACCATTTCGAAGAGAAGGATCCGAAAGCATCTTTCCCTGAAGAACATGTTGAAGCATCATCATCCAGTGAGTCAGTTCCAAACCCATCTCCTCTGCTTGTTTCACTTTCATTTTCTAAAGACTGACCATTGAGAATGCAATTTTCAAGGCCATTGTATGTCATGATCCCTGAAAAGTGAACTTTAATATTAGGATTCTGAGGAACAAACCAGACATTCAAAAAAAAAAAATCTGAGTAATGAGGAATTATCAAGTCCTCGTGGGGTTAAATTCCATGGCCTACTATTCAGTCATTGATGTCTTCCTTGAGGGAATCTGTCAAACGATTGCTCCCAACTCTTGGGGTTTGTTTGGTGAGTGGGATTGGATTGGGTTGAACTGGATGACTCATTAAATTCAATGTATCTTGAATTTACAAATGGATGTATTTTCATGGTAAGGCAATTAGCGGGGGTAGACATAGAAGAAAATTTATCAAATCCAATCCATTCTAAATAGTACGTTTCAAAGAGGAAAGCTTATGTTCATGTCTAATCCTATCTAATCCACATAGCAGTCAAGATCTATTGAATTTGATGAGTTATCTAATCCAATCTAATCCTACCCACTAAACGTGACATTGAGGAAAAATTGAACCTAAAAGCTAAGTGAAGAAAATCAAATTTATGTATAGTCATCTCCCCTTCTCCAACCACCACTTGAATTACGGTCAGACAATAGTTTTACTTATCAGTCATCATCATATGCTCCAGGTTTATTGCAATGATGATCAATGAGATTTGTTTGCAAATTTCATAACCCTAAAATAAAAATCTAAAAACAAAAAAAGAAAAAATCAAAGTTTTGATATTCACAGATGATAAAAGTTAAGTATGATTAACTGCAGTTAAATTGGCAAGCAATCAGAAAATGAAGACACATATCATTAAGTTTATTGACACAGAAACTTTCCAATCCCTTCTGCTTTAAATACATCATACATTTGCATACTTTGCAGTTTGCACACAAACACATCACAATTTTCCATCACAAGAGAAAGATAAAACTCCTCTTCTTTTACTCAACTCGTTTATTGTTACTTCTCATTTTTTCGATTTTTAAGTTTTTACTTTTTACTTGAGCGCCACGTGGAGGATTTGGGTGGGTAAGGCACTCTAGCTATGATCACGGTTCAAGTTTCAATAAGAGATTACATTTCTTAATAAAAGATTTCAAGTGAAAGCATGAAAGCAGAAGCTTCTGCGCTCATTTACAAATTGGACCAAGCCATCCTCCTGGAACCTTCCCACACAAACTTTCAAAATCGACTCTCATAAACAGCCAAATTTAAACATGGGCCTGCTTTTTTCTTCCATGTTAAACGAGGAAGGATTCGACATTAGAAACCTTAACATTATGCTAAATGGTCGTACACGTCTCAGAATTTTATCCAAATTTTACTATTTGTCCTTAAACTTTAACATAAGAGCCTACTATCCTGAATTTACACAATGTAAAACGGTGGTCTTTCCATCACATAAAATGACATCTCTACCCTTACTTTTAACCAAAAATATTCAAAAAATTGACAGAATGACCATCACTACACATTTAAGTAAAGTTAAAGGGTAGCAAACGTTAATATTGAAATTTAGATACGACTAGTAAAATAAATTCACAGACGATAGACTTTAACGTTAAAATTTAAGAATGGTTGGTAAGTAAAATTCAGGTACGATAAGAACGGTGTAGGAATTACTTCCATTGGTCTGTTACACCCAATTAGTTTCTCCATCGTCACATTTAATGGAGATGACACTAGCATATATACTCCTGGGCCCAAACTTGTCATTTCCCCCACCAAACAATAAAACAATAACGAAGTCATGCTGGATCCCAAAAAATAAATAATAATAATAATAATAAAAATAAATAAATAAAAGCCAAGATTCGTGCTATTTTCGATCGGGTCCCCTTGCTCTCCCTTTCTGTCTATCCACAGGCTAAGGCTCTTGATAAATCAGAATATTTTATTTATTTATGGTATCTCTCTCTTTTCTGTATATACAAAAATTCAATAAAAATTTTAAATTAAAAAACAAAAGAAAGGAAGATTCCTACAATATGCTAAAACAAAGGCAAAACACCGTACACATGTGGCTCGCACGTGTAAAGATGGGTATACCCAGAAGCCTGGCCCAGTTACAATACTTATTGCCATATAACTACAGGCAGGGATTGATATTGATATGATACTGATATTGACATTGATCCCAATATTCCTTTAGCAGCCAGTGGGATTTGATTTTGGTTAAGAGCTTAATGTAATGAAATAATAACCTATACATTTCAGAAAATCTCACTAAATAAACATGCGGATTGAGAATGACATTTTTTTTTTTCAAAAAGGACTAGTGGCGAACACGACGCGTACTTTTCTAGGAATTGGAAAAACTCACACACGAGTTTTAAGACACCCCATAGCTACAATCATAAGATTCACATTGGTGTTTTGGCCGGTATATCAAAATCATTTTTTCACAAGGTGAAAAATCCTTGTTTTTCTGTTCCAAGAAAAACAAAATCGAAAGAGAAAAGGCCCCTTTAAATTCAAATTCAAATTTAAAATGAAACAAATGGAAAACAAAATGAACAGTGAAAGTAGATTTGGTCTTCTCAAGAGACAAAGAACATTAAATATTGGAAAGTGGACATAAATTTTCTACCTAGAATTATAAATGCAGGCAGCTTATGTACATGGCAAGCAGAATTTCCCATCTCCAAATAAATAAAAACAACTCTACAGTCTAGACCCATGTGGTAGACTTGTAGTAGGTAGCAGTCATGTTAGACATGAAAATAAAAGGCTATGTCCAAAATTCAAACAATTTATTTCTCCTATACTGGTTGATTGACTCTTGACCCAAAAAAAAATACTGGTTGATTGACTATTTATCTTAAATCACGGATTTCTTTTGAATATAGCCACCACACAGTTTCAAATCTATTCAATTCTAGGTGCATGACAAATTGACAAATGACAAATCTTTTTTCCTTCAAGCATGTTTTCCAGGAAAATTTTGTGACAGACGTCCTTGCTTCTTTAGGCTATGGTCGATCTTCTAACCATGTCTGGATTCACTCTCTCCCTCGCGAAGCCACCCGGCTCCTTTTGTTTGATGGTGTAGGTGGGGGCTGCCCTAGAGGTTTTTCCTTTAGGTTGTGCTGTTCTTATTTTCCTTTAAAAAGAAGCAATCTTTTTTCTTCCATCGTTTACAAAGGCCCTACAAGATTTTAATGTGGCCATACAAACCCACTCTAATATTGTAATTTGACTAAGAAAAACTAATACCATAACTAAAGTAAAACTTTGCCGAGGGAAAAAAAATAGAATAGTTTAATTTATTTTAGAACTTACTCTCTTGCTCATCAAAGTCGATGCTGACCTCTCTGAGTCTGTTGTCCCGGGTACAACAAGCAAGTCCTCTCCTCATCTTGTGGTGTTTTTTGTATTAAAAGCTGAGGCACAATGATCCTTTATGAGTATCCTCAAGCAAGGTTCAAAGTTGAGGCACCACGCCCTATACATAGATCAATCACCCCAATCAAGATTAAAATTTATCAAATGTAAATTATTTTTCTTAATTCCTTTTGGACTCGTTTCATGAGTATTGGATAGCATAATTCATCAAATTTAATATAATTATAATGTAAAAATTGACGCGTTCTCATTATAAGGGAACTAGAAATAGAAGAAAATTCATCCAAATACCCGGATTTCATGTTTTAAGTCTCCAAATGAAACAATATCTGCATAAATGCACATAACCTATAAACAACACTAAATGCAAAAACCCAAAATCCATGTAAGTAATTAACACAAAACTTAAGTGTGCTTACCAGCTGCAAAACACTATTTAAATCCAAAGCCCAATGTGGTAGGCATGTGAAAAACACTACTTAGTCCACATCTACCAAGATACAAAAGTCAAGCACAAGCACTGTGACAAGTTTTTTTTTTTTTCTTCTCTTTTTCACTTCTACTATCTTTTTTTTTTCAAATGTAACTATAAAAAGGCATAAAATCTGGGAAAGTGAAGATTTTTTACTGCTAGAACTTTGTTTCTTTTTTGAAATGGAACTTTTGGAAGCAAAAAGGAAGTACCTTTGCAAGTAAAACTGAAGAGACTGACAAATGTTAAAAGAAGAAGAAAGGGAAAACCAGGGTCTATAATATTGACAGGATTCAAAAGCCTGGTTTTGATTTTTGAACACAAAATCTTCAAGATCACTAATCGACTACAATATCACTTCCAAGTTCAACCCAAGTGTTTAATTTCTCTAAAATCACACATAGAATTCTTCATAATGTATGAATGATTCATCTGTTTTGCTCACGTACCTTTAATTTATGAAGTGCAGATCGATGAACCTTTTTGTTCCAGCTGCCATTTGCTGCAGTAAGTTAAATTACAATAACAACCCCATAAAACAGAGAAGAAGAAGGAAGAGGAGGAGGAGGAGGAGAAGGAGGAGGAGGAGGAGAGAATATTGGGGAAGTGGCATTAAAAGTTTTAAAAAATAAATAAATAGAGATGCAGAGGAAGAAAGACAAAAAAAAGCAACATATGGATGTGAAAAGAGCCGCTCCTCTCTACTGTGTATGGACGAGCCATAATTTCATCTCAACCGTCCATCACTCGTGGGAGCCAGAATCCAGTGAGCCGCACGGTGAAGATGTCTTAGCGGAAGTCGACGAAGGTCCACTTGATGATCCCATTGCAGGCCCACTCACTCCCAACTCCCAAGAGATCTAGTGGGCAGCGCCTAATTGTGATTTCAAAAACGCTAATCGGATCCGTAAACTGCGCTTTGTGCGGCCAGATTTCGTGCGCATGATCTAACGGCTGAGAAATTAAAAAGGAATGGTAAAAGTAACGAAAATGAAATTTTTAAAAAAAATTGTATATGTATTTAGTTAGGATATATTGTTTAAAAATATTCCTAAACATATCATTAACGACATATTTACTTATCAATAATAGCAATGAAATTAAAAGTGTTAATTTATATTATTTACTTTTACTGTAGTAAAAGTGTTAATTTATATTATTTACTTTTATTTACTTTTAGCTTTTCTTTCATTGTCTTTTATCTACCAAAATTACCGCACAAATTTACAATGGTTTCAAATAGCCTCGCACAATATTAAAACAAACTAAAATTATGATTTAGAAGTACTAATTACAATAATTTTCTTATGCAAATCAATTCTCATTTCTAAACCACATCCTTCAACGAGTGAAAATATTTAATTTACAATATTTATCATTATTATGTATCGCATATAGAAAATTAATCAATCATATTTTCCCACATTTTATAACGATCACTATAATATATAAGACATTTTGTATTTATTATTAATTGGTTATATGATACTCATCCTTAATCTTAATATGTAGATTTGTGAAGGATGACTTAGTAATTAAGTTATTTTTTATTCCGATCACCTAGGAATTAGCAAAAAATAAGATAATACTTGCATCACACATTTATGGTACTTTTTGTACCACCATTTCGATTTATCGAATTGTCTTTATATAAATATATATGTATCATAATCGGAATCAGAATCATTAATTCTCTAAATTATAATTTCAAGATCACTTCCGAAAAAAATTAAAAAGAATCAAGGTCATTTAGTTATGCATACTATGAAATAAACGGTTTTGGTAGGAATTAATTTTTTTATGACGAACCGTCCATGATGATACATATAAGTCGATAAATAATCTCTAATTTCATTTTCTTTTGCATAAATATTCTTAAAATGGTGTTTTAAAAGTTGAAAATTTTCAATTTTCATACATATAATGACATTCGATAAATTGAAATAAATAGTGACCTAAGGATGTACTCTCAGGGTGGGATATACAAGTCTTGTTCTAAAAATAACAAGTGAAAATCAACTCCATTAATGCTCTAATTTTCTATGATTAGTAAACTACTTAATATAAATTATTACATACTTCCCAAATATATGCCGCTTCGATTGACACGTGGCACACACGTGGCAGTGCTTTGCATTATGTGCCAGCACGAGGCAACATCTAGCATCACATAAAGCTTTCTATCGGCACATGAATGTACCATTTTGACTCAAAAAAAGCCAATTTAAATTAATCTTACAACTTTTTTTTCATAATCAAAATGATCGTATTAGAGAATATTCCGTCTTTCCTTTGGAGTTCTTTTTTATTACCATAGCTGCAAATAGCGCACATTTTTTACTCAAAACGAAGAAGTTTAAGATGTTAGTAACTAGGAAGAAATAATATCACAGTATAAAAGCACCAAATTAGACATACATGTGACATTTTTTCGTACGCTAGCAAATCTAGTTTCTTGTATAAATGTGACAAGACAAAATCGACCCCACTCATAATTGATCAACTTTACAAGATCTTACGAAGAGTAGGTACTCTTTCTTTCCACTTAATTTTGGAAATTTACTACATGTTAGCAAGCATATAAAAATGTGAATGAATAAAAGCCTTGTATTAAAAATTTATCAACGACATAACGTTTGCAACAGATGAAACGGGACTGTAAGAATATTAAAAAAGTCAGACATTGAAATAAAAAAATTGACCACATATTCCTACTATCCTGCCCAAATTTTGGCAAAATGTTAAAGGTTGAGAAACAAAAGGGGTTTGACGTTGTGCTCCTCTCTACATTGTGCAACAAAAGCAAGGGCCTCAAAAAGG
This sequence comes from Prinsepia uniflora, assembly GCA_032719365.1. NCBI lineage: Eukaryota > Viridiplantae > Streptophyta > Magnoliopsida > Rosales > Rosaceae > Prinsepia > Prinsepia uniflora. The sequence continues at coordinate 494,532 of CM064874.1, forward strand.
CGCCGCTTGTGGGGGACTTTGTCATTCTCTAATTGTCGCGTAAATCTTGCTTCCTTGGAGTTGTCCACTTGTTCACATTGGCTTTCGGTTTTGGTTCTTCCTTATTGAATGTAATTTTTTTTCCCTTTTTCTATATAACATTATTTCAATCAGAAGATGTCACAATCACATGTTAATTTTTTTGTTTTGATAACCCTCTTAACACATAATCCTTGGGACTCTTATTCAGTAAATTGAGACCCTCTATGCAGGTCCTATAATTTTTGGGGAATTTTTCGACCAGAACTCGACGAGTTTGGATAGAATTCGAACTCGTAACCAGAGACTTATCAAATATAGTCTAACTTGTTGTTCCACTAATCGCATGATAAATTTACTATTAAGTATTAAATTTTACACAAATTTATAATTTCTTGTAATTTATAAAAATTAAAAATAAAATTCTTATTTACAATAAAGAAAAAAAAAAGTTGATTTGTAGGTTATTGGTTTTGAATGAGTTGTTGGGTCTTGGGTGGGTTTGTGAGAGGAGAGGTGGACGGATGCTTCCATTTTGTCCCTATTTGGGTTTGTGAACCCCGCGCCTGGCCTTTTGCTTGTTCCTTGGCCTGGTCCCTCTTGCAAGAACAGTAATCTAATTGGATTTTGCTACGCAACAAAATAATGGTTGGAGAAAAAATAGCAAGAATCCAATAGCCTCTTCTTCCACCACTTTCCCTCGTTTAGTAGCGTAGTTATAAATTTATCTTAATTGGAATATTTTTTAAATACTTAAAAAATTAATATAATTCAACTCATTATAATATATAGTAAATTAGCTAAATTAATTTTTTTTTAAACTCATATCATGCGACTAATTTACTACAATTATATACAATTATTTTTGACAGGTTCTTAGTTTGATATTAGATCTATAAATAAAGTAATTTTTTTAAACTCATATCATGTGAAATTCTTTTATTTTAAAAAATTAATTGTTTGAAAATTTTATTATTTGTAAAAGTTTGAATTGAGCTTTTCAAATAAAGTAATTTGTACGATCTATAAATAAATATTAGATCTACGAATCAGTTTTATCGTGAAGGGTGTGACACTGATTCGTGAACTATTGAGTGAAGAAAAAAAATTCTTGCAAAGGTTGTGTTTGATAATTTGATGATTGTTCTTATGAGATTGTCGTGTTTATTATTATAATTTATTTACGTTGTTTTGTGTGATATACGAGTAAGCATGTTTTGTGATAATTTTTACAAAAGTAAGGGTATAATGCATTTTCATAAACTATTTGACAACATAAAGTCCATTCACGCTTATATTTGCCCATTTCATGTCATAGGAAGTTCGACATGAGTTTCTACGAGAAATTCTTGGAGGCTGCTCTGATTTTCACATCAATCGTGCATATGTGACATTCTTGAAATTAGGACATCTCATGTAGTTGCATTGAGCATCAGGTGACACATTTTTTAAAACCAGTGTTTTTACTCTTTTCCTAGTTGCATGATCTTTAAAATACACGGCTTTACTTTTTGGTTTTCTTCACTTATACCATGTATCTAGGTGTCGATCAGTATACATCAATTAGACAATTACAATGTCCACGTAAATTTTCTGGGTCGGGGTCTTTATTTTTATTATTATTAATTTTGATCTTATTTTTAAACTTTTTCTTCCAACAATAAATAAATTCTTATAAAATTTATATTATTTAATTACTTATACTTCCTTTAGAGAATAATATATAATAATACATATAAAGAGGAAACTTGTACTTTAGTGAATTTATTAACAAAATATAAAAATCTACGAGCCACATTTTTTAAGCATCGCATAAAATTCGTGAAATTCAAGAGTAGGCTAAAGAAATGATAAATTTTGACTGAACATAATTTAATTGAAATATTTGTGTAAACTCCACAAAATTTTATAGAGTCCTGCCATTTAATGAAGTTAATAATGTTCAATTGCTTTTTCGATACGTCCCATCCCAATGTAAGGCATGTTCTTCATAGGGGTAGAAGGTTGGGCCAAGATTAATGACTAGTTTTGGGCTCGGTAGTGTTTATCTCATTGATGACTCACTTATCTACTAGGACGTATATAAGGGTGATAATTTTTGACACGATTTAAAATTTATACGAAATTTATTAGGATCAATTCACACCATTAAAATTTCGGATCATTTGTGAGTCAACCTGTTATGATACGTTTAATAAACGTATGGGTTTCGGGTCAACATGTTAACTCATATAATGACCTATTAACCCATTTTAATAAATTTGTAGATTTCGAGTTAACCTGTTAACCCATATAATGCCCTATACAACGTGTCAATTACTAACTTATTTATCCACAAATTTACCTATTAAATTTATAATTTAAATATGTTAAACGGGTTAAGTGGGTCATATGTTAATTAGGCTTCGAGTACGATCTGTTTATTAAACGAGTTACATGAGTTATTAATAGGTCGGATTCGAGTTGGACATCTTCGACACGATTATTAAATGAGTCGGAATTGAGTTTGACATATTTAAGTAAAATATAGTTCATAACACGACACGACAAGATATGACCCATTACTAGCCTTAGACATATGTAAGTTGATAGAAGGATGAGTTGAACTTTATTTAATAAATCTCTTTTATGAGCTTGAATTCTCCTCATACTCGTCGAGTCATGATTTAAAAATCACTTTACTGACTAAATTAATGACAGGGAATTGAAAGACATAACCAAAATGGGAGAGAGAAGTCATATATGCATTTGTAGGAATAGGGTTGATTCAATGGGAGAGAGGGATTTGTTCCCAATGATTTAGTTCCGATCGTAAAACCTTTTTAAAATTTTACTATTATTTCGGTTATTCACAATTGAAATTTGTTAAAACTTTATCTCTATCCCTGTAACTCTTTCACGATAATACAACATATTTTCTATTAAAAAAAGGTTTTGTTTTATTTTCTTGTAATAAATTGCTTACCAGATATTTCAATAAATTAAGTTTTTTATCTACGTGTCCGTCGTGCCGTCTATTAATCATCCATCCACTTCAACTGTAGCGTGAGTTTATTTTGAAACGTCGGCACTTAAAAGAGATTTTGACGGTCAACACTTAACAGAGGGTTGCTTGGGTTGTAGCTTGTGCAGTAGTGACTGAGCTTTAGCGCTGAGAAGAGCGGAATTCAAATCCACCGTTCGGAATTCAAAATTAGCAAACGACATGAACGACGATCTGGACCCCCAAAGCGACCACAGCTCCGACTACCATCCTCACCATCCTCTGCAACAGCCCCAGCCTCAGCCTCGCCGACCCCGGGGCTTCGCTGCCACGGCGGGGGGTCAGTGGGCCCTACCAGTCCCTCCACTACCACTAGCAAGGGAAAGAAGGAGAGGGAGAAGGAGAAGGAGCGTACCAAGCTCCGGGAACGACTCCGTCGTTCCATCACTAGCCGGATGCTCGCCGGCCTCCGTCAGTACGGAAAATTTCCGCTGCCTGCGCGTGCAGATATGAACGATGTGCTTGCAGCCCTGGCTCGAGAGGCCGGCTGGGTCGTCGAGCCCGATGGCACCACTTATCGCCAGTCTCCCCCTCCCTCCCAAATTGTCAGTACATTTCATTTCTAATTATTATTAGTACTGATTGTTCAAATCATTGATAAAATTTTGAAATTGGTGGCAGGCAGCAGGGTACCCAAACCCAATGGGCATGAGGCCGGTGGAGAGCCCAGTGTCATCAGGTGTTAAAGCAACAACAGCACTTGAATGTCTTCCTCACAACCCATCATCAGTTGATGTGAGAATTGATGAGAGTTTGTCACCAGCATCTCTTGATTCTGTTGTGATTGCAGAAAGAGACAACCACAGCAAGAATGAGAAATTCTTAAGTGGTGCAAGTCCTATAAACTCTGTTGGATGCTTGGAGGCTGATCAGCTTATGCAAGAGAACCATGGAATTGGCACCACTGCTTTTGCTACACCCACTCCCTATGTCCCCCTCTATGTAGCCCTTGCTGTAAGTAATTTTCTTTTTCATGCTGTGCATTCTGTTCTCGGACTGATTGCCAAATTCTGAGACAAACCCTTTATTTTCAGATTTTTTAGATATGGGTTTCTTAAGTGATACTATTCTTGGGGCTTGTTTGGCAGACTGGATTCATTAACAATTACTGCCAGTTGGTTGATCCTGAAGGCTTGAGACAGGAGCTAACTCATATGCAGTCTTTAAATGTGGATGGTGTTGTTGTAGATTGTTGGTGGGGTATTGTTGAAGGCTGGAGCCCCCAGAAATATGTTTGGTCTGGTTATAGAGGTCTTTTTAACATTATCAAGCAGTTCAAGTTCAAGGTGCAGGTACTGCTTGACCCTTGTTTTTTGCTTTCTTGTTTCATACAAAGAATAGAAACTGGAGATAAAATCTACAACTTTGAGTCAACGCCTTAAACATAAAAATTAGCCCCTAATTGAAAACACTGAATGGAAAATTCTGACTCCAAAATTTAGGGTGGTCGAGAAAATGGAACAGGCTGCCTACGTCAGTGAAATTAGAAGATAGTTGTGCGTGTGAAAATTTTGTGTCTTGCTCTTGGAAGTAGTATTTTCTTTTTATCCATAGTCAAATCTTTCAGGATCTTAGGTTCAATAGAGAACTATAAGTTGCATGCATGGCCAAATATGTCCTTCCTTTTTAAAAAAAATTTATACTCTTATGACAGACGGTAAGAAGTTGAGGTTCCACCCCAAAACCAATTAGCAATGGGGAGAGTAGCCCAAGATCTTATGAGGCACAAATTGTAGTTGTGCTTTTCCGATGTGGGACATTTTCCTCACATCTCAACACGCCCCCTCACGTGTGGCGGATTTTGCAGCCTATCACGTGACGATTTGATGGGTACGTGTGACACGTGTGTTGGTTAAACCTCCACGTGAGATAACCCCGCTTTGATACCATGTAAGAAGTTGAGGTTCCACCCCAAAACCAATTGGCAATGGGGAGAGTAGCCCAAGATCTTCTAAGGCACAAATTGTAGTTGTGCTTTTCCGATGTGGGACATTTTCCTCACATCTCAACACAGACACTATGAAAAGGTCTGGTTTATGTTTAATTTTGTGCACGAATTAATAATGCGAAGTCATTATGAGCATGTACACTGTTTAAATTGAACTTCCGAAATTTCTGACCTCTGTTATTTGTGCTGTAAATGCCTACACCTTTATCTAGTTTTATTTTCAGCACTTTTCCTTGTGCATGTATTTATCGGTGTCTCAACTTTCCTTGCACGAGTTTGGGTGGTTGAAAGTGGACCGCTACTCATATCTTTCATGCCTTTCACTGCGATCGGAGACTGTTTTAAATAAGAGAGGATGTATTTTGTTAAGATGCACTCTTGCTACTTCCTAGGTCCTAATCTTGTAACCTGAGTAACTTTTTACTTGAATAGCTCATAGCTTCTTATTCTATAGTGGAGCATCTTTCACTGTTGAGGAGGAATTGCTGATAATTTTTCCTGTAGCCTGTAATGGCATTTCATGAGTATGGAAGAAGTGAGTCCGGTGAAGCCTTAATCCCTCTTCCACAGTGGATCTTAGAGATTGGTAAGGAAAACCAGGACATATTCTTTACAGATCGAGAAGGAAGGAGAAATACTGAATGCCTATCTTGGGGCATTGACAAAGAAAGAGTTTTACAAGGAAGAACTGGTGTTGAGGTATGAAAATATGACACTTGAGGTGTTCTATTTTTTTTTTATATTCTTTTTTTAGTTATACTTTATGATGTGTACTGTCCTTCTTTATATACCATTTAGTTTTGTATTAATTGTTAAATGCTGTTTTTTTCTTCTCTCTTCCGCAGGGCCTATTTTTCTAAGTTGAAACCTCTTTACATAATTTTTTGCTTTCATTTTTGGTATTGCTCGTGCAGGTCTATTTTGACTTTATGAGAAGTTTTCGTACTGAATTTGATGATTTGTTTTCCGAGGGTCTTATTTCTGCTGTGGAGATTGGACTTGGAGCATCTGGGGACCTCAAGTATCCTTCCTTCTCAGGAAGGATGGGATGGAGGTATCCTGGTATTGGTGAGTTTCAGGTATTTGTTAAAGCTACACCTTGATGTTTATATGTCTAGTATCTTCAAGTTATTGTATATTTATTTGGAGTCTTTTGATCTATGCATTCTGCAGTTTAAATTAGATGAAAAAGAAAAAAGCTTTCTATATCCTCACAGTTCTTGATTCACAATGTTATTGCATATGTCATGCCAGTGTTATGATATTAACATTGATCACTTCTTTGCAGTGTTATGATAGATATTTACAACAAAGTCTACGAAAAGCAGCCAAATTGCGTGGGCATTCCTTCTGGGCCAGGGGTCCTGATAATGCTGGTGAATATAATTCTCGGCCTCATGAAACTGGCTTCTTTTGTGAGCGTGGTGATTATGATAGCTATTATGGGCGTTTTTTCCTTCATTGGTATGCACAGTCACTAATTGACCATGCAGATAATGTACTGTCTCTCGCAAGCCTTGCCTTTGATGAAACCAAACTAATTGTCAAGGTATGTATCTGGTCTATGTTCTATCCCCTATGCTATCCCTGCTAAATGTGCTGTTATGTTCTCTTCACTCATTTTGGCGTAATCAATTCATTAGTTTTTGCTGGTTTTGCCCCGACTAGCTATGACACACTAACAATTCGTTTAGATAGAAGGACTGGAAAGGTAAGATAGGTGGGACCATTTATATTCGCTGTTTTAGTGTTTAACAGGGTGGTGGGGATGGGTAATGAAGGACCTCATCCGAGGTTTGTGTTATACGAGGACAGGAGAGGGTTGAAGGAGTGCAAAAATGGTTCATAAATTCAAAAATTCCTACTCTACCAATGAACTACTGGAAAGAAAGAGGTTGGATACAATGGTAACCACCACAAACTTTATTTTTACTTAAACATATGCAGAAACGAAATGAAGGATGGAATGCCATTATATTAGTTTCTCTTGAAAAAGGAAATATGGATGGTAAGATGACTAACAATAAGGATGAAGTGCTGTGATCAATGCTTTGGTTTAGGGCCCACTTGGTTTAAGCAAAAGACTTTAATTTCCACTTGAACATATGCAGAAAGAAAATGAAGGTTGTGCCACTTTCTGTTATATTAGTTTGTCTTAAAAACTCCCAAAGATACTGTAAGTGACACCATCCATGTGCGAAAGAAAATCCATAATGGTTTCTATATTCCTGAACGATACTCGGCCTTCCTCTTCCTTGACATAAGCTTATTGCCAATATAGGACACCGAAAACAAAAATGATAAGGGGAGATTCTGTGACCAGATTTTGGGTTCTTAAGATATTGGTTTTCAAACTATTATAATTATTATTCTTCAACTTGTGTTTCCTCACAAGCACACACATGCTGTTGTTCTTGAATACCTTTCATTATGCATGACTCCTAAGCTCATCCTGTCTAGATTATGGTAGATATTTAGATTTCAACTTAGCATGAATTGGTGTGGTACATTGAGGAAACCCAGCATCAGACTGGAAATGGTATAAAGATTTCTTATATTTAATTTTTTTGGACGTTCAGTGACATTGTATCTAGAACTGAAAGCAAAAATGGTCAAACAGGACTGGACCAAGGGGATGCGTGATCATGGTGTTTTTCTTGAAGTGGTCCTATTGTGGAAGTCACATGATGAAAAAATAATAAAACGATGCCAATTTTCAGGTTCCTGCAATTTATTGGTGGTACAAGACTGCTAGCCATGCGGCAGAGCTAACATCTGGGTACTATAATCCAACAAACCAGGATGGGTACTCTCCAGTTTTTGAGGTTCTGAAGAAACATTCAGTGACAGTGAAGTTTGTTTGCCCAGGGCTCCATATTTCTAGTCAGGATAACAATGAAGCACTGGCTGATCCAGAAAGTTTAAGTTGGCAGGTGATGGTCCTTGCCAATGTCCCTTCTTCTTGGCTATGTGGTTGTTATAATGTCCGTATTGGTAATGGCTTTTGGCCAATGCTGATCCCAGGTGTTTGAAAGGCACACAACTCAGTATGAAGTGTTGAAGTTGCCAGCTTCAAATAAAAAAAAAAATATTTATGCTTAATGTTATATGTTTTTCTGTAATCAGCTTAAGTGATGCTAGATTCTCATATGTGCCTACAGGTTTTAAATTTAGCTTGGGATCTAGGATTGACTGTAGCTGGTGAAAATGCACTTTCATGTTATCATAGAGAAGGATGGATGAGAATAGTTGACATGGTGAAGCCAAGAAATGATCCTGATCACCACCATTTTTCACTGTTTGTATACCAGCAGCCATCTCCTCTAGTTGATGGGGTAATGTGCTTCTCAGAGTTGGATTGTTTCATCAAGTGCATGCATGGTAAGTATTCTCACAGACCAGTAAGATTTTGTCAGAAGTATTTAATTTGTTGGTGTTTTTACATAAACTTTGCTTGGTGTTTTTTCCATAAGAATTTGATTGCTGTTTTTACAAGGCAGTTGTGTGAATTTCATCTATTCTTCTGTTTGTTTCTCTATTGTTGTGCACTTTTTTGCCATAAAACTGTACAATAGCTGTTTGCAATGCCCTGTAGGATGCACCAGTGAACGGTTTCTTGATTGTTCCTTGCCAATTAGAATTAGAGGCAAAATTGCTTGATTTCTAGTGTGGTCTCTTCTTAGGACCATTGATCTGTTGATTACCAGAGATACAGAAACGGAAAGTGTGGTATGCATTCGGCCTTAGACAATAACACATATTAGAGTTTAGAGGTGTGACTAGATAGAATGTGCTTTTCCCTTTTGGTTTGATCTGAAATGATCTGCTTATTTAGGAAGTCAATAGTTGACTGGCTGCTATGATCTGGTGTGTGAGCCGGTCAGCTAAGTTTTGAAATTGTGGTATCATCAAGAGCAAATCATCATTTATCTTAAAACAAATTCCAACTGCATTTTGTAGGTGAAGTGAGCGGAGATCTAGTATCATGTTAGACTATAGCTCTACATTCCACTGGAGGACATTTAAGATGGACAATTCAACTCCTGGTGGTGATGGTGGTTTCGTCCGAGAGGTGAAAAAAGAGACGCATGAGCGCGATGGTTCGATGTGGGTTTAAAGCACCAGCACAAGTGTCACAACAGTGGTGACCTCGAAGATTACAAACATTTGAATTTTTGGAGGCGAAAAAACAAATTGCGACAAGGTAAAACTTCATCTATCTTGTAGTAGCCAAGGGAGTGTCACGTTAGAGAAAGAAAAGAAAAAGGCCGTTGGTATATAGTTCAAAAGCAACTGTAGTGAATCCTATGTTGCTATTTCGTCTCGCTGCATATTAGTGTACTGAAAGGCAGATTTAGCTGTGTAAACAAACTTTGGTTAGTTTAAAAATTAGTGTTAGAGATTTGTATTTGCTAAGTTACATTTTGTACTAGCCTCAATGTATACTTGCATATGCACGTGTGAGAGACATTTTTTTGATCATTTATCTTACAAAAATTTCCAACTGCATAAGGCAAGAAATCATGATCAAATCAGGTCAATTAATGTCCATATGTTGGATCCAAAGATGGAAGAAAATCATATCAATTATAAGTTCATAGGATAAAATCGATATGAAAAGAAGATCAAATCATACATCATCCAGTTACTATTATGATTTATAAAATTGAAGTTAATTTGGATCGAAATTGGTTTCATTGATTCAATCAAGGAAAATCAATATTGATTACTGTGGATAAAGTGATCGTTCTGATTAAATAGTTTTTCAAGTTGGGATGCATATATGAAGTTTTGAAGAAAAGTAAGACATCTCCAAGACACTAGCATCAACACACAAACCTATTCTTTATCTCGAGCTTTTCAATTCCTCCACTAGATCTTACATTTTAGTCGTAGTATAGCCAAGTTCTTGAATTCCCTTATTTTAAATTCAAGTTTATTTTTATTTAAATGTTATTTCAATTCAAGTTTATTTTGATTTCAATTATTTAATCGCTTTATTAATTTAACTTTTATTGTTTTATCTATAAGTTTAATAATTTAATATATCATGAATTTTAATTTATTGCGATTACGTTCAACTTTAATTTCTATAAACATAATTAATTTTCCTCTTTAATATAATTATTGCACATGCATTCATATAATTCCAAAAATCCTAAATAAGAGGAGGTTTCTTTTTTTGTCGCACAATCATAAGATTAGAAGTCAAACTAAAGGACACTTCCAACACTTTTCGTTCCATTTAGGCCATTTGGTGGCTTGGAGGTACGTCTATATAATCATTTAAAGATTTGCACTTAACTGCTATAAACTCTTCAAAACATTTTATCTGGGTTGATTCGTTAAAATCTTTGTCATAACTCCCATTCATTGATGACATATGTCGTATATAAGACTCATCGAAAAATGATTTTGAAGTTGAATTTCGAAGCAAAATAGCTATTTTGTATCATTTTTCACCCAAATAAAAGCTATGCAAAATGAATATTTTCCCTCTAAAGTAAATGCCCTATGGTCGCTTTGCTTCTAAAGTCAACGTTAGTTGTTTTTAAGTGAACATGTATGAGTCATGTCATCAATTAGTAAGCTTTATGATAAAGATTGTTGCGGATGAGCTATGCATATCCTCAAACTGAACCTTGTCTGAGAAGCATGGCGTGGGATTCGTGGCGGAATTCAAATTCCGATAGCGAATTTCTTGGGATGGAAGACAGGTGGATTATACAGCTAAGGGCAGATCGAAGGTTTGCTCGTTGGGATTGAGCACGGGCGAGCCTCGATCGGGCCAACGTTGATGAAAAAATTACAAAAAAGAACTTATCCTATCACATCATTAACCAGTGTGGAATTAAAGATCATTGCGTACCTTTTTTGTTACACTTAAGAACTACTTTTATCGTTAGATCGAGTTTTGCCTACAAAAATTGAGAGTTCGAGTATATCCTTAGAATTCGTTACTAAAAACATAGAATGTAAAGTGCAGCTTTGCCCTAAAGAAAGCCACCTACATGTTTCTAGTAATTTCCCACCATAATGGTCCAATTGAGATCATGATTTCACACCATAATGGTCCAATAGAGATCATAATTTTCACACCACAAAGGTCCAATCAAGATCTGGCAGACCTCCATAACAAAACAAGTGGGGACTTGAGAGCCTAAGCTGCCCCCTCCCCACCACCCCTACACACTAATCTCGGCCTCCCAAACTCATTCGCCGATAAGATTGCTTCTGGTTGTATCTCTGCCTCTCAAACCTGAAAATGACACCATAGCTGCTAAGTTATATATATATATATATATATATATATCCTTAATTTTTAATACACAATGTTATTGAATTGATATTATAAATATTGAATATTGACATCATCCTATATTAAAGTCGAACACGAAACTAACCACCATATAAAGAAAATAGGTCAACGACTTTACTATAACGAATATAACTGCAAATCTAAATGAAATTGTCAAATTTTGAACTTGTCAAAAATTAATTACAGTTTGCACTAGTAATTTTGGGCGTGTTAAATTTTGATCATTAATTTTTTGAAAATTTCAAAAATCACTGTTGGAGAGAAATATGAGTTACTTTAATCTCTCTAGATCTAAAGGTCAGAATTTTCTTTTGATGCACCAATATTGTCGAAGAGAAATTATATACATTAAGTATCGACCTCACTTTTTACGAAAATCGAACGGTAGACCTTCTACTAAATAATGAAAAAACTTCTATTAAGTTGCAATACTAATGGCAAAGACTAGAAATGAAAAAAATACGCTTGTTATATAAGGTATGTATAAATTCAATAATTCATGTAACATAAAGTTGACACATGTAAAAAAATTAGTTCGTGAAGTGTTGAATAGAAAAGTGGGTAACCTTCATAATTTGTTGGTTGCAATGTTGCATGGAGCCAATGGGGGGGTGATTACTTTAACTTTAGGTATGTCTAACAAATGCACACACAAAAATTGAATATGGTGATTGTCAAGTAATTTGTTGAGTGACTAGGAAGGAAGCAAATGGACTACACGAGTATAAAAAAAAAAAGTGTATTACACAACCAGAAGTAATACTATCACACCGTAGCACTAGCGGCTGATCACTTTTTAGGTTGAAGGTGGATTGGGTTGGGTTGTTCCATTAGGGTGAGGCCCAAACCCGAGTCCATATCCAATGATTATTACATTTTTGTTTGGGAGGGAGCGAAATAAGTGTCGGCTCTTGGGTTCGCTGCTTAAATCTAGCCTCGCGTAATAGTAGGCATTCTACTCAGCCAGTAGTCTCTTGACATTCTCTGCATACAAAATAAACAAATCATTTTAATCAAGAAGACACCATTTTCAACTTTCACGTTCCATTTCAAATCAATCTTCTGAGCTCTCTTCTCTATCTTCCATTATTCCCAAAACCCATTAGCTTTCCAGTCATCATTCGTTTTCGTTTTGGTTTGGGACATAAAAGCTGCATTCTTTCGCTTTCCTTTGGGACATAAAAGCTGCGTCCACCCATGAACTGAACTGAACTGGGTTTCTTTCTCTCTTTCATCCATTCAGGTACTCAATGGCATTTTTGGTTTCTCATAGTAATGAATTATGAGCTATTGTTTTTTCTGTAAAGGATATATTTTTATTAATCCTAGATCCAGCATTTGTTGTTTGTAAGCTTAAATCTTAACCACCATCTGCATTCCGTCTATATGTATCTATTATTTTCCGGCCACATTGCATTCTTCATTTTCCAATTTATGCACTTCTTTCGTCTCCTCTTTTATCACCGTATTTCAGTGAGGTTCTTAACATTTCTTGTCAATATCCAGGATGAATAATGTAGCTGGTTATTATGTTTTTGTTTTACTTTTTATTTTATAATAATTGGTTGGTGGGTTTTTCTTGTTTTCCTGGTTCAACCTAGATGTTGCATTGAATTAAATAGTTTGATGCGGTATCAAAGATGACAATGTTTTTGGACCACGCTAGATTTCAATGTCTAGTAATGAAATCTGAACCGAATTGGTTCATATTTGAAAATGAATCGATGATTCCTTATATTTTACCATAGATTCTGGATGACAAGGACCCATTTTTCAACTTCCGATTTGGAAATGTATGAATGTGAGAGTAGGTGGTTAGGTTCCAATCTTGACTTAATATGAATAGTTTTGATTTGATCTTCCACAGACTACCATTCTCTCTTGTCAATTCTTTTTACTTTACCTAGGTGCATGTATGTTGTCTCTATATGTCAACAAATAAAGCTAGTCTTATCAATGTGATTAGGACCTAGTTTGAAAAGATTAACCAACTTTATTCTCGTGGAATCTTAATACCGTGCGAAAGTTGGAAAGCTCTCTGTTGCTCATCTGCATTAAAAAAATATCAAATTCAAGGCTGAGATCTAGACTGGATTGTTTCTGTTGGAATTGTTTGTTATGAAGGAAAGCCTGCAAATTTATTTTCCTTAATCTCACTATTTTCTCTTCCTTTTATAAATAGGTTGTGCCTAATTATTTGGGTGTTTTGTGTTTTTGTGTTTTATACACATAGCATGATAGAGAAATTCTAGATAAGATCGGCTTTGAAGAAGTTACTTTATTTTGGTATGCATTATTGGATTGTGTGGATACTCCGATTATTTAGTTAGTTGATTGTGGTTCTAAATTAAATGCTCTGTTTCCATTATCGTTGTTTTTCCTTGAGAATTGTTTTTGGTATTTAAATCTATGTTTGATATGGCAGATGGCTGATCCAAGATTAGGCCATTGGTTATTTCTTCTGCTATCTTCCGTCATACTTCTGCGAGCGGCAGCAGTTCCGGTGAGAATAACCTACGTTCAGAGTGCAGTCGCCAAAGGAGCCGGTGAGGAACTCTGGTACAAAATTGCACATTAGCATGTTTTTTCGTTTTTGTAGATAAGATAGTTGACCGTTTGAAATTTGACATATTACGCAGTTTGTTTGGATGGGAGTCCCCCAGCTTACCACCATGATAAGGGATTTGGTTCAGGAATTAATAATTGGTTGGTCCATATTGAGGTTTGTTCGGTTTCTCTCAGCTCCCAAAAATAATATAATTCACCAGATAAGACAAAAAAAGAAGAAGAAGATATAGTAACAATGTTTAGTTTGAGTGATATATATTTCTGTTGCCATAAGAACTCTTGTTTCTGTTTGGTTCCTAGGGAGGAGGCTGGTGTAACAACGTAACAACTTGCCTTGGCCGTAAAAAAACCCGTTTAGGTTCCTCTAAGAAAATGTTGAAGGAAATTGCCTTTTCTGGGATTTTGAGCAACAGAGGACTGTTGAATCCAGGTATCATCTATTTTTAACGAAAAAGAAAATATTATGTGCATTATGTTCTCGACCTTGTTTTTTCTTACAAGATATTTTTTATTATTTTAGTTTTTTGAATGAATGTCTATTAGACTAGTTGATCAACGTAGCTTTGAGCTCCCCTTTGGTCTTTAACAATAAAACTAAATTTCTGTTTCCAATGCCAGACTTTTACAATTGGAATAGAGTGAAAGTTAGGTACTGCGATGGGGCATCATTCACCGGTGATGTTGCAGCAGTAAATCCAGTAAGTGACTTAAAGCTCAAGCAACAGTCCCAATTTTTACATTGTGAATCTGGTATTCTTTTGTTATAATGGGGTTTTCAATGACATAAAAATGTGGACAGGCTACTGGCCTTCACTTCAGAGGAGAAAGGGTGTTTCGTGCCATCATTGAAGATCTATTAGCGAAAGGAATGGGGAACGCTGAAAACGTATTCACCTTAACTATCAACAATTTCAGTTCATTGATTTTCATATCTGGTGACTTGTTAGGACATGTGACTGCAGGCTATTCTCTCTGGTTGTTCTGCCGGTGGATTAGCTTCCATTCTTCACTGTGATAAATTTCATGCTCTCTTACCCATTGGAACTAATGTGAAATGTCTTTCAGATGCTGGTTACTTTATTAATGTGTAAGCTCACATTTAGTGCCTTCAACCTTTGCCTTATATTCCAAACTGCATCTGAGTTACTTATACCTCTTGGTAATGAATAACAGTAGGGATCTTTCTGGAGCACGTCATATCGAAGAATTTTTTAGTGAGACGGTTGCAACACATGTACTCTCTCTCTCTCTGACATAGAATTTGAGTTCTCCCCATTTGTCAATTCTTCATAATGTTGTACATATTCAACCCTTGTGGATCCTTTATGTAGGGTTCGGCGAAAAACTTGCCTCCATCATGCACTTCCAAGTTGAGTCCAGGGCTGGTAAGTATATTTCTGCTTTGTAGTGATTTTGAATTTTCATCATATCCTTGTCACTTGTAAATTGTAATGACACTTTTCAAACAATACTCAGTGCTTCTTTCCGGAATATCTGGCATCAAAAATCCGGACGCCCATATTCTTTGTGAATGCTGCCTATGATTCATGGCAGGTTAGCTTTATTAACTTTCAACCCCCTAACTCTGATATCTGTTCATGAACTCTGTAATTATTTTGTAGGTCACCATATTTACAAGAAAAGAATGAATGGTTATTTGTTTTTGTCCATCCAGATAAAGAAC
Organism: Prinsepia uniflora; assembly: GCA_032719365.1. Taxonomy (NCBI): domain Eukaryota; kingdom Viridiplantae; phylum Streptophyta; class Magnoliopsida; order Rosales; family Rosaceae; genus Prinsepia; species Prinsepia uniflora. Next base: position 510,112 of record CM064874.1, read on the forward strand.
ATTTTGGCACCAGGAGTTGCCGATCCTCATGGAACTTGGCGCGACTGCAAGCTTGATATTAAGCACTGTTCGCATACTCAACTTAAAACAATGCAAGGTAAACCCCCTCGATCGAATTTAAGCCGCCATTGAGCAGATTGATCGATTGATTTGAAGCCAATATGATGCAAGAGCTAGTTATTTGAAAAACTGATGATTATGCTCGAATAATCTTTGTCATTGATTTCAATTTTCATCAGATTTCAGGGAGCAGTTTTTAACTGCAATTGGTGGTGTGAAGAGCTCTCCATCAAAAGGAATGTTCATAGACTCTTGCTATGCGCATTGTCAAACCGAAATGCAGGAGACATGGCTAATGGCTGACTCTCCGGTGCTGAACAAGGCGGTAATCACATTCACATCATCAAAACTCTGCAATTTCATTCCATTTCATTGAAGATTTACAGACGGATCTTCATTCTTCACTTGAACAAAAAAGAAAGATTGATTTATAATTTTGTTTTGCAGACGATTGCAGAGGCAGTTGGAGACTGGTTCTATGAGCGAAGTCCATTCCGAAAAATAGATTGTCCTTACCCTTGCAATCCTACCTGCCATAACCGTATTTTTGATCCAAACACCCACACCTAGAATAACAGATTTATTATATCAAAAATTACACAAATTACAGATACATATATCATTTTTAGTAGGTAGATTTACAGGTTAAGGTATCTTGAATGAGAGGAAAGAAAGAAAAGAAAAAAGGTCATTCATTAAAGGGTATCAAATAATGAAAGTGTGATCAGGGCACAAAACATGTGTGCTAGTGCTAGTGCTATTGCTTCTGCTTGCCCAAGTAAGCAGGTCAGATTATTCATGTTCATGTAATCATTGATTTCTCACAGTTGTATTGAACTGCGTTCTTGTCTCATCTTGATCCAAAGATGAAATGTGAGATATATTTGTCTGAATCCTTCAGTCTTTCAAGTAAAAATAAGTGAAAGAATTATTGGGTATTGCTATTGCTCCACTTTTGATGTTTTATTCATGAAAATAAGTGAGAAATATTGGGTATGGTGTTTTATTCAGGAAGGGCTCGATGAGTGAGCTGGATTGTATTAGATTGGATAATTCATCAAATTCGATGTATCCTTAATGGAAAGATGAATAATTGGTAAAAATAACAACGTAAAAATATTGTGATGTGAAAGATTGAGAAAGATTGGGAGAGGCAGAGAGAAACTGAGTGTGTTCTTTGTAATCTTTTGAAATAATAATACATTTTTAATTCTAAACAGTAACCAACCGATCCCATATATAATAATGGATAAATAAATATGCAAAATGACTATACTACCCTTTGTACCCTTTACATAAATAAACACCAATGTTTGGTTATTTACAACATGATGTTTTTTATTATAAATTTATAATGAAATTAGAGTGATAGACAAAGAAGAAAACTTATTTAATTCAATCCACTCGTAATAGTAGTGTCTTTGTATAATCTTATCGGAACCTCTTATGGTTTACACCTACTTATCAAGCATGCCCTTCGCTCATTTGTTTCAAGTCATTTTCCTTTGCCCTACTAATTTCCTTGATTGCATAATCGACCAAATCATCTGACATATTGCTAATTATTTGCAAAGGATACACATGGTTTTGCCTGAAGTACAACCCTAAATTTATTGTCTATGTGATTGATTTATATGAAATACCTGGTGCTCATCAGCTTACACCTTAACTACAAGGCTATTGATGCATGTTTGATTACATTGCAATCCTATTTAATATATTTTTTTTTTCAATGCTAAAAGCATTTATTTAAATATTTTTTTAATAATTTCTTTCCAATTCTATTTAATTATATGAGTTTTTTAATTTGGTTGAATTTCCGCATACGAGTATATCTGCAAAAAAATAAAAAATGCATGTATTTGAAAGAAAAAAAACAAGTAATTCATACATAATTGCTAAACTAGTGGATTTTTTTTTTCGATGAAATTCATAATAAATTTTACATGTTTAATGTAAATATTTTTTCAATGTCATAGAACCGAAAGGCTCTTAATTGCTTATCAATATTTTAGCCAAAGCATTAAACTACAACGATCTATTCCTCGTCTATTGAGAATGAAAAATCTCAACGAACCCCATTTTTTCGAGATGTGAAGTTTCATCTCCCTGCAAAGAAAATGAAATCAACGATCACTAACATGGGTGCTTCAAAAACTCTGAATGAAAATGACATGATTTTCATCAGTAAACATGGAGGACGCACGCCAAGTTGAGTATCATGCTGAAGAGGAGCACCGAAAAGGATCTATGTGTCCCTCTTAAGAGTGGTTTAACCATCATAGGACCTTCTTCTTGCATGAGCCATGAAATCAGTACCAGAACATTCGTTTCTAGGAATTTAAATTTTGCGAGCGAGTGAAAATCTTGGGAGAATGAGCTTTTGTCTTGGCCTAGAGTTCGAGCATCGTATATATGGAAATTCTGGTACATCAATCAAATTGCATTAGAAGATATTAAAGCACTTTAATGAGGATAAAGTGAAGCCTAAACACGCCTAGGATCGTCTGGAGTTTAAACCATATGGAGGACCCTTTATATACACCAAATGATAACAAAGAGATTTTCGTGCTTGAAGTCCCATAGTTAAATGCAATAGGTACGTTATTGTACTCGGATCAATCCACTAAATCAAAAATTTCATTCGCTATGAACTTGCTAGTCAGGTGTAACTTTGCACCAATAGCTACCACTTAAATGGCATCAAAGATATTTCGCTATCTTAGAGGCAGGACGGATATAGACTTGGTTTATCGTTAGACATCAACTAATGGTCAAAAACCCAAAACCGCTTGATCATTAGAATGATGCATGACTTGTAGGATATGCTAATACAGGTTATATATATATATATATATATATATATATATATATTATATTAGAATAAGTCACATTTCCAAGTTGGTTATGTTTAAGCTATTAGGGATATAACAAATCTTGGATGTCTACGAAACAAGTCCTTGTTGCAACCTCTTCGAATTATGTTGATATATATTCTTAACTCTTCAAGAAGAAATTCATGAATGTAAAGGAATGAGAGCCACCATCAAGAATATTCAATGCATGTGTGAACTATATTCAACCATTGTTGAACCGACAATTATCTATGATAATATTGTCAGTCCATCAAGTAGATGAAGACGAGTTTCATTAAAGGAGATCAAATCGAGCATATTGCACCAAAAATTTTCCATAACCAACATAAGCAAGAGCATCAAAAGAATGAAGTCAAGCCAATCTGATCGCAAGACAATAATGCAGACCTATTCACAAAGTCACCTCCAAAATCTTCATTCCATCAACATATTGAGGGTATTCAATTACTTAATTAGTATGTAGTTTTCAGGAGGAATTTATATAATGGGGAGTATCCCGAAGCAAACTCATTTGTTCGTTGTGTACTTTTTTGTCACTCGTCCAAGGTTATTCTGCCTAGTGAATTTTGTTACCAGGAAATGTTTCAAGAGGTACATATTTGAGATGGTCACCGTACTCATACTACCTCATGAAGATTCCTTAATTAGACATACATGTGTATTTTCTTATCTTTTTCGTCAACTACAAGTTTGTTCCAATGGGCTTATCGGGAAAGGTTCTGGTGTATCAACTGTACGTAATGCATCATACTATCTGCTTATAGAGATATTATAGGCTTATGATCCAGATGAAATAACTTCAGTTATTTATGAGATTCTTATGCGACTATTCCATACTCACGTCATTGCACTGCATTATGCTTTAACCATGGGTTTTTTTTTCCTCAAGAGTTTTATTATGGCAACGTTTTAACAAGTCAACCTAGAAGCACATAGTAGAACACAACGTATTTGAGATGAAATATCCAAGAGTGAGTGTTGCAAATTTTTTTATTAGTGTGACAAATTTGTAAGTAGTTTTAAAGGCCTACTTGTAAATATTGAACTAAAACATAATAAACCTTACCTCTATATAAGGAGGATTTATGTGCTGAATAAAAGAATTAATTTATTCGTCTCCAAAGACTCTTTAATTTCATATTTTACAAGGTATATTCTTAGACCTTAAAAAAAGTTCAGAACTTAAAATTCTTTGACCATAAAACAAGTTTAGAACTTGGGTTTTTTTTTTGGTGCAATGCTATTGAGAGAGAGAGAGAGAGTATACAAAAATTGAATTTAATATGTCTCACAAAATGTGTATAATACACTACGATTAGGTCATAGCAATAACTAACCGTTTAAAACTTGAAATTAATTATATATATATGATATAAAAGAATTTATGCGTAAAAATTAAAATTTTGAGATTTATTTCAGGTACACTATCTTTCGAATTGCAATGAAAAGATTAGAAAATAATAATCGAATTCTTTGACCATAAAACAAGTTTAGTACTTGCATTTTTTTTCTGGTGCAATGCTATTGGGGGGTGGGGGGGGAGAAAGTAATACACATTGAGTATCAATATCTTCCTTTACGAAAATCGAATTTAATATGTCTCACGTAACGTGTAGAATACAATACTATTAGCTCATATCAATAACTAACCGCTTAAAATTTGAAATTAATCATATATATATAATATAAAAGAATTCATATGTAAAAATTAAAATTTTGAGATTTATTTCGGGTACACTAGCTTTCGAATTGCAATGAAAAAAAATAGAAAATAATAATAAAATTCTTTGACCTTTTTTTCTGATGTAATGCTGTCGGGTACACTAGCTTTCAAATTGCAATGCAATGCAAGAAATGAAAATAATAATAATGATAAATAATAAAAAATACTTGCATGTAGTAAAGGGGAATTGGTTTAGATCCAGGGAAAAATAAAAGGAAATTGAGACACTGGTTTTGATAGAACGCGTTCACCGACAAGATGTGTCGTGGGCACGTATTCATTGTTCCATTCTTTCTCTATTTGCCTTGCAGCTGTAAGTGTGTCCGTGACAACTAGCCACCTCCAACAACGTCCTCCTTTTAGATTTTAGCTTTGTCTTCTCCTATCAGAATCAATCCCTATATAATTAATGAGCACTTAATTAGCGTTCACTTTCCCTCACACTCTCACAGGCTCACAGCTCCCTTCAATTTCTTCTACTTTAGCAAAACTCAGCTCAACTCAACTCAGCTTAACTGGGTTTCTCTCTTTCCACTTCAAGGTTCTAACCATCTAATGCTTTTAGCTCTTTATAAATAAACAATCTTTCCTGTTTCTTTTATTTATTTTTCTTTCCTGTTGCTATGATTTTATGAAATGGAATGAAATTTTTGATTCAGCTAGAGCAGTGGGTTTCTGACATTCTGTAGATTGCATAATGCAACTTGATGGTTGTGGTAGGGAGGGGCTTAAGATTGTAATGTATTATTGGAGCTTAATGCAATTTGGGTTGTGTCTGAAAATTCATCACCATAGCTGCTTGGACTTAAGATTTGGATTTGATGATTAAGTAAAGTGCTCATCTTTGCTCTGTTTCATGACTTCTTGTTTCTTTTCTTCCTAGTGTATTATATTGGCATTTCAAATTTTGGTTTTTCAATCGAATGAACAAGCACAGCTGGTCTGTTTTGGTTCAACTGGGACTGGATTCTAGATAATACTGGATTTTGATGTGCTGGGAAATTGATTAAGACTCCGTTTGTTTTTGGAGGGCTTTTTATTCGGATTTGGATTTGGATTTGGTAAGAAGGCTAAGTTTGCAACAAAAACTAAAAAACAGGATATTGAATGGGTTTGAAATAACTAGATGTGGTACAAAGGAAATGGATTTGGAATGACTATATGCACAAAGTCATATGAAATCTGTTTGCTTTCTTCGTGTTCCTTCTAGGCTCTAGCATACATCAATCGTGTTACTCTCACAATCAAATTTAATCTTATTATGAAATCCAAATCCAAATCCTTTTTAAACAAACGGAGCCTGAATCTACCTCTACAGTTGAGAGCTATGCAAGTTCTCTGATATTGTTTGTTATATTCTCTTTTTGTTAAATATCTGAAAGATTATTATATATATCTGCAGAATGGCAGATGCAAGGTCAGGCCAATGGTTAAGCCTTGTAGTATGTTTACTGATATTTCTGAAAGCAGAAAGCCATCCGGTGGGAATCACTTTTGTTGAGAATGCAGTCGCCAAAGGAGCTGGTGAGAAAATAAGAGAAGACTACTAATTACAATTGAGTCGTCTTTAATTTCATCAAGTTACAATTGTTACCATGTTTGTTTCTTTGAGCCCTAAATTTCATTCACACTTGTAAATTTGACATGCTTTACAGTTTGTTTGGATGGAAGTGCGCCTGCTTACCACTTTGACAAGGGATCTGGTGCAGGAATCAACAACTGGTTGATTCATTTTGAGGTTTGTCCCTCTCCTATCATGTTCAAATCGATTTTAAGGATGGAAAGATAGGGTGGGAATCTTATTCTTAAATGACCACTTTCTGTTTCTCAACTTCGCCATCTTGTCAGTGAGAGGGAGCTTCGAGGTTCTTGTAGATCGTTGAAGAAGTGGAATCTGTATATTACATCTGAGCTATTACTCTCTTTATAGCCTAGGAGTGTTATAATATTAGTCAAATATGATTGAAGGCTGTGATCTTGTGCCTGAGTAAACTTTTTCTTTTCGGCCCCAGATTAGTAAACTTGACTATATCAATCTTTTTGCTTTAAATCTTGAAGATATTTTAATTGACATTTGTTTACTAGGGAGGAGGATGGTGTAACAGCGTTGAAACTTGCCTTGATCGTAAGAATACTCACTATGGTTCGTCAAAGAAAATGGACACGGAAATGTCTTTTTCTGGGGTTCTGAGTAACAAGCAAAAATTTAATCCAGGTTTGGTTTGCCTTTATATCTCATTGATAACCATTTCTTTAAATTAATTTCGTTGCCCTGCTGTCAAGATTGCTTTGGTGAAACTCAGTGGTTGATGATTTTAATGTCAGATTTCTATGATTGGAATAGAATCAAAGTTAGGTACTGCGATGGATCGTCATTCACCGGTGATGTTGAAGCTGTAAACCCAGTAAGTTAACTAAGTTCAATTAGAAACCCATGTTTTACTTAAGTAATTTATATCACATATTTACATGACATGTTTTTAAACGAAACTAATTTATATCAGGCAACAAATCTCCACTTCAGAGGAGCAAGGGTTTTTCGTGCCATCATTGATGATTTATTAGCTAAAGGAATGAGAAGTGCTAAAACAGTATGTTTCTCCCACTCTAGAAACTGTCTACTCTTGTTCTGAATTCTGATATATTTCTCCCACTTGTGATTACCTACAGGCTCTTCTCTCTGGTTGTTCGGCTGGTGGATTGACCTCAATCCTTCATTGTGATAACTTCCGTTCTCTCCTACCTGTGGGTACGAAAGTAAAATGTCTTTCAGATGCTGGTTACTTCATCAATGCGTAAGTACATATGTTATATCCTTAATCTTGAAAATTTTGAACGGGAGTGTATTTGTAAAGTATTCCGGTTGTTAACACCTTCTAATGTCTAACAGGAAGACTATTTCTGGATCTCAACACATTCAAGCCTTTTACAGTGAAGTGGTTGCACTACATGTATTGCTTCTAATTACGTGTCTCTTTAAGATAATAAAGTGGCCTTTTGCTTCTATTTGCCAGGCCTACGTACACTCAGTAAATGTGGAAAAATAGTAGCTTCTGATTATGATTATCCATACATCTTTTTTGCAGGGTTCAGCGAAGAACTTACCCGCATCCTGCACTTCAAGATTGAGTCCAGGTTTGGTAAGTGTTTATAGTCAGTCATTGTTGTAAGACTTTGCTCTCTTTAGTTTTCCTTTTTACTTGTGATGTTGATTTCCTTCCACAATATTTCAGTGCTTCTTCCCACAAAATGTGATACCCCAAAGCCGGACCCCAATATTTTTGGTAAATGCAGCGTATGATTCATGGCAGGTTAGCTCATTCTACTTCATTGCATATCGATCAGCACTTTAAAATTTGCTGTATTGTTTATGGATTATTGTTTGGTAAGGCAAGTTGATTATTGTCCCGGCCCTGATCATATTCCTCGTGTTGATCCATTGGACCAGATAAAGAACATTTTGGCACCTGGTATAGCTGACCCTCGAGGCGCCTGGAAAAAGTGCAAGCTCGGGATAAAGAACTGCTCACCCAGTCAACTTGAAACCATGCATGGTAAAATCTGAAAACCAGAGCTCCTTGATGCTTGAAATTAGCGGTCAACTTGAGATATAGACTTATTTAGGTGATTCAAATGTTGGAATTTATTTCAGGATATCGGTTGCAGTTCTTAAGTGCACTTGCTGCTGCAAGCAACGCTTCATCTCATGGACTGTTCATAGACTCTTGCTATGCCCACTGCCAAATTGGAACACAAGCGACATGGATGGCAGCTGATTCCCCATCGTTGAGTAAGACGGTAAGTGTACTTGTGCACATCTAAATTTTGTTTTTAATATTTATCTACAATGGCCATATTCGATGAGCAGGATTGGATTTAATTGGATTGGATAACTCTTCAAATTCGATGTATTTTGAATGTCGAAATGGATGCGGTTTTATTGTAGGAGGATTAGATACGATGAAACATAGAAAGAAACTTTCCTTTCTAATCCGCTTACAATGAAAACACTTCCAGTTCTTACATTCAGAGTACATAGGATTGAATAATCAAATCCCGCTCACCCAACGAGATATATTTGTGTCTTGAAAATGCATCTACTGCATCGATCCATGCAGACAATTGCCAAGGCAGTCGGAGACTGGTACCACGACCGGAGTCCGTTCAAAAAGATAGATTGCCCTTTCCCTTGCAATCCCACATGCAAAAACCGTGAATTTGATTCCAACCAACAAGAAGATTGATTTCTTTTGTTATGCTGAAAGAAAATGTATAATTTACTTGTTATTACTTCATGAGATATGAACATTCATGTAATCAAGAAGAGTAATGGCCCCTACGGCCCTAGGCTAGTAGGCTAGGCCTACTTATTCTTCTCTCCATCCTCAACTTTATTCCATTCAAATCAATAATTTCAGACATCATCAATCACAAATTCAGTATCTTTTCATTTGATTTGGATGCAACACTTATAGGTAATTGTTATACTGTCTAATGCTTTTGCATCCAATTTTTTATTTGATACAAGCCAGTGGCAAACGCGATAAATTTAGAGCTGTGATATGATACCATTTAATACTTTCTCAATACAGTGCCATGTAACACGTACCTGTGATACGATATCATGTAATATACTTTCTCTCGATGTATATAACGATTAAAGTTGGAGATGGGTGGTGTTGATGGGTTGAAATATTGAGTCTGATTCCAAAGCGGCTGCCAATTGGGGCCATAAGATGGAAGAAATGGTCCATGAGCCATCGCCCTTAGCACTTGACCTTTGGTTCATGTAAGCCACTCCGATCCTTTGTATTGTGGAGCAAACTGTCCCAAGCACTGGACTCCCAAACCCAAAATCCAACTCGCGAACTGGAAACATTCTTCCGGAGGAGAAAACAAGAGCCGGAACTGGACTCGGTTCACCCAAACCCAACACAAGTTTGGATAGCATCAAACCAGGCCTATGACACTCGATCCAATCAATCAAATCCATGAAATGTTCCTCATTTGCAACCTTCCCAATTGCCTCACTAACCATATCAGCAACTTCTGATATTGAGCCTTCCTTTAAATCACTCACACTTGCCTCTCCAAAAGCCAAAGACAACACATTCCCGATGTAATTTGACATTCCCAATTCTCCAATCTGCAATCTTGACCGTCCATCTACCAACCAACCCATCTTGCACAATTTCATTTTGGACGTCATACTCTTTGTGTCCATGTCAATAGAATTCACCAATGCTTTCCATATATAAGCTGAAACTGCTTCGATCTTTGTCCTCCTTTTCCCATTGCTCGATGCAACACTCTGAAGGTGATCAATGGCGGAGTTTTCGATGAAGTAAAGGCGCTTGACCAACGTTTTTCCAGCAGGCAGCGCAAGACATGGGATGTTCATAATCTCCTCCATGGTGCACTTGACAAAAGTTCTGTCCAAGGAAGAGTGGTAGCTAGGAGGGCAGCGCGGCCGAAGGTGGAAACTTCTCCGGTGGTCAGGCACGCAGGAGATTGGCTTGCTTCGCGCGATTTCAGACCATGAGAGAAGGAACTTACCGAAGCTGGTGGCATCCCCAAGTGCATGGTCAAAAGTGAACGTGATCGAAACGCCTCCACATGTGTAAAATGTGACTTGAATTTGCAATACCTTGTTGTTGTTGTTGTTGTTGTTGTTGATTTCTTCTGCTGCTGCTGCTGCGAGCTTATTCCTTGCGAGACACTCATCAAGATTGTAAAAATTCAGATGTTTCAGAGGAATGTTGGCGTAGGCCTCCACAAGCAGCGCACCGGAGTTGTCACAGACGATTTCGGGCTCCTCGGTGAGCGGGTTTGAAGAGATTCTACCGGCGAATGGGTAGTAGTAGTTGAGCGTAAGGGAGAGGGAAGCGCTGAGGGATTCAGTAATACTCTCGTCATGCGTTTTGTTGTGGGGATAGAAGTACAGGTATGTGACGGGGAAGCGGCCGGAGAGCAAATCAAGGTTTGAGAGAGGAAGGATGCGAAGAGGCTCGTCATCTCCCACCGTTGGATTTGTGGCTTTCACAATAAATGTTCTGCACAATTTCACCTCAAATTCACCCTCTACTTCCATTTTGGCTTTTTTTTGCTCATCAAGGAAGCTGGATGGAAAGATTATTATGGTTTTCAACAAGTCTGTTTTTTCTGTTGAACCAGCTACTACTCACTCTGGCTATATATATAGAGAGACATACTAACCGTAGTTATTCCCAAATCAAAACCTTTTAGTTATAATGGTGTTGAAGAAAAAAAAAAAAAGACATTTAAGCTATGTCACACAATAACTTATCGTATTGTCTCGTCGTTACGAATATGTTTGTCATTTGTGAAAGTTGGAAATTAGGTTTGTTTGGACGTTTGGTAATCAAACGGGATTTGATTGGATTATAACTCATGAAATAGAATATATTTTAAATATGAAAAATGGATGTGTTATCATTATAAGGAGATTAGAGAGAATATAGATAGAAAAAAAACGTATCCAATCTAATCATTTTACATTAATAGGATTAGAAAGAAGGTAAATTTTTTTTATGTGTATAATACAATGAAATCGCATCTATTTTGCATGAAAAATACTTTCAATTTAAAAAATTATCCAATTCAATTATCCTCCACCAAGAGTGCCAATTATTCCAATCACTAAAAAAAAGAAACGTTTTCAAGATTTTAATTTGTGTGTATTGACGATTCAATCCGATTACACTCGTCTAAATTAATGTGCAAATTATTCTAATCACTAACCATTATTCTAATCATTTAAACTATGTCACACAATAAATCAGCTAGTAAGGATCTATATGAATATGCTTGTCATTTGTGAACTTTGGAAATTAGGCGCGTTTGGACGTTTGGTGTTTTTCAACTAGCGCCAAATCAAAGCTTGACTAATAGAGGCGAGCTAGCCTATAATTAAGCGAGATTGGATTATATTATATAATCAAACTTAATATATTTTAAATATGAAAATAAATGTGTTGTCATTCTAAGAAGATTAGATAGAGAGAGGGAGAGAGTATAGATAGAGGAAAACATATCAAATCTAATTATCTTAAATTAATACGATTTCTTTTTGCCAAACAATGGAAACTTTATTAATAGAAACAAATCGAAATGTTTACATTTTTAGCTAAGATATCAAATAATCAAGAAGGCTAGCTCAAAACTCTCTCATCTAGAACAACGCATAGAGCGTTTACAAAATGCATCAACTTCATGAGCTGCAGTTAAATTAATAGGATTAGAAAAAAAGGTAAATTCCTTCATATTTATAATCCGTCTATAATAAAACTGCATCTATTTTCGCACTGGAAATACATTTAATTGTAAAACTTATCTAATCTAATCTAATCCGATCACACCAATTATACTCACCAAACATGCTAATTATTCCAATCACTAATAAAAATAAAACGTTTCACGGATTTAATTCGTGTGTATTGACGATTCAATCCAATTACACTCACCCAAATTAACGCATAAATTATTCTAATCACTAACAAATGAAACATTAATTCAAGACTTTGATTTATGCGTGTTGGTGATGATGAGATGGGTGTGGTGAAAGAGCACAATATTTGATTGTGAGCCCTCTAGTGTGGCAGGCATCATGATTTATGATGCAACATGCATCATACCCAAAGAGTTTCTGAATGCGATCGAGATGTTGTGAAATGTAGTCAATCATAGAAGAAGCCTAATTGTTTGGAGCCAACTCCATCACGAGTCCATAACTAATTGTCGGCGATTCCTATTGGGACAAAGACAATTTTAATTCACATTTTAAAAAGGATAAATTTGCATTTTACCATAGCCATATCTTTTCGGATAAATAGTCATTTCAAGATCGTCGATCTCCGCAAAAATCAACAATATTGAAGATCTTTTAGTTATTCGATCATATCATATGTATCAAATAAATCAAAAAAATATTAGTAACGATGAAGTTTCTCATTGAACCGTTCATTTAGTTTACAACTATGAGTAATTAAATGATTTCTAATTTTGTTACAATTTTGTGTAGATAATAGTGAAATGATAATTTAGGAGTTAAACGTTTCAGATTATATGTATGACGATTATTCTATAAATAGAAAGGGTAATACTAAGAGAGATATCAATAGAATTGGATATAATTATCCTTTTAAAAATCAAAGAATATTTTGAAAAATAAATATTAAAACATTAATAAATGAAATATTACTTACGAGAATAATATTTAATGGCTGATAAATTTCTTTAAACCAAAAAAAATGTGAGTAAAATGAAAATAATTAAAATTCTGACCATGAATAATAATTTAAGAAATATATACTATACAAATTCACGAAAAAAATTGTTAAGAGGGACATTTAAAAAATAAATTGACAAACTACTACAAAATAAAGATTTTGTTGATTCCCCATTAGCTCATGTGCGGTCAAAAGTGTGGGATGCATCATAACATACCTAACTTTGGACAAAAAAAAAATTTCTGAAAATCATTTCTGAAACATATTGTCCCCCATTTTGAATATTATACAAAGTAGCTTGAAATCTCTTCGAAGTTGCAAATCATCAAGAAAAAAAAATCTTGGACATGTATTTTTAAAACCCCGAAATTTTTTAAGATGTCCGATAAAATTCCTAAATTATCGTTTGTTCTAAAATATGAAAGATGGGAAGTTGAAAATGTTGATTGGGGAATTACTTACAAGGAATTTTTTCGAAGTTTAAATTTACAGATTTTCATCCATTTAGATGGAAAAAATATTTTACTTTCTTCGTATCAAGGGCCTTCTTACTTTCTTCATATCAAGCGCCTTTTTTTTTAGACTTCGAAAAGTAGGCACTGGAGGAAATTCCTACCACAAATTGGAATACCATCGGAGTTCGAACTTGCAATATCTAGTCGACAAAGTCAAGACTCTTACCAATATAGCTAAATCCACTTGACTTCATATCAAGCACCTTGAGATCGAGAAAAAGAGAACGAGCTATCAACCGTATGATCCATATTTCTGTTGATTATCTTCCGATCGTAAAATTAGTTGTGATGGGGGATTAAAACTCCAAATATCGCATGTATCAAAGACCCCAAGTGTAATCGAAAATTTCGAAGAAAATAGCATTTTATTAAATTCATATCAATGAATCATCAATGGAACGTAAAAAGTTATTTCAAATCTACGTACAAAATCCAATGCCTACAAATGGTCATCAATGAGATGCCGAAAGAAGTAGGAATTTCAAAAGAAATCCAGAAGCAAACTTTAAGTTTTGCAAACTATTCCCTGGAGACCTCAAATTCAACACCGATTGGTAAATGATCACTTGGGTGACTGAAGTTTGGCAATCCACCGTCGACATCCGGGGAGTCCAGTTCTGGAAGCTCAAGAAAACTAACTGGTTTTATGCAGCCACAAGGGGAAAACAATATATAATCAAGCGTACCAGTGAAACCAGGAGTGCAATTCGTGAATGATGGTTCCCCTCGTGTAATACCATACGCACTGCACAACGGGATAGGTAGATCTTCGAGTAAATCCATCGCGGGGGCAGATGAAGAGGTGCCCGAAATAAGGTATTGGTAAACCTGAGATTTCAAAAATGTTAAGAGGAACTTTAAAATGTATGTTTGAGGGCATTGAAGATAAAAAGGGTGACAAATGGAAGTTCAAATGTGTAACTAATGGAAACCCAGTAATTTATGAAGCGAAAGGGTGACAACTGACGAGCCATTCCCCTGAGATTCTTCTCTTTCAACATGTCACCAAATAGAAGAATTAAAGAAGACAGTATCTTGGCCAACGTTCGGCTAAGTGTTTACTATCCTATTAATCCATGTCAATACATTAAGCACACACACATATATATATTGGGGACGCAGGTTTGAACTCAAGGACCTCTTCCACCATTGGGAAGAGAAATATCACAAGACCAAGCGCTATTGTTATGTCAATATGTTATCAGTGGTTGCGTTTAGGACTCATACTAGGAAACACCGTTAAATTTGAAATATAGTGCAACTCCAGAACACTTGTATGTGCCACAATCTGCCTTCAACCAAGACAAAAAAGTAAAATAAACAATGCAATATGCAATAGTCAATACAAAGAGGAAAACAGGTAAACTAAAAAAAGTTTTTAAGGGGTCAAACCTTATCCCCTGGAGTTGAATTGAAGTCACCAGCTACAATTACCAAAGGGGTACAGTCAAATTCTTCAGATACCGTCGTCTTAAATCGAGCTAAGCGTGATAGTAGATATTTAGCTTGTGCAAGCTTAACGTCAGCCCACTCTGGATCCCTGAAGCATACACATGTAACATTTATAATTTGAAGAAATAAAACATGAACCCATGCTTATAGTCCAAGATTTATAAACAAACAGTACATAATATGGTACTATACCAGTAAAGGTGAGTGTTTGCCACAATAAGAACATGACTAGAAGGATTTTTAAGCTTGAATGCTGCCATAATTCCAACACAATCACGTTTTAGTCTGACACGAGGATCATCTGGATCTCCACGATCCTGAGTGGTTTGTAATGATGAACCTGAATATAGAATGAAAAACTGTCTTAGGCAACCAGATTTCAATCATCAATCAAATTCAGTTCAATGGTGTGAATTGGAAAACCCGAAGAAAAAGAATCAAAGATTCAGATCACATAAAAGACACACAAAATAGATGGGAAATTTTAATAACAAAGCCCCAACCAACAACGACAAGCAACACAGATAAAAGTTCAAAAGTAGGACTCTTCCCTCAAAAATATAAAGACAGAAATTCATGAGTAGACCAATGGCAACATGGAGCCAGAAATAGATTATGTTGAACCGCATGAATACTGCATTCTCTAATATTTATTCAAGTGCAAAAAGACTTGCTTAAAATAATTAATGCCAGTTACTAATAGCAATCCATCACTAAAAGTAACAACACTATCAATACTTGTTAACTAAAGGCTGATATGACCAAAAAAAATTCATTAAACTTTTAATCACATCAATGAGCATCAATAACATAAAACACGAAAACTGATCAAATTAAAAAAAATAACAAACAAAGATGAAGGACAAGTAACGAAAGTTACCAGTTTTGGTTCCAGCATCTTCAATTGAATTTACAAGATCATTGTATTCTATTTGCTCCTCTAACATCATCTCTGCCCTGAAGAACGAAGAAACATTCAAACAGACAATGCTAAGGCAGTTTTAATTTCAATTTAATAAGTCACGCAAAGCACATAATCTTAAGAATAGTTAAAGAAATAATGTAAACTTTCGAGAGACGTTGCTATAAGTTTTAACATTTCAGATAATTGAGTATAAGAACTCCCTTATGACCCCATAGCGGTGTGTTCTATAGCACGTAAAGATGACTTACCTGATATATCCTTAACTTAAACTAATTTTAGCAACCAAATAAAAACTCAATTCCGGTACTTGTCCGGCTATTCAGTGGAAATTACCATTCAATGGAAGTGAAATGAACTTCTTACTACCGAATTTTAACCCATATTTGATTCTAACGGCAGCTTGTAACATGACAAATGGCAGCTTGTATCATGACAAATGGCAGCTTGCTTAACACTTGGGTGAATGTTAAAAAATGGCAGCTTGTCATTACTTTTCTTTCTTGATGGCATATTCAACTAATAAGCATATGAATTCTCAGCTTACAACTTACATGTTCTGTTTATAAAAAATTCCACATCCATCACGCTTTTGCCCACTTCTTTGAATATGAGTACTAAAATAACCATTCCTCTCCATATGTCCTTTGTAAAAGCTATCATACTCATCAACTTCCTAAAAGAATTTAATATAGTTAAAAACAGAAAGTCATATAGATGACATAGCAAGTTATAAACTCAAAACAAGCAGGAGGAAATATACCTCCAGTCTTCAAGGAAAAATAAAATAAGATTAAATAGAGGAAAGAAAAAGGAACCTGTAGGCAGAAAAAGTCAGCTGCCAAGTTGGTGAGAACACTCAAAATTTCCTGTGAGCGAGCTTTCCACCTATAATAAACACACTTCGAAACATAAGATTATCAGTTGAGAATTTATTAATCTAGACGCATCTACAATGTCAAGTCCGAAGGATAAGTATGCATTAACTAAAAAAAAATCAAGTAATATGTGTGACAAGTGACTTAACTTAGAAAAATATTTAATGTGTTATTTGTTGGTTGCACTTAGATGGATATCTTGTCTTGCTTTCTCACAACTCCAGCAAAAGATTATATGTCTAGTTCAAATTAACTAAGGTAAAAGTTAATTTATTATGTAGTCTGTGTAGTAATGAGACAGAAATCATTACTTAGTAGATCCAAATGCACCAACATGTGAATGACTTTATAAGATAAGTGGCAGATAAAATTTCCTATGAAGTACCTAATTTTATTTCTCCTTGGCCTTTGCTAAATGCGCAGTGAAATTACCAAGTAATCAATATGATGAAATAACCAATAATGAAAATTATAATATCTTATTGTATGACTAAGAAAAAAATTGAGCAGCTTGTTCTTAAGGTAAGATTTATACTTCAGACATGGAGATGGAGAATGGGGAAACAAGGAGCTCTTGACATATACCTGGACATAGAATACATAAAGAAACTTTAGACATAAATGGTCAAAATCTGAGACAGATAACAAAATGAATAAGTAAGGAAATGAGACGACGACTCTTTCTTGATCTATATCATAAATTGATATTCCCCTCCACACTATATGATACTTAACTCATAAGGGATTTAAATTCCCTATACATAATCAGTAGGGACATTCTTCATCAGAAAACGAATCATGAAATAGTATAAGATATGAATACTACTAGGATTAATGGAAGAAAAATCAAAACAAATTAAATCCATAGTAAAAAATTTGAATAGGAAATATAGTATTGAGGAGAAAAGACAAAATTTCATCAAAGTTTGTCAAACAAATCCACTATGACATACAAAATAAGGACCACACAACAATTTAAAGCAGGGTGAAGATACTTTAGGACATTATAAGTGGCCTGCACCTATCAGTGTTCCAGTTTTGGTGGCAAGACTAGTTAATTTTTATGCACTCTATTTTCTTTCTGTTCAGGCCTTGTGGCTCAATCATGACCAAAAAGAAGATAAATTATGTCTCAGACACAAAAAGCATTTCATATAACCACCACCATTCACAACCTTCATTTCTTTCCTGCTCACAAATTTTTTAAAACAAATTCTTTCATGTTAAGTAGAAAGCTAAACAATAGAGCTGGATTCAGAATCATAAAACTCTAACTTTGAAGTTATCCCACACCTCTTGAGTCCTGTAAGGCAAATTCTAACTTGTAACACTTGTGGTTATATGTAATTCAAATTTTTCAAACAGAACATATCAATTCCCAATTAAATGCATATCCACAACACATCGAATTAAGAACAAAATGGGAAATTAAGTGGAGAAGGGAGTTTCATAGTGAGCAATACCTGAGCTAAAATGTTATATGACACAAGACTATACCTGATACCTGCAACATCAGGTCACATAAATCATGCTTACTGTTCCTTTTTTTCCTTCTCTGAATCACACAACAAGATAGCCAAAAGAAACAGACCCATAAAAAAAATCCAAATTCAAACGAAATTAAGGGCTTAAAGGATTTACCATCAGGTTTGCTAATTGAATAGATGTCACTCTCTTCCACGGAAACAAATTTTGGGCATTTCGATGATGGGTTTGTTGAGCTCATTCTGCTCGAAACACTTCTGCCAAAATTACAAGTTACTAAAAGGGAAAAAGGAAACAAAAAGAAGAAGAAGATAAAACTTAGCCATCAATCCCTCACTCTCACGAGCATTACCGAGTCTGATTACTTGTCAAGTGGGGAATAGGCAGGCGGGAAAGCGCAGGAAAAACCTTGAGCATTGATAGATTTGAGAGGTTGAGCATTATGTAGACCAGGGGCTTGTTAAAAACTTAAAAGCCAAAGCCTGAAGAGAGAAAGGGTTGTATAAATGTCGATGTACTCCGTACTCCACATTCCACAAGATTGGCGTTGGGGAGCCCAACTTCGGAAGCTATATAGTGAGTCAAGTCCGACCGGATCTATTTCATAATTTAAAAAATATCGAGTTAAGTTGAGCAGGTTTGATCATAAATATGAAAATTCATGCCCTTTGTCAGACCGGATTTGGGCCGGATTTTTATCGAGTTTTATGGGTCGAGCCTGCTAAGCCTACTTGGGTCGGGCCTACTAAGCCCACTTCTACCTACCTAATTATAAAAGTATGAGTTGAGTTTAAATATCATTATTAAATATTGTGACAATGTAAGGAGGAAATCTATTGGGTTTGGAGAATTGACTTAACCTTTCGACCATAAAGTCGAGACATGGTAAGGTGGTCACTAATCACAAATCTACTTGAATTGTAATAAGTTCTATGAAGAGTTATCCGAAGGGCTAGCTCCTAAGAAATTCTTTGTGGAGCTATGCTACTCCTAACTATCAATAAGTGTAGTAAAGGTATCAAAATCAAAGTGGGTCAAAAAGAGTGAAATTGGTGAATTCCCTATATCAAATTGCAATGACCCAAGTAATCTTTTCGGTAAAGATGGAACAGTGGGATCTGGAGCTGTATATAAAAACATACACTTTTATAAAAACTAGGTTGAGCTTGGGTTGGGGTTTTAGGTTTGGGCTGAAATAGTAGTAATAAAATTTGACTAGGTATTAATTCTTAATTTATAATTATTTTATATATTGGGGCTTATAGGTCGGGTTTATAAGGGCGGGTCGGATTGGACTTACCGGGCCTTATCGGGCTCGTGTCTATTGGGTTTGAATACCCTAAGCCCAAGTCCAACCCATCAACATGCGGGCTGGGCCGCCCCACGACCCATAGCAGGTTGGGTCGGGCTTTTTGTCATCGGGCCCACCGGGTACCCACAAGTCTGTGGGCTTTTGGACTGAATGATAAGGGTTAACTGCTGTTTAAGTATGAAATTGATATATATATATATATATATATTGTTTTTGTTTTTATATGGACGGTCATTAGATATTAATTTTCTCTATTTTTAAGATTGAATTCAAATTATATGTTAGTGGTTTGTTTATTTGAAAGGTATTGTTTTAGGTAAAATAGTAGTTTTTTCTCGAAAACATTATTATTTATATATAATGCACGATGATGAATATATATATAAAAAATAAAGATACAAAATAAAAAATGGCAAGATAAATTTGATATCGATGGGGGAAATAACGATGTGGAAAACAGAGCAGAAATTTTTCTACAATGACCATAGTAGAGACGTAGACCAATTAAAAGGGATGTAGTGCTGCTTGGTAGCCCATTTGTTTTGGGTACAAAATGTCACGGTCACCAATCCTACCATTCCTACCTATGACTTATCCTCTAGGCAGTAACGAGAGACCCACTTTCACATGTTAGCATAGGAAAATAGTTTGGAAATTGAGCACATAAAATGCCAAATTGGTATAGCGTTGAAAGGATTTTTTTATTTTTTATTTTTTATTTTCTATTTTTTAGAAATGGTGATCAATCTAAATATTTTTTTTTCTGAATTTTTTAAATGATGTTGCCCATTTGCTATACATCATGCAAATTTTTAAATGCTTCATCTAATTAAGAATTATGTAGTGTATGTAGTGAGACATGTTGCTTAAATTATTGGGATTTATTCCATTTATCATAAAAAAATAAATACCGAATAATTTAATTTATTAAAATCGCATTATTTATTAATTTACACCTACCAAATATATCACTAATATTTTTTCCCTTTCTAATTTTATTTTCTATTATGATGACTTTGATAATACTGGTCTTTTAGTGGTAGCTTTCCCAACATGCATATCATCCATTGACTTTGTCAATGGCTTCTGGAAGATTAACAACATATTTTCCAAGTCCTCATTGGAGAAAATATCTCAATTAATTTCATTTTAGCTTAATTAATTACCAATAGACTTAAGCAAGCTTGTGACTTTTCTGGGTTTGGCTGGTGAGCGACAAATTCATCCTAATATTTTGATTATTTCAAAGGCCCCATTACATAGCTGACTCTTATTTATTTCCTATTCCAATTTTTGCTACCTTCAAATATTCCTTGTCCTCCAAAAATGCATTCCTTTCTGCTTTTGTTGGCTGCCTTTCTTTCCCTGATGAACAATCCGGCGTTCATTCTAGGCGCCGATGATGAACAATACACAAACTGCAAAGAAGATATCACCTGTGGAGACAACAACGGCATCTCCTACCCATTTTGGGGAGAGAACCGCAACAATTACTGCGGTGAGCCGGGGCTGGAGCTGCAATGCCAAAACAATGTCCTGTTCTTGAAAATGATGAATATAAGCTTCAGAATACTCGAGTTCACTTCGAATGCGGCCGTAAAAGTTGCTAGGGACGACTATTGGGGTACTATCTGTCCTGAAACTTTTGTCACCACAACCCTGAATTGGTCTCTCTTTGAATACGATTCCGGCCTTACAAACGCCACCTTTTACTACGGGTGCACTACGGCAATTCCAGGAGTGACTTCAAGGAATTGCAACATAAACAAAACAGACATCTCTGCTTCCTATCTTATAACAAGCAACACCGCAAATATTCCTAGTAGCGAGGGAATCTGTAGTGGTGAGGTCATTGTCCCGATTTTGACGACGGCTGCTACGGCGGTTCAGAGCGGCCAAAGATCCATCGAGGACGCGTTAAAAGAGGGCTTTAATCTGGGATTGCGGGTTGATAATAGTCCTTGCCTCCGTTGTGAGGAATCAGGCGGCGCGTGTGGATATAATACTACTAATGGCGGATTCCTTTGCCTTTGCCAAGACAAGCCCTATCCAGCTACGTGCAACGCAACGAATAATCCAGGTACGTCTCTCCAGTCTCCATCACTTATATATCGTTCTCTCTTGCATTACAGAGTACAAAATTTTGTTATTCTTTGCGAGCGACGGACGGACATACTTGGGAATTCCAAATAAGGTGGGTCAACCACGATATTTTTACGAATATATATGTATTTTAGAGTCTCGGTATAAAAATAAAGAGGAAGAAATATCTGCAATATTAATATTCGTAATTTTAAAATCTCGACCTGAAAATAGAGACGGGAGGAGAAGAAATTTCTCCTAATTTCCACGATATATTGATATTTGCTCAAAGCTTTTCCCAAAGCTTTATTCAGAGTTTCCAAATTTTGGACTAAATCTCCAACATTTTTGTTAAGCGTGAACGATATCGATATTGATATCAAAATATCGGTCAATATTTCCATAAATTTGACTGTCGATATTTACGTGAAAAATGATATTTTCATCATTTAGTGCACCTAATTTAGACTTTACGACTAAGTTTGGTTAGCAAGATTGGATTTGATTTGATAACTCATCAAATTCAATATATTTTGAATGTGAAAATGATAATATTTTCATTGTAAGGGAATTAGAGGAAGTAGAGACAAAACAAAACTTATCTAATCAAATCCCTTTAAAATAGTACGCTACAAGGAAATATAGTTAACCTGGTAAAAGTGCTCCGGCGAGCAAGTATCCGCAGGGGCAAGACTTTTACCCGTCGAAGCTCCGCGCGAGCAACCTACTTCACGCAAGCGTCGCCGGACTAGAGTTTTGCTCGACGGCGAAGGAGGTTCACAGAGCAAGACAGAAGTCAACGACTTTTGCTTGGCGGACTTATCCTCGCGTCAAGGTGAGTTAACGCAAAACTTGCCTAACAAAGGTAAATTTGTCGTTATGGGGATTTTGCCCGGCAGATAATTTTGGCTCGTCGGACAAACGTCTCGTTTTTTGAGCGCCAATAGTGATGGCTTCCCACGCGGAGTTTGCCCAACGAGCCGTCCTTGATTCGCCAGGCAAAGCTTCTTTTATTGGCGAATATGTCTCCATCGAGCAAAATTTTGCCGAGCAAGGCATGTTGTGTTAGGATTAGAAAAAGTTATTTTTTTTTTTGGCCAAATACTAGACCATGCTCCTACAATCCCTCACCTTAAGATTGATTACTGGTTTGGTCAATTTGATCCCTTAATTGGCACACACATGGATCAAATAATCAAACTTTTTTATTGCTCTAAGTTGCTATAAACGTGAGTCGCCGGGCCGCCTTTTGTTGACTTTTGATCATCCAATTATATCTTGACTCTTGAGACATCGGATGCTCATCTTCTCACTGCAGGAGGAAGGTTTAGGTAAACAAATTTTTTTTAGGTAAACAAATTGAAAGCTTAACCAATTTTTTTAGCAAGCTATGGCTGGTTTGTTCACAAGCCAATACAGATTTCATCTCACCCCCCGCTAGCAAAGTTATATCCGAATTTTTAAATTTTATATTTAAGTTCCTCGAAATTTTGAAAACGTTTTCAATTTGTCCCACATACACATTTTTTTTTAGCAAAAAATTTTGTTAGCTGATGTATACATATATATATATTTAAGGGTTTGTTTGGATGAAAAATTTTAAAATTATTATGAATTTATCAAATGATGGAATTTAAATTATCGGAAATTAATTTTCCAGAATTTGTAGAGTTTCATGTTTGGATAATCTAAAAATAAAATGACATTTGAACATACAATTTAATGTATATATATAATTGTAGCTATAAAGATGGAATTTGAGAAATGACAACTTTCTATATGGAATTTAAAATGGGAATTTGGGGTATCCGAATTTCTTGTTTTTATTTTCTTTTTGGAATTTATAAATTTCAATTTTTATTATCCAAATAAAAAAATTGATAGGTAAGAATTTTAAAATTCTCACTTTTTATCAAATTTCTTATTATTATTATTTTTTTCATCCAAACACATCTAAAAGGTTATTGAAGTAATTTTGATTGTAATCACCTTTAAAGTATATTTACCTATTAAATTTTTTTTAAGAGACTTGGTCAGCAGAACTTACTCACCGCTGACGACCTAAGAGAAGATTCCAATTAATCAAACATTGAACAGTGAATAGATATAAAAACAAAACATAAAAAATAAAAAATTAACCCAACGTCACCTTCGTCGCATCCCCCACCTAATGCTTTTTCTCCTCTTTCTTTCAACAACTTCGAATACTACTTCCAAATCTCTCTCTCTGTCTGTGGGAAAATGAATCTCCATCTCCATCTCCATCCCCATCCCCATCTCTTCCAAAACCTGTGTCTACTCCTTGTGATCACATCTTGTTCGGGTCTCGACGATCCGCAGTTCCTCAACTGCAGCGCTCCGTTTCAATGCGCAAACATTCGTGACATCCACTATCCTTTTTGGGGATCCAGCCGCCCGGATTACTGCGGGTACCCCGACTTCAAGCTCACCTGCACCACCGGAGACACCCCCGTCATCTCATTCCAAGGGGAGGACTATCGAGTCCTTGACATGAATCAAAGTGCTAGTACTCTCACGGTGACTAGAACGGAGTACTGGAACAACGTTTGTCCGGCGTCACTAGGCGGTAACACGAGCGTAGAATCCACCCATATTAAATACGGTTCCGATACTCAAGAGCTGCTCCTTTTTTACGACTGCCCTCCACTCTACATTCCTCTTCTATCTCGGCTCGCAAGTCAGTTCAATTGCACCGTAAACTCCACCGCCAATTACATTAACTACTTTGTGACACAAAACTTCACCCAGCTTGGTCTCGGGTCGGGTATCGGCACTAGCTTCGGGATATGTAACGCGAACGTCACGCTCCGCGTTTCTAAGTCAGCAGCTCAAAATTTGGCATTGAATTCCTCCAAGCTTAATCTAGTTGCTGCCCTCGATTCCGGGTTCGGGTTGCAGTGGGATGCAAGCGGTGCCTTGTGCGGCCAATGTCAGGATTCCGGGGGTCAGTGCGGCTACAATGTGTCTTCAACTCAATTCACATGCTATTGCAAGGATGGACCTAATCCCTCAGATTGTCGAGGTACGTTATGCATGCGAATGAACATTGTTTTCGTTTTCGGTGAGCGAAACTAAAATGACTTGAATAACTCTTCGAATTTAATGTATTTAATTTTTCTAGATTCAAGTAGTAGTTTTAGAAAAATTAAGTTTTCTTCAAAATACAATGAATTTAAAGAGTTATTTCATCCGTTTCAATCTCGCTCACCGGACGTGTCTTTAGATTACTAGGTAAGATCGTTCTGAATTAAAATGAATCATACCATTAGGTTATTCCATAAGAGTGTTCTGAGCTAAGACGAATATCGCTTATTGATATTGTCCGGATTTAGTACTAGAAAAACCTTCCCGGCTCATTTGATCTATGTTAAGTCCATGTTTAGAGTGCTAGTATTCCTTGGATAATTAATTTTTACAAGATTATTAGTTAAGGCTTTAGCTTCTCTAAAAATAATTTATTTTATTGATATTTTCTATTTTTAATTTTGGACAAAGTTAAAAAATTTTAAATTTAAATTTCGTTCAAACTCTTGTCCTCTTCATTCCATTTTTTTTTATCTTATATTTTTATTTTTTTGTTTAAGATTAACTTCGATTTTGCACATTTATTTTTCCCAATACAATTATTTAGTCTCTGAAAATACTCATTATTCTATAATTGTTAGAAGTACTCATTATATTATTTTTCTTCTTTATAATCTTTAAGTAAAACCAAAATAACTAGCCTAAGCCTTTCATTCCACTATTCAATTGCTGCCTAACCATTTTTATAACATTATTTTAAAGGGCAAATTACACTTTATTATCACGTGACTTATACCAGATAATAGAAGTATATATGTACATTAAAATGTTTCACTTTACTACCCTATAATTTTTAAAATATTACACTTTGAACTCTTCGTCACATTTCCCGTTTTCCTTTTAATTAAGTGCTGATGTAGAGTGTGTGGATCCCACCAATTAATTATTTTTTAATTTATTTTATGTTAAATTAGAATGATTTGGGTTTTTAAAATGCATCTAAAATGTCAAAATGCAAGATATTTAGGAAAAGATTTTAATTGATTAGTGACTATTATTTTAAAATACAACAGCTTGATTTAAATTGATAATTACACGCTTGAACTAAAATAAAAAATAATTACTCAGTTGGATCCATATACTCCACACCAGTGTTAAATTGAAGAAAAAACAGAAGAAAAAAAATGACAGCATTCAGAGTAATATTTTTTAAAGTTCAGAGTAATAAAGTAAAATATTTTCAAGTAATAATTTGTCATATTTTAAAATAGGTAAAAGGAGCAGAAAATTCCCTAAGTACCCTTGAGGGGAATAAAATCAAAATTGTCCTAGCTGATGTTTGTTGAAGAAAACACACATGCTTGACGTGCCCAGAATTTGTGCCACGTTTTCCTACTTTCAATGACCAATATGCCCACGAATTATTTATTTATCGAAAACCATAATTAATAATTTAATAACTTTTTTGATCAAATCAATAATTTATTTAACTTTTTTAATCAAATCAATAATTTATTAATTTATTAATCAAATCAATAATTTAATAAGACCACACCAAAAAGAGGCGCATATTTATTGATTTATGAATTTGTCACCACCAGCTGCCTCCAAAAGTCTTCAATTCAAAAGCTGTGTGCAGTGTGCAGTGGTGCTTACCCACAACAGTCCAAGTCAACCAAAGCCAGCCGATTCATCGATCACCATTAGATATTGGGCCCACTTTCTTTTAAGGGTGAAGATAGTGAGGATATTCAATACATGCTTGTATGGAATCATTTTCGCAAACTACCAACCACCTTCCTTATTCACAATTAAGGAAGATACTCGTTACTTGCTCTCTCTTCTCTAACTACTTCCCGCCTCATCCACCCCCATAACCAGACGCCGTCGTTTCCAATGCACTCCCTCCTCCTCCTCCTCCTCCTCCTCCTCTACTCCGTCGATATCACGACGTCGTTTCCCTCGAATGCAAACCTCCCCAACTGCACCCAAACCTTCGACTGCGGGCACCTCCGGAACCTCTCGTACCCATTTACCGGCGGGGACCGCCCAGTCTACTGCGGCCCGCCGGAATTCCATATCAACTGTATAAACAACTCTCCCGAGTTGACCGTCATGTCCTTGAGCTACCGGATTCTACAACTCGACCCGGTTAACCGAACGCTGACCTTAGCTCGCTCGGACCTTTGGAACTCGAACTGCACGGACAAACACTCGAACTCAACTCTTGACTCCAAGTTCTTCAACTACGTCGAGGAAGACGACATGGACGTCACCATTTTCTACGGTTGCAATTCCTCAAACATTACGCCGAGGCCTGACAATTGGTTCCACTGCGACGTCGATTGGGCTTTCAGCGACGCTTATTACTTGATCGGGCCGGTCCCGCTCGACCCTATTGTGAGCTCTTTCAAGTGCTTGGTTGGAATTACGGTGCCAATTCTCAAAACGACGGCAGCTAAACTCGTCGTCGATCGGTCTCTCTTCAGGGAAGCGATCATGGAAGGCTTCAATGTCAATTATACCAACCCGTATGAAAATCAATGCGCTAAGTGTCTTGATGTAAATGGGGTGTGTGGGTTTGACTCCGATTCGAACCGACCCGTTTGCATTTGCGGCAATCGGGTTTGTGACTCAGCAGGTATTTTCAACAGTGTTTGAACTCTGAAGACTGAGTAGTTTTTTTTTTGATAGTGATGTTGACTGTTGAGTGCCCAATATCCAGAACTAAACAAAATTTAGTATTTTTATGTCAAATCCTTCATCTTTCTTCTCCAGTCAAAAAATTCATATATGGATTTAGAAATTTGAATTGGAGGCACTGTGGATTTAGACATTTAAGTTTAGGAAGGATTTTGATATTTTACTGTCTGGTAATATTGCAGGAAATAGATAGTACGATTTGCTGATATCAACTTTGTGGGTGATATGCTTAATATTTTGGCAGTGCCAAACAGAGGAATTATCAATAGCTTTTTAAATATTTTGTCAGTGCCAAACAGAGGAATAGTCAATAGCTTTTTATACATTGCTTTGCTCTTAAGATTCTCAATCATTACTAAAGTAGTGTGAGGATCTCAATGGGTTTCATTGATTTTTCTTCTTTTGGCACATCAAGTTTTGGTTGCTTTGTTTTTCGTTGATTTATATTTGCGCAAAGATTAGAGTAGAATCATGGATTCAATTAGAAGTGACCAACATAGGCCATTTGCACAGCCATGTAGATTGTTGATTGTAGCATGAGGAATAAATGCATAACAACATGTAGAAATCGTCTTGTATTTCCTACCGTTGAAGTTTAATTTACGAAATAGGTAAGTTTTGCCAAAACTTTCTGCTGCTTGGCAGAATCATTGGTACATCCTTGGTACATCATTGGTACATCCTTGGTACATCATTGGTACGAAGGTTACATCCTTGGAATATCTCAATGATGGGGAGGCATATTTGGTATCTTTTTTAGGGAGGTTCTTCTAATTTGTGGGCTAACTGGGCCAAGGCGTACTATGTCCGGGATCGCTGCCTCTGGAATTTGAGGATTATTGCCAATTGCTCCTGGAATTGGAGGAAGCTTATGAAGTCTCGTGAGCGCATTCGGCCTTTTATTCGGGCCATTGTGGGTAATGGGGAGCGCATCTTTCTTTGGCATAATCTTTGGAATCCCCTGGGGCAATTGGGGGACTTGGCGAGTTCAGAAGAGAGGGCTAGGTTGGGAAGCCACTCTGATGCTTTGGTGTCTTCTGTCTTTATTAATGGTAGCTGGCATTGGCCGTGGTCTTCTAGCCCTACTGTTTCCTTAATACGTAACGCTTGCTATTCCATGGTTACGGACCCTGCTCGAGGGGCTCTTACTTCTAATGGGAGGTTTTCTTCCAATTCGTTGTGGAAGGAGGTCACTACTCTTGGGAGTGAGGTTCCCTGGGCTCATCTGGTCTCGGGCAGCAATTCCTAAGACTTCCTTTATTCTTTGGTTAGCGATCAAGGGGCGTCTTACAACTATGGATCGGATATCCAGGTACTCTACTCGCCCTACGTGCCTCTGTTGTTTCTGTGATAGGACTCCTGAGTCCCACGAGCACTTATTCTTCGACTGCCGAGTTAGTGGATCTATCTGGAGGAATGTCCTTAGCCTTTGTGGAGAACCATGGTTGAGTCCTCCGTGGCCGGATTTTGTGGACTCCATTGCTTCTCGCTGGCGGGGTAAATATTTGGATGTTTCTATCAAGAAATTGGCTTTGGCTGTCACGGTCTATATGTTATGGAAGGAGCGGAACGATCGGATCTTCTCCAACACTCGAAGTCTTCCCAATGTTATCCTTAATCGTATTATTGAGCTGATTCGACTAAGGTTGTGTAAATTTAATTTTAAAAGGAGCGTAAGTAATATCCGTCTGGCTAATGTCTGAGGTATCCTTATTGATTAGTTGTAGATCTGTTTGTTTGTGGCGTATTGCCTAGGTTCGTTGTTGCCTAGGTGGGTGGTGCCGGATGGATTGCTTCCCCTTTGTAGGTGGTGCTGTTCCCCTTTTGGGTTCGTTTGGGCTTGCCCTTTAATTTATTTTTGACTTATCAAAAAAAAAAAAAGAATCATTGGTACAAATTTGGGAGTGTGTATGTGATATACCATGCAGATTTGTTGGTGCAGAAGACATTCTTATCAATTTCCCATTAACAAGTTTACATGGTTTTTAGAAGCCATAAATTGCTACACGAGTTGTGCATTTTGTTAGGTTCTCTTCGTATGTGCCAAGTTTGGATGAGGATGGGGTTTGATTAGCTGTGATATTTCATGGAAATTCCAGATATTACTATAATGAGAGTTTCTGTTGTCTTGGTCCTGTATGAGAATTCAATCTACAAAACTAATATCTCTGTTCTTTCAATTACCAAATATCTCTGTTGGTTGAAATACTGTTCTTTTTATCTGTTATTACTCATCGCCCTAATTAACTCTGCTTGTTCTTTCTACTGTTTCAGGAAAAAAGACAGAAATCGCAATAGGTAATATTTCACTTCATTGGTAATACATTGTAATGTTTTTAATGACATCATGGGACTGAGAAGAAACTTATGTCGAATATCGTTCATTCTCCAGGTCTTGCTGTTGGTGGTGCAATCCTTTTTGGAATTTTTGTAGGATTCTATTTTTATTATTTCCTACAACGAAAGAAGAAGAAACTTGCTGCACAAACTCAGAGCAAAGAGCTGCCTACGCCCCTTACAAGCAAGAGCATTGCTACTCCCTCAACTAATCTCTCTCAAACTCAAAGCATCCCTTCGTATCCTTCCTTCAACTCGAAATCTGACTATGATAAGGGGAGCACTTACTTTGGAGTTCAGGTCTTCAGCTACGCTGAATTAGAGGAAGCGACTGAAAACTTCAACCCTGCTAAAGAACTTGGAGATGGAGGCTTTGGCACAGTTTACTACGGTTTGAACATACTTCCTTTTTCACTCTTTTGGCTACCGATTGAGTCACCAACCATTACTGTTGATCATGTTTTCTGAAATATTCTTTTTATTTTTTTTGGTTTATTTCAGGAAAGCTGCATGATGGCCGTGTAGTTGCAGTGAAGCGCCTTTATGAAAACAATTTCAAACGCGTGGAACAGTTTATGAATGAGGTGGAGATCTTAACTCGTCTTGAGCACCGGAACCTTGTCAAGCTGTATGGATGCACATCAAGGCGTAGCCGAGAGCTCCTACTTGTTTATGAGTATATTCCTAATGGAACAGTGGCTGACCATCTCCATGGAAAAAGAGTGGATTCTGGCTTTCTCAGTTGGCCTGTTCGATTGAGCATTGCCATAGAGACAGCTGATGCACTGGCTTTCCTTCATCGCAGTGATGTAATACACCGCGATGTCAAGACCAACAATATCCTCATAGACAACGAGTTCTGTGTGAAAGTGGCTGATTTTGGTCTGTCAAGATTGTTCCCCAACGATGTTACCCACGTGTCAACTGCTCCACAGGGGACCCCCGGGTATGTTGATCCTGAGTATTACCAGTGCTATCAACTCACTAACAAGAGTGATGTATATAGCTTCGGGGTGGTCTTGATCGAGCTTCTCTCATCACTACAAGCAGTGGACACAAACAGGCACCGGCATGACATAAATTTGGCCAACTTAGCCATAAACAAAATTCAAAACCATTTGGTGAATGAGTTGGTTGATCCGCTTCTTGGGTTTGAAACAAACTACGCTGTTCGGAGGATGGCAACAGATGTGGCAGAATTGGCCTTCCGGTGTCTGCAACAAGAGAGGGATATGAGACCAACGATGGACGAAGTGTTGGAGGGTTTGAAAGCAATTCAAAATGAGGAAGTTGGGGATGAAAACGGCGAAGCAGTGGTCCTGGATATCGGAGCAGATGAGGTCGGACTTTTGAGGAATATGCCTCCCCCGCTTTCACCCGACTCTGGGGCAACTGATAAATTGGTTAGCAGCTCTACAACACCTAGTTCCTTTTAGCAGTTCAGATTTCAATATCCTCCTCTTTCCCTTTTGCTCGCTCCTAAAGTAGATGGTGGTAAAACAGTACGGTATACTCATTACTCAGTGTAAGATATATGGTTTGTTTTGTTTTGTTTTGATGTTCATAGAGATGATATATTGGAAAAGTTTGCTAAACTATGTCCTGGATGCAAAGCTAGGCAATTTACATGCTACAAAATGGATGAATGAATGAAGAGCTAGCTTTAATTATGGATTTAATTCTTCTTTTTCATCTTTCATCTCAGATTTTTAAGAGATGGGACAAAACTATCTAACCCAAGGAGCTGCCAAGCTCCTCAGATTGGTGCTTACAAATTTTGCGGCACACGGAACGGCAGAGAGAGAACTTGGTCGGAAGAGTATTTTGGGTTCTGGTTTGAATTGGAGCTCTTTCTAATCCGTCATTTTAATTGTGTACATTGATTTATAATGTAAATTTATATACAAACTCAACTAATTTTTAATTTTCATATAATGATAAAACAATATCGAATTTATATGATTGTTTATTTATATTTTAGGTTTATCATTGGGATTGACAATTTCGCCGCTTCACAATCTCTTTAGTATATATATAAAAAATAAAAAATAAAACGTTTCAAATTTCCGAAATCCTTAATGTGGAAATGTCAGAGAAGGTTGCCTTCACATCATTACTCGTCACAACTATATCGTCACAACTATATCATCAATATAAATGAACACTATACTGGAAGAATCACTACGAATTTTTGTAAAGAGAGAATAATCAGTGAATGAAGAGTCAGGTGAACTAGAAATTGATCAGTGATTACAATATCCAAGGTGCTCAGTTTGTTGGCAAACATTGACAAGCTTCAACAAATGTTCCCTTATACTGCTAACGCGATCATCCAGTTTTTGCTTTGTCAACATTTGTTAAAAAAAAAAATTCTCCAATTGCAGCCATAAGTCTTTTGCAAATTCACATTATAAAATGCCACCTCCAATATGTTCCTCACGGCATTTTGCATAATCATAATGGAATTGGAGTTGGCTCTCTCATTTTCGAAAAAAATTTAGATCTTTTGAGTGCTCTCAATCTGTAAACTCATCAGGCTTGGGGGAATTAAATTTGATAAATATAACATCAAATAACAACCCGTTTTCATATGCACATAAAAATGAAAAGAACTCGAGAATTGAGAACGAAAATAAATTTGTTAAATATCTTGGCCAGAATGTTATATCAGAAAAACTTGCAAAACATTTTGTCAAAAATTATCTAATAATCAAAACTTCCTTGGACAGCTAACAACATTTATACTAGAATTGTAAGGGGCACCCACAGAGGTGCGCCCCTCCAAAAATAGGCGTATGCCACTTAAAGCGACGAGCACACGGTATTCTTTAGTAAAAGGCGAAAGAATAGTTCGCTTTGTGCTCAACGCATGGCTCCGTAATTGTTAGATACATATGCTGCTTCCTTTTATATCATCGAGTCAAAGCTACTTCTTTCCCAAACTCGATGTGGGATTGAAACTACTAGAGCATTTTTCTCCTGCTATACAGCGTCATAGCTCATGCATATGTAACTCACACTTCCTAAATTTTAGTTCGACATAACAACTCTCTTGCAAATGAAACAACAAAGAGAACAATAAACTTGGTCATTTTTTTGATTGTTTTTTATGACCCGTGTACTACTACCCGAAATATCTAGAGCATTGGTAGAAAATTTGTAGTGTGAGCTGGTTGAAAATTTGTAGTGTTCGTAGTTATGTATTTAGAGACTTACTTCTATCAATACACTAAAAAGTTAAAACAAAGCTGATTGATGAAAAATGTTTAAAAAAAAATAACTTCAAATAAAAATAATCAAACATAAAGCCACTCATTACTTCGTAATAATACTTCAGAAGAATAATAATTGAATTCCAACAATCTCAAGTTCGTGTGAATCAAGTCTTCTGTCACATGCAAACTTATAGAAGCAGTCTCAACTTTAGGCAAAAATCCATCCTTTCTACATAGAAGTTCAATGAATTGCAAACTTGCAAAGCCAAGCATAAGCACTCAAGTATGTGTGAATACAGCACTCTTAGGCAACATGAACATCAAGTTTTCAACTTTGTAATTCAAAGGGAGTTAAGAATAAATCAATAAGCTACTTTGGTGGTGTATTTAAACAATCTTTTTAAAGAGACAAAATCAGAAATTTAGTAACGTTAAATAAAATTATTGCCACAAAATTTCAATTAGACAGGGATTTGAAAATTAAATTGATTTCCAGTGTCACCTTTAAACTATTGAGAATTTTATGGCAGGGAATAACATAAAGAACGCAAACGAGCCCATATTAAACCCAATTTGCGTGGCGTCAGACAAGAACTATGAGCCCAAAACTAAATTTGTTAAATATTCAATCGTAAGGTAATTATAAAGTCCAAATACAAAATAATTGTTTAAAATCAGGACAAAAAAATTTCATACTTCACAACAAAAAATTTGTTAGCAGAAAAATACTAGAAACATTTATACTTAAATTGTCAGGGGCACCCACAGAGGTGCGCCCCTCCAAAAATAGGCGTATGCCACTTAAAGCGACGGGCACACGGTATTCTTTAGTAAAAGGCGAAAGAATAGTTCGCTTTGTGCTCAACGCATGGCTCCGTAAATGTTAGGCACATATGCTGCTTCCCTTTATATCAGCGAGTCAAAGCTACTTCTTTTCATTACGTCGATGTGGGATTGAAACTACTAGAGCATTTTTCTCCTGCTATACAGCGTCATAGCTCATGCATATGTAACTCACACTTCCTAAATTTTTAGTTCAACATAACAACTCTCTTGCAAATGAAACAGCAAAGAGAAAACAATAATTTTGCTTCAAATTAGAAAATTAAAGAAAAATGTGTAAGCTTGGGCTTGCGATGACGATATATAGAACCCTCTTGAGGTTGTTTTTTTATGACCCTAGCGTACTACTATCCGAAATATCTTGAGCGTTGTTTGAAAAATTTGTGGTGTTTGTAGTTGTGTATTTAGAGACTTATTTATCTCAATACACTAAAAAATTAAAAGAAACTTATTGATGAAAAATGTTGAAAACAAGTCGAGTATTGAAAATATCAATCGTATGATACATAAACAAATTTAGAATCATAAAGTAAAATTTTTTTTTGTCAAATATAACTTTATTAATCCAAACAAACCGAAACGTTTACATCACGAGCTAAAATATTAAATAACCATAAGGGGCTCAAAGCCTTCCCACCTAGAACTGCGTTTAGAACGCTTACAGAAAGCTGCAATTTCATGAGCCGCAGTGTTATGCTTACGAGAGGTGAATCTCAGCTGTACAGTCTCAAACAAGGGTTGCATAACTAGGATATCATGAAACACTCCTTTGATAGTTGCCTCTACACAGATACCCGATGTAACATACTGAACCAACAAACGCGAATCTGCCGATGAAGTAAAATTCATTGACATAAAACGCATAGCACGAAAAGAAATAATTACCACAAATTTCATTTAGAAATTTTAAAAACAAAATAATTCCAAATGTCAGATAAAAACTATCAAACATAAAACCACTTATTAATTTCTATTAATGATACTTTAAAAGAATAATAATGCAAGATTTTTAGATATGTCAATGCTACATTGCTACATAGAAAATAATGACTACACTCCAAATAAAAAATTTATCCACGATATTAAGAAAAAATTAAGCTTTCGACTACAAAACAATGACATTGAATTTCATCAACAAATCTTTTGGCTGGAAGTATTATTACATTTTGTCATTATAAAAAGACTTAAATCTCCCTCATCTCATCGGTGATTTATCTTGGCTAACACTACAAATTCAGATAAACAAAAGTCAATTTTCAAAATTAATTATAGCCTAAAACAAAATTTTGACATGGATGACTTCGTCTATGAAAGTCAATTTTCAAAATTGCTTATAACCTAAAATAAAATTGATGATTTTTTTATTCTCAGTTTTAATTAGGATCTATTTATATTATTTTTTATTGATCTGGGACCCATAGAATTTGCATTTAGATGATTTGTTGTGTGGTATACATGAATGTCCATTGTCTTACACCACATTTAGCTTCACACGTGTTTTTCAAAAATATATATTTATATTTATATTTATATATGAAAGTAATTTGTCTCTCTCCATAAGTTTTTTTTTTTGTGAAATAAGGCCGTAGTAAAAAATAAATAAAGATGATAAAAAGAAACAAATTGCTTTCGTACATAAATAATTTTTTTAGGTTTTTTTTTTAATTTGTGTACATTTTAAAAATTTTATTATATGAAAGTAATTTTTTTTGGATTTTTTAAAATTAAATTAATATTTTATTATTTGAAATTTTGAGTCTCATTTCAGATTTGACAAAAAATTTAATAAAGATATCAGAGTGCAACAATTTGAAAATTTCAGAGTGAAAATTGTAATATTTAAAAATTTAAATATGAATCTATTATTAATTATAAATTATATAATACTAAAATGTAATTTACCCATATTTATAAGTCGAGTACGCAATCAAATTTGACATCTGGACATACAACAAACAAAAACAGACCAATATTAGACGGCGTCAATAATAATGTATAAATAAATAATAAAATGCAATGGGGTTCACTCGTAGTTAACGTCGCCCGACACCTCTGACCTCCCCAATGTTATTTAGTCGGGTATTATACATACCCATTGTTACAATGCTGGACTCACATTTTCCTTGCAATTCGTCGCTATAGATAGTTTCGATGAGTCCTAGTTGCCTCACTCCTATCAAGGAGACTAGGTCAAATGCCAAATTATAATCAATGCATCTCTACTTCCATCTCAATTCAATTTCTAAATAATTATTTTAAAACTATCTACATAAAAAAAAAATCAATTTTGGAAGTCTTTTAGCTATATATATATAGGTTGGTAACAATAAAAAAGATTATCATATATAGTAACCGTATATTTAGTTTACACATATGAATGATTATGTTATCTCTAATTTAGTTACTTTTTGTATAAAACGATATTGAAATTATGATTGAATAATTGAACGATTCGAATTATATATAATATATGCATACAGATTATTCGATAAATCTAAAAGATTGTACGAGAAGATATCATCGGGACTTGAATATAAATATTATTATTTATTTATTGTTTATTGATTTATTTTTTTGTTCCTAATAAATAAAAATTGATCACTTCTTACTTAATATGAAATTTGATATAAATATTTTGTGAGAATGTAAAGGTACAAAAATTTTATATTGGAAAGTTGAATAAACTTGCAAGGGCTTATAAAGAGTTGGATCTTTCTCTCCATTACCAATTGGTTTTTGGATGGAATCTCAATTCCCTTCTTGATATCAAAGCATTTTATCTCACGTGTAAAACTTAACGTATTATCACACGTTACACATCACCCAGGGCTTAATCGACACACGTGTTTTACGTCACTTAATATGAGTTATTCACGTATTAGGCTTGAAGATTCGTCACACATAAGCGGACGTGTGAGAATATAAATGGACAAAAGTCCCACATTGAAAATCTCCTCCCATCATCAATTAATTTTAAACTGAAACATCAATTTCCTTCCTATTTAATGTATAATTCCATTGCAATATGTTTATAAGCCATCACCCTAGTCATAGAATAATAATATACACAAAAGGCCAGTCAACAACGAGTATATATAAAGCAGCAAAGGTCGAAAGGAGCAAAAACATAGGTATACTCATCAAGAATTCTTCTTCATTAATAATTAATTACTTGGGCATCGTCAAATTTAAGAAACCAATTAATTCATCCACCCTACTTAAAACAGTGGGTGGATTATAAACGGGTAAGCCACGTAATTATATATTTTTTCCATCAAAAACCAAAGCCATCCTTATTGAGAATGATGAGATTAATTTTCATATTTGTATATTCATTTTTTTTACCGCGAGTAGGGCCGTCTAGTTACTATTTAAGTAACAAATGAGATGTCTAGCGATCTAATTCAATTGATTCTAGTATCGATTTGTAAGTAATTAGTCCAAAATTCGAATTTTGATGATATATTGTATGAAAAAATTCAAAAGATTTCCCCTCCGACCCGTGTGATTAAAAAAAAAAGGTAACATATGAGAGCTACTATTTGAGTAATATACGAGGCAAGAACCATTGAGATAATCTTCCTAGATAAGCAACGTAATATTTAGAATACTGTTAATATCAAAGCATCAGTCTAGTACAAATACCCAATCGTTATCGTGATTTTTTTATAAGAAATTCTATATTGTCTAAAATAAATAGCATTATACTATAATATGTATATATTTCTGGTGATACTATTTATTATTACGACCTAATGATATTTTTCTTTATACGTTACTGAAAGATATCGAATTCAACTTCGTAAATGTCCAGATCAATACCCAATATTTATATTGTAATCCCCTACTCACAATAATCAATATCATCACATATATATAGTATGCATGATATTACGTGCATATGATGTCATATATATTATTGTTTTGGCTTCAATAGCCGGCCGGCTTGGATTTTAGACGATTGATCGATCCATATGTATATATTATAAGGTAACCGATGACATTGCGATTGTTCCACGACCGCACGACAGATAGCCTACCGTTTGGGACATGCCACAAAAAAACATTATGCATATGACAATATGAATAGGCCTAGTATATTATTATTAATTTATTTTTATAATATTAATATTCCAATCCAAAACGCGTTACATACCATCACAGATAATATATATATATTTTTTCATTTCCATCTTTATAGTAATTTAACTATTTTTATACATATATTATAATCAGAATCGTCTATTCTCTAATTATCATACATCAATGTAATCTCCGTAATGGATAAACAAGATTGACGATCGTTTAACTATTCATATGTATAAAATGAATCAACAGTTTTGATAGTTTAAGATTCTTATAACAAACCGTCTATTTAGTCGATATGTATGAATAGTAAATTAATCTCTAATTTCATTGATTTTTTTTTGCGTCGATGCTCTAGATTTGAAAATTTAGGCGCGTTGAACGGTTTCGATTATAATATATGTATAATGATAATTAAATAAATAAAAAGAGTATATAGTACGAGAAATGCTAGATATATATCACTAAGGTGGATTAATGTAAGTATTATTCTATTATTGATCATTAGCTTTGTTATTATGTATATATTAGTGGTTTAGCTAGAAGAATTATTTATATATATATAGTTTTCTGCTGGCTTAGTAGCTGGATATATAATCAAAGCGAAAACACACAAAGTTAATTGTGTCCATTGATTTTACTTACATTGATTAAATTGTAATTAAGTAGCTAGCTAGTTAATTAAGGCATGGCTCCGGCAGCTCCCGGAGAAAGGTCCTTAAAGGAGACACCGACATGGGCTGTTGCCATCGCCTGCGCAGTGTTCATACTTATTTCTATAATTATAGAACAAGTAATTCATGCTCTTGGAAAGGTACGATAAATATACAAATTTTTATATATATATATATACACATACTTTTTTTTTTTTTTTTATAAATCTTCCATATCTTAATTTCCAAATTTCATTATGCGTGTGTGCTTTAATTCTATATATATAATCACAGTGGTTCCAGAAACGCAATAAGAAAGCCATGCTTGAAGCTTTAGAGAAAATTAAAGCTGGTCAGTTTATTAATTAATATTCATATATATCTTTACTTAATTTTATTGCTTGAGCAGAGTTCTTTTTTCGTATGAAATATATTAGTTTCGTACATTGAATTTCGTGATAATAATTTATCGTAAATCACCAGGGGCCGTTCTATCAGGAGCTCATAATCTCTCTCTCTGTTATAATAATCCGATGACTAAATTCTTATCTGTATTTTACTCGCCTAATTTTTAAAATTTCATGCTAATGACAATATAAAAAAAATACCATAATTATATTGTTGTATAAATTTATTTTGGGTACAGAGCTAATGCTTTTGGGATTCATATCGCTACTACTTACTGTGGGAACAAGATATCTTCCAAAAATCTGCATTCCGGAAAAGTTTGGTGATACGATGCTTCCATGTGAGTTAAAAAAAGATGATTACGAGGACGACGGTGGCAAGGGCGACGACGGTAACAAAGGAGGAGGTGATGGCGACGATCATGATAGACGGCGAAAATTGCTGTCTTTCGCTGAAACCATGATTTGGCGACGAGTTTTAGCCCCCGCCGCCGGAGGTTCCTCTGCTTGCCCAGACGTACGTATATAGTTTTTTAATTATTTTCTTTTTGGGTAAAGAATTAATAATTAAGAAAACTTCGTAGAAGATTTTTATTTTTTTACCAATTTTGATGTGATCGTTTTTTCATTTATTTTAAAATAATAATGGTTGAAAAACATAACAAATCAAATGTGTTATAAGTTATAATAACACGTTGGCCACTTATCAGGGTCTAGGCGAGTTAGTGAAAGAACGATCTGAAATTATGCCTTGGTGGAAGGACGATATGGGATTATGTCTAATTGTATTTGAAGGGTTCTAGGCAAGTGAGTTAATGAAAGGACAATTTGCGACTACATATAATTGCCTTAGAAGGGTTATGAGTATGTGAGTTAACGGGAGACATACTAATTTAAAATTATACTAATTCTCGTTATACACATCTTAAAGTTATAAGTTATAATAATACATTGGCCACTTATCAGGTATAGGCGAGTTAGTGAAAGAATGATCTGGAGCGGAAGGACGATATGAGATTATGTTTAATTGCCTTTGAAGGGTTCTAGGCAAGTGAGTTAATGAAATGACGATCTGGAAGTATGTCTAATTGCCTTAGAAGGGTTATGAGTATATGAGTTAACGGGAGACATACTAATTTAAAATTATACTAATTATCGTTATACACATCTTAAATACAACGCCAAAATAACGGGAGACATATCTTGTTATTGTTTTCCACAAACTATCCGAATCGAAATTTGTCACATCTAATTTAAAATTATACTAATCCTCGTTGTGCATGCATGTCGGTGTAGGGTGAAGTGCCACTGATATCTCCGTCTGGGATGCACCAACTCCATGTCTTCATCTTCGTGCTTGCCGTTTTTCATGTCCTTTACAGTGTCATCACTATGGCACTCGCGCAAGCCAAAGTAAGTCACGACGTCACTAAAGATGCATAAATGAACTGTCTTACTAATTACTTTGTCCTATACTTAAAAAACAAATTGGTTTATGATCCATGATTTAAATTTTTTCATAATTAAATTTGGAAGTTTATTTACCACATGCTTAATATTTTTTATTTTTTACATATAGATTATCATTCCTAGTTAATTTGTACTGTTTAAACAAGAGAGAACGAGTAGTTTTTATTCTTCTTATCAATAAACTTCACTTGCATATCATTGATTTCAACGAATATAGTTAGTTACGAGCGCATATCATATACGCGTATAGTCATATTATTAAAAAATTAGTTGGAAGAGAATAATAAAGAAAAATAAAATAATTTATATTTGGTTAATAATTAGTGTGTGTATATACTTGTTCTCCAATTGTTTAATTAGCATCGAATTTTCTGTATGCGAGTTCGATAATCATAAACGTTATTTTTGTAAGACATTATCTAGCTATGCAAAAATTGACTAAATTTGAAATCGTTCAGTAATCCGTATGTATAAAAATAATCGACGGCTTGGTAAAAATTAAGAAGTTTATGGTGAATCAATATATTTGATACATATGAATGACTACTAAATTATTAACGAAATATTTGGATTTTTGAAATGGTAATTTTATCATGTGTTTCAAGAAAATGACAGCTCGGATAATTAAAACATGTAAATAAGGAGCAATATTTAGCAATCAATCATTGCGGGAATGACAAAATTACCATTCTATATTCGTAATTAGAGGAAAATTATTGTCAATGGAATCGGCTTTTAAAGTGGGTATATATGTAATCTCACCAGATGAAGAAATGGAAAGCTTGGGAATTGGAGACATCCTCCTTGGAATATCAGTTCACAAATGGTATATATATCAACCTTAATTTTGAGCTCTTTTTCCTTTATTACAGTAATTTTTTTTTACTTCAAAATTTCAAATAGTGATAATGATTAATGAGATTGAAGAAATTAATTAATTAAATAGTGATAAGTCCAGGCTGATTTTATATTGCAGATCCTTCAAGGTTTAGATTTACTCGACAAACTTCGTTTGTGAAGCGTCATTCTGGCCTTTCTACAACACCTGGAATTAGATGGATTGTAAGTGACTTAATATTACCGTTTCATGGCCATATGCATATGACATATATTTAGTTTACGTGTTTTAATACGAGTAAATATTATCAAGGACGGATCATTGATTGGGGCCGCCTAGGCAATATCGACCTAGCTCATTTTAAACATTTACATAGAATATAACTCTCGTTTTTATATTTAAGGGCGTTGTCAACCATGTCCTAAATTTGATGGCTATGCTAAAATTTAGCGGTAAAAATAATAGTTTATAATGAATAGTGCAAGACTATATTTTATCATCTCCAACTACATAGGGATATATCATTATTATTATTATTTTTAATTTTTCTATGTGCTTTATATTAATATAGCATTTTTTAACAAAATATATTGTTATAAGAAAATAATTTAATTAAACTAAAATAATTTAACTAAACTAATCAAACTAAAAGAATTTAATTAAACTAAAATAATTTAAATAATCTATTTAAAATAAAATAATTTAATTAAAATAATTAATATTTACTAAATTTAATTTAATTAAAATAGAATAACATTTTTG
Source organism: Prinsepia uniflora (assembly GCA_032719365.1). Taxonomy (NCBI): domain Eukaryota; kingdom Viridiplantae; phylum Streptophyta; class Magnoliopsida; order Rosales; family Rosaceae; genus Prinsepia; species Prinsepia uniflora. The sequence continues at coordinate 552,025 of CM064874.1, forward strand.
AACAAAATATATTATTAAGAAAAATAATTATGTGATAAAATTTGAAGTAGGTAAAATAATTGTGTGATAAGATTGGGACCCACTACATATTTAAGAAATAGAAAATTTCTTAAATTTTTGGGCAAATTTGAGAAAAAGTTTGGCCCTTGGTCCTTGAATAACACTTCGGAAAAACCAAGAAAGAAAACAAAAATTAAATTAGTTAAATAACACTTAGGGAAAAAAAAAATTAAACCACACAAATTAAACAACATGGAGTTTACAGTAAATTTAGCCCCTTCTATTTTGTCTTTAGATCCGTTCATGAACGATGTGGTTTAAATTTTCCGCTTTAAAAATATAATATCAATAAATATTCACTTATATCATAAAATGTAAACTAGATATATCACGTAACCGTGAGACTTATATTTTATTAATATAATTTGAAAATGCCGTAATTTAACGCCTCTTATTTTTAGTTTCTGAATCCGTTCCCATACGGTATGATTCAAATTTTCCACTTAAAAAAATAACATCAACAAATATTCACTTATATTCGTAAAATATAAACTTGGTATATCACGTGACTGTGAAACAACTCCATAAAATAATCTTTCATATATCTTGGTGATGTATAATAATTTAGTTTTTCATTAATGAAGAATTAAGCTCTTGTATTCATAATATATTTAGGTGGCATTCTTCAGACAATTCTTTAATTCCGTGACAAAGGTGGACTATATGACCATGCGTCATGGGTTTATTAATGTAAGTAATAAGAAATATTATAATTTGTATGTGATTATTTTTTATTTTATTTGTGGCTTTAATTCTTAATTTTGCTTCAACTCAGATAAATTTTAGGAAAAATTATACTTTAGTATGTTATATTTTGTTTTACATTAATTTTAAGAATTACTTAATTTTTCAAATTTTGTATTTCATTTATTAACACGAACTCGTTAAAAGCCTTTCACTCTTATCCTACCCACTAATTTTTGATAGAATTTTCGTTAGTTGATGACGTGATACATGTGAAGCCGCCCAAAATCGAATTTCAAGGTGACTTAGACAAAATTACTTAATTAATCATTGTTCAACCCTCGCTCAACATTTTGGCAGGAGATATTCGCTCGGGAAATAATCGATGACTAATAAAATATTGCTTCCTACAGTCAACTTGAGATTCATTTTTGGACGGACCCTGCACGTACCCCATCATCAATTAATATAAATTCTACCGAAAAAAAAAATATAACAATAAAACACACGTCTAGTTAAATTATTTTAAAGAGTTCCTTGTAGCTGAATGTAAAACATGAAAAATAAAGTATAACTTTAAAATTTGAAATAAAATACAAAGTAATAAATTGTAATTAACCCTAAATTATTACATCCACGTATATATATATATCAGTTATTAATATTTATACCCTAAATTGTAATTGAAGCTTTAATTTGGCAGTACGTATACCGTACGTATACAGTATATACTGATTTGGAAAATGTATAATTATATATACATGCAGGCACATTTTGCTCCAAATAGCAAATTTGACTTCCATAAGTATATTAAGAGATCTATGGAAGATGACTTTAAGGTCGTCGTGGGTATTAGGTCTCTCTTAATCTCTCCTTAATTATATATTAATTAAATTACTATTTCTCTTGTTCTAATTTTAATTAATTTTCTTGAATATTTGCAGCATACCACTATGGGTATTTGCCATTCTGTTTTTGCTGCTAAACGTTTACAGTAAATTTATTTCCCTCTCAAACACTTATCTGAATTACGTATTTACGTATGGTAATTTTTTTTTATTTATATATATAGCATAATAGTAGCTGGATTATTTTTACCATTAATTAATTAATTAATACTGCATGCATGCAGGATGGTACACGCTCACTTGGTTGTCAATGGCACCACTCATTGTAAGTAATAATAAGACCATACGGTGTTTAATTATATACAAATTAATTCCCATTTTTTTCAATTGTTACCGACATCATTAAAAGGGCGTATACGTCAATTTGCCAAATTCAGCACCCGATTTGGATTTTTTTTTCCGATTTTATTTCTCTTCTTTCCATTCTTTTTAATGTGATAGATATATTGACATACATACAGTTTTAATGAGGTCGGTAATAGTAGGGAAATGGGACCCACAAATTTTACGTCAACATGTACTAAAAGCTTGGACGTGTGTGACCGTGACCAAATGACTACGTTTTGTTTTACGCAGTATAGGGAATATTTGTCAAATTTTAAAAGTCGAGATCGGCCGTATTATAAATGTGAACTAATCTAAAGCTCTAGAAGTAATAATGAGAGATAATATTTTTGCACCGTAGATTCTTCTTCTAGTGGGTACAAAACTTGAGCTGATCCTGATGGAAATGGCTCAAGAAATGCACGATCGAACAACGGTGGTGAAAGGTGCTCCGGTGGTAGAGCCGAGCAACAAATATTTTTGGTTTAATCGACCTCAATGGATTCTCCTATTAATTCATTTTACATTATTCCAGGTATTTATATATATAATTAATATTAGATACCTTTTTTATATATATAATATTATATACGTACGCTTCTATTTCTATCTTTATAATAATAATAATAATAATAATAATAATAATAATAATAATAATAAAATCTCTCTAAAATCTATATATGCACCATTTGCTACCTAGCTCTCTAGCTAACTTGCAGTTTTCTGGATTTTCTTTTTGCACAGAATGCCTTTCAAATGGCGAATTTCTTATGGACTACTGTAAGTAATCGGCCGAACATAATAGAATACATACACACATATATATATATATATATTATAAGAATGATCAAGAGCTAATTAACTAGCTGATAGTCATTTTATTTGACTCATGACACCAAATAATAATAAAATTGGATTGTTAAATTTATAATTCATACTTCAAAGACGATCTCCACAAAAATTTATCAAAATTATAAATTGTTTGATAACGGCCATTTTATTTGACTCATTACACTAAATAATACGATACCTGGGTCGTTAATTTTATAATTCATACTTCAAAGACGATCCCCACAAAAAATTATCAAAATTACAAATTTTTTAGTAATTTAATTTTATTATTTTGCAGACTATGTTCGTCTATGTAGATGGTATAAAATAGCCAAGTGATTGTCAATTTGGATGAATTGTTGTATAAATCAATGACCTTTTGAAGGATAATATATATATATATATATATATACAAAATAAACAATTAAATTGTAATATGATGCATAAATTAAGTACCTAATAACTTTAAGAAGAAATCTTGATATCAATGATTTTTTCATTTGATTTGATTATTATTATTATTATTATTATTATTATTATTATTATTATTATTATTATTATTATTATTATTATTATTATTATTATTATTATTATTATATGGCTAATCAGTTACATATGTTGATAATGCAGTCTGAATTTGGGTTCACATCGTGCTTCCATGAAAACTTGCCTCTGATACTGACGAGGGTTTTCCTTGGGGTAGCCCTACAGATCCTATGCAGTTACATTACCTTCCCTCTTTATGCTTTGATTACACAAGTGAGTAATTCAATTTCAAATTTCTAATTTCAAATTTCAAATTTCAAATTAATTAAACAGCCCACTCCTACCTGCAGCTTTTTAATAAGTAATTTAATGCATAAATAATATTTACATCTCACATATATATGATAGTAACTCTATGTATTATGTATTTTTTCGATTCATTAAACGCTACTTATAAATATATTATTATTCTAACCGTTCAGTTCATAAATCAACATTTCAAGATTATCCAAAATCGACAACTTAGATCACGTCATTTAGTTATTTATATGTATTAAATTAACAAATCAACGACAGTGATAGCAATTAAGATATTCAGTGTGAACCGTAGATTAATTTATACATATGAATGACGAAATGATCTCTAATTTGGTTGATATTTTATATAAATGATTTTTAAATGTTGATTTCGAAGTTAAACAGTTTTTGATTATGATTAGATATTATCCTTTAATCCGAAGAAAAAAAAAAGTAGTATTGCTTATGCATTGCATCCATACACGTGCTTATAATTAGGGCTAAGGTGAACTTCAATCTACTCGAAATTTAGACTTTTAGAAAAAAATCTAGGAACTGTTTGCTTATATAACTCAATATCTTTTATGCATTGCATCCATACACGTGCTTATAATTAGGGCTAATGTGGGTTTCAATCTACTCGAAATTTAGATTTTTCAGAAAAAAAAATCTATGAAATGTTTGCTTATATAACTCATTTCACTCATTTGTTTTACATAAGGATGGATTTTTTTGGAAATTGTCTATATATTGTCCACGTGAAATAAAATATTGTTAATACCATCGACAGATGTTCATTAATCGGTGAATATAGTGTGCTAAAAACTCGTAATTGCATTGTATGATTAGCTGTGTTGTGATTTATGTGACGAATATGTTTATTTGACTATACATCTATATCTTCTTGTTACTATATCGATGCAATTCACCAATACCGTTTAATTTTGAGAATTTCACATTAAAATCGAGCCCACGCTTTTGGTGCCTGATTGAATCCTACTTATATAGCTCAATGAATGAAATCATGTGTAGATGGGATCTCACATGAAGACAGCAATATTTGAGGAGCAAACGGCAAAGGCTCTGAAGAACTGGCAGAAGGCTGCAAAGCTGAAGAAGAAGCTGAGGAATAAAGCCACCGGCGCAGGGGGTGCATCTTCCTCTGCATTTTATCAGAGTGGGGAAAATACTCCGAGTCGGGGATCATCTCCGCTGCATCTGCTTCATAACCAGAACCACAGGTCCAATCAATCCGACCTTGAAAGTGTCCTTAACTCCCCAAGATCCCTAGCTTCTTACCAATCTGATAACGATCTCTCCGAAATCGACGCCTCCGCACACGACGGAAATGCATCAACAATTACACCAGATCACCATCATCATCATCAACAACCTACAATAGCTAGTAACCACGGATCGCATACTCTTGATTTCACATTTGTTAAGCCTGCTTGATTTCTTTCGTTACTATTTTTTTCCTTCATTACAGCAGACAATAAGAATGTAATGTAGTTGAAAAGGTATAATTATTTGGTTGAGTAGAATGAGTTAAACAAAAGGAACACAAAATAAAGTAAAAAAGTACCTCATCTGTGATCTTTAATCTGTATCTAGCAACTTTTACATTATCAACATTGACAGTGGTGAAACCTGAAACCTGTTTGATAGCCATCACCATGGATTCAGCGGTTTAAAAAACTGTGGTACACTTGGATGATACAAAATTGAAGAATGTATGAGGCCCCTCTTCTCCAAGTCCAGCACGTACAGGCCCCTCTGGCCGTCGGCCACTTAATAAGAACGAAGGAAAGGCCCTTTGATTCAGTTGGAATCAGTCACTTTCAAAAGCTCTAAATTTAGCTCGAATGTTGCTCCAGGCTGCATAATGGTACATAATCAATATGCATCTCAGCAGAATATATACCAGATTGATTCAAGAACAAGAGCAAAATAAGTGATTATAGGAAGTGCTTACAGGGATCTCATTCATGCCCTTTTGGCCGTAGCCAGCCTCTGGAGGGACAATCAAGGTTCGCTGCATGAAGAGCAGAAGAAAGCTTTGTAAATTAACGAAAGCAGGCACAAGAGATGAATTTTTGACACTGCAATTTCATCAACACAAACTACATGATGAGTACTCAGTGGTCACCTTTCCCCCTACTCGCATCCCCTCAGTTACTGAGTACATTGCTTGAGGGGGTTTTGGTGCAGCTTGTGCAGAAAATAGACCATTTGCGTTGTCCACAAAATCGCGTTTTCGTTCCTTTCCCGGAGTCGCTCCCACTTTGAACACATATGGTTAGCAGTGGCACAAAACAAGTGAAATACACATGAACATGAGTTACATGAATTACATGATATGATGCTCTTTAGAACACAACCACAATCACAACCTGCGCAATACTACGATTTCCGGCCAAGAGTTTAGATTCCCGGCTTGATACTGCCGTGATCCCACGATACAAGCAGTCAAAGTGGACCTGTCAATGAATTTGATTGACTATAAAGCAAGAATCAAAATCAAATACAGAGATGACAACAGACATCAAGCATATATACACATTATTCTCAAAACACTGACATGATGACTGCACTTATACTATATATATATATATATATACCTCAACCGTTGATCCCTTCTCAGCTACTGGACCCTTTCCCTCAATCAAATCATAATATTTCAATCCATCAGCTGCTCAGTTTACAACAGATTGTGAACAAGTGCACAATTTGACACTATAAAAACTTGAAACTTGAAACATTTCTTAGATTTTTTTAATAATGCAAGCGAGTGAATTTTTTTGTTTCTTCCTTTTCCCTCTGGTCCAAGTCTCAGTGTTGGCAAGCATACATGATTGATTGTGATCGACTGTTACGGGCTCATTTGGTGAACGATGTTGAATTGGATAAATCATCAAATTCAGTGTATTTTGGAGGTACAAATTATTGTGTGCTTGGGAATTAGGAGTAAAATAGGAAAGTTCCGTTCTTTATCTAATCCTATCTTATTCTCTTGCAACAAAACCACAAAACCACAAAATACAAAGTTTTGTTCTTTATCTAATCCTATCAACTTCACTTGCAACAAAACCACAAAATACAGTGCATTTGAAAAGTTATTCAATCCAATCTCGCTTGCCTGATAATGTCGTATGATCCCCAGATTGGAATCAATGTAATACATTATCAACCATTTTCAGACACAAGTGCCACAAACCAGTCTGCTATTTTGAAACCAAATTTGTGGCTTGAAGCCTTGAGCAGTTGATGAACATTGCATTTGGATCAACAAAATGAATTAAAGTAGAGATATATTGCAAATTAAAAGAAATGAAGAAGTAATTACGAGTAGTGTGGTAGTCTTGAAAAAGAATGGTTTTTCTGCTGCGGCTTTCTCTGGCCTGCGACGGTGGAGGCGCTGAAATGAGGCTGCTCACAATCACAGCAGTAGGCAGCCAAGTCATCACACTTCTTCTCGAAATGGCCACTGAATCAACAACTCCAACACCAGCTCCATCGGACGGTTGATACTGTTGACGGTGGAGATCAACGGCCAAGCACCTTATTGATGCTGATGCCAATGCCATGGCCACCCTTGGGGAAATTGGAGCGAATAATAATGTAATAGTCTCTGTTCTCGAACAGCATGAGGTACGTCCACCCCAGTCCACAAGAACCGACTATCATCTCCCTCTTATCCATTTCCCTTACTTCACAAAATTACCATAACACCCATCCATATACTTTGTTTGGTATGACACATCTTTTGGGGTTTACACGGTGATGTCGTGTCATACAGAAGCCGAATAATTTCTGTTTGGTTTGTTATCATTTTTGTATTGGGCCACTGAATATAAATTTCTTAAATTTTTTGGTAGTTTATAATCTCGGCTAACCCACGTACTATCATTCAATAAATAGGGATAAAATGGTCATAGATATTTAAATGAACAGCTAAAAAGGAACATTTCATCGCCATCAAGCGGCAACGTGAAGCTGAGACTGAGGTTACGGTAGTGGAAACGGATGACGACCGCATTGTGTAATGTTAACACGCCTTCTCGTCTCACAACGCTCAACCACTACAACCAACACTACCAGCAAACCCTAAACCAGAGACTCTGCAAGTTCTTTCAATTTGGGTGGGTGCATTTCTTTCTTTCAATCTCTTTCGGTTTCTTTTGAAAACAGAGTCTGCAAGTTATAAGTTAATTTTGTGCAAAATCTCTCAATTGTATCACTGTGATCAATTAGTAATGACACACACATTTCATTCTTGCAGGTCTTGTCAAGATTACTCCTTTAATAATAATAATAATAATAATGTTTACAAGGTTTTCCGTAGGGTGACCTGTAGAAGAAAGTTAGTGGTGAGGGAGTTGCAACATCCTTTGGTCAACAATACTAATATTCATGAGGAGGAGGAGGAGGAAGAAGATAATATTTCAAAACAAACTTTGATATGGAGGGCACTCAAGTTACCAATATACTCAGTTGCATTGGTTCCTCTAACTGTAACTTGTTCCCTCTCACTTTCTACTACTAATTAACATTGCTATACTAGGGCTGGTTTGGTGAGCGAGATTAGATTGACTGGATAACTCCATAAATACGTTGAATTTTTTGAATTATCCCATTCAATCTTGGTCACCAAACGTGCCCTTAATCTCTCTTCACTAATAGTAAATAGTAATACTATGCCTTGTTTTCTTTTCTGATACAATACACAGGTAAGTAGTGCAGCTGCTTATTTTTTCAAACAGGCCTGTTTTCAGCTTCCCATTATTCTATTCTTTTGCTTTCCTCAGTTCTTGTCATCACATGGCTCAACTTAAGGTATATATACTAATTGTTTCTCACACTAACTTTGAGTGATGCATCTCTAATTCCCAGATTTTGTTTAACCACTTAGTATTATTTGTGATGGCGATGCCCAAAATTGTCCTACATCAACCACACGAGCAGGCTACCATATTTTCTGGATACACATACTTGCATAACATGACACGGGCAGGTTATTTTATGTAGTACCAATGCCATTACACATCACATAGCATCTGCTTACATTTATATATTATTTATATAAGCTGTATATAGAGACATTGTAATATATCATATCCTTTATGCGATAACTTGCCTCCCTTCATTGGCAGCCTATATGGGAGGTAACTTTGTGAACACCACTGACTAGACTCTTAGATTATGAGCTTGCCTTATGATTTTCTGTACTCTAAGATTTCCACTATTGCCACACTGCTCTCATTATCTTGATATCAGAAATGTGTTAACTCCTCACTTTTTAGATTGTTAATTCTCTTATTCTTTACTTGCAGCAATGATGTTTACGATTTCGACACAGGAGCAGATAAAAATAAGAAAGAATCAGTTGTAAAACTGGTGGGCAGGTAATCTTTCTTCTGCTTTCTTTTATGAGTGAATTTAGTTTGTGCGTATTTCCCTCAATCTTGTGTCGTCATGCCCAATATTAATTACCGACTTTGTTTTGGGATGCGCTCGGTAAGCCATACAGCCACTCCTGTTGCAGCCTACTTCTTACTTGGTCTTGGCTTCTTGGGGCTTGCTTGGGTATCTTCTGAGGCAGGAAATATGCGTGCAATATTATTACTCTCTTGTGCAATCATTTCTGGTTATATATATCAGGCAAGTAGAAGGATGGTGAATTAATTAATAGGAACAAGGATTATGTGTCTTCGATAATCTGATTTAGAAGATTTAAAATTCAAGTCAGTCTTGGTCCATAATACTCTATATAATTGAATGGAGCTTCTATGCTTGAGAATCAGGCTAGAAAAGCACTCTCCTTATGGAACTAATGGGGGTACTTGCAAGCATGCACACACAAACATATAAGGGTATGTGTTTGTTGAAGTTCTGAATTAATTTATGTGGTTTATAAGGGTGTAAATATAGCAGTCATTTTATTTAGTGCATTATTTATAATGCTAAGTAAACACCAATATTTGTGTGATTAAATGTAAAATGTTAGTACAAATCCTCAGTGACCTAGTTTCTGGTGTTGAATGCTAAAACTTCAATATCGAGTTGACCGACTGTTGCCAATGTCATTGCTGTTATCGTTATTAACAATGCCACTATCACCGAGTTCAACATTGGTACCAGTACCACTATCGAGTTAGTACCATATTAGTGTGCAGAAAGGTTTCACATTTTATGTTGTATTTCAATCATTCAGTTCAAAATGCATTTCATTTTTCATAATGGCTTGCCCAGTGTCTGGTTATACCTACCTTCCCACGTATGCTCGGGAAATATGTTTTCATATCTTTTATAATGCTGAGTTGCAGTGCCCGCCATTTCGGTTAAGTTACCAAGGATTAGGAGAGCCGTTGTGCTTTGCAGCATTTGGTCCATTCGCTACTACAGCTTTTTATTTATTGCAAGGCAGCACAAGGTTAAATCACTTTGCAGAAATGCCATGTTTGTGGATTTAAATATCGTGAGTCTTAGATAATTAATATTGGTTGTCTTGTCAGGGAAATGATCCATCTTCCCTTTACTGGTTCAGTTCTCTCTGCGTCAATCCTTATTGGTTTAACAACAGCATTAATCCTGTTCTGTAGTCACTTTCATCAGGTAGTTTCCATTTTTCTATCCATGGGCTCTACTGGTTTACTTGTTGGTCAGTATGTCAGCTTACATGAATTTTATGCAACTCAGATTGAAGGAGATAGGGCTGTAGGAAAAATGTCACCTCTGGTATATAAACTACCGAGCCCTGATATGTTTTAACCTTAATGAAATAACGTAACATTGGTCTGATTGCTTCCATTATTGTATTTTTAATATACAGGTTAGGCTTGGCACCAGAAGAGGATTTGGGGTAGTGAAATTGGCAGTTTTAGGACTTTATGTATTTACTTTCACTTTCGGCCTAAGCGGCACTCTTCCAGTTACCTGTGTTGTAAGTTATATGTAACTGGTAGAGTATATATGCTTGTTGATGAAATTGAGGTTTCTTTCTACAATTTTTTCTTAGTTTGTGGATGGATTCTTTCAGTTGCTCTGCGCCTTGACCTTACCGATTGCAAGACTGGTGGTTAGCTATGTTGAAGAAAACCACAACGTGAGTAGTAAACTTAAGGGAAAGATGCCTAAATTCTTACTGCTCCTGGTTCATTTATGAAAAAAAAACCTGATCTGACATACATTTATGAAAAACATTTCTGTTTATTCTTGCAGGACAAAAACAAAATATTCATGGCCAAGTATTACTGTGTGAGATTGCATTCTTTATTTGGAGCTGCATTGACTGCTGGGCTTGTGTTAGCTAGAATGCTAAGGTTGGGATTCACATAGTTTCAATTTCTCAATAATACATTTGTTTATTTATTTGAAGTTTTTCATTTTCCAAGTTATCTGTTGCTTTCGAAACTCTAGTTGGACTGCAGCAAACACTGAGAACACACATTCGATAAATTATGCTCCTCAGTTCCCTTCTGTTTTAAAAGATTAGAACCAAAACTAATCAAACTGACAAATCATAATAAGCTGGGGGCTTGCATTGTAGCTCAAGATGTTGCTCAAATTCATAAGGATAATAAGTTGGGGCCAAAACTAAAAGAAAATATGAGAAGCTTAATAGTAATGAATACAGATAGAAAAAAAATACAGTAAAAACCAGAAGGTGAAATGAAACACTTTAGTTTCAGTCTATGTTTTTCCCTCTATGTGCGTGTGTGTCTGTGTCGTTTAAACCTGAAGTCGGATAATTTGGAAGGCTGGCCGAGGGTGCAGAACATTGAGTCGTGAGGTCTGAATATGTATCATGGTCCTGTTAGGAGGTCATCAGTCTTCTTGCCTTGAATATCTACACTGGCCATGATGTTTGCTGTTTGTTCTGGAGTTGTCGGGGTTTTTGCCATCTCAACCTTTGGTGGGGCCCTCGTTACTGAATCCCCAGTACCACCCGAAGCTAGCTTCACTGTTGCCAGCTTTCCGTCACCCTTCTTCTTTGCGGCATTCTTTTGCCATTGCTTCAAGGCCTTGTTCGTTTGTTCATCAAATATTGACTTCTTCATTGTTGATCCCATCTGTCCATGTCGTCATTTCCCCAAACACCACCACAACAGAAAATTAAAAATTATATCTATGAATTTATATAAGTGTAATTGATTAGTGATGTTACCTGCGTGACCAATGCATACAGGGGGAGTGTGATGTAGCTGCAAAGAATCTGAACCCCAACACTGTCGATATTATAACATTGGAACAAAACATTAGGATATGATTACGAAATGTTCTCTTGTCAGACTGATCGTTGAGTAATTATGAGCGTGGGAAAATTCTAGAAGAAGAAAAGATAGATACATAGATACATAGAATGATGAAAGATATACCCAAGTGCTACTCTGAGTACTGTAAGAACGAAATTGTCGTGGAAACAAGATCTTAGCCCAAACTCGTACTGCATTAGGATTCATTACAAAGTAATTCAAACCCCAGCAGCTATATATATATATATATATAATTACTGAAGGAAAAATTGTTACTACCGTCCTTAAACTTTACACTAATTTTATCTATCCCCAAACTTCATTATTTGTAACAGACGAATTATGCTTAAAATGTGCATTGACAGTTTTTCCGTTAAAAATCTTGACTATTTCTGTTAAAAATAAGGATAAAATTATTTTTTAAAGTGTGTTGATACAATTTCCTTCATTCAACATAAATGAAGCCCAATTTCTACCCTAATATTTTACCATTATAAACACACTTGAAAAGATAATTTTACCCTTCTTTTTAACAAAAATAGTTAAGAACTCGAATGAAAGGACTTTCAATGCATATTTAAGCCTAGTTTAGGGACGTCTGCTACTAATAATAAACTATATGAATGATAGCTAAAATTAGCGTAAAATTCACGGATGGTAGCAATAATTTTCCCCAAGAAAAAGGGAAAAAAAAGAAAAGAGATTGGTTTATTTATTACGTACCCATATCCAAAAGAAATATGTGATTTCAAATGCATTCTGCATAAGTCAATAAATGGTTTAATTTATAAGAAGCACTAGTAATATTGAGAGAGTTTAGAGCTAGGTTTATACCTGAAAAAGGACAAAATGAATCAAATAGAGTACTAACTGAGGCCAGCTAAACCAAAAATGCTTGTCTGAGACTTGCACCAGAGGTATCCCTTGAACTACAGCATGCCTTTCTTGGATTTCAATTGCCATTTGTGTTATAATTCCTTGCAGCTTTGTTCCAACTGCTAAGATTATCTTCATCCAATACGCAAAATATGTATATATTTCAGTCTTCTTTTTTTCTTTTGAAGAAAAGTGAATATTATAAATGAATACTCACAATTAGAGGAAGTATGGACAGCACAAACATAGCCTCCCATCCTGAAACAAATTAGGAAACCAAGCCAATAGTTCATAACTAGGATTTGGTGTTGAGATATGAAAATAAGGATAATATTTGCATCCCACTTTTGAGCGTACCTTCTCGTATCACCCTTTTAATTTATCGATTTTCCTTATACGTATATCATAATTGGAACCATTTAGCTCCTAAGTTACCGTTACAAGATTATATATGGAAAAAAAAATCAAATTAGAGATCTTTTAGTAATCATATGTATGAACCAAATGTACGGATTACTATAAGGATCTTAATTGTTAGCAATACCCTTGATGTGTTTGATACATATAAATGATTAAATGATTTCTAGTTTTTGTTGATTTTTTGATGAGATGATCTTGAAATGATGATTTAGAAACTGAATGTTTCTGATTATGATATATGTACAAGAACAACTCGATAAATCAAAAGAGTGATACGAGAAGGTATTATTAGAATGAAATGCAAGTATTATCTTTAAAATGAAAACGAAGAAATAAGCTACCATGGACATTGAGAAGTAAGTAGAGACACATTGAAGTCCATAAGAGTGGACTGCCAGCAAGCATGAGCAATATAGTTAGCAATTGAAAACCCTAATTTAAAGAAGGAAACTTGCTAAACAAGGCACATAAGAGATTTGAATTTGATCGATGAAATTGGAAGTTGTAACTTTACCTGATTCCCACAACTACCTTAAAGTCATCTTCCAATGACCTCTTGATGTATTTTTGAAAGTCAAACTTACTTCCAGGTGCTAAATGAACCTATATATAGTTCACCAGTCAGTAGTTAGTCACCAGTGAGTGAGATTGGATTTGATTGTATTAGGAAGGTTACCGAGACAAATCCATGCCGCATAGTCAAGTAGTCAGCCCGACGAACAGACCTAAAGAATTGTCTTAGGAAGCTTGCCTGAAAAAAATTGAATATTGAAGAGATTCAGCTAATGAATGAATCGAATGAATATTATGAACATAATTGGAGGGAACAGATCCTAGAGGAGTTGTTGAGCAATCCAATTCCATTGGAATCCATAATTGAAGGCATATATTTTTGAAGTGATGATAACAAAATTGGAAGGGTTAGAGATTCTTACAAGATAGAAGGTGACTGGTGTTTTAGTCCAACATCTTGTGTGGTCTCTTACAAATGATGTTTCATGTGTAAGCCTGAATTTTGTAGGATCTGAATCAAATAGAAACCTCCAATTTTAGCAGTCCATTAATGATCTGTTTAATATGTATATAATTCATTCATTGCTATATTATCGTCAACCAGCTTGAATTTTACTCAAATTTTATCAACCGTCGTTAAACTTCAAGCAAATGTGCAACGATGATTCTTCTGTCAATTTTTTGAATGATTTATGTTAAAACATCATGTAAAATGACAATCTACCATTAATTATAATAGAATAGGTGAAATTAATAAAATGATCATCGTTGCATATTTGGGTAAAAATTCAGGGATGATAGATTCTCATACTAAAATTTGGCGACCGACGATTGATAAACTTTGGATGAAGTTCAAGTTCAAGGACGATAACCTTGATTCAATTTGGACCAATGAGATCATTTACCATTGAATTCGGAGTCATTTTCGATCTCTCGTTCCCACACCTTCCATGCACGAATCTGCACAAGAGTCGAATATAATTAGCAATTAAACTAAGCTTTAGGGATTTTTTAAGGTTCCCGATCCCTTTTAGTTTAGTAACAAGATAGAAAATAGAAAAGTAAAAAAGTAAAAAAAAAAAATTACGGACCTTTAATCTTCCTAATGTCATGGTTATGGCACCGTATATTACGTGAAATATTGCCAAAAAGAATATGAAGATGTGCAATTGATGTAATCCATTTATAGATATAAGCGGCACTTTTCCCTGCATCATTCATTATCAACTTAATTAGTATATTAATCAAACATCAAGAGGAGCTACTTTCGTAGGATTATGAGTGAATTTTAAGGTGCATTTCATTTTCACGTAATAAGTTTTAAGCGGACACGAACTCAGGAATTAGAAATGAGGTAAGCAAAATATTAACGTAAATTTTTTATTATTATCAAATTTCGATGATATTAATTGAATTTCATTGATTCATTATCAAATTAATTAGTATCAGGAAGAACTACTTTTGTGGGATTATGAGTGAGTTTTAAGTTGCATTTCATTTTCAAGTATTAAGCCTATAAGTAGGCATGAACTCGGGAATTAGAAATGACGTGAGTTAAATATTAATGTAAAATTTTTATTATTATCAAATTTCGACGATGTTAAGTGAAAAATATATTAGTAAAAATACGTATCTTACGAAAGAAACAACAAATAATCACGCAATTGATACAATATAAAACACTTAAATTATAACAAACTATTCTTTTACGTAAACAAGACATCACACTATCTCCAAAAAAATTAACAATTCCTCTTATTTAAGTATAGAACCAATTAATAAGTTATGTTGTAAGCTAACATTACATAATTTTTTTCTTTGAATATTCAATTTCGGGTGGGTTGGATCGAGCACATCGTAGCCCTAAGGTGTGGCAGATATATAGAGTTAGAGGTGTTACCTCCTTAACAGTCCAGTTTGAATTTAATGGATCCAAATCCAAACCATTACTAACATAGCATTTTGGATTTCTAAACCGTTAGATAAATAACAGTTTGTAGCAGATCAGTCAGTGATTTTAACGGATTTGTGTCCACACCTAACTGGAGCACACCCTAGCCCTAAAGTGTGGTAGAGGGATATAGAGTTAGAGGTGTTACCTCCTTGCAGCCTGGACCGTCACTACCAGCGGCTAAAAATCTGCGCTCATACCATAAAAGTCGGCGACGACGGTGGCCGCCCCCACCACCTGCTTCAAGCTCTTCCTTGTATGGGCAGGGCAGCATTGTATCTGCAGCCTCTATGGGAATGCATACTTTTGCAATGTACTTTTGCCCAAATGTCAATAACAGAGAAATAAATCCCAAAACCATCAGCTCTGCATGTAAAAAAAAAAAAAAAAATAAGAGAAAACCCGAAATCCAAATTAGCATAATTGATTATATTGATTTTCATGAATATGAATAACAAATTTGACAAGAGAAGATTTTGCCTCCTTTGACTTTCTCAAGAGCTTCAAGCAAACCGGCCTTTTTTCTGTGTTCAAAGTACTGCAATGGAAAGCTCACCACAATTAAGAATCGATTTCCGATCCATGCATGATCGCAGCAACATTTATTTTATTTGATAATAAATATTTATGCATGCATGCACGTATACATGTGCGTACCTCCCCGATCAAGTGAAGAACTTTTTCCAAAACGATTGAAATAATAATGATGATGAAACAGACCGCGGCAAGAGCCCACGTCGGCGTCTGATCCAGCTCTCTTCCACCCGCTGCTCCTCCGCCCGCCATTTTATTTTCAGGCCACCGCAAACTCGATCACCGCCAACCCTAATCTACGTACCTACCCCTCTACCTCTCTCTATTTCTCTCTGAAAGTCTCTACATAAAATCACAAAAAAACTGAAAGCCTCTAGGGAGAGTTTTTTGGAGTTGGAGAAGAGAGAGAGAGAAAAAAAAATGGAAGAAATGGGAGGTTTTTGTGGTTTATTTTTATGAGCTTAGGCCAAAATGAAGCAGGAAATGCAAAGCAATGCAAAATTGGCAGGAGAAGGAGGAGGAGTCATGTTCAGCTCAAATCTGTGGTCAACCTGTTGGGGTTCACCCTCACCCCCCCCCTACGCACACACTAAATTAGGATTCTTCGCCTAAAAAAAACTTGGAGGCCCAACTGCATGCAGTCTCACCACCATTTTTTTCTTTTTTTCTTTTTTATAAATTTGAGAAATAACGGCAATTTAGGAAAAATACTGCCTTGTTTTAATTAATATCTTCCAATATCTTATAGAAATTTATGATAGTAATTAAATATCAATTGGAAATGGGAGGCTACACCATTTTACCAACAAATTATGTTGGCAAATATAAAAAATAAATTAAAAAAGTAAAGTAAAACAATGCTCCATGAATATATGTGCGCAGTTAATCATGCAGGACGTTGCTCATATTTCTCAAAGTTCTTTCACACAAATATATAAGTGAGAATATGGTGTAATATTTACGAGTTTCATGTATTTATTATGAAATTATTATTTTTATTTCTAATTTTATTTTTCTCTGAACGAGGTTATCGATCTCAGTCGATCGACTTCTATGGTTTGGAAGTCTGATTTTCTTGGTAATGAATTAATGCCTTAACAAGACAGTTCTGATTCGGAAGTTTGATTTTCTGTTTGTACCTTCCAAAGGAAATTTTTTGTTTCTCTCTTAAATGTGGCCTATTATCTATAGAAATTATGCCAACAAAAAAAAAATATATGATTTCACAATTCTAAAAAAAATAAAAATATTCATGGCTAAGTATTACTGTGTGAGATTGCATTCTTTATTTGGAGCTGCATTCACTGCTGGGCTTGTGTTTAGCGAGAATGCTAAGGTTGGGATTCACTTAGTTTCATTTTCTCAATAATACATTTTTTCTATTTATTTTAAGTTTTTCATTTCCCAAGTTATCGATTGTTTTTCGAAACTCCGGTTGGACTGAAACAAACCTATCTTTGTTACTGCTACTAAAAATATTAGCTCTACTGATATCTTAACGGCATAAGCCCACGCTCTGGTGGATGGTCTCAAGAAAGCTATTTCTCTCAACTTGCATAATCTTCCGGTCAAAGGTGATTCCAAGATCCTCATTGTTGTTGTGAATGATTCAATTTCTTCCCCTTGGCGGCTTCATACTATGATTGCGCAAATCAAGGACCTTTCTTTTGGTTTTGAGCTCATCTCCCGTAAGCATGTTTTAAGATAAGCAAATTTTATCACTGATGCTCTCGTTAAATTAGGCCACAATTGTCTTGATAGCCTATTTTGGGAGGCCTCTCTTCCGATCACTGCTCGTTGAGCGTGGATGTTTGACTTTGCTAGTGGAGGTTGTTTGGGTGGTTCTGCTTTGAAATTTTTTCTTTACCATAAAAAAAAAAATTGTGCTCCTTAGTTCCCTTCTGTCTTAAAAGATTAGAACCAAAAGTAAATCAAGCTGACAAAGCATAATAAGCTGGAGGTTTGCATTGTAGCTCAAGATGTTGCTCAAATTCATAAGGAAAATAAGTAGGGGCCAAAACTAAAAGAAAATATGGAAAGCTTAAAAATAATGAAACAACAATAAGGCAAGAAGATAAATGACAATCGACGACATGCAGAAGCAAGCAACCCCCAAGGGGGCCGGCCGGGCATGCAGCCGTGGAAATTGTTTCCGAACCTATCACTATTAAACAACAATATAATAGTCTATTAAGCACTTGTGATTTTTAAGTTTTCTTTCAACCTGCTTGCTGAAATCTGGAACTTTTGATCCTACGGCCTCATCCTCTGGCAAGGAAATTCATATTCCAGACAAACAAGCTTCAATGTCTAGACAACTGGTTCATATCGTCATTAACTCCTTCAAATTCAATGTATTTTAAACGTGAAAATTGACGTGTTTTCATTGTAAGGGGGGATAGGTAATTCAAATTGAGATCTGAATACACTAAGTTGCACAAATTAGAGGGTTACAGATAGAAGAAACCTTATCAATTCAATGAGAGTTTCCTTCTATTTCTAATCCAATAATCCTCCTACAATAAAACTACATCCATTTTCACACTCAAGATACATTGGATTTGAAGAATTATCCAATCCAGTCCAATCCCGCTCACCAATGTTTATTAACCATTGAACATGAATTTCTCAAGTAAAGCAATGGTCCGCAATAGACACAACAGAAATCAACCAAACATATTCCTCATCTCTGCAATAATTACCATCATGAACATAATTACAACCACTGAACGAGGAGAAGAATCACAACTCACATTCTGAGTGTCTGTCTGGTTGGTTCAAAGCCCCTTTTCCTTTTTTCTGGTAGGTATAAGAACACGCTTGGGACTTGATATTATTCACCAGTGGTCTCAGATTGGACTCTTTCAAACAAACGATATATGACAGTGGACCTAGACATCTGAGGTTCCCTCTCCAGGACAGCAATCACATCCTTAATGGATATACTGCGAGCCTCCCTTGTTTGCGGGATGATAACTTGATTCCTTCCAAGTTTTCTAACAGTCCCTGCAAGGAGACAAATGCAATTAGAAAACCAACGCATAATACAGAATGCAAGGATCAATTCCTGACAAATGCAATACCAGAAATAACATAAAAATTGAGTATACCACTTCTGCACTAAAGAGCTGCCCTATGAGAAGCTCTTGCAAGTAGAAACATGATTCTTATACATGATTATATATACCTCATATATGCCTCATATATGCCTCTAAGAGGATTACTTTCCAAAAAAGCATGTCATTTTTTTTTTTACTAATGAGGACAATTTGAGGATGAAAATATAAATATAAGCATACTAGAAAACTTGTCAGTTCTCTAAGAGTATTTATCAGGACTCTCACCTGCTACCTGCTTAAAACATTATAAGAAGTCCAAAAGATAAGCCGAAAATAAATAAATAATAATGCAATACATCATAACTACATAACAAAACAACAACTTGCTACTGAATTATTTATAAGACAGAACAACATGAAAGAAGAATAAAGGTATATCTCAAAATCAACGAAAATCGAAGCCCAGGAATGATGGTACGTAACAAACTCCATCCCGCTAGCCCACTACTTCAGCCCTAGAATCCTCAAAGAAGGTTTAGGGAATCACCAGCAGTGTATTAGCTCCCCAAAACAGTTATGCCACAACATTAATTTTTTGACAATTCAAGAACTAAGTGATCAATATTTACAGCCTCCACTTGGCAATTAGCTAGTTCAGCACCGATGGGGAGACAAAGAAACATACGCCTCCTCGTCTGAACAATGTCAGAAGAATTCACTCTATCATGAGAAACAATCCAACTAAAATTTGTACCTTAGATGGTAAATCTACCTTCCAAACAATATGATAGAATTGAAAATGGGAAGAGAAGCCCCTTTAATCAATATACAGAGGTAAAACTTACAAGAAACTCCAGAAGACTCAAATTTCCATGATTTTCTCAGGTCTACCTGATTAAAAGGAAAAGGTTCCATGCAAAGAGAGTAGAAACTCCGCTTCGTTCGAAGTTTAATAGACATATTACTTCATAACCTTTGGAATGAAATTCTTACAATATTCAGGGGTAAATTTTAAGATGTGGTTGAACATACGACAACTCAGCCACTTGTGTCAACTCAGAAGTTGTACTTGTTTACTCTG
This sequence comes from Prinsepia uniflora, assembly GCA_032719365.1. Classification (NCBI taxonomy): domain Eukaryota; kingdom Viridiplantae; phylum Streptophyta; class Magnoliopsida; order Rosales; family Rosaceae; genus Prinsepia; species Prinsepia uniflora. Next base: position 572,304 of record CM064874.1, read on the forward strand.
CAAATAGAACTAGAAGTAGCACTGACAAGACTACAGTGGTATATTATATAGTAATTTCGAATCTGCTCCACTCAAGCAGTAATAATATTTATATTTAAGATTATAACGATGGCTATAAAATCATGATGTGGTAAAGATTCAAGCTTAATGACACTTACCAGCTCCAGAAACAGGAGCTCCACTGCCCCTTTTCTCTGTTTCTTGATTGTCCTTCGTAAATCTTCCAGCGGTTGATGTAGGCTTGTGGTTTACATCTTTACCTGGCTGGGACCCAGATGCCACATCTATTCCACCTTCACGCTTTTGCCGGGCTTGCTCAGCCATAAGTTGCCATTTTGACAACATGTCATCTCCTCCAACAGCAGCTCGAGCAGCAACATTTGCAGCTGTCGTCCTCATTTTGTCATCTTCCTCTTTGTTTGGCTACACCACGCAGAAAGTTACAACTACTAGTCTCTCTATTCTTTCCACATGTAAACATATAATGCTGCACATAATTGTCATACCTTAAATGATTTAGAGCGACCGTCATCTTTGTCCTTATCACCATCCGCTCCATTGTCAATCTCAGGCTGTATGCAGTGATATTCAATGCTTAGAACTAATAAAAAGGCAGAGACATTCATGCAAAGATAATGTGTGCGTGCTTAGCACACTAGTACTGTAACATGTGTGCATTGTACAAGATAAAAAATAGAATACATAAGAAATGCTCACTTCATTAAACTTTCGGAGCTTTTCTGCCTCCGCCTGCTTCTTTTCAAATTCTTCCCTAGCGTTCTGGTTTAGATTCACAACTCGTTGACGAACATCAGAGGTAGTAATGGTGTGGTGTCTTGTTTTCTCAGCATCAACCCGCTGTAATAAGGTGATTCACTAAAATTCGGGAAATATATAATGCAAGACAAATGTTGTTCAGAATAAAGAAAATGTAAAAACAAACCTGCTTTGACAGTCTGATCAAATTATTTATGAGTCCCCTTATTCTTTCCTCCACACACTGAACAATCAGTTGCCTCGGAATAAGATAACATGTAATTTTATCACTAGAAAAGAATATTGTAGGTAGCACCTCACCAGTGACAAGCATCGCTCCACATCATTGCTTATACTTTTCAGACCACATTTGACCACTGCTAAATCCAAAAGTATAAATTCCAGATGTCAAGCTCTGTTTGTGATTTCCATTCATGAAAGGAACAAACATGGAATAATACTGCAATTATAAAGAGATAAGTAAACAGTATTAACTAATTTCTGCCAATTGTTTCTGCAAGGGAGCCTTCTGCAAGATCAACCTTTCCTCTTCTTCTTGCACAAACTTTCGAGATGCTTCTGAAGCTCGACTATCCTCCTTAGGCCCAGAAAACAGTTGTTCTTCCTCTTCCTATTTAAATCAAGAAAGTCAAAACATTCTGACATTGGATTATCGACTGCTAATTTGTTAATTAATTAGTTAGCCATCTACAGTAGGATAGGATGCTCTGATCATGGCAAGATATAGTACCCTAAGATTAACTCCGCTAACAGCAGTAACATCATTCAGCTGTTCAATGCTCTGATCCAAAAAGGTACCGGATACTTTCTGCTTTTTACTGAAAGAGATCCAGAAAAAATATGTAAGGATTTAACATAATTGTTTTTTATGGAAAACGCTATTGGAATCATCTAAAGGATGCAATACAACAATATAAATATTTTACCTTGACGGCGGTGGTGAAGAGCCAAGCGCTTCAGGAGGTTTCTTTTGGCCAATAGAAGACTTTTTTGGAGGTGCTCTATTACTAACTCCAGCAGGAGAAGTTGCAGAGGCTATGCGATGGCCTGACTGGTTTAAACAGAGAAGTAGCGAACACATTAATCATTAGTAAAGTGAAAAGCTTATTTTTCAACTAAAATGTATTGATTTTTAGACCAAATATATTTCAACACAAAGTAAACTAGGGAAAATGAATCCAACATGAAATTAGAACATTTCAATGTTACATTCTTACATTTAATGGCTGGGACCTTGAGAGGCAAAATAAAACAATATAATAATGAAACATAGCATAGTGTTGTGGATGAACATATAGCGACATCTGAAATACCTGCTATATGTTATATCATACGAAGAGATGAAAAAGTGGATATAAATTAGAGGACACTGTTACAAGATAGAATACCTGTTTTACCACCATTGCAAAGAAGCACCCTTCATTATGGAGTTCTATAATATTTTTATTATTTTTCTTAAATATAGTAATACAGAAAACACATGAATACAAAATAGGAAGTTCTCACCATAACCTAAAAATTGCATATGTAGCAGATAAGAATAGATTAGAAGAATAAAAGTACCGGGACGTTGGGATCAACTTGCACCGCTGTGGAAGGAGAAACAGAACTTGCAGGTACTGTGCTTGGAGATGGCAAAGCCACCATGCTTAAAGATGTAGAAAAACCCACTCTTGAAGATTGCTTCTCTGAAGACTCATCCGTTGAAGTTCCAGGCGATGGATTCCCCTGCTCTAGTTGTGCAGCAGAAACGGAAGGCAATCCCTGTGTATTAGGCAATGAGGGCTTGTGCTGCTGCTCGGCCGTCTGATCACTTGGTTCCTGTTTTACATAAGCCATGGACGACAAAGGACCAGAATTCTGCTCTTTATTTGAGGATTGCCAAGGAACTGAATTCTGTTGTAAAGTTGAATTATTTGTAAAGTGGGACAGAGATCCACCCAGCAGTTTACTACGGTCATTCATAGAATTTTGCCCTTCCAATTTGGACACACTCGTGATGTTCACTCCCTGTGCTTCTCCGCCTAACTGAGTTGAACCCATGCCTTGGTGTTGTGGAATTTGCCTCAGTTGTGAATCATGAGGTTGCTGTTTAATACTTGTCCCTGAATACGGGTGATAATTACCAGCAGTACTTCCATACATAGCGAAGGTTGATTGTGGATAGTGCAATTGTGGTTGATGTGGCTTATTATGTATCTGCATAGGAACTGATGAGCGTTCCCTTTCTTGAATGCCAGCTACGGCACTAGAAGAAGACATTTGACTTACTTGCATTCCATGAGAATCCGACTGACGTTCTGCCTCAAGTAATTTCTTAGCACTGTTTTCAATGACTGAATGGCTTGAATTAGACTGAACTTGAACTGTTGAAGAGGAAATGTGCAATGGGTCCGTGGGAGAGTTGGCAGCTCTCTGATGAAGTGAAAACGAACGTGGATCAGTGAACTGTGTGGAACCTGCAGTAACAGATGGCATCCTAGGGGGTTGTTGCTGTGCTGAAGCCGGGGGCGGTAACTGATGTTTAGGACCGGGCTGCGAGGTTTTCATATACTCATTTTCAGCTTAGTTCAGACATAAGTACTATATTAGTTCATTTAAATAATATCAAATACATTTGGTACTTACCTGTGACTGTACTCTCATTACTGCCAATTTAAGCATCTGATCCCCAACAACACTTCTAATGTGCCGAACAAAAGCATCTTTGGAGATTTCATTGTTCTAGAATAGAGGAGAGAGTTTGAGATCAGAATAATTAGAAAAACGCACAATGCCTTGATAATGAAATTTGTATAGAGGACCCACCTTAAGTTTACCAAATAGAGTATTAAGCTGCATAGCTCTGTCTTTATCAAGCTGGGGCAATAAGACAGGCAGTAACAGGCCAAATGGTACCTGTTTACTACGATTCACCGGGTTGCTTGGCTGCTCCGTGATCATTGCCTGTTGACTACTCATCTTCTGAAGCTTTAAGTACTGAGATTCGCTATCGGGAGTGGATGTTATATCCTGCTCCTGTTTAGAGATGGGATTTTTTCCTGAAATTGGCATTCCAGTTGTTTCGGGAATCTGGAGGGGTTTTTGCTCTGCTTGCCCTGGTTGAAGATCACCTGGGGGTTGATTCTGGGGCAAAGAGAAGTGATCAAGTTCCTGTGAGGCATCACTTTTTTGTTGCATAGTCTCAGCAACAGGCCCTTGTTGCTTTAGCTCCATTTCATATGAATGCAGTTCTTGCTGTTGTCCAATTGTTTGGCCATGTTGCATTTGACTAGCTGTACTTTCATCCCCGTTAGCAGTATGGAACTGCTGTAATGAATGGCTAGAAGCATTATTGCTTCCTTGAGACAAAACGGCTGCATTATTCAGTTGCAAAAATTATGTCTATATCAGGAGTTCTGGCTAGCAAAACCCCAAGACAATTAACAAGACACTTTGGGCATGACAACTGAACAAACATTCCATAAAGTCAAACCCTGATTTAGATGGATGAAATGAACAATACATTCTTCAACAAAGAATAATACATACATAACATTCACTCCAAATCACTTCAGACATTTTATGATCAGATTGCCCAATTAATAAACGATGATGTAAATAGTAGCACAGGAATAGATGGACACACAGATGAGATAAACAAGGACATTTTGATTTTATTATTTATATCAACATGACAGGGGTATTCAAACATTAGATGTCTCCTAACATAGGTAAGAGAAGTGCCACTAGGATAAGAGCTAGCTGGTTGGAAATTTTGAATTAAACATCAGCTTATGCTTACTTAATCAATTCTTTAGAAAGGATGACTAAATTTTCCTAGAATATATACAAGACTGACATGGCGTATTCTGTTAAAATATAGTCTATGAATTAGACCAACAAAATATATGAACGATAATTTGGGAGATAAGACCTCCTAAGTTCGACTAAAATTCGAGTGGCATTGATGAAACTGACACTATTAGAAATTAGTGGAAAATGAGAATTCAAGTAACCAACCCCATTGGACAAGGCAAGGAAGATGAGGACAAACAGCATGGTTACTACGACGGTGAGGGGAACAATCCAATTTCCCTTGTAAACCATAGAAAGGAATGCAAGTTGCAAAATTTTCAAATAATATTAAATTTTGGCCTCCATATTATGGGATCTGTACAATAGATAAAATGGAAAGGGATCACATCCAGCATCGGGAAAAAAAAAAATTAAGTTTTTGCATCTAAACCACTCAAGGCGTCCAAATTGAAATACCAAAAGCTAAGTGACTATGAAAATTAATAAGATTCCAACCATGTGTAAGCGGGGTAATCAGCAAAGATCGATGATTAACGTGGATTTAAGGAGGATACCGGAGTCTGAATCAGACGGCTGGGAAGCAGACACATCCCCCTCTATGTCCCTATTCAGGGCAGCCTGGAAGGCCTCCACATCCGCCCCCGAATGCATGGTTTCATCCTTTGCATAATTTGGAAAGCAAAAAGCAAGGTTCAGAATTAGTATTCAAAGCTAAAGATTTATATTCAAAGCTACGGACGGATAAAGCGAGAGAACCTCATCGTCTTCAAGGAGCTTCTTCATAATGGATGGGTCCATGATGAGAAAGACACTGTTTTGCCCACGTCAAAGAATCAATTTTTTTTTCCACTTGCTACTGAACCCAATTGATCATGACCCACTTCAAGTTTATTAAATTCAAACCCACATACCATTAACGAAGAACCCCACCCCACATACCATTAACGAAGAACCCCACCCCACACCCCCCCCACCCCCCCCCCCCCAAAAAAAAAAAAAAAAACAAAACAGCCATCGTTTAATAAAATCAACGAAGAAAGAGAAGTAATGAAGCAATTGAATTAAAAAATCAATAAATTTACCTCTTCAATTGACTGAATCCTGACCTTTATAGCAGCTCTAGCATTAACTATAGAAGAAACTAGAAAGAAGAACAAAAGGAGGAGGGCTTCGTAATTCGGCTCACAGCCTCACCGGTCAGGAACTGAACAGAATAAATAAGGTAGACGAAGTAGTAATCGGGCAAAAGACAGAGACTACTGATTCAATTTATTCAATTCCATAAAATCAACCATGAAGAAGAAGAACGAGAAATTGAGAAGGGGAAATAGAGTGGGGATTATCACACGGCTGGGCTCGTTATGTGGGTGGGCTGGGTATGGAGTGGACTATGGGCTGTTGGGCTTAGTTTGACGGGTTGGCAAGAACGATATCAGGTTTGGGCCTAGTGTTAGGTATTTCTACGTTATCCATGCATCGAAACTAGAATCTCTCATTTATAAATACCTTTTTAAGTTAGTGTGTTTTCGAACAAATTTTAGTTAGCTCTCACTATTTGATCGAGAAGCCCATGAACTTGTAGTTACCTGCTTGGCCTAATGGATAAAAGTCAGCCCGACCCTCTGTGAGTCATAGGTCCATCCAGCCCGTTAGGTCGTGGGTTGGGCTTGGTGAGTACATATTTATCAGCCTTAAAGTACATTTTTTCCAAATAGATATCCCATTACATATTTATCAGCCATAAAAACCAATATAAATCCATTCTTGCTTAACATCGATCCAAAAACCAAGTTCTTTCAAATATCAAACACTTGAAGTAATTAATTCAAGGTTAGTTCCTTGCTATAAGTCATATTGATGACCATCTTTATTTGACCTTTAACCTTGGAAGTCGAAGAGTTTCCCATTAGTAGTTGATCCTTTTGGATCATTTCATGATAAGTTGTAAACATCTTCTTATCCGAGGAGGTATGGGGTGTAACTCTAGCGTCTACCCCACCATTTTGTGGTATTGCTTACCATGTTCACTTCAGATACCACACCTAAGTGGTTGAAATGAAATGGACCATTTAATAGCTTAGTCATATGAAATTTGTGGTATTACCTTTATTCTTGGTAGAACAACAGTTTGATGCCTTATGTCCAAGCTTATTAAAATTATAACACTTGCATTTGAACTCTCCATTATTTTTTGAGTTTCATTTAGTAGAGCCTTCCTCATGCTTCCCTTTTTTTCTTATTTCTTGGCCCATCTTCCACAACATGTGCCTTAACTATCATGGAGTTTCTATTAGTCTTCTTTTCAGAACCAAGGTTGTCTTCCTCAGTTCTTAATCTCAATTAGATCCTCAAGTCCTATATCTTAGCATTTATGCTTGAAATAAGTATTGAAATCTTTCCAAGAAAGTGGTAGTTTTTCAATGACATGCATTTGGAAACTCTCGTTTAGAACCATGTTTTCTGCCTCAATCTCATGGAGAATAAGTTGAACTTGGACCTAGTTGATAACCTTCTTGGAGTATACCATCTTGTAGTAAAGAAACTGACTGACTACAAATTTTTTCATGCCATCATATTCGATCTTGTACTTCTTCTCAAGTGACTTGTATAGGGTCTTGTCAGATTTGATTGGACTATATACATTGTATAAAGCATTGACCAATCCATTGAGTAAATAGTTTTTTGCGTAAGAATTCTGAATGATGCTATGCATATGCAGTAATCACCGTTTTTGTAGTAGAGTTATTTGTAGGAGCATCTTCCTTCGGGAATTCGGCCAACTCTTAAATTCTGTTTCATTAAACTTCTTAGGTTTCTCTCCATGAGAAGGGGAAGTAAGGATCACCATAGGCAATGCATGTGCCACACGATTTCCCTTATCCTTATTAGAACCATCAATGCTATAGTAACATCATCACTAATAATACTAGTCATTATTTTTCCTTCAATAACGAGGAAAAATGCACAACTCAATAAAATTCAAAAAGAGCTTATAAGAACCCCCAAAAAATTAAGATTCGTAAAACCAAAATATAACAATTACCAAAGAAATTTTTGCCTTAAGATTACTAAGATCGCCTTAAGATAGTTACAAAATTTTGAAAATATAAATATACTTTATATTCAAAATAAATTACAAAAAACAATCGAAGACACGTTTTATAAGCAGTCGAATCTAGAATTTTGTTCTATTTTCTTAAGAAGATTGCCTTCTTAAAGGTGCTTCAACGATTTTCTTCGCAAACGACTCCCATAATTGGATCGGGACAACATGTTGGCGAACACATCAACGTAGCCTTTCAACATTCAACCACCTTACCTTCTCCATTGATTCAAACCTAGCATTTTCAAAGAATTGCAGACTTAAAATCAACCCATTTCCCAAGGCTGAGTGTAGCTTCATCAATGGAACAACACTGTTGTATAGATCCTGGTCTCATCACCCTCAAGCTTCAAATACTTGAAGTCCCTCTCCATGTTCCACAAAGTTGTTTACTTCCTTGACTTCACTATTCCATCAAAGAAATTGGTTATAAAGTTTTCAACACCTTCCATTTTTTGAGCCTAAAAGACTTGTTGGGAACTGCATCTTTGCACATGACCCAATCTCCTTTCACCTCCTCCATCTTTGCATAAGTCAAAATGGCGCAGCTAAAATGGCAAATAAGTTAACAAGTATAATTTGTAAACGAGGGTTTGGTTTTCTAACTGAAAATTATGCAACTTCGTTTCATATATGGAGTGTTTCTCATTTTCTCGAGTAGGTAAGACAAAATAATTTATCAAGAAAACTGTTGAGGTCTGATAAGTCTTAAATTAAGTATCATTTTATACCTTTTATGTTTATCTTTTAATGTTTAAATTCCAAACAATTGAAAAAAAATAATAAATTTTGTGAGAATTGTGCAGAATTGGATTAATCTTATAATTACGATAATTTAGGCTAAAGAATCACCTCAATCAGAGTTATATTAAAGAAGTTATGATTGAATGAATTGAAGTCACTAAAAACCACCCATGAATTCAGTAGGGACCTATCGAATCCACAAAGACATCCCAAGGAACAGTATCGGCTAGCACTTACCAAAGCCCTGTGGCGCTGTTCGGCGCGCGTGTCCAGAGCTCCTTCTTCCCAAATCAGTCAGCATCCACCAAACGTCCCTTCTGCAGCCTAGCGCCTAGGACCCGAGTTGATTGCGCGTTGACCATCTTTTTCCAGCCGATTTTGACCAGCTGTTTTGCTGGCTAACCACCAAAACCTCTCATGAAGCTTAAATCTGAGTCTTTAGGCACATTTTAGGGTAATTTCAAGTTGTTTTCACACCTATTCTTCATATTGTATTATTTTCACTCATTTTACTTGTAGGAAAGGTTTTTAATTAGATTTCTTTTATATTTAGGAAACTTTTTCCTTTTAGAATTAAATTGTAAACTCCTATTTATTTGGAGATTAATTTTCTTCTATAAATAGAGAGGTTTAGGTTATTTGTAAGGAGTCGCTCATTATTTACACCAAAACTCTGCTTAACCAAATTCTCCTTTCCTTTTTAACCGAGATTTCTTTTATAAAAGTAAACTACTCCATCCTCCGTAATTCACCATCGTCCATTCACATATAACGCGTATTCCTAAGTGTCTCATCAAAAGTGTCGAACCACCTAACATCTATATGGCGTATTCCCTAAGATTCAAAGTGTAACTCAACTTCTTAACCCCGTAGTTTTCTCTTTGTACTTGAATATCGTGTTTATTGGATTGATCAATAATTTTATTATGCTTCTATATTTTATATTGATTTCAACGATTTTCCATGCTAAATTTTTGCTTAATGCTTGATTAGATATAAGACATATTCCCGAATCTAAATCATCAAAAGTGTATAAGGTGTATTCTCGAGCACATACTTAAGATAATATACATGTATTTCATTAAAGTAAGGTTTTGGAATTTCGTTGATTGTAGAAGTTGGTATAATTTATGAACGAGTTAGGTTTAAAGATGAGTTGATCATATAAATAATAAATTAGATTATATTAAATTAGATTAGGTTAATTAATCACGTAAGATAATAGAAACAATCAACTACTCCTAATTAATTAATCAAACAATAATCATACTTCGGTACCCTCAATCTCCGATTAAGAACAATCTCTACTTATCAATGCTATAATCTACAAACAAAAAATAATAATAATTTGCATATATTTTTATTAAGTCTTGAGTGTAACTTTGTGTTTATTTTAATGCATAATTTTAGTGTATCAAGTCCAAAAAGCAAAGTCTGCATCCTCACAATTCTAAATTTAACACAAAGCATTTTCAAAACTAAAACTAAACCTAAAAACAACTAGTTGTCTTCTATTTCATACTAACAAACTAACAACTTCCAGAAAATACGTTATAACAATCGAAAAAAACCCAATTCTCATATCTCATCAATAAACTCAACAAGATCGTCAACCTCCTGCTTTAAAGCATTGATTTTTTGCAGTTGGGAAGCAACCCGGTTCTCAATCTCCCTTCCTCCATACTTCTTCTCATAGCAATCCACAAGAGTAGAGTGTTTCACCATTAACCTTTCTTCCAAATCTTTCTCCTTCGCCACCAGCTCCTCCACCTGTATTTAAAAAAAAAAAAAAAAAAAAGCCAAACACGAAAATATGTACATCAATAGTGTGTTAACATACATGTGTACAAGGTATGAGGGAAAAAATTGTTCAGCAGTAGGTAGAAGAAAACACCAATCTAATGCTAACTTAAGGAAAGCTAATCTAATATTTGTGTTTTTTACTCGATACTTCATGTCGCATAAAACTTGATTTATTTAACCTAGTTGTGAATTCATTCATAGTTAATTGCAAATACAAGACCTTGGGGAGTATTTGTGCAGCCTGTTGAGACGATTGCAAGAATGCCAATAAGGGCTTCATCTCTTTCGAAAGCTCTTTCAATGAAGCATCAGCAGCTTTTCGAGCGGCTTTACACGCTTGGATTTCCCCTGTCCGCGAAAGATCACGTAACGACGCCTCAAGCTTATCATGAATCACGAGGCATCGGTCGATGATATTTCTGATCTGCTGAATCGTTGCTTGTACCTAGAACAAGAAACAGTGTAATAAGTGTTCTCTTATTGTGAATTATTTAAAAAGAGTATCAGACAAAAACCTACTTCATCCCACTGCAGTTTGGCCAAATAAGAAGCAGAAGACTTGGAGATGGACATGTCCACATGCATGTAGACAATTCCTCCAACAAAAAGGAAGAAAATTCCTGAAATCAACATGAAAGGTTCCCAAAGCATTGCAAGGCTGTTGAATTTGTAATAGACCTGCAAAAAAGAGTAAAATAAAACAATGCGAATTGAGGACAAACATAGCATATCCAGGTAAGTGAAAAATTAAAGGTCGACAAACTAAAAATGTCCAAGCAGATGCAACTCACTTTTGTTTTGTAGGAAAAACAAACAATGAAATTTTATATAAATTAAAAGCATAATGCACAAACAAAATCTACGAAATCTATAAGATAAAAGGTCTGAAAAGATCAGTTCTACAACATTTTTATTTTCACTACTGTTATTTACAATATATATATATATATATATATCCAATAAATGGATATGCTGATTAACTCTACATTATAATTACAAGAAACAGGGTCGGAAAAGCAAATAATTGGGCACCGAAAACAGAAAATATTTATCACTAAGGTGAAGCTGAAGGATGAAAAAATAAACATACACGAGTCTTACCACTTAAAAAATATCTGAGGCTCGAAAGAAACTATAAACTAAAAGCATTCTTCTCCTTTAAGAAAAATCCAAATCCTAAATATCATGTCTTGTTTTCTATAGACCGGAATAAATGCCTGCTGTTAAAAATTCTTATCAATATTAGAAACTAAAGTATCTGTAATATTATTACAATAATAAAGCAAGATGGAAAAACTATAAGTTCCTTATGTCGTATCCATTCCTGTTATTTGAAAGTAGGCAGCAATAGTACCTGAAATTTCTGATTATGCTCAGGCACAACATTAGTCTTTTCCAGTGCAACCACTGGTCTACCGACAAGATCCAAGTGGGAAAATTTTGTCTGAAAGAGGGGTAGACACATTTAATTAGAAAAAGATAAATCACTAAAAAAGAAAATGAAAAAATATACCTTTTTCAAAATAGACAAACGAAGAGAAAAATGAGAATTATAAAACGATTTACAAGAATGATAATATGATGACATAAAATATTAGCCTCTAATACCTCTTGCCATTGTTTTACAGGAAATGGAACAGATACAGATATATCTCTAGAACCCTCAGGTAGAACAACCTGCACTTTACAACAGTCACCAAATAAAAATTACAAAGAACAATAATTCTTACAACAGTTACCAAATAAAAATTACAAAGAACAATAATTCTTTTACATGACTCCAATTCATACTTTCAACAATTTCCAGGTATAAATAGATACGTCCTACAAATTAAAAGGAAGTTATATAAAAGAAACACAGCATGAACATCTGACAAGTAGAAAAGCCAACAGAGTTGATGAATAAAGGACTAAAGAACCTAAAATCAATATATCATCACAATACCTACCTTCACAATGAGTGTGTCAATGACCACCTCATTCATAGGGCAACCAAAAGAGATATCAATGAAGCGTTTTCCATCTGATTCAAACAGAAAATCATGAAGCGGTAAGCCATATCCAATGGTAAAAGCAGTTTTCCAACCACCAAACATAGGATATCTAGGTTCGATTTCCAGTTCTGTCTGCAATCATGCATAAAATTTGGGTAAAATCAGGAACAACTACTAATAACTAGGAATATTAGTTCACATCAGTTAAATTCTTACCTTCCTAGAATCACCCCATAGGTTAGATGTTGATACATTGCCTATGTCATCCCTGTAATAAACAGAATGAGCTCTTGGTGGCAATTTTGCGACAAGACGCTTAATGGCTGATGCACCTCTGATGTGAGGTCTAGCTTGATAATCAAGCCTGCGGAAGTAATGAGCACAAACTAAAATTAAGCTCCCTACTACCATAAAACCAATTGACCAAAAGAAGAGGAAAATAAAAGAAAGGACCTTGAAAATTCTCCCTTGCTTTGAGCACCTCCATGGACAAGCTTGTAATGCTCTGTCACTTGAATATTACCCCAGTGGGAAATCTCTATCTCTCGCACCAATTCTTCAGCAACAGCAAAGGGTTGATTGCTCTCAAAATGAACAACTATAGGTGAGTATGAAAAGGGAGGAAGATTCTCATAAGGACCATACTTGATCTCTGAACCAATATTCTTTGTATTTTCTATTCTTGTATAAGATTCAATCCTTGCATCAGGCAATTTAACACTGAGTGTTTGCACCTTGACTACATAAGGAGAGATATAATGTGCACTTTCCTGAAACACTAGGAGATGAATGTCAGCCTGAGTAATTTTCTCGGGCAATGGTTTCAATGCATGGGTGAAAACAGCCAAGACATCAAAAGTAAAGCTGTCTCCTTTGCCAAGATCCTTTGGCAAAGATACTGAATAGAAAATCAAAGGAGGCATGTTTTTAGGCTGAACAAGTTCCACAGGATAGCTAATACTAGATGCTTTCACTTTTCCTTTGCCTTCATTGGGAGTTGCTGTCAGATATGCCAAATGTTTTGCCTGACTCTCAGGAAAAGCCAACAAAATTCCTGAAACTAAATCACTTCCAGCATTCTCCACCTGCAGAGTGTCAATGGTAGGAGTAAGAGTCACCAATATGTACATCATACAAAAATGTCTTTTCTTACTCATTTTGTGAATGAGCATAACTTTCCATTTCATTCACCCGATAATACAAAATTTGAGAAACATGTTTCACTAGGTATGTTTGGATGAGGGAAAGAACATGGGATTCCATCCAATTCCCTTGTTTAGATTCATAAATATAAAGAAGTTTGAATTTCTTAAAAATAATAAAAATTTGAAATTTGGATGCCACAATATTTAACTTTCATTGTACTTTTATATTACCCAAACAAACAACTTCAAAAACTCTGGAAAATTGATTTCCGTTAATTTCAATTCTGTCATTTATAAATTCTTGGTAATGGGCAAAATCAATGGTGGCTATGAAAATGCTACTAATGGGTACCTTCAGTGTGGAAGCGATGCGCGCAATCTGCGATGTCAAATCAATCTGCAATCCACCAAAGATCAACAATAAGAGGGTCAATGTCGATTCAAACATGAACGAACGAATGAAGATGAGAGAAAAACGAAACATTTGTATATGAAACTACAACTGTCGATTCTGAATCATAAGAAATAGAAGTAGAGTAATAACAAATGAAGAGAAGAAAATAAAATGGGAAGCTGGAGATCTGGAACCACAATGATAGAACAAAGCATAAAAAGCCAATTCATGGAATGAGAGCATCAGACTTACCCGTCGATCAACCTTGGAGATGATCAGATCCGAGAGTACAGGTCGCCAAACAAGGGCAATAGCAAGTGCAAACACAAAGAGATCCAACCTCAAACCCATTGCTCGCGCTTCTGTCTCTAACACTCTCACCGATTAACTTCCTGCAAAGTGTAGAGCAATACCAATTCGCAGAGGCTTTGGATTTTCTTCCGCCCCCTAACGACGACGTATTCGATTTCTAGTAGGCACTAACTCACTGAGTCGCATTGTTTTTAGTAAAGCAAATCGCCATTAGTACTCTATACATTACATGAACTTTTAATGTCATAACTTCTCAAATATTACATTTTGGGTATCATAAACTTCCTTTAAATTTGATCACAAAAAAAAAAAAAAAAAAAACTTCCTGACTTTTTACCACGTTTCATCTATATCTTTATAAATACTCACTAATTGGTATTGTGTTTTATACCTCTCATTCAAACTGATTCTAAAAACTGAATTAGGGGGAAAGTAATCATATTACGTCACTTATCATACCAAATAAATAGATATAATATAGCTATTTTAATTATAAAATTATATAAAATAGTGTTGAACCATATCTACCAGACTACCAATCAGGCTCAATACGGCCCGCACCACTATAAACACACAATCCGCCGCCAGGCGATCAGCAAGCATGTCAAATGACAAGCCTGAGTCCATTTGGCAGGAAATGCAAGTAGGCAAGGCCGGTTGTCACTTAGCAGACAATGGCAAATAATGGACACCTCACAAGGCCCAAGTCATAACCATTCGACATGCATACTCGGCAGGCACGGTTGTCACATCTGGTCCGATCCATTGACACTATCTGCAACGCCTACCTGACATGACATGATATCTATTACCACCTGGCACACATCCTGAATCTGTGAGATACGTGACAACATCTCTTTAGGTAGCTTGAACCGTACTTTAACAGTGTTCAACCACCATAATCATTGCTCCAATAAATATCCCCTTAAACCCTCTCATAAATGTATTATTTCACATCAACTTCTCTCTCTAAAAACACACAAACCTAACTATTTTGTCTTTGTATTGTGATCTGCATATTAAGATCTCTATCTTGCTTATTAACTTAAGAATCAGAGTCCCTTAGGCTGATACTCCACCGATGTCTAGTGTTTTCTCTCTTTACCCCGTAAGTCAGGCTTAGCAGAAAGCGAACCAGCACCCATAATGAGTTTTATCATGTTAGGTCTCGTTTTAGATCAAATACAAATGACTAATTTATCTATAAATTCAATTTTAGAGTCATTTTTCAGTAGTCTCATATAAGACATGTCATAAATTAATGTAATTTATGAAAATAAATTATATTAAATGTCAATATAAAATATTTTAAAGAATTTAGAGTATTTAAATATAAAATTTGAAAATGTAAATATGATCGAAAATTTGAGTATATAATTGCATAATGCTGAGGATTAAAATGTAATATATCCTTTTTGTATGGTAACAAGAAAAGATAGCCCACCCACTTGACACTTGTTCAACTGTTACACAAGGAAGCCCAAGCCGAAGTGACTCATTTCACCATGGCACGTGCTGATGACATCGTGGCAATCAATGATTGGTAGGGCGAAGCAAAACGCAGACGTGCCGGCATGTTGAGATAGCGGGAGGGAGTTTGATAAATTGGTAAGAGGGGGAGTGTGACTTACTTGAGTTGTCTTCTACGCCATATCCAGATTCCAGTTAGGGTTTTGGATCTCGAATTTGGGATTCAGAGGCTCTAAAAATGGAAACGTCTCTGAGATATAGTGGAGACGCCAAAGCCTTAAGAATCCATGCCAAGGAGAAGCTCTCCCTCGACTCCAAAACCCTATTGCAGGTAGGTGCTCTTTTTTCCATGGATTCCCTATTTCATTTCATTTACAATTGCTCTCAATCGTTTACTTTCTTGATTGACCAATATTTTGATTATTGTTGAATTCTCGTCCATTTTCTTTTGTTTCAAACTTAAAACTTTATTGTTGGCATTGGAACACTAGAAATGCCTGGGATTCAGTTGGATTAAATGTTGATTTGAATGCTTGATACTTTTTTGTTTTACAGCTTCATGGAGAACTGGATACTAGAGTTGGACTTCCGACCTTTTTTAGAGCGGTTGTGAGGCGCTTCTACCCAGATGTACGTAATCTTCCAAAACCCAAATTTTACTTAGAGCAATTTCTATTTGCAGAAACAGAAGAAACAAGATTCTTTTTAGAGTAGTTTATAGGTTAGGCTAGGCTAATCGAACACCAATTTTGCCCCATACCAAACTTTGTTCATTAATTATTAATACTATACCTGGCAATGACAATGAGAATCAATTGTAGTTTTCAGCAAGTGTAGGACTGCAATATGATAAGCGCAGCAAACTGCGCTATACTATTCGTGGGAAGAAGTCATTCCCTGTGACAACAAATGGCCTGTTGAGCTTTAATGTTAAGGGAAAATGCGATCTTGACAAAGAATTTAGAGAGGTCGGTGCAAATAGCTTGTTGCTGTTTCAATTTCTGAAAAGACTTTTGATCTTTCTTTGATTATTTTAATGATGATGGCTCTAATTATTTCACAGAGAAGCCCTGCAGGAGCTGCTGAATTATCATGGAGCATTTTGAACTTTAAGAATGACCAAGATGTCAGGCTCAAATTTGGCTATGACTTGTTCAACAAGGTAATTAATGTTGCTTAGCAGCAATACCATTTACATTGTTGGAATCATTTCTTTTAAGATCATACGTCAAGCAATAGCTTCCATCTAACATTAATACATTATTTTTCTTTGCTTTGTAACATGATCTTACCGTTTTTAGCTTTGTTTTCCCCACTTCGAATTTTGAATGCCTGGATGAAATTTCGGAATTATTCTATCAAATCCAGTTCCACTTTTGAATCTTTTTATTGTACTTCGTAGATATTAAGGTCACATCAAATTTTCTTCTGTTTTCAACATTCCACTTTTTATTTATTGTTTTCCTCCTTTTTTTAGGTTCCATATATGCAGATCAGGGAAAACAATTGGACTCTGAATGCCGATGTTAATGGTAAATGGAACGTGAGGTTTGACTTGTGAGAAGGCGGAACTTCGACAGCTTATTATTGTAGGTCAGTTGTGTTACTGCAAAATGTGTTGTTACGTATTTTACTTACAATTGATTGAGAACCATTGTGGTAAACTAAAT
This sequence comes from Prinsepia uniflora, assembly GCA_032719365.1. Taxonomy (NCBI): domain Eukaryota; kingdom Viridiplantae; phylum Streptophyta; class Magnoliopsida; order Rosales; family Rosaceae; genus Prinsepia; species Prinsepia uniflora. Next base: position 589,514 of record CM064874.1, read on the forward strand.
TAGTTAAAAATGAAACCGCAACAATTCACAGTGCATTATTTGATGATTCTCTTCTCTTACGTTTTGGTGGAGATTCAATCTCGTTACAACTGTGGAGATTCAATCTCGTTACCAAACCATATTGGAGAGATACTTAAAATGTTAATCTCAGTTCTGATGCCCAACTCTTAAATCTTTAATTGCTGTCATGTTAATCTTAGGCCATAAAATTTCTTGTGCTCTAGTTTAATTGTTACTATCTGGTAGATTTTTTTGGTGAAACTTTCGAGTAGATTTAGATTGATGGATATATCTACGGTTCAAAACGGCGGCCGCTTATGCGCTTGAAGGTGAGAAACCGCCTTGCATAATGGCTAGACGTCTAGGGGGATTTGCATGTACATCCTTATATATATTTGGTTATATAAGTTCTTATATATATATATATAGTGCCGCTTATGCGCTTGAAGGTGAGAAACCGCCTTGCATAATGGCTAGACGTCTAGGGGGATTTGCATGTACATCCTTATATATATTTGGTTATATAAGTTCTTATATATATAGTTCTTATATATATATATAGTTATATAAGTTATTTTATTTATTAAATACTTAGTTAATAATATAAGTATTAATTAAAACAAAGATAATAATCTAAAAAACATAGAATGTTATATAATAAAATTAATAAAAAACTTACATTTTCAACGTTTATAATTCCTAACTCCATTTACTTATCGAGATAATTAGTTTTTGTTATGAAATTATTTGATAATATTCATTATATTATTAATTTGTTAAATTTTGTCTTACAAAAAAAAAATTGCCTAAGCACTAGGCCCTTATCGACTGCTTTAGGAGCGCCTTGCACCATTTTGAACATTGGATATATGTTTGGGATAATTGGGAGAAGGAAGGTTTGGTAGATGCTAGAGCCAACCAGGTGGTTACTGTGGAGATTGTGATTGCTGTTTGAAACCTACTTTCTACTGCCAGTAATGATTCATGCATATATGTTGCTGTGTATTGAATCCATTCATCACTATTAGAAACAAGTAGGCCCCCTTATCTAACGGTGACGATGATGAATGCTTTCAATACAATCATATATGTCGGTACGTATTGAATCCATTCGCCTTCGTCACCGCTATTAAAAACAAGTGGGAACGATAATCCGACGAAGGTGAGGGAGGTATTCAATATGTATCATTTTTCAAGGTAACATTGGGAAGGGAAAGTAGTAACATTCGAGGTAACATTTAGTAGGTATTGTTGTTGAGTTTGACTGTCAGGTTTTGATAAATTGTTTGAGAGGTAACATTGGGAAAGGAAAGTCGGAGATCTATCCCATTCTTTCAAGGATCTGAGAATTATGCAGGTGTTTTGAGTCAATATCCTTCTTTTGGATACCTCGATCTGCTAATAGGGTCGCTGATGCTTTAGCTCTACAAGCTCGACGGAGTATGTGCAGGGAAGTCTAGGATGATCAACCTTTATCTTTTTTAGTGTTTGTATTAAATAATGACGGGCTTCCATGCCCTTCTGGTTAGATTCTTTTCTTTTGGGCTTAATGGAGTGGATATTAATGCTTGTCACATATCTTTACTCTAGTAGGCTTCTCTGGTAGGTGTTGATGTTGTCTCTTGTTCTATTCGAGTGGCTATTGCCTTCTTAATGCATGGACTTTTCTGATTAAAAAAGCGAAAGAAGAAATTTTTCTTGACCATTGATCAATATTTTAGTTGTTTAACCGAATCAAGACTGCCCGACGTAAAATTTTCTCTGAACTATTTCCGGTACTAACACTAAAGTTTTCATCGAGGATCCACTATGATTTAATTTGATGCGATGGATCGATGGCATTGGTCATTGTCCACTTCCCTAAACCGAGGATAGTGGAGGCGGGTTGTCTCATACATATATAAAACAAACATAATGTTTGGTTCATTACATGTGCGCAATACTGCACCATCCTTCCTTTGTACCATTCACTTTATACACAATATAAAAGTGTGACATTGATTACTACATTATATTGCTGGAGATTCGAGATAAAAATTGGAAAATAAGAATTATATTGTACATATTGAATTATTAAGTATTTAGGTGTGTCAATTAAATGCACATAATATTATAAATATTATAATTAAATGCACGGTATAATTAATTTGAATAAAAAAATATATAAATAATATTATTCGTTCAAATAAAAAAAATTAAAGAATCTCATTTTTATTAGTGAGGACACATATATTGTCCAAAAAAATTAAGGAATTTCATTTAATTATAATATTTATGTCAAGTAGGTCGAGTTCAGTTTATTCTAGCGTTGATTTATAGACAATTGGTCTCAAGTTTGAATCTCGATAATATATTATATGAAAAATTTATAAAATTCTTCATTCCCTTTAATCAAAATTATAATATTTATTCTAATAAATAAACATGTATTATCAAATTAATTGAAGTAATGATGAATCTTATTGATATTACTTATTAGTAAGAACTTAAGTATTATCTTTTACTTTTTGAAAAATACTTACATCCTACCATGATGATATATGCTCGTATCATTTTTTCAATTTATCAAATTATTTTTGTACACATTTTATAATCAAAATTATTTATTCACTAAATCATAATATCAAGATCACCATGGTAAAAAAATCAATAAGATTAAATATTATTTAGTTATTCGTATATATCAAATAAATTAATAATTTCTTGTAAGAATTAAGATTTTCGTAATAAAACGTCAATTTAATTGATATATATAACTAACTAAATGATTTTCAATTTAATTAATTTAATTAACTTTTTACAGAAATAATTATAATAATTAATAAAAAAATTGGTAAATAGAAATGATAATAGGAGAAGATTATTAGGATGCATTATCTTTATTTTTGTAAGGAGGTAGGTCCGACAAGTTGACAAGGACGAATCCCTCAACTGATTATTTACTATAAAAACGTTTTTCACGCTCTTTCCCAACTACCAAAACCCAATTTACTTACTCGAACTCACTCACTCACCTATTCCCTCTCTCTCTCTCTCTCTCTCTCTCTCTCTCTCTAACCAAATTCACGTTCACATGACATGACTCGTCCTTTGAGGCAATTAGGCGCCGACTTCAACCCTTCCTCAATGTTTCCCGAACCGGCCGACGATGAACACTTAGCCACCGGCTCCGACTCCGCCTTAGTCCTCTTTGCCCTCTTCTGCGCTCTCGTCTGCCTCCTCGGCCTCGTCGTCGCAGGTCGCTGCGTCTGGCTTCGCCGCCTAACAACCGCCGCCCCATCTACTTCTTCTCCTCCTCCTCTTCCTCCGCCGCCGCCAAACAAGGGGTTAAAGAAGAAGGTCCTACGTTCTCTTCCCAAACTCACTTACAGCGAGGAATGCACTTCCAAGTTCACCGAGTGCGCCATCTGCCTCGCAGAGTTCGCTGCCGGGGACGAGATCCGGGAGCTGCCGAAGTGTGGCCACGGCTTTCACGTGGCGTGCATCGACGAGTGGCTCCGATCGCACTCCTCCTGCCCCTCCTGCCGTCAGATTCCGGAGTTGTCGATTAAGTGCCACAAGTGCGGTGGTTGCTCGTAATTATGACTCGTCCACTCCCAATTACATGGAGGATTGCCACATACGAATTACAATTCATTTTTTTTTTTTTCAATTTGTTAATTTAATATCTCAGTTATCACTCCAATTTATTGTTAGAAAAAAAAAAAAAATCATATCTACTCACGTCACCACTTTCAGTGATGAATCAGTTTACCAAAATTCAATGAAACCTAGTAGGAAAGCCTTGAGATCTAGGACGCCAACAAACAATTGGGGCTGGCCGGCTGGGCAATCTTGCTAAAAATTCAATCCAAACCGGTTTGGTTGGTTCCATTTTTGGCTCTGGGTTTGATGACCCGTCAATTCTTCAACCCGACCCGAGTTAATTTCGAACACACACGTGTATATATATATACACATACGATTTTTTTCCTTAGCTGTCCATTTTTTTTTATCTGAAATTTTCCTTAGCTGTCTAAGGGCACCTATTTGGGACTTAGGCCACCCACAGTGGGAGATGATACCAGTAATGTAGCCCTTATGATGTGAATCAAAATGGGCTTCATCCACCCCAAGCCTCACCAGGGGCTTTTTTTGGAAGACTATGAAAATCAAGCTTTCAATTTAGCCTCACCAGCGTTTTTGTAAGTTTAACTAACCTTCAATATATAACTATAAAAACTAACAGTCATTTCTTAGTTTTAGCCGGGTCTGTAATTCGGGTTTTCCAATCCGACGTAATCTTTTTCTTTTTACGTCCAATTTTCACGAATTAATAGCGCATCTTCATCGTTTTAATCACAGAAAATGATCCGTGAACTCAAAATAAGAAAAAATATCGAAATTTCGGTCAATATCTTTCCCCCCTTTCTTATATGTGCCACCGGTCCAAATTACCGAAATTTCACCGAAATATACCGATATTTTCGTCCATGGTTTCTATATAACCCCCAATTTCTAATTCCTTTTCTAGAAATATGAAGAAAAAAAAATCTAAACTTCACAACACTCATAATATTCTCAATATTTTTCTTATTTTCTTAAAATTGTGATGATAAATTTTTTAGTTTCACATTTCTTCGATCCATTGTTAAAAATCATCGCCAGAAATGAATTTCAATATTGAAGAAGATGTAATTCTACAACGAACTTATAATTATTGAAGATGTTGCAATTGACAATTCACAATCCAATAAAACTATGTTGGGCCTACTCAACAACAATTCATTGAATTCTTTCCAAAATCATCCGGTACAATTCATAATTTCATACGCTCATCAACTATACGCTCATCGACTCATCAAGGTATCAACTTAGAACGGGATATCGGGTTACAAATCGAGATATTAGACGACGACTTGAGATATTGAATGACGGCCCAAGATATTGGGCGATGACCCATGATATTGGGCTACGACATGGGATTATCGGCTTGGCGGTGAACCTTGAATATTGAGCTACGACCTGCGATTGTTGGCTTCAGCCAGATTTATAAGAGAACTTTCCTGGTAAGTGTCATGCACAATGCAGTTATATAAATCTTAATATACATGCATGGATTTCTAACAAATGAGGTTTACAGTTATATAGCATATGTATAGAACAATGTTTCCTCAAAATATTGTTCTTACACTTTCCCATTTCCGATTCAACTTTTCATTTCCCACCGTCGTTGCTTTCTTCTAAGCTGGCTTTCATTTCGACTAACTTCTGTTCTTCGTCCGTCCCCTGTGCTTTAACCTGATTCACAACCTTAGGCTTGTTGCTTGTAGACTGCTGATACATAACACCACCGAGCATACATATCAATAGGCCCACCGTACCGACAAAGGTTGAATGCTTATCCCAAATAACCAGATTAATCACAACAGTCAGTAGTTTATTCACTATACCAAGAACAGTAAACCCAGTTGCTGATATTGCCTTTCGGCAAGAAAACCCAAAGAAAGAGATGGATACACCAAATAAACACGACAAACCCACTGGCAAAAGCACCTCAAAAGAATACCAATCTGATTCCTCCGAGATTTCATGCTTGATCTTCTTCAATTCACCCATTACAAGTAGTTCCAATGGAAACAGTAGAAGAGCCTCAAGATTGTTGTATAGTACAAGACCCCATGTATTGAGTCCAATGGTCATTACCACATGCTTTATGTAGACAAAATCTATAGACATGCTTATCAAGTAAGCTAGAGCCCAACTATAAGCCGTGACTGTAAACTGGTAATCTGTTAGCACAAAAACCACGCTTCCCCCAAAAATAGTGATAAGTGAGGCCCATGTCCTCATTGATGGCCATGGCTGATGCAAGAAGAGGGTCTCTCCTATTGCAACAAAGATTGGAACAACTGAACGAAAGACAATGAAAGTGTCAACATTAGCATGGAGAAGGAGCTCACTGTTGGTGAAGAGAGAGAGGTAGAATATAATTGCTGCTGGTAGGAAGCGCCACATAGTAAGAAGGTCAAGCGAATCATGTTCTACCAATTTAAGCCATCCACAAGCAAGGACCCCCATAGCACTTGTAAAATACTGTAAAGCGGTTAGTGCCCCAGGATAAGGAAATTTCACGACAGCCCATTTGTTGATAATGGAAAGCAATGAGGCAGATAAGCAGTAACCAGCGGCTAGACCATAGACTGAGATTTGCTGGAGTAGAATGCTATACCAGTTTGGCTGGATATTGCCAAAGGGAGTAGCAAAACTTGAACTACTCTGGGCTTGATGGGCCTGACCAACTTGAGGATTCTCCACACCACTATTATAAGACACCTATACCACGATAAAAAAAAAAATTGTTAGCAACCAAGAAAAGCAAAACAGGGAATATGATCGGGGTGGCAGGGGTGCATAAACTTTGTGAATAATTTACTCAAAAACAAAAGCTTAACCAAAAACTCAGGCAAGAAAAGCAACACCTTTCTCATGGTCACTTCAGCTTCATCCGTCTTCCCAGCTTCACCAAGGGCATCCACTTGTTTGAGCAACTTCTGCGACTTTTCCTCCACAACAGACAAAGGTTCGGAATTTTCAGTTGACAGTGAACGTGGCGATGCAGGTTCCACCTCCTCATGATGCCGTTCTCGCTCACGCCTTACTCTTCTATCCAAATCCATCACCTGCAATCCAAGGTGAACAGAAAAAATAAATATATGTGAATATTTCGAGAACATAAAGCCAAATGCCAAGGAGTGCAGCTTACCAATGTCTCACAAAACTGAGCAAGTTCAGATTCAAACTTGGGCACATAGACATCATGCTGTGGGGACTTCTCAAAACTAAAATCACCAACATAACAAAAAGAAACACAATAAGAAAGTATAACCTCAACCCATAAATAGTTAAAAGGAAAACTGAACAAAAAAAGGGAAGCCCTGAATGGAAAATAAGAAGCAGCAGGTTATGAATTATCTGATGTAATGCAAACAGTAAGTTCTTGATTTCTGAAAAGGAAGAAAGTGAATTTAATGACTTAAGATGATCATCTTCTTTTAAAAAGATAATCTAGATACTCGTACGAAAGCTGAATTACAGCATCAATATATGCCTTTTCCATAAAGTACAAGAGAATTATTCATCGACCGTATATAGGTAAGCAACATGGAAAAAGCAAACGAGTAAATAAGCTTGCAAAGCGTTCAAGTTCCAATAACAGAACTCCTTTAGGGTATGTTTGGATGAGGAACTTCAAAGTACAAAGAAATTATGCTATATTACTAAGAGATTATACGTAACTAGTTAAGTAACTAGGAAGGGAGCACATGCACATGAGCATAACAAAACCACTATACAAGGGATTTCCAAAGTAAACAATCAATATGTATTGAATCTGATCATTTTGAAATCCCTTGGTAGGTTGAAGTTCCTCATTTTTTACTAATTAAGCTTAAATCCTTGGTACTTGGAAGTTCCTCATCAAAACATAGCCTTAAAGAAAAAATACAGACAGTACATCATGATATGTGATTTATCAACAAGAAACCATTCTACTAAACTAACTTGCTGTCATGGAATGGAGAAGAATCCTACCGAAAAAGGTAGTGAGCTCCTGAAACAAAGATAATAATAAAAATAATAAAAGAAGCAGTAGCTTAGATTACAATCGTTGGTTGGCATATTGTGACATAGAAGTTTCATTCCACACATATGAAGCAGCCAATTATTCATAAAATTAAGAGCAGTAGTTTAGAATACAAGGGTTGGCAAGTTGCAGAGACGGATCTATTAAGAGGCAAGGGTGGTCAATTGATCACCCCAACTCCTGAAAACCTCCATTAAAGCTTCCATCTTCAAGCGAAAAACATCTAACATCTTGCCCTCCAAGTGCTTCAATAAGTAATTGCTTACCTTTGTGTCCCCTATAACTCCCCCTTGCTTTTGCGCTGAGTTCTGCTCGCCCACTGCCTCCGCGCTCCACCTTTGAGGCAATTACACCGATGAGCTAACTGTCAAAAAAATGAAAAACCTGACAGCTGAGTAGAGAAATCGATCAGATGAACCGGAGAAACGGATGCCCTTCGCGGCTGCAGGTGAATTCGATGCCGGCGAAATCGCGAGAACGATGATAAGATAGGGAGTGATGATGTCATGTGGAGGCTAGGGTTGCCGCTCTTAAACCTCAACAGTCGACTCGGTCTTCGAAAGCTGGTTCGGGTCTAACTTTGGGTTGTAAGCACGATTTTAGCATCCCGTTCATTTTAACGATTTTTATTATTTTTTTATTTTTTATTATTGGGAAAGTGAGAATTTTATGTCATTGAAATTCGAATTTACGACTAAATGTATGATTCAACTCAATATGTTAGTACATCACAATACACATTTATATCATATGAATCAAAAAAAATATCTTCTCATATTAACAAAATTGATTAATATTAACAAAGTTGATTAATAGGAATAAGTTAATTTAATGCTTATCAATTATCATTTAGAATGATTTCATTTGAACACATAATACACATTAATTGATCATTTTATTTAATTCACTTATATGCCATTTTAAAACTAATACATATAGAATTTAATTTATTTTATTGACATGTCATACCGTATTAAGTGTCACGTCAAATGTGGCCAGTTATTATGGTCGAATATTATAAGTCAACTATTATTTAAGGCATTCCTTGAATAGCTGAAAATATTGAGTTTGAGCTCATATTTAGTTGGATCATGAATATGTCAGATCCAAAACTTGAAATTGATGTTTCGATATAATTCAGATGTAGTAAGTATATTTTTTTACTAACCACTTTATTATGTGGTGCATCTATCGGTTGGTGAATTTGGGTTTGTTATTTTCTTACTAACCACTTAAAATAAAAATTCATTAATTATAAATATATAAAAAAAAAAGAAAAGTTCAAAGTTCGAAATTCACTAATAAGTAGGAGTTGGGAATGAAATTATTAAAAAATTGGGGCCGAGTGGAATAATACAAAAAACCCGAGGGCCCGTGTTGTGTGAATTTGAGTTTGTTATTTTCACTCGCAGAATCGAACTCCTTAATCTCATTTTCAATTTCGTTGATGAACTCAGACTCAATTCAAGTGCACTTCTTTTTCACTGATTCGCTAATCTTATCAATGGTTTCCACTTTCAATGCAATTTCGCCTCACAAAAAGTAACCTTTTCAAAACCCTAAGGCTGTCCTGATTCATTTTCAGGTATGAAATTGAAGCTCTCACTCATCCTCTAATCTTAACTAATGGCTACCATTTCCACTCTCCAGTTTCAATTCCTTTCCTTTCAGGTATGTTTCTGAATTTCTTATCGTTTTCTTAAATCATTTGCAATTTGCAACGAATTGACATAATTTTAAGGATTAATTTCTCACGGATTTAATTTTGGGACTGAATTCTGATTCCTAGCACTCAATTTGGGTCCCAAACTCGAAGCACCGGACCCTTTCACTCGTACTCAAGCTTAGACCCGAATTCGGGTCGAGAAATGAGCCGCTCAGCTGGGCTCGACGACTGAAGTCCAGTCAGAGGTTTCTACTGAGAGCCATTGACGGCTCGGTGAGCCCTTCTGGTGAAGACCACAATGGGCGTAATGATGAGGTGGTGAAGAATGAGAACAAGAATATCATAAATCTCAAAGACCCAGTTGAAAAACTGCACGGAATGATCAGCTCCTTCACTCCTTTCGTCTTCACGGTAACATTCTCATGATCAATATAGGAGTTTCTGTTGTAGGAATGTTGAGACAGTACTTAAAAAAAAATAAAAAAATTATTGTGCTGGGTTTGTATCATTGTGTGGCATGACTGATTTGAACTTTCTTTTGGGAATAACTATCAGATTCGACAACGAGTGGGATCCAGTTTGTCAATTGGTTTATGTTTTGCAACTGCATTTTTGGTTGTTTGTGTGAAAGTGTATATGGTTAGGAAATCAAAGTACACTCGTCCCGGCTCTGTAGCTGATCTTGTTCGACGGGGCCAGCTTAGATCGGATAGAAGAGGCATGTATGATTTCAACCCTTTATCACTTTGTTCTCATTGTCTTTGTATAATCTTGTTAGGAAGATAGCTTCTCGCAGACGTTTGGTGATCGTTCCAATCCTTTTTCACAGTTCAAAGCCTCTCAAGTATGATGACCCGTTCAATAATCCACTGGTAAAGATTGGTAAAGGCAATTCAACTGTAGAGATGTGTGGAAAGGTTTATCGCCTTGCCCCAGTTACCCTTACGAAAGAGCAGCAAGCTGTCCATCAGAAAAGGAGGTCACGGGCTTACCAGTGGAAGAGACCGACAGTATTCCTGAAGGAAGGGGACTCGATACCTGCTGATGTCGACCCTGATACAGTCAGATGGATTCCTGCCAATCATCCTTTTGCATCAGCTGCTGGTGACATCGACGAAGAGTTGGCACAAAACAATGTGTATCAAAAACATGGTGTTCCGTCTCGAATTCAAGCTGAGCATGAAGCATTACAGAGGGTGAGGATAATTGTGATACATCACAGTTACCAATAGAAAGGCTTAGGAATCTCCATGGCTCCCCAAATATTACTGATGCTCTACTTATAACAATTTTTTGTGTTTTTTTCTTCTGTAGGAGCAAGAGCTGAACAGGTTAGCGATGGACTCTAGCAATGCTAGTGATTTCACAAACGCATTGAGGTCAGTCCCCAAATCACCTGAGCACAGGGAAGAAAGCCCCAGCGATAATGAAGCTGGTAACTCCAAGCCACCATCAGAACGTGCCCCAACTTCCCTTAGGACGGTGTCACCCTCTGAGGAAACTCATGACTGATTATGACCATGGATTCTATTCCACCATTTTCGTCTGTCGATCTATTCAACTTCGATGTGCAGATATGGAATTAAAATTGCAACTTGAAGTTTTGAAATATGATGATGCTAGCTACCTGAGAGTTGAGAGATATCTGGTTTGAAGTTGAGGTTGGACTGTATATAGAAATATGGTTTTGTTCCATCTCTTAAATATACTAGATGTAGATCACAGTCTAATACTCTAGAATTGAATCATCTGTCTGTTTGTTGGTGTTAACTAACATTAGAATGGTTCTTTCTTGTATTACTTTTTTTATTTATCAAATTATTTTTGTATAATTATATTCGTTCATTCTTTAAATTATCATTTTATGATAATAACCATAAAAATTAATAATGTTAAAATCCGTTTAGTCATTCGTATATATCAACTAAATGAACGGTTCGTTGTGAGAATTTTATTTTTTTTTATAAAAATCGGTGATTTATTTGATATTAAAATGGGACAAAAATAAAAGAGTAGTGCAAGGATGTACTATTAAGGTGTGATACAAGAATAATCTATATTTAATTAAGAACATGGGCAATGGCAGAGCAACTAAGGGACTCCAATTTTTTTTTTTTTTTTTATATTTGGATCTTTTTATGCATAATTTTCTTACTTTCTCTTACAACTTTTTACCACATTTTGTATGTATTAAAAAAAACACTAGTTTATACACACTAATTTACCATGTAAATATTAAAATTTCAAAAAATTTCTTTTTATTCCTTATTTGCATCTTTTGCTATTTTTTTAAAAAAATTTCTAACTAGGAACATTCCTAAAATGCATTTACTCCTTATTTTTAAAGGGTTATTTTTTAAACTTATATTTTTTTTTCATTTTTAAATGTTTACGATTATAATGAAACTTATAAACTTTCTTAAGTTATTGTTTTATCAAATTTAATTTAGAAATATATAACGTTCCACGACTCACATTGTGTACATGACTTATATAAATAAATAGAATAGAAAAAAGGTTGTGACACAATTTTATTTTTAGAAAGTGCAAGAAATGGCCTTAAAAAAATTTTAAAACGTGAAATTTTGTATAACCATTCTCGTAAATTTGTGATAACTATAAATAAAAATATAATCAATTAATAGTATTTCTATACAGAAAAAAAAAATGGTTTTTGTATAAATAAAAAAGGGTATTTGTATATAAAAAAAATAATAGGTCTTATAATGTTAATTTCTAACTACGACAGTGACATACGTATTAGATGTCTTCATATGCCATGGTGAATGTTTCATCCATCTCTGCTAAGCTTTTTAGTATAATGATCACTCCATTTAATGTATTTTATGGATAGCTGTTTAGAACATATAAATGCAGTACAATGAACAAAATCCGGATTGCAGGAGGAGGTGGAGGAACTGGAAAGCTCAGTTACTCATGAGTTACTTTTGGGGGTAGCAGCTTGTCTTGTTCCAACAGAGAAGAATTCAGTAATGACTTCAAGCGGCATGCCTTTGGTTTCTGGAACCTTGAAGAAGATGAACACAAAAGAAATGGCACAAACAACTGCATAAATCCCAAAGACACCGGCTAGGCCAATGGAACTAAGCATCACAGGCAGCGAGTAGGTCACGATAATATCTCCGATCCAGTAGACCAGAGCGCAAATGGCAATGCAGAGGCCGCGCACCCTAGTGGGGAAGATCTCAGAGCAGAGGATATTTGGAATCGGGCCATAGGCCGCGACGAAGGTGCAGAAATAGACCACAACACAAATGGTAGACAATGCAGCATGAAGAACTGAACCCAATGTCACAAGGTTGGAAATCACAAGAATGACGAGTGATACTATCAACACAGGAATTGTAGTCAGTAGCAGCATCCTGCAATATTATTCACTCACTCTTATTAGTAAAGTAGATTAGAAAAATTATAAAGAACGGAAGTAGATGGGGAAAATTTGAATTTTGAATGGATTACCTTCTACCAGAGATATCCATGAGCTTCATGGCTACAGCTATACAAGGAAGCATCAACAAAGTGGTGACTGCGCTTATGAGGATGGATGCCGACTGAGAACCGATACCCAAGTTTGTAAGAAGAACTTCAACACCTGCCTGTTCAAGAATTTGAGGCGTGTAGTAGAGAACCCCGTTTATGCCAGAGAACTGCGCAACAAATTTTAACAAGTCATCACTCTTTATTCTCTAGTCTCTATCCTGATGGCTAAGGAATACCATATCAGATGGAAACTAAAATCAATACTCTGTGTGGTATCTAGTACCTGTTGAAGAAGCTGGATTCCGATTCCAACAAACAATGCATGCTTAACCCCTGGTTCAAGTAGAGCAGCCCAGATGGGTCCCTTTGAAGCTGTTTCAGATGGATGAAGCATTGCGGGTCCAACAGGATGCTGATCGATAAGCTGCTGTGAATAAAGAGCAGGCTGACTTACCAGAGCAGCTGCCTGGATAAACTCACCTTCTTCAGGAACATCAGCACCAGGAAGTGACACGAGTGATCCATGACGTGAACTGGGGACTCCCTCCTGGTGCAAATATACCCTTTTAAATCCTCCTTCCATGCTACCGTCCCCCCTGCCTTCTTTCTCAGACCACTTCCATGCCAACTGCCACCCACCACCAATGCCTGTGCTGCCAACTGTCTCTCCTCCGCCTTGCATGAGACTGCTGTGCCGCCTCATGCTTAGAATACTACCATGGGATGCAGGAGGCACTGTATCCTTTTCCATACTTGTTGTCTGGCGTGAAATCAACGGACTATGCAGATTCTCATCTGAATCTCCTCCAGCATCAGATGCATATCCTTCGCCTTCCCTATGTAGGCTCTCTTCATCCCATTGCTCAGTTTTAGCCCGAGGATCTGCTGCTGTGCTGAACATGCTTCCAAAATTAGGGAAAAGCATACTTCGGGCACTCGCAGTCTCTGGGAACTTCTCATGGACACTACCAAAGAGAGTGACAAGAGGGTCCATTAGAGGCATGCCCTGGTTTACCAAGCTTCCTTGTCGAGACACAAGACTAATAAGAGAACCTTGTCCAGTGACAGGTCTGGCAACCCAAGAGAGGCCTTGTTCAGGCCCATATAACCTGATTTTTCCTTTGTCAATATCTGCTGCTTCATGACCATCAGCAAGTTCATCGTCTGGACCTATTATGTACTCTTCTATGCTTGTTTCACCCCCGACTCCAAGACCTTCAACCAGCAAGGCCATTTCACCTACATTATGATATACAAATACAATCATGCATTACATTAGTATCAAGTCCCTAGATTTCTTACTAAATAAAAGGAAATCAATAGCAAGCAACAAACCAGAAACGTCTTCAGTGCCACGCAACCTCTGGAGAACCCTCTTCGCCTCAAGCATCCTGCCCTTACTCACAAGCCATCGAGGAGATTCAGGCAAGTAAAATACTGTCAATGCAAAATAGATGACAGAGGGAATGGATAGAATCCCAAGCATCAGTTTCCAGCTTGGTGAGTCCAACAGTGACATCCCAAAGACCATACAGTAGGATAAAAACATGCCTCCTGAACCAAGGAACTGTGGAAGAGTATTCAATGAGCCCCTTATATCAGATGGGGCAGTTTCTGATATGTAGAGGGGGACGAGAGTCACTGCTAGACCAATACCTAATCCATCTAACAGTCTTGCTATACACAATACATACACATTGGGTGACCACAACATTACCAAACCACTCACAAAATAAAGGATTGATGAGGCTATCAACATTGGGCGGCGACCAAACCAATCTGATATGGCTCCTGAGCATGTGGTGACGGCTGTTGCTCCAATAAGGGACATGGCCACCACAAGCCCTTCTACAGAGCTTCCCAAATCCAAATCATCCGTTATGTAAACAATCGCCCCTGAAGCGAGGAGTCACCACATACAACCAATTAATAACGACCAGTTAACCGGGGAGGACAAAATATCAAATTCACAAAACAAAAACCAGATGCATGTACAATTGCACGTAGTACATAGTACAAAAAGGAATAGCATTTAGGAAACAACGTCCCTCAATTACTTAAAAACAAGTTCAAGGCAAGAGAAATGTGTACCGGCAATTGTAGCATTATCCCATCCTTGGAGAAAGTTACCGATTGTTGCAGCAAGGGCCACCAGCACTGCTCCATTCATCTTTTCACCAATCAATTCCTCGAAATTAATTGATTATAAATGAATGAATGAGACCCCCAATCTCAATCCCAACCTCTGAAATCGAATCTCAATCCCAAACAAACCTGCTGAAAGATACAAAATGAGAGAATAAAGAATTGAATCAATTCAGTCTATTCCAGAGATGCACTTCACCCAACAAGCTGCCCAAAAGCTATAAAACTACAAAAATACAGAAAAGATACCAACTTTCAAAATGAGATCCATCCTTCAGAGTACTGCTTACCTCTTTGAAGTGTTGGTGTTGACACACAGAGACTGAGAGAAGCTGTGTAAATTGTAATCTGCCTTTCCTGCTTCCACCATAAATATCTTAGTAAAAATGGAATCTTTGGTATAGAGAGAAATACAGCCCAGTTTTTAGTAAATAATTGCCCACATTAAGATCCAGTGACCCCCTTAAGAGAAAAAAGAAAAAAAACTCAATCCAGATCGTACCGCAAGTTTAAGCTGCTTGCTTTTTTCAACAACCCTTCAAACATTCAACATTCGTCGAACTCTACCAGTAGTACCTGTCATCAGTCATCCACTACTCCACTCACATAAACTCACACTCACACTCACACTCCTCAGCTTGATCTCCGAATATCTCTGAATTCTCTACGCCAATTCATGTTAAAGCCTGTTATTTTTTTACAACAAATCACCAAACCCAACCAGCTGAATCCATCAAAACAAGAGAAGTATCGTAAAGCACCTCCATTCTAATCGCAAGGCTGAAAAGGGAAGAGTTATCGTAATACCAACAACTGCCAGTTCCCTTTGGAAGAAAAACGAGTAAGTTTTGAATGGACCCTCCGAAAGGTAGATATCCAACCTATGCCAGTTCTGTTTTTTTTCTTTAAACTTTGTCGTCATGTCAATGATTGAAAGCTACCGTTATCTTCTTCTGCTTATGTTTTTTTTTTTTCCGTTAATATTATTCACCCGTTAATATTAATCAGCATATATTTTAGTTTTGTTTTGGGACATTTCTCTTTCCCTCCCCTTTACGCCTTTCCAGTTTCCAGGCTTTTTTTTTTTAAATAAAAAAACAAAACAAAAAAGACAAAAGACATAAATACATATTCTTCTCCGATGCTTCATTTTCTTCTCCGATGCTTTTGGAATCAGAAATCAATGAGGACCTTTTGTCGGCCAGTTTGAAGGGGGACAGTCGGACAGATGCAAAAAAAACAAAACACATAAATACATATTGAAAAAGAAAAATAGAATACAAATAAAAATACAAATACATAGGAATAAAAATGATTAATTAATTAAGGAAGTAGGTCGGTCCGGCACCTTCTAAAGTCCGACGTAAATATAAAATTGTGGAAACTGGAAAGTATAATGAATGATTTATTACGACTTTCGCATTTTTATTTTTCATAAAAAAATAATATATATGTATTTTGAAGATATAATCTCATTGATATTTAATATAATATCACACAATAAATTTAATAAACAAATACTTCAATAACATATTTCGAAACATTACTCTTATCGTAATAAATATTTAAAATTTTAAGAACACAACCCATATGATATCGACATTTAAAATTGATTCACTTTTTATATAGGTTTATTTTTTGATGCTTTGGTCTAACTACTAATCTAAATGGTGGCGGCCTAACTTGTCTAGGCGATGTTTAAGCACTCGAAGGTGAAAAATCTCTCCACATATTTATTGAATTTTGTCTTGAAAAAAAAAAAAAAACTCAGGCTCTTAAGCGCCTAAGTACTAGACCCCTATCGGCCACTCTAGGAGCGTCTGACGCCATTTTGAACATAGAGTCTAACATGCCATAAGTTCATGTCCTGCCTACCCTAAGGATAAGGCCGGCCATGGAACGAAGGATGAAGCCTTTACAAATCTCATTAAATCATATTCCGATTAATTAAAATTGAATCATTAAAAATATCACAAGACACTAATTATGTATTCAAACATCTTCATTTACAAGTGAGAACTTTCTTATTCAACTCTCATGAATAACAAGGATATCATACGTATATTTGTATCGAGTTTAATACATATCGTATAAATAAATAAGATACCTAGTGAACGAGAGAGTAGTTCTAACCTAAACAACCAACTAGCCATTTAAGATCCGATCAAGTTAAGGATGTTTGTCAGTATAATTAAATTCTCCCGTACAATTGTACTCGTCCACGTGGTAGTACTAACTAAATCCCCTTAAACGTCAAACTCATTTCACTCGGCCATTTTCTCGTTTCAATTTTTTTTTTTCCGGCCAACCCCATCTCCGATCTGGATTTACAGCTTTACCTGCGGCCTCTCAAAATGGATCTTTGATCTTCATCTTCTCCACCTCTTTGGAAGGAAAAGAATTGTGTATTTTTTTCATAAAACAAATACACAATTATTGCAATAGAATTGTAAAAACAAAGGAAAGAAATAAGAGGAGGAGATCTACCCGTCAAAGTGTATATGCTTCTAATTCTAAATTTGTAATATTCCATTGAACATTAGGTATATATATACATTACTGCATTCTCTAAAATATTTACCCGAATCTCTATCCAATGTGAGACATCGAATTCGTCAATTGAACAAGAGATTAATATATGGAATCATCTCAATGTTACGTAACGTATTAAGTTCGCATATTATTAAATATATAGATGAATTTTTCTAAATACGTAAAAAATATTAAATATAATTCAACTCATTATAATATATATCAAATGAACTAAATTATAAAAAAAAAATCGTATCATACTACTAATTCACTACAATCATATATAATTGTCTTCATTAGATTTTTAGTTTGAAATTATTGTATGGCCAAAATAAATTATGGTTGAAATGTTAAAATAAAATACATATGCGTAAAATTTTGAATTTTTTTTTAAAAAAAAACTATAATACGAATTATGTATTTCTATATCGAAATATCTCTAGTATATTTTTATAAATCATATATGATAATGATATACGTGTCAAATATGAAGCTTGAAATTCTAATTCCAAATTAAAATGGGAATCACAAAATATATAATTGACTATAATTGTATAATAATTCTTATTTATTAAGAATTTTTTAGTTAATTAAAACCTATTATAATATATATAATATACATATACATATATTGTATTAAATATATAAAAATCAATGTGGGCCAAGGACCCCCTGGTTCCAGTGTGGCTCTGCCTATATATATAGGGATTTTACACTTTCGATATCGATATTATTTATTATAAAATTGAACATGAATCTCTAATTAATATGCAATACAGAGGAATACTATTAGATTATAAAAGAAGAAGTAAATAAACTTATTTTGCTGATGACACTAAGTGATATTTGAGTGCATGTCACTAAGTGACTTGAGTGTGACATGAGGTTTGGCAAGGCTGGATTCTCATCTCAGAGTATGTTTATTCTAAGCTATTGCCCATCGATTAATTAAGCATTGGAAATCTGATAAAGAAGATAATGTAATGACTCGTACTTAAATTAAACTAATTTGTAAAATTATTTTGAGAAAGGACGATCTTGCCCTTGAGTGTTACGGGGCACGGGAGTCATTTCTCATTTGAAATCACTTTTTGAAGTTTTTCCTTGACCATTATGTATAACTCACGAGTCAGAGTTTGTATAGGAAAGTTACGGGTCCGAAATGAGCATGTACAGTTTAGTAATTTTGAAAAAGTCACATATTAAAAAAAAAAAATTGAATTGATCTCTTAACACATGACTAGCCAGTAAGTAATAACTCGTTCTCTCCTCCTCACTTTCTTTCTCTTCCTCAAATGACACATTCGTTGAACCAATGCCATTGACGGCATTGTTGACCACCATGCCTAACACCACGACCTCATCCTCTCCATCCCAATGTAGGCAGCTGATCGACGGTCAAATATTTCGAGCATTCACTTTTGAACTATTTTTTGGCCAACCAAGGTAAGATTTCCAACTTTTAACCTCAAGTTTGGATTCATAGGCTCGAGTAAATGAGTTTAGACTAGTAGATTGTGAAAAAAATGTTGAGAAACTATAACATAACCTCAGTTATTAGAGAAAAACAAAATTTCTAAAAATTATTTGATAATCTGACCATGACAACCCCCATTTTGAAAAAAGGTTAATATATTTCAACACCTTGTTAATCCGTCAAAATAACATACAGATCAATATAGGATAATCGTGTAAAATTCTACTATGCTAATAATAGAAATGAATACAATTTCATAAACCTAGTGAAATCAATAACACAATTGTCTCTATGGAAACACACTATAAGGTTTGCACATATAAATTGTGCTACGTTCTACTGTTACAATTAACCAGTACTCTCTCTGATCTCTCTCTCTCACTATTCATGTTGATAAATCCGTAGATCTAGAAATCCATTTCGGACAATATACCCGAAGAAGTTTGAGCTAATATTTTTATAAAGTTGAAGTAATATTCAGACGCCGGTAAGCCCAAGTTTCAGTTCATTCACTTCACAGAAACATCATCGACTCAACACACCAACTTCACTCCCCACAAATTTGAAACAACAGTCATTGCATTTCAAATTTTAATTTACAAAAATATCGAATTCCTATATATTAAGGATAATACTTACATCCCACTCCGATGATACTTTTTCATACCACCCTTTCAATTTATCAAATTGTCTTTGTATATATTATTATAATCGGAACCGTTCATTCTGATCTAAATCATCATGTCAAAATCATCTCCGAAAAAAAAATTAGTAAGATTGGAGGTCGTTTAGTCATTCACATGTAGCAAATAAATCAATGGTTTTAGCAAGAGTTAAAATCTTTATAATGAACTGTCCATTTAGTTGATATATACGAATAACTAAATGACCTCTAATATTGTTGACTTTTTACGGAGATGATTTTGACATAATGATTTAGAGAATGAACGGTTCCGATTATGATAATATACACAAAGACAATTTGATAAATTGAAATGGTGGTATAAGGAGATACCATCGGAGTAGAATGCAAGCACTATCCAATATTAAATATATGTAATTGATTTTTCCATTTTCATATTTCAACACCGTATTTGTAAAATAATTTTACAAAAAAGTGCCAAACAGGCCCTAAGTTTTTGAAATAAAAAAGAACATCTTGTTACCACTAGTTTTTAACAATGCTCAAAACGCCGTTAGACGCTCTTAGGGTGGTCGACGTAGGCTTAGTGCCTAAGCGGTTACACAGGGCCTATGCAGTTTTTTTTTTAAGACAAAATTCAACAAATTAATAATATATTGAATACTATTAATAATTCCAAAACAAAATTAATTACTTAAAATAAATAAATTGAGTTGAGAATCATAAATGTTGAAAATGTAAGTTTTTTATTAATTTTATTACACAATATTCTATGTATTTTAATTTATTATCTTTATTTTAATTAATACTTATATTTTTAACTAAGTATTTAACAAATAAAATAATTTATATAACTAAATATAATATATATATATATATACGTACAAATAAATCTATCTAGACATTAGTTTTACCTTTGAACGATGGCTACCGTTTAGAACAAAATGGTTTTTAATGCATTATTGGTCACGGTAGTTTTTCTCAAAAATGGTGTTAGTGAGTGTAATTTTGTTCGAAAGTCACAATGACCAATTTACCCCTTGAAAAAAAAAGGTTCAATCTCGCGTCTCCACCTCTAGATTTCCAAATCCTTCTCAGTTCTCGCCTCATTCTCTTCAGTCTTCACTAACCCACATCTCCAACAACCTGCAGCCACCGCGCCACACTGCCAACCCCTAAATTCTGTCGCCAACAATCCACGCCTCTCTCCTATGTACCCTCCAAATCTCACCCACCCAACCCAAAATCCCACTTACCCACCATACCAATTCATCCTCATAAACCAGCCCCAAATCCCACCGATACCCACCAAAGCCGCAGGCCGTATTCGAACCCACAGAAGCCCTCATTCTCTGTCCCCAATTTTCCCTTTCGACGAGGGAAAAGCTTTCATTTTTTTTGTTGATACTGAAAATCTGGTCAGGCATTTAAAGTTCTCAGTCGAATGAAGAAGAATTGAACATGGTATGTTTTTAATTTTCGAATTCTCTGTAAATTTGTATGAAATATTTTTTTTTCTTTTGCTTCTTTGTGGGTTTTATAGTATTTTGGGTTTTGAATCATCCGGAATAAGTAGGGGATTCTGTTTGGTAATAGGAAAAAGGTATAAGTTGGGGTTGAGTTGGTTGTGTTCTTTGATTATTTATTTATTTTTATGTTTGCACTGGGTGTGTTTAGAAAAACTCTCTTTTAAGTGTGAATTCAGTGTGTAAATGGGTACTCTTTGTTTTCTAATTTTGTTTGATTTGTTTAGGAAGTGTTAATTAGATTACTCATTTGGACAGGGATTGATTTGGGTTGTTGCTTGAAGTTGGGAACGAGAATCTCGTAATTGAACCTCTATACGTCTTGGAAGTATGCATGTGACTTCATTCATAGTTTCTCTATTGTATCTTATTGTTATCGGTTTCATTTCTGTGCAATTTACATGAGATATGTGACGAGGCGTTTGCCTAACTATGAGATAAAAGAAGTGTATAAGGAGTATAATAGTTTTATTGATTACTTGGAAAATTGGAGTATTAGAGCTGAGAATTTGCTAGTTAATGAGCTCTCTATTGTTGGTGATAATATTTTACTAGCAGGTATACCATGGCATATTTGTAATAGTCGTTGATTGAGCAGCCTGGTCTCTCTATTTTTGGGATTTTATTCACCCTTGCTCACGAAAAAATATACATGTAGTCTTCATTACTCAATATTGATTTTGAATGTTTTCTAGTTGTATATGTTTACTATGGTATTTTTTCCCCCCTACTTTTTCATGTCAAACTAAGATTGTCAGTGTAGAATGACCTCGTCCCTCGGAATGGATTGAATTTATAGCTAAAATTCTTTTGCAGGTCCCCAACATTGGCGATTCTGTCTTTGCTATACTTGTTTTTTATTTTTCTAAACAGCAGTTTCACCTGCATAAACTTCTTTCATATTCAAGATAATATTTCAAAATACCTAATAAAACTCAAACTTCCAAAATATGTAGCATCATCAAAGTAAGAAGAAATATTATACAATTGAAAGCCAGTAGGAGAGATACCACAATATTAGATTCTATAAATATAAAAAATGGAACACATGACACTAGCTATCTATGGCGCCTGATTTAATTGTAGGAAACTAACAATCCTTACACCTGCTACAATGCCTGGATGCTTCTATGATCAATGACATTCTTTGAGGGAAAAAATGTTAAATTATACACAGAAACCTGCAGAAATGGTTGATCTGGATTCATTATAACTATAAAATAAAACATATTTTCCTATTAATTGAACCGTGGTATAAGCAAAAGAAGTACAAGGGAATTTGAATCAACTTGCCATTGTCTTCAACAATTTTCAGTTTTTCTCATGTAATCATGTACTGATTCCTAGTAGCGACTATGAAACTACAAATTTGAAGGAATCTGAAGAATATTAGTTGAAAAGGAAAAAGTTGCATCATATGAAGGAAAAATTTCTTCTTCTTTATATTTCTAGGAAAAGAACGCAAATAAAAAGTTGACATGGCAATTCATGTCAAGTGGTAACAAAAGGTTTGGAAATTAGTTGGTACACATCGCATTACTCTTTACGTAATTGAGATAATATAAAATTTCACTGTTACACCTTGTATATAAAATTTACTATTTTCATTTTACTTATACATTTGAAAGTAAGTTTTTTGTGATGAATATAGGTTTTCTCTACATCATGAAGCTTGACCCATTGCTTCTTGAAATGAAAAACTCATAGGTGTATCTGTGCGAGCAAGAACATAAAAGAACAAATTTAGCAGCAAGTGGAAAATGTTGGTAGCCGTCCGCATCTGGTGCCAGCTGTTGTTTTGACTGGGACAGCAAAGGAAGGCAATTCTGGACATCCTGTTGGTCTTGTTGACATTGGCATGAGTGATGCTGCCTACCTTTTCCGAGTTGCACTTCCTGGTATTCAGAAGAATGAAGGTATAATTACCTGTGTCTTCATTTTGTATGGACATAGATGAAGCGGTATTATTGTGCAGTGAGGCTTCTACACCTAACGTATAGTCGAAGATAGCCATGACCAGTTAGGTATTCATTGCTCTAGCAGGTAACCTAAAGTGTGATATCCAGCGTGATGGAACGGTTCATATAGGAGGAGTCATGACTGGTGTTGGACTTGTGCGAAACTCAAGAGCTGTGTACCATATGAGAGTCCAGCAACTTTGCCCACCGGGACCATTCAGCATTTCTTTCAGACTTCCCGGACCTGTTGACCCCCGTTTATTTTCAGCTAATTTCCGGCTTGATGGGATCTTGGAAGTTGTGGTTATGAGATGCGGATTACCACTATGATCGGGATCTGTGAGGTTTTGGAAGGGCAGTGTCTTCCTTTTCACTTGAGATGTTGTTTTGTTTCCGAACATGAATGTAGACTAGCTAGTACTAAGAATACTGAGCTACAGTGTAGACTAGTCTTTCTATTTGTGCTTATTTAGAAGACTAATACTATTTAGACACAGTAGGAACCTAGTCAACACCCCAACTCAACTCATATAACACAACACTTGGCACAACATGGCAACCATGGATCAGAGATCCCCCATAATCCAAAAATATTTAAACAAGATAGGGCTGAAAGAAGCCCACAAGCGTAAATAAACCAAAGCCCAGCCCAATACTAGGCTAAGCAACTCCAATTCAGTCTAAAGACTAAACTGAAGAAGTACCTAGGCCCAGTCCAAAGGCTAGACAAAACAACCTGACTCAAAGGCTGGGCTAAAACATTTAGTGCATTCTTTTCACTATTTATTGATTATCACATCAAGTGTGATGTTAAATGTGGTCAATGTAGTGTCTCAAAATAGTATTACTCTATTTAGAAAACTCGGCTACTATAGTGACTAATTAAACAAGAGACAAGAAAGGGCAAGTTGACCAAAAGTCAACAAATGGTTAACGCATAACAGAATAAGGTTAAAACTCAAGAAATTAATTTACGTCACGTTTGGTATGCCGTCTAAAAGACTATATAGGATAATATAATATAAAATTAAGGTTTGGTATCACTCGTATTAATTAGCATTTGTATAAGTTAATATAGTTGAGTGTCTTTATACGGTCTAAACACACTAAAATGGTATCCTCAAAATTATTCGTACTATAAATAGTCCGATAACTATCAATTATCAGAAGTGTAATAATAATAAAAATAAATTATTATTATTATTACTATTATTCTTTTTAATAATAAATTAATAAATAGTAGTAATAACAATAATAATATACATAATTAATATCTATGATATAAATATTTTTTATCAACTACTATAATATAATCTAGCCAGTATAATATAGTCGGCATTTTAATTCGATAGATCACCAAACACCCGACTAAATAGTCAATCTATCTAATGGGCAGATTAGTCTATCCAACTGAAATAATTAATATAAAAAAATACATCAAACGAGACATAAGTGACTATAAATTCCAAGTTTTTTATCCGAAAGTTCCAATAGGTTAAAAATGACTCCTCAATCATACCTTTAATCGAAAAGAATTGACGATTCATATTGTACTTTCAAGTTTTATATTATCAAGCATAGCAACTCCTTTATATATCATATTATTCACTTTTATTTTTTACAAGTCAATGAAAGTCAATGTTAGAATTAATTGAATTAAACCGACCACTTGATAGTTTGTGCTCAAATTTATCACTCTTAATAATAATATTACTCATAGAAAATTAGAAAGGAAAAAAGAGAAAGTTATAATATTTACATAAACAAACCTAAATCACAAATGATTAATGTGCATTAAAATCAAACTTGTAGTAATTAATTAAGGAGTAATTAACCACGTACGTAGCTAATTAAGCTAGGTTAATAATAATATTTTTCACTCCTCATTTTCTTCTAGAGATCTGCATGTGGTTTCGGGCGTGAAGAAATACGTCACTAGCAGTCCCAAAACACAAACTCCACCCAAAATCAACAACAACACCGTCATCTCCACCTCTTTATGGTTCGTCTCCGATCGACCTTGCGAGGCCAACCCGAATCCAACCGCTCCAATGATCGCCCCGAGCTTCCCGAACGCCCCCGAAATGCCATGGCAAGTTGATCGGAACCTCGCTGGAAACAGCTCGGCCGGCACTATAAAAGTGGTGGTGTTTGGTCCAAAATTAGCAAAGAAGAAAGTGAGGCCGTACAGAATAACAAAACCCACGTTGATGTTATCCTTCCAATAATATATGTACGGTATCCCCATCGCGAAGTAGACTAAAGCCATGACCAAAAACCCCATCATCTGAATCTTGCGCCTTCCGATCCGATCAATGAACAGCACGGTGAACCAGTAGCCGGGTATCGTCGTGCACGTCGCGATGATTCCTTGAAGCAGGGCGGTGCGTAGAGCGTCCTCGTACGCATTCGCTTTGTACTTTTCCGGAATGAACTTTGTGTAGTCATATATCTGGGATTGGAAGAGGTTGCTGCTGTAGAACACGACGTCGACGAGAAACCACGTGGCGGAACAGCCGAAGAGATCGCGACCGTGGAGACGTAGGAATTGCTTGGAGAAAAGAGGATACGACGATGCTGAAGGATCTTCGTCGTCTCCCTCTTGTCGGGCTAATGCTGACGTCACTGATTCATCTTCAGCGATTTGACTCAGTGAAACATCCAACACCTTCTCCATGTCCTTCGCTGCTTGCCGAACATTCAGCTCAACTAATGCTGTGTATCTGAACCCACATATATATATATATATATATGAACATTTCTTCGTATTAATTCGTATTGATAAATTATTCATATATATATATATATATGTATGTGTGCGTATTTTATTTTGCATTCATCCTATTTTCTTTTCAATATCTCTCATTAGCTATGTTCTTTATAGCTACTCACATGAACTCTTAAGATATATAATTTTTAAGTCATTATTTAGGTATTATTTTTTTTCAAGAATTTAATTTATTTGTTTTAATTTGGTTGATAAGGAGGATAATATTAATTTATACAGATAATCATAGTACTCTCACTACAACAAAAAGATTTTTAGCGAAGAAAATTATAGTCGAGAAAGGTTACAAATTCCCCCTCGATGATAAATATATAGTCTTGTAATCAAGCGAGTACTGTACATCTATATATCAATCTATTATTATAAAGCTAAAAAAAGGAGGTTAGCTAGTATTATATGTTTCATAAAAAATATTTGAACAAAAATACATTTAGGGCATATTGTTTAGTTAAAATGAATAGAAATAATAGGTAACGAGGGAAGTAGACAGTTGAAAAAGTAGGTAATCGAAGAAGAGGGTAATTATTCCCATTGAGTTGTTTATTAGTGATATAAAATTAGAAGATTAATGAGTTTAATTTCCATTTTTATTGTTTACTAACTCCTATAAATCGGAATAAAAATCAACTTGATTACTATAATGTCCTTACACACACATATATATATATATTATTTTATTTATTTTGATTTTTGTAAGTAGTATATTTAACTCAATGATAAACAATATAAATTATGTTTTTAATTGTCGAAGGAGTTGGCTCGGAAAATAAGGATTTATTCAGATACGAACATTATTAAATGTTGGAATTATTGTAATTAATACTTGTAAACAATGCTCTTAATTTTTTATTTTTTTTTTTAAGATTGGGATATCTTGAATTATTATAGAGTTGTAGGTTATTTTAATAAATTTAAATAATCATATGATCAGGTAATGGGAATCATTAGCATCCTCCTTTAGTTAATGGAATTATTCCAAAATAGGTAATGATTATTTAATTACATTACCTATTTTAAATAAGTAATGATTATTTAATTGCAAATAAATGTAGAACAAGTAATGAGAATTATTACTGGTAAGTAAACATACCTTTAATTCATGAAAGTTTTAGTAAAGGCAATTTATGAACTAAGATAAATTTAAATAATAAAGCCAGATATTTTAAACTAATAAAAATATAAGAATTAATATTTTAATAGACACAGTCGGTAGTTATTTCATCCTTAATTTTTTTTTTCCTTTTCAATTTATTTTATTTTACTTTGTTTTTTTTTTAAGTTAAAACAATTATATATGTATAAATTAAGATGCAGCCAAGCAATATGGGACACACAGCCACAGGTATTGACGAAACCATGCATATATATATATATATATATCTAAATAAATCCAACCCCAAATGTCAAACTAATAATAGTGATAATTAATAATAAAACATGAATGATTTTGAATTTATGATAATGAGTTGATTAATTGGAATTAATTAATAATTAAATTCCTGGGTATACGATGGGATATATTTCAGACTCAGTAGTAATTACTCATTAATTAATTAGTTAGTTACCTGGCAGTTTCGGGCATCATCATGCGCCAATAGTAGGTCATGGCTGCCGGAATTGAACCCAGCATCAGTATCAACCTCCACGCCACGTCAGCTCCCGATGGCGTCTTGGCTTCGGGTTTGGCATCGGAGGCTCTGTCGAAGATCGCACACACCACCACAGTGACAAAGGAGGCGGCCAAAATCCCAAACCCCTGCATGCTAAAAACAGCCGCTATAAACGAGCCACGTGTCCTCTTGTTGGCAAACTCCGACATGATGGTCGCGGAGAGTGGGTAGTCGCCGCCAATCCCGACCCCCAGGAAGAACCGGAAGAAGCCGAGACTCAGCAGAACGCAGCTCGGGGAGGTACATATGGAGAACCCGCATCCGACGGAGCTCAGAACCATCACCATGAGGGACAGTCCGTACACTCTGCGCCGTCCTATTCGGTCCCCGAGGCGTCCGAATATGAGCTGCCCAATGACGGTGCCTAGGAGAGCGACGCCGATGAGGGCGGAGCTGACGGCAACGCGAACGACGAAGTTGTTGTCGTTGTCGGAATGGTCGGTGTCTTTCTGGTAGTAGATACGGCCGAGTAGTCTCAGGATGGGAGGGATGCAGAAGAGGTCGTAGGCGTCGGTGAAGAGACCCATGCCGGCGATGATGATGGCCTTGAAGTGGTACCATTGGGTCTTCGCCGTGTCAAGGGCAGAAAGGACTTTTAACGCCATTGATCAATAATACTAGGATTCTCTCTATCTACGTATTACGCATCTACTCATTAAACACATTGGATTAGCCCTTGCTAATATATATACCATATAAAAAGTTTATATAAGACTTGCATCCAAGAGTCTTGGGGTAGTTCGTCGAACTACTATTTAAATTTATCTATCTATGTTTTAATCGAAATTATTTAACATCTTAATCACCGTTACATGATTATTTCTATAAGAAATGAAAATCAATAATATTGAAGATCTTTTAGTTCATATATCAAACAAATAAACACTATTAGTAACGGTTAAAATGACTATGGCCATAAACGGGGGCACATGCTTGGGATGGGAAGATTGTAGTCCTTCCCACCCCGTCCGATATCTTTAGGAATTATTGTTTATTCTAACCATTTTAGGCCTTATCCCAAATTTACAATAATGCTAGAGGTACTATCTAAAATCCCACATTTTGCATCCTACCATGTTGATACCATATCGACCGACCAGCCTTTAGGTACAGGGCCCGCCAGGACATGACGAACGACGAACTATACCCCGATTGGCACCCCCATAAATGTGGCCAGCCGATCGGCATATCCCTGTAGACCTGTCATTCGGCACCTGACACCAACAGTCGCCAGCTAGCTGCAACAGTCACCTGACACCAACTCTTCCATAACTACTCTCTGACGGAGGCAGGTTGAAACTCCAGCTGGCGCCTCCTCTTGATGTCCAGGGCTCGTCAGACGACTCTCAGCCACAAAGCATAACCTGCTCCCAAATAGTAGCCCACCTACCGCAGTTATGGCTACTATAAATACCTCGAAGCCCTTCACAAAGGTAGGACACTGAAACCCTATTTAGATTACTGTTATTCCCTTGCCCTTCGGCGTGCAGATACTAACTTAGGCATTGGAGTCCCTTCGGAGGACACCACACCGGTGTCAAGTCTTTGCAGGTTCTCTGCCGAGCGGCAACTCTCCCAGCGGGTCCAAAGCATCACGTAGCTGGTCCTAGATCCCCCAGCGGGTCTCATCAAGTTGGTCCATTTCCAGATCAAACACACCACATGTGGCATCTGATGTGGCATTCCATGTCATCATCTTTAATTTTCCATCCCAAAATAATAACAATATAAAGATTCAAAAAATTGAATTAAAATACAAAATCATAAACCTAAATTCAATTGTTCTCTCGCCTCGGCCTCCCAGCAATCCATCATCTTCCTCCATCTCTATCGCAACGTTGCCATTGAAGCCACCATTATCTACTGTGTTCAATCAACATCATTGAAGTTACCATTATCTGCTATGTTCAATTAATATCATTGAAGCCACCACAATCTTTATATTGTTATTATTATTATTTTGAGATGAAAAATGAAGATGATGACATGGAATGCCACATCAGATGCCACATGTGGTGGGATGTAAAATGTGGGATTTTAGGTGGCACCTCTAACATTATTGATAAATTTATATGGTTAAATAATCTTTAATTTAATTAGTTTTTGGGTATAATAATCTTGATTTAAGAACTGAATAATTCAAATTATGATAAATATATAAGAATTATTTGATAAATCGAAAAAGTTAAAATGGAATGTAAGCAGTCACTTTTAATGTGAGCTACAATCCACCTCAAATGTGAAAAGAATAAGGAAAAATAAAAATAAAAATAAAAATAAAAATACTTAAATTTTTATTAAATACTATTTTACTAAGACAATTGACTTTAAATTAACTTACATTTATTTTCAGTACCGGATTAATTAGTCCACCTCCATTTTCAATCTTGAAGCGTTATCTATTATACTATTAGATAAACAAACAATAACATTGATTGGTACGTTGATGTGGATCGACTACATATATGTAATGTTTGATTCATGAATTGATTGTTTTTTTTTTTTTTGGTTTGTTAAATTATTACTTAATGGCCGGTCGATCGGTTAAGTTAGGGAAGGAACGAGGTACGTAGTTTCGTGGACGAGGAAATTTGATGTGATAAAAAAATGGAGGGACTGGTAATATTCCAGCCTACGATCTATGAATATGCGAAATCATAACATTTCAACCATTAATTCTTTAGTCGTTTAGTTTCAATGTCAATGTCAATGTCAATGGTTTTCAGAAATTAATTTGAGGATATATAATATTTATATCTCATTATATATTTAAGGGTATCTCTTTCCATTACGCTTTTAATTTATCAATTATTTTTATATATATAATTTGAACCGTACGATTTTTAAATTTTAATTTTAAGATTATTTTTATGTAAAAAATTAACGAAATTTAATTTTTTTTCTTCAATATTTAATTTATATATATCAATCAAATAGATAGTTCATGATCGTAACATGTTAAATATATTAAAATATGTTAGACGGGTCATATGTTAATTAAATTTCGAGTACAACCTGTTTATTAAATGAACTATATAGGTTACAAAAATTATTAACATGTCGGGTTTAGTTTGAAAATATTTGACACAATTATTAAACGGATCAAATTTAAATTTGATATATTTAAATAAAATAAAATTTATGACACGATACAAACACCACAGAATACGATCCCAATGTTAGCCCTGGTCCTCGCAGATAAAGAGTCGGCCAAAGAAGGCTTGGATTTAATGGTACAAAAGATAAAAGCGTGGAGATTGATGTACACAGCTTTCTGTTTCTTGTAATGAATCTCTGCTTTTGCGGCCCCCTTTCTTGTATTTAATGGTACATATATGTTCAACGGCGGAGCCAAGGAGAGGCCAGGGCCCCTGCTCAATTTTTTAATTAATTAATTAATTTATATATACTATATAATAATTGTATTATATTTTAGATGTTTATTATAAAAGGATATTTGGATTTTTTTTATCTATAATGTATAAGTTTTACTTTTTTATTGCAATTTATATTAATTTTTCTACATATTTAAAATAATAATAATAATTTAAATATATATGATATTATACTAATTTATCATATATATGCATGGATGAAAATATGCCGAAATTTCGGTAATTTTGGTCGGCGGCACATAAGAAGATGAGAAGATATTGACCGAAATTTCGACATTTTTCCTTGTTTTGAGCCCACAGATCTTTTCCTGCGATCAAAACGATGAAAATACACTATTAATACGTGAAAATCGGACGTAAAAAGAAGAAGATTTAGTTGGGTCGGAAAACCCGAGTTGCAGACCCAGTTGGAGATAGAAGATGATTGTTAGTTGTTATACTTATACAATTGACGTTGGTTAAAGTTATAAACACATTGGCTAGCCGAGTTGGTTTGTGTTTTAATATCCATTTGGGGGGTCTTGGGTTCAACCCCCCTTAATCTTCAGCTCGTGTTTTTTTTTTCCTTTGTTATCCATTTTTCAACAAAATGTGGCGTTTTTTTTTCTTTCTAATTTTAAATATATTTAAATTTATTTTATCAATTTTCTTACATTGAATTTTTGTATGTTTATTGTTATGTTTTTAATTATATTAACATTCAATTATAATAACTCACTTCAATTTATATTTATGTTTAAGATTTTATATTATTAATCATCGGCAGAACCCTATTGTACCATATCATTCATCATATATTTATTATATCAAAGTCATTTTATAATTTTTATTAGTCCTATATAACCATTATTGGGTACTTAAGTTTTTCCTAAAGTTTCATTCCAAATTCCAAATTCCAAATTCCAAACTTTTAGACTGAATTTCTGTCATTTTTGTTGACCGTAAGCGATATTGATATTTGGGGCGAGATATCCATAAATTTGACTAACGATATATCCGTCGATATTGATATTTCAATCTTTGTATTTATGTCAAGTGGGTCTAGTGCTGATTTGTAGACAATTGGTCTCAAATTCAAATCCTGATGACATATTATATGAAATTTGTTCAAAATTCCCCCTTCCCCTATAATAATTATTTTTACAATATATATATTTCTAATTTCTTAACTGTTTTTTACCTTATTTGTCTATTTTGTTAATTTTTTTTAAACTAAACTATTCCTAAAATGTATTTACTCTATGTTTCCAAAGAGTTCAAATTTTAATTTTTATTTCCTTACTTATATTTTTTCATTTTTGAATGTTTAATTAAAATGATAATGGAATTTATGAACTTTTTAAAGTTATTATTTTATTAAATTTAAGACTGAATTTATGATGCATAGTATTTATACAAATAAATAAATAAATAATCGTGAAACAATTTTTTTTATAGAAATAATCAAAAAAGGCCTTTGAAAATTTGGGATAACCAACATAAAAATATCACTAATTAATCATCAATGAAATCTTCTTTCAATTTTATAAAAAAAAAAAATCTTTTAATAATATATATATATCCCTAATTAAGATTATTTTATAAAAAAAATTAGTTAGGTCCCTTGTGATGCTAAATTCTGGCTAGCATCACTGTAGCATTTTACAAAATGCATGCATTGGATGCCGTGCCGATGCCGATGTTGAGTGATGGTGATGTACTGCTGTTGACTTGGAATTGAGGTTTTAACAACATTTTGTGTCGCGTCTAATACTTGGCTAGCAGTCGCAGAAGAAACTACCTTGCAATTTGAGAAATCAAATTCCTCTCTTTTTTTTTTTGCCGGATTAGGAGAAATCAAATATCTTGACGACTAGCAGTCGCAGAAACTGCCTTGCAAATTCCAGAGAGTGCCAGCTGCCAAGTCACCTCATTCGAAAACGTCATATTATGCGAAATAGCAAATAATACAAAGCTGCATTAAATATTTCATATTTTTTAATATAATATAATAAAATTTTAAAATATAAAAAAATATTCCCTTATTTTTCAGCATCGGCCTCTCACCAACATTTTGTTTCTCCAGTAATAACCATTATAATAATAATTATTATTATTATTATATTATTTCTAGATTTTAAAGTAAATTACACTTTATTATCTTAAAATTTACCCCTTATAATAACTTTATGAAATAATTATAAATTATTCCAATTTTTAAGTATAATATATAAAATAATCCATTTAACATATATAATAATCCATTTAGAGTATTATTAAGAATTCTACTCTACTTTTTTATTGTATTATTTTTTTAAAATTTTTTAATACCGTTTATTCTATTTTTAGATATAGATGAATAATTTTCAAAAGTTAGATATTAATATATCACCTTTTGATTTCTCATCCAATATTCATAAATGTTACGCCTATCAGTTAGTTTGACCCTAATCTTTCAAATTGGTGACATCACTAGTACAATACCAACTCTTGTGATGAGAGGTTCTGAGTTAGCAAGTGCAGAAAAATGCATAAACATGCAGCAAGATTTTTTTTTTTCATTTCTAAAGTAAAACGAAAAACACTCGCCAGAAATTTAAATTTACATCACCAAGAGGAACAATATATGATAGCTTATATGCCAACTTAAACTTCACCAACATAACAAATTTTTAACATATACTTCTACAGTTCTACTTCAATGAAAAACCTAATAAGCTAAACTAAAGAAAGCATCGTAAAAAATAAGGAGTTAAAATAAACAAATAAATAAAGGACTGAGAATTGACCTGGGGTTAGCGGAGGAGCCGATTGTAGAAGAAGAAGAAAAAAAAAAAACTGGAATAAGGGTTTTCAGTTTCAGATTGGAGAGGGTTGGGGGTGAATTGGTTAGAGGAAAATATGAAGAAGAAGATTAGAAGATGGAAGAAATTTAATAGGAAGCTTTAAAGCAGAGGATGAGGCAGCTGCTGTCTGCTGAGTGTTGAGAGTTGAGGCTGAAGATGAACAGAGAAGAAATGGTGATGGCGGTGGAGAGTGGAGAGTGAAGTGGCGGTGGGCTGAAAAACTTGGGCCCGTAGTCTTTTAATTTATTTCGGTGGGTTGGGGCCGTTGGGCGAGCCGGAGTCCACAAATAGTAATTATTATTATTTTATTTTTTTTAAAGAAATTTGCCATAAGGTCTTCTTTCTCAACCCTCAATCTAAAGCTCCTCTCAAAAATCTAATTCTAACCAAAAAGAATCGTATAGTCCTTTGTTTTGCGGGATGTCCCGAGTTCGATTTTTATCGGACGAAATCAATTACCTAATGTTTATATAATGTAATATATCTCATCAATATTCTTGATTTATATAATGTAATATATCTCATCAATATTCTTGTATAAAAAAAATATAGTAAATAGTAATTTAAACACTAGTCTTGTTTATTACTATTTTTAGTACACCGTAGAAAGAACTAAATAGAATAATATAGTATGAAACTGGTATTTGATATCATTCGTATTATAGCCACCGAATATAGTTGAGTGTTTTTTATACAGTTCACACCCACTAAAATAATCCCTCGAAATTTTCTGTATTAAATAGTCGGATGATAAAATTTATGATATATGGATATTTCTTATCAACTAGAATAATATAACCCTACTTGTATAATATAACTAACATTTTAATCCGACAGAGTACTAAATTCCCGACTACAAAGTTAATATATACGATGACATATTAGTCCATCTAACTGAAATAGTGAATATAATACGACGTACCAAACAGGCTTTAGTCTTTGTAACCCATCTATCTCTTGTACATAATTATCAAAGCTAGTGACCACTATGGCCACCCATATCTATGGCCACCATATGGGTAGCCATGGTTATTAAGAATTCAAGGACAAGTAATATCGTTGAGGTGCACAATCAAATAATGTTTTTTGGGAAGGTGAAAAATAAAACACTTAAGGAAAAGAAGGAAGAAAATAAGGGAAATGATAAATATTTGTTGAGGCATAACAAAATACGACATTTAAGAAAAACTTTAAAAATTTTGGAGTGAGAGAGGCTCAAGTACAAGTAATATCGTTGAAATATGCAATCAAAAGACTGTTTTTTGGGAAGGCTAAAAATTGAAAATTTTAAGGACGGGAATGAAGACAATAGGAAAAATGGATAAATATTGTTAAGGCGTAATCAAAATACAATTCCCAAGAAGGTAAAAAATGAAAATTTTAACGAAATGAAGAAAGAAAAATCTAACTAAATGAAGACAGAAAATAGGAATAATTGATAAATATTTCTTGGGGCTTTAAAAAAAAAAAATAAGGAATGGAGGCATAATCAAAATACAATTTTTTAGAGGGTAAAAATGAAAATTTTGAGAAAAGGAAGGAAGAAAATAGAAAGAAAAAAAACTGATACGTATTTGTTGGGGCATAATCAAAATACAAATTTTTAGAGGGTAAACAATGAAAATTTTAAGAAAAGGAAGGAATAAAATAGGAAAATTTGATAAATACTTGTTGAGGCATAATCGAAATATAACTTGTCAAGAAGGTAAAAAATGAAAATTTTAACGAAATGAAGAAAAAATTTAACTAAATGGAGACAGAAAATAGGAAAATTTGATAAATATTTCTTGAGGCTTTGAAGAAAATTAACGAATGGAAAGAAGAAAAATAGGCAAAATTTGATTGAGGCATAATCAAAATACAACTTTTTAGAGGGTAAAATAGAAAATTATAAGAAAAGGAAGAAAGGAAGAAAATAGAAAAAAATTGATGCATATTTGTTGAGGCATAATCAAAATAGAACTTTTCAGAGAACGGCAAAAAGCTTGGGGTGAGAGAGGCTCGAACTCTCGACCTCAGGATCACTCACTATAAGCTATGAGACCTACGCGCTAGCCAACTGCGCCACCACCCCGTGATGTTCTTCGAACTGATTCGCAAAGTAAAATAATATAACAAAAACCTTATCGATAAAGTGATGAAGTCCTCACCCTCACTGAGTATGAAATTGATGCTATTCCTTTATATTCTCATATAACTCTTCAGTGGGTAAAGCATGGCTGTTAATTGGTTTAATTGATTCTGGATTTTTTGTCTTTTTACAAAGATTTTTTACTGTTTTGAAGAGAATCGACATGCATGTTTTATTTTTCATCGCCGTGTTTCAGCTTCTTTGTTTCTTATCAGTTTCTTTTCTTCTTCATCACAATTGATTTTGTGATGTCTTTTTTACTTTTGACGTTTCCTTCTTTCTCTCTTCATCACGTGGCTTTTTCTTCTTTCTCTCTTCATCACAAGTATCAGTGAAAGATGTAGGCAAAAATCACTTTATGTTCAATTTTAAAACGAACCAATATCAGAGGAAGGTACTTCGAATTAGGCCAAGAAATTTCGACAACTCTTTAGTGCTACTGGAACAAAACTATTTTGTTAATGTATGTTGTATTGTCATATATGAAGAAATCCATAACGTACCCTTTCGTACGTATGGCAGTGAAATCAAGTGAACAAATCAGCAAATCTCATACCTTTTCGAGCTCTCAAATGAAACGAGCTTGTACTCAATTGAACTCGACCTAGGTGTGTTTGTATGAGAGGGGGATTATTTGTGTCAAACTAATCTCACTATGCATTTTCTTCGTCTACAAGTCATATATATATATTGATGTTGTGGTGCCTAACAAAGTTGGGAGTTCAATTTCCATATTTCATGTTTTTATGGGCATCTATGAACTCACTTTCATCGCCATTCAAGGACCTTACTTCGTTGACTACACTTAGTAGGGCAACATCCGTAAATGGTGTTGGGAATTTCAATGAAGTTCTCTCGATAACATTTGGCGAATAGTGTTAGGCATGCTCATAAATTGATCATTTTAAAGAGGAGGTGCGTGATTATTCTCTCGTCTTCTTCTCCCTTGATATCTATTATCATATATTATTTGCGATTTTTATATTTCTCAATAAAATTTATGTCTTCTACCGATATCTATTATCATATATTATTTCCTATAGAAATTATAAGTAATTAAATAATATGTACTTTACATAGAATATTTATTGTTTGAAGAAAAAAAAAATCAAAGACATGCATTATTCATAGTGGTCCTAGCCTCTTAATCTAATTGGTCGTCAAATTTTTTTATATTTTTTTAATTGTAATATTATACATTTTCAACAAAATTTGTAATATTATATATATATTTTTTAATTGCGAATTTTCAGTTAAAATATAATAATGATTTATATGGGATGTAACTTGTAAGCCAAAGTACATACCAGAGACAACCCAAAAATACCAAACTTGTTACGTGAATTTCTCTTCAATTTCTCTCTTCTTCTTTTTCTAGTATTTTGCTTTTCGCTTTTCGGGCACCTTGAACTTGCAGGTTGGACAGGTATCAACCAACTTTGAAGCATGCTCTATTGACGATCCAAGGATCATTTTGTCTTTTTCAACTAATTAAACAAACAACCAACTATAATATAATATGGCATTGACGGGTCCTTCCCTTGCGTCGGAAGGGTTATAGCCCTTGTGCCGGAAGGGCTATAGCCCTTGTACCGGAAGGGCTATAGCCCTTGCCACCTAAAGTTAAATTCATTAGAATTATAAATTTAGCATAATCCAAAATATTTTTTTTTTGTCAAAATAGCCCAATTTAGTTAGTCGGGTCCAATTTAAGTTTTCAAAAAAAATATCCAAAAGTCCAAGTAAATGCTTTTAAAAAAAAAAAAAAAAATTGTTGATATTGAATGTTTGATTTAATTGGATAAAAGTGTTTCTTTGTATATATATGTTATTGCAATAGTGAACTAGATTTGATTGGTTTTGTTTGATCAATTAGCTAGTGGACGAACTCATAGCCAATTTATTCTTAGTTTCTACCGTTGTAGGAATTCTTTGATAAATTTGTGTCGATGAATTTTGCTTATATGTATGCTTGTATGAATTTTTAATCATCATCAATAAGGGTTTGAGGAGTAAAGTTCATTACGTCCCTCTGATTATGTGTATAGTTAATATTCATTAATGAAATTCATTCGTACCATCAATTTTTTTTTACGTCTCTGACTACGGGATGCCTCATTTTCTGATTTTGGTTAATGTGGGTGCTTGGAGGGGATGAGGGGTGTTCTATCACGAACTTAGTTCCTTCTTGATTGCGTTGTGTATTAGGAAGGTAGGCTATTATAGTAGCCCGATGACTGAGATTATGATGGAGAGGATTACATAATAACATGTGTTTTGAGAGAGTAGGTTACTCTGATAGTCCAATACATGATTGAGGATGTGTTGGGAGATCAAGATTATATAAAATAACAACATTATACATGTATTAGGGCCGGTCTAAGACCAAGGCGGACAAGATTTGTGCTTTGGGCCACATTTTCAAAATATGCCTTATTTTATCTAGCTCATATTTACGTACATAAAAAAAAATTAAAAAACTATCCAAAAGAGAACTGTTATATTGGACGAAGCATATGCAAATGTCGGAGGGCTCAACAAAATTTTCAACTTTTATATAGGGTTTTGCACATAGAAATGTTAAGAAGCCTAAAAAAAATTTCCTCTTTCTTTCATTTTCTTCCATTTGGATCCGTATATATAAAAGGATGATTCAATATAAACTTGAGATCCCTTCATCTTGTTCGAATTATTTTTATAGCTATATTCATTTGTTGCGAAAAAGTATAATGACACATTTGATTTTTTTTTTAGGCTAATTTACTCTCCCTCTTTTTCTTCTCAAAGTTGTTATTTAACTTTTGTAAAAAATAATTGAATTCTTCCAAAGCTATCAAGCAAGCAAGCAAGTAAAGTACGAATATCAACCAACAATTTTGCATTCTAAAAATAAAAATTATGAATGATATTTCAAACTAAATAAATTAAAAATATATATTATTTTGTTATATTTAGATATTAAATTTAAAAATTTCATTTGTATTTTTATCTTAAATCTCCATTTAATTTGGAATGATCCTATAGATATCGGCCTCATTTTTTACAATTTTTAAAGAAAAAAAAAAAAAGCGAACATCCTCAAACTCGAGAGGAAGAATCGAAGATCGAAGAAATAAAAAAGCAAAGTTGGACCGTCAAAAGACTCGAGACCGAATCATTTCATATGTTCCCAATCCTCAGCAGCATGAAGTGTCCACCAAGTAAACAAATTCTTTTTGCTGGTCAAAACTCAAAGCTCGAAACAGGATGTGTTTCGTTTGTCTATGCACAAAAAAAAAAAAAAAAAAAAGCAAATTAAACCAAACAAACAAAGCAAAGGAGAAACATGAGATGATTTGTCGTGCCAATCCAAAAACCAATAACATCCCTTTATCACTTGCTTATATATATATATATATATATATATATATATATATATATATGTCTGTGTCTTCCAATTCCAAGTCTTTAACTTGTTTCACTTCCAAATCGACATAAAATTCATCAGCTTCAGATAAAAATTGGAAATTTTCGATCTCAGATATGGAGGTAACATAGTCCATAGATTATTACGTTACTGTTTTTAATTAGTACCTACGTAGTACATATATAGTAACCTTATATAAAGAGCTTATCATGTTTCTCAGTGTCTTTCCAGTTCTCACAAAAATGGATGGTTATATTAATTGTTTGGTGATTTTGCAGACAGTGGAATTGAAAGTGGAGATGGTTGGCTTACATGAGAAGAGATTGAGGAAATCCGTGTCAAAATTGAGAGGTAATTAATTAATTAAATTAGTATTTGATATCCCACAATCTGATCGAAGCTGTATAATATTAGGCATAATTAACTAATTAATTAATTAATTAATTGGAGATGCAGGTATAGAAAAGGTGGAAATAGATGCGTACAGAGAGAAGGTGGTCGTAAGTGTAAGAGTTGGATATGTACACAGAAATAAATTACTGAAAGCAATCAGAAGAGGAGGATTCAAGGCTGATTTCTGGTCTCACCAAAATGAGCTCCTCTCTACTTATGCCACCGCCACCGCCACCGCCACTTATTCAAACCTCACATTCAACAACCACAACTTCAACTTCTTTTGATTTAATATATTATTAATTCACCCCCCTTATTTACTACGTGCCTTGAAGTATTTCTTTCATCCTTCCATAGCCATAAGCCCACAAACACATTTTCTAACAATTCTCAGACTTTATTTATTTTCTATGCAATGGCTATGTCATTCATGTATACATGAGTTACCTACGATTTTCATCAAGCTATAGTGTTTTCTTTAATGGAGGGAACTTTGTTGTTGGCAAAATAAATAGCACTTCCTCTCACAGTCGTGTGTATGTGTGACAATTTTTTATACGATTTGAAACTCGCATAAAATTTATTCAATTTAATTTGCACGATTAAAATTTCAGGTCTTCTTTAGATCAACCCGTTATGACACGTTTAATAAACGGGTGAGTTTCTCGTCAATTTATTAATCCGTATAATGATCTATTAATTTGTTTAATAAACGGATAGATTTCGTGTCAACTTATTAACTCATTAACTCATATAATGACCTATTTATTAACTTATTTAATAAACGTGTCAATGTGATATTTCTAATTGGAACCTATTAATATGACAAAGTTTAAAGCTGCAAGAGTAGTCGCATATTGCTGAACTATTCCTGTAAAAGTTGAAAACCAAAATTTCTTACAGGGTCTCCTGTCAACACTTTTGAGTTCATCCGATCTCTGCTGAGAAGCTTGGATTATGACCTACCTAAGGCTTCTTTGTCTGTACCTCGTGCACTTCTTTTGGGAAAGGTTTTTGAGGCAGTCTATACCATCTTGTATCCATGGTTGAATCGTTGGTGG
The DNA here is from genome assembly GCA_032719365.1 of Prinsepia uniflora. Lineage (NCBI taxonomy): Eukaryota > Viridiplantae > Streptophyta > Magnoliopsida > Rosales > Rosaceae > Prinsepia > Prinsepia uniflora. The sequence goes on from CM064874.1 coordinate 630,255, forward strand.
CTTCCTCAGCCATTAATCCTTCCTGCTGAAGTATACAAGGTTGGCTTATTCCTTCAATTTTTTTTTGGCTGCATTGGAAATGTTCATGTCGCAGTTGTGTCTTTTATCCATTCAAGTTTTTCCCATCTGAATAGTAACAAAATGTATGCGATCTGGAGAGTGAATATCATTATCGTTGAAGTCGGAAGGCTTTCCATCTAGCACACATATATGGTTTGCCCTTTCTTTTTCCTGTAAATCATGATATCCTTGATTAAAATTCCTGATGCACTAGTCCGTATGTTCATTTTTCACTCCTTTGAGCGATATTCTGGCAAGCTGCTTTATTCTGATTCAGCTTCCCCGAGCTTATGTTCCATTCGGGAGAGAAATCAAGCTTTAAGCAATAACATGATTTTAATGTTCCGTGACAACCATCAATCGATATGTTGTTCTTAATTTGAATACTGCGCAAGGGGTCCTAAACTCCTAATACATATTATGCAGTGTTTGTCACCATTTGCTGAATATGTTATTGAAATTGCAGGCTGGTGTTACCCATTACTTCTCTTTCCTTAAAGCTAAGGAAGAGCTTGGCTATGTTCCAATCATCCAATGGTAAGTAAAGTCCTAGAGATGGCATGGCTGCTACAATCTCATACTAGCAGGAGACTGGCAGGAGAGGAAAAGGAAATGTCTAGATGGCCCTACAATATATGCGTGGCTATTTTGTGTGATTGGAATGGGTATGCTATTTTGTGCTGCTTATTTGCCAGACATAGGACCTGTGCCATTCCTGAGAGCCATTAGCCTCTTCTTCTTCTTTGGGTCGATGGGAGTACTCAGGACGGTATTCCTTGTAGCTACAGCAGTACATATTGGAGAGGCTGTGTATGCATGGAGCCTGGCAAAAAGGGTGGACCCTGCTAACTCAAGAAAGAGGATGGTTTTGGCAGACCTTTGCTCTTGTTTTTTTTTTTCATTACGTCTTCTGTTGCAGAGAACGGGCGAGGCAGGATTCCTGCCTTCCTTAATCAATAATGCATGCCTGTAAGTTTGTTTATACACCACACAGATTAAGCCTGTAATCCTGTGCGCCTTTAGGCGACACGTTTGTTAAGGGTGATTTGATTGAATTAGCTAATTCTTCAAATTTAATATATTTTGAATTAGGTAACTCTTCTAATTAAAAAAATTAAAAAAATAATACCGAACAGTAATAGTAATCATTAATAGTAAATAATCCATGTTGATGCATTATGTTGCTTGGAAATCCATCAAATGCTGCATTATAACCTATCATCAAAGTGACAACTTGCAAAATGTGTGGTAAGTGTAGACACCTTTGAAAACAATAACTTTTCAAATAAATTATTGCTTTTTGGTTGAAATCCACTAAAAACTTCATTTTTAATCTTATTTTGTACCTAAAACACTTGTTTGTTTCACTTGCTATCCAAAATTCACCTTTTGTACAAAAAATTTCACCAATTCTTTTAAGTATAGGTAATAATTATCAATATCAAGGACAGTTTTTTCATCTTAGGCTATAATGTTATGAATGAGATATTTAATATACATAACACGATAAATTGAGATGGGCATGAACAAATATAACACTATTTATAACTTATCATAATTTGTTAGTAATTATTCCAATTTGCCGCGTTATGTGTATTTATTGCTTGATTCATAAGTTTGCACTCTAAGATAACAAAATTATCCATGATATTGACAATTATTAGATGAATGAATAGAACTGATGTAAATTTTTGTACGAAGGATGAAAATTTTAGATGATAAGTGAGATAAACGAGCATAAACTCCAATCTTAAATGCAAAGTCATAAATTATTCATCATCTTCTATATCATCCAAGTATTTTGATCCTAGAGTTTCAAACACATGGTGCAAAGTGATACCCAATTAAAAGCAAAATGCAGAGAGGCAAATCAATAAATAAGCTATCAATTAACAAAGTAACAAATTGGCACCAATTACCATCTTATGATTAGAGAAGAGGTCTACAACAATTACAACAAACCAACACACAACATGATAAACTAAATCACCAACTCAACCTAATCCTCACTTCCTTACTAAGAGTACTCCTACAAACCACAAGGCTTAATCTAATTTCTATTTCACACTCTCAACTCTTGTTACCTGGTTCATACTTTCAGCTGACCAATATCCTACAAGGCCAAGCTAAAGCAATCTACAGTCCTTATTCTACTAGGGTAACTTACAGTACAAAACGCTGAAACTACAATGGGTGCCCACCCCGGCCCTCGACGGTCGAAGAAAGTTAATAAACACAACATTGCTGATCATGCCTACTGCACAAATTAGTGAATATGCCTTCCTGGAGGTATGAAAGATTCACTTCCATGGCATGCTTGCCATGCCGCCTTGTGGGTTACTGTTATTGCAGGCTCCTGAATTCTGGTTAATCGGACTTCCAGGCCCGCCTGAAGACTCACTGAGAGTTCCGCGAGACTGGGGGCTGCTGGCCCCTGTCATCCCCCCACTGCCTCCTGGTGCAAGCTTTGGGGCTACTGCACACAAAGGTTCGATTTGGTTTGCTGTCTTTGACTCTTTTCGACCATCTGCAAAACTCCCAACTACTACCTGCAATAAATTGGGAACCCCAAAATCATTCGTTCTATTAGATTCCTCATATGAAGCTACATCAAAAATAGCCCAAAATCATTCGTTCAATTATAAACACAAGCATCTCAAATCGTGGAATTCTGCAAACATGCTTCTTATTTCCTTCAGCTATTAATGGTTTGGGAAAAGCTGCAACAACAAAAAGTACCTGAACAGGGGAGGCAGCCGTCAAAAGACCTGCCACACCACCACCTAAAACCCGGCCATCTGGGCCAGATAATGACACACTTAAGCCTCCAGTTCTACTCCGCTGGCCACCACTTTCAGATAAAAGAAATGAGCCAGAAAGCGTCAGAATTTCAAACCTCCCCTGCATATGAAAATTGATAAGACACAGAGGAATTAGCAGAAAATAATCCCTACGTATAAAATATACATTAAACAAAGCCAGCACCCTATAGTAACGATCAAATGATGATGAACAAGTTTTTTATTTTACACCCAACTAAACAGCAAACCTTCTAGATTATATTTACTATTTCATTTGTTTAAGATCTTTGGTCTTCAAAAATATTCAAAACAAATTTACATAATCATGCCAAAACATGAAGCCATAAACTCATCAATTCAGGAATGGCCACCTTTCCTAACAGAAACTGTTCCTATTACTTTCCTCTCAGCAATCCCAGATGACAGCTATTGAGGTGGACCAATATACTATCAACAAAAACGTACGAAAATTCAACAACATATGATGTAGAACGAGTATTGGCTATACCGCATCACATATGTAACAGTTCAGCTAGAATAAAAGGAAAGGTCAACAGACAGACAGCAGCTCACAAACCTCATACGTTACAGTTCCACCAGATGTGGCTGGTTGGCGGAGAGTCACATTAGAAATGGCTCCAATTGCAGACAAGATGCAAACAGCCCTAGGACCATTTTGAGAAAATGACATTATTTTCGCCGATACATCCTGAAAGATTAAGGCATCAAAATGAATTTTAATAGAACTAAAAAACAACTAGCATGTAAGCCAAAATAAATCAGGCATATAAATCATTCAATAGCACAGAGATGATGAGAGTATGACATTGGAATCTGCATGCCACATGCCACATGATAAAGTGAAATAAGTCATTGAAGGTCTAAAATATACATCTGCTGTAACAACTTTCACTCGCATGCCACATGGGAGGACAGCAACCCAGGGAACTGTGAAGGAAAGCACATTACTATAATCGCCCAAGTAATCTCCAAATTACTAAATGTGCTCTATAGTTCCAGTGTTATGCAAATTTCATAAACAAAAACTATTTTGAATTTAGCCAACACAGGAAACCAGATGAAGAAACAATGAGACCTACAAGAAGAAAAAGAAAAAAGGAAAGAGAAAAAGAAAAAAAAAAGCTTTACACGATTCACCACGTGATAACACATGCATTAACCGTAATATGAGAACGAGCATTTAATCAGTCAAATAAAAAAGTTCATACTATGGAAGAAATCAAAATTTAAGAGAATATGGAAACTGTAAGGAAAACTAACAGCTTAAAAAGCAAGAAGTAGATATATCCGTAGTGCAATTATATAACATTTCATTAGAACTAACTCAACATATATTCATATTAAGAATGCAGTAATATCAAATAGGGAATGCGGGAGCATAAATTACTATTAGAGAGCAAAAAGAGAAATTAGAAACCTCTCCAGCTTTTACAGTGATAACATGTGGCGTAAATCCGAATCCCGCAGATCCTAAAAACAGGAAAGAAAATAGATCTTAGTAGAGTTATTATTATACAGCAATTTGCAGCCAAAAAAACTATATTAAAATTGTATTTTTAAACAATAAAATAAGATCCATTGTAACTGCAAAAGCATCCATCCACAAGTGATAATTGCTTTTGCAGATTTCATCTACAATTGATATAATGAATCAAATAAACGCATTTATTTTGTTGACTATTCTAGTATTACAACTTGATGGTTGACATACTAATTTAAACATAATACAAAAGTTTAAGCAACATAAGGGACTTGGTCTATTCAGATGGAAATCACAAAGGCATTTTTTTTCCCAATAACGGAAGTGTTATCTAAACTCTTTTTGATGTAGTCCTACTGAAAAATGGACATAAACAATTTTAAACAACTAATTCCATTTGCATTTATTTCTATGCCATAATACCCAATGGCAATACAATAATCAAGGGTATATGCGTAATTTGATTGACTTATGTATAAGAATCTCAAGACATTGAACGGAACTTTAAATTCCAGTATAACCTTCTTCCTATTATGCCTTTTCACATAGTCATCGACGAATATATCCTTTTTTATTAATTCAACAATCAACAATCAACAATGACAACCACTTCATTGCGTGACAGAAGCACAAATGGGAAAAACAAACATACACAAAAATAAAAACAACTACTTAATTAACAATCTAAGAAAGCCACTGTTGCCTTATAATATCACTACTTACCAGACAAGGGTGAATAACAATATTAAAGACACAGATAATTAAAGCCAAACCCAATAATAGATTCAGATTTAAATTTGGATGTTTAAGGAAAGAAGGGTTACCCAAAGCATCCAATTGCTGTTTCTTGCTAGAACCAGGTGGTCTGCCTCTGGCTTTCTTTGTGGAACCAGTGGCAGTGGGTGACGAAGAACCTCCAGTAGCGGCGGCAGCGGGAGGTGCAGGAGGAGAAAAGGCTCCACCACTAGACTGGGTTACGGCACCAGACGGAGCTGAAGGTGATAGAGCCAATGCCATGGTGCCATCTGGTCCATACTTCCTGGGCCTCCCTCTTTTCCTCTTCAGTTGCTCAGTACCCATGTTCATGTTAAGCCCAGACCCCGCAGCAGCAGCAGGGGCCATTAGAGCCCCGCCTGGTGAACCATCACCGGTGGAGGGGGCGGGGGTAGGCGCGGTGGCGGTCGGAACAGCTGCAGCGCCGCCGGCAGAGGACTGGTAGGTGGGTGAAGCGGCTGTGTGGACGGGCTTGTAAAGAGCAGAGCCGTCAGGGTTGAAGTTCAACCGCATGTTTTGTATGGCGGACTGTGACTGAAGGGGACTCTTCTGCAGACCACCTACGCTGAACGCCTCCCTACTCGTCATCACTCCGGTCTCAGATCCTGACATTTTTTCCTTCTTCCTCTTTTATTTTTATTTTAAAATAAAATAAATAAAATGATTCACCTTTTGCACTTAGTTCTAAAATTTCATCAAACCAAATCCCTGAAACACAACAAATCAAAATCAAAATCAAAACCAAAATCAAAACCAAAACAGATCAATCAAAAGAAAATTACCGCTTTCCAGATCACCGACTCTAATCCACAGAAAAAATCTAAATATTTAAAATCTCTGAAACAAAAATGTTACTGTTCTTCTTTCATGTATGTTAATCGTTAAGCACAGTAAAGAATCGAAGTAAGCTCATTCTGCAAAACCCTAACTCTTTGACAGCCTACTTAAACACCGACAAATCTGGGAGTAAAATCCAACCCCAACTTAATTTACACAGCCAACAGAAAACCCTCGTAACTGCCGCAAATACATTCAACTTGCAGACGACGTTCAAAAAACCGCCGGAAAATTACACTCGTTTTACTTTTTCCCAAAAATTTCACCAGGATCATGCATAATAATTTTATTTTAAAACTTAAACCAAACAAAAACCAGCATTTTACTTCCACCAACGAACGAATTGTTTTTCAAAAAAAAAAACTTTTATTTTCAGAAAACTCACAGTAAAAGAATCATAAAAGAAAATAGGAGAGTGAAAATTAAGGGAAATTGCAAAATAAGGCCAGAAAAATACGTTCAGCTTACCAATAATTCAGAAAAATTACGCGGACGCGGAAATTCTAGGGTTCCGGAACGAAAACGCAGAGCAGCTCCGAAGCCCTTTTTTGAAAGAAATACGAGAAATCTAAATATTTAGTTATATTTTTTAATTTGGATATTTTTATTTCTTTTTATTTCGTGCCTTTGCCTCTACGGGCTTTTATTTAAAAAGCAAGTAAAAGCCAAGCCCTAATTTGCTATTTTTGCTTTCATACAAAATTATATTAATAATTTATTACTGGTTGCTTTTTACAATTAAAAACTTACAAAAAAAATTTGGCTACTGCCTACGTGTCCGTTCAGATCAAGCGAGTATGTAAGTGTACTCTCAATCTCTTTGCATAATATTTTTTCCTCGCAATTTCTTCTTTCTCTAATCAAGATTCCTGTTTTTTTTTGGGAATGTCCAGATAGACACTTAGTCTATCAAAGGCTCAATAATGAACACATCAGGAAAAATAAAATTTAAAAAAGATTTGCGACGTGAGAAGGTTCACAAGGGTAATAAAACAAAACATACTACTAATTAAGTGTTATTTTAACATGTATATAAATCATCAGTGAAGAGTGAAAGATAAAACTGTGCCGCTGCCTCGTTAAAAAAAAAAATTATGAAAATTTACTTGTAATAAAAATCTAGTTAAAAGAAAAAGAGTGCAACAAACAAAAATGATGAGCAAAGAAAGAGCTTGGTTCGACTAGCAGATGCTAGGTATGAACATAGGCGGACCTTGACGAGCTTGGAGATGACATTTTTCGCCATCTTTGAACCTGTTAACAAGTTTAGCCAAAAAAGACAAACATTAGGATCGTTGGTCTTCATGAAAGTAGAGGTTATGGCGCATAGCGAGAACAAGGGCCACCATCGATCTTTATTTTCGTGTACTCTTAGCATCGTCTCCAGCGCTTTCGGCTTCATCTTCGCGTACACTCATTATCGTCTCTGTCATCTTCATCTTCATCGTCAGGATCGCTCTTTCACTCGGTCTCTCACCATCGCCACCCGCACCTTCGTCTTCATCTTCAGGGCTTTGCTAGAAAACCACCCTCATAGTGCCTCGGGCCGCCAACAACGGCTACAAAACTGCCTCAAAGTTTCCCTTCAAGATGAGATTCTCATTTAAGATTCCTCCAAAAATATTGGTGAATTAACTATTAGGGTATGGTTTCACATAGAAGTATAGTAACATAACTAATCCAAAAGCATATAGATATATTATACAATGGCGTAACTAGGAATTCATCTGAGTGTGAACCTCTTTTAAATATTTAAAAATTAATATAATTCAACTCATCATAATATATCAAATTAGCTAAATTATTATATATAAAAAATTATATCATATTACTAATTTACTATAACCATATACAGTTGTTTTTAACGAATTTTCAGTTTGAAATCGTTGCATGCCCAAAATAAATTATGATTGAATTATTAAAACAAAATAGACATGTTTAAAATTTAGAAAATTAAAACAAATAAATTAACTATAATACGAATTATGTACTTTTATAACAAAATATTACTATGATTTTTATAAATTATATATGATAATATATATACATGTGTATTAGAAAGTATAAAATTGTATTTTCAAATTTAATTTGAATCCCAAATTATATAATTAATTTTAATTATATAATAATTCTCATATTAATAATTTTTTAATTAATTTAAATATATTTATGCGTATATTACATTAAATTATATATAATTCAATGAAGGCCAAGACTTCCCTGGGCCCATGCTGGCCCCACCCTTAAATATATATATACGTATAATAGGAAATAAAACATAACTTGTACTGATCCATGTAAAAGTTTGACCAAAATTAAATGAAACTAATCAAAGTGAAATGTAGTTAGGAGTTTGGTGACCAGTAATTGATCCATGAATATTAGGTCCGGGCATATTGAGCTAAAATACGGAAATCAAATCTTTATAGATTAAATCAAATTGAAAAAATATCAAATAATTAAACAGAATTAAGGTTTGGCGCGATATTGAGCCGAATTTATTCGATTCCTAAAAAGCACCGATAATAAATTTGAAGACACGATGGCGCCAAATGATACTATGACATTATAGTCTTAGGGATCTTCGGGCCTACAAGGAATCAATGTGTGTGATTGAACAAGATCCTTATCAAGATGGAAAAGATGGTACTATTATTGACTTGTGGATTCCTGATCCGCAAGACAAGTCCTTCAAGAAGCTGCACATACAGTTGTTGTCTGTGGAATTTGCCCTAGACTTTTGTGCTTCAGACCTCCGGGGTTTGGTATGGATATTGAATTCCTACTGGAATATAGCAATGATCGTTTTCGAGGTGAAAGAGATCTGATTTGATATAATTTCAAAGTCCAAGCAGGCTACAAGGACTGGAATTAGGCTATTGATTTTAAAGTGAAACTTCAATTTTCTTAACAAAAGGTTTATATGCAAGATGTGTAAAACTCACCAATTCATATTCTTCAAAATTTACTCTATGTGCCGTGGATATGGTGTATATGTTAATTGTTTTTATTTTGAATTTATTGTTTATAATTTTTAAGAAATAAGGATAAATGAAAAATGAATTTAAAAAAAAAGTGAGTGTTGAGTAATTACCCACCCACCCCACCCCTCCGCTTCAATATTTTTTTTTAAATTTAAATATTTAATTATACTATTATATCTTTTATATATTAAATGTAAAGGTTATATGTTGATTAGTTATTGAGAATATTAATATTTATAAAAACTCTCTAACTATATTTGCAAAGACCCTTTAAAAATTTTAATTCCTATTTAATAATTTTTTTCTTCTATTTTAGGAAAGCATTATTACTACTTATAAAACTTCTTTTTTTCACTTGTCCATTTTAAGGGGTCAAGGATTTGGCAAAATTGGAAGATTGGAGTCAATGAATGAGAATTGACATGTGGGAGTTTCAACAACTACAAGAGGGTCAACTCAATTAACAATTTGACAAACACAAAAAATAAAATAAGATATATACTTAGAGACATTATTCTCTATTTGTTACGCAACAGATCTCAAATTTGACTTTTATTATTTACGTAATGTAATCATCTTCTCCAATATTATGTTCCTAGTGTAATCTTTTTCTCAAATATTATGTTTATCTTGTAAGCCTATAAATGGTGACTTCTATAAAAGAATATTGGAAATAACAAAAGTTTTTTGAAATGCATACTTCATTGCTTTTCTATACATTTCTTCTATATTTTACTCCCTTTATAACAATTTTATCACATGAATTTGTATTTATTTGTTAATTTCCCCTTTAAAAGAAATTGTTTCAGCCGATTTCCTCCTAAATTATTATTATTAACAGTCAAATTACTCTATATCATTATATTTACTAACATATTGACAAACATGTCTTTCTAAAATATATATATATATATATAATTTTTTATGAGTAATTTTATTTTGTTGATTTTAAAAACATGCTTATGAGGGAACTTGGCTATTAATAATAGACTTATTATACTAAGTGCACTAGGAACACGCCACGAAATCTCAAAATGATATAGGAACGAAAATTTGCCTCGGTGTGCTGGGGGAACAAGTACATCGTCAAGTTCGTTGCACCATCCGTCAATCAAAGTTATTAACGCCGTTAATTTTGATGATGTGGCAGTAATAGTAACAAATTAATAAGGGTAATTTAAACATTTTGTTCATTTTATTTTATTTTCTTTTTCATTCTCTTCGCAGACCATGGGTTCTGGAGAGTTCTGGAGGTTTGTAAACTCAAGCCTGTAACTATGTGTGTATGTGTTACTAGTAAATGGTAATTTTATTTTCAGTTTTTTGAGAGAGTTGGTAAATAGTAATAGTAAACTCAAATGCATGCAGAAACCAGCAGGCAAAAAGCTTCCTTTCTCATTTCCTACCTTGTCATGCTAGTTTTGTTAATCAAGTAAAATGTAGACAACATGCAAAACAAGCCTCTGCACTTCAGAAAAATTAAGAAAAAAGAAAACCCCAGTTGTATCTAAATTCAAAACTTCACTTCCAGTAAAAGCTAAAACACAAATCAACTGATTCAGTTCCAAACAAATGCTCACCATCTCTGACAAACAAAAGATAATTTTGAAGGATCTGAAATAGTTAGTGTAAAAACTTTTGTAGTCAAGCAAGTTCTAATAATCCAATTTGAAGTCGCACATTCATTTTTCTTCTTGGTTTTATATGGGATTTAATAGCTGGTCGAATTCCAGGTCGAAAAGTAGAAGAATTGGAGAGGTTTTGGATAATGAGACACTCTGATACTTTCGCTGAAAAAAGAAATCAGAATAAGAATGAAGACTGAAACTGTTGGTAGTGGTATTGACAGGACCCATCCCAATCCCCCCGGGATTAGTGCGGGATGACCCTGCTCCCATCTGACACGAAGTGTCAGACAAGGGATATTTTCGTCCTTTGCCCTCCCGAGCTATCAGAGTACGCCAGGATCCGGAGGAGGCATGTGATATCTCGGTCTCTGCTACAGTCCACATCCAATGTCAACCTGAAGGGCAGTCAAAACATTAAAAACTGTGAGTGGACAAAACAAAAGTTTATAAAAACATTTTAACGAGAAGACCTTTGTACCCTCCACTAAAAAGCATGCATGCATTCGAAAACCATTTATCCAAAACAAACCATATGTGGGACTAAGCCCAAAGCAGATATAAACCAAGGTCGAAAGGACCACAATGAAAACGACCATACGGGCCACTGCCCAAATCCTGTGCACACCTGTACACACCACATATCATATATCATATATCCATCACATACATATATATAAGTCACACAACCAATCCTGTCACGGTATAGATCCGTGGCTTTGAATAGTTGTCTTCCGCTGTGATGGTTTTTCAGTTTATGCATTATGTTCTTGTGCAGTAGTAGTTTAATTCTTGCAGTTTATCTCTCCCAAAGGAAAATCAAAATGTTTCTCTGGAAGTGAGATGTTTTTTATTTTTATCTTTTTTACCTAAAGGTAGTCAAATGTTTCAATGTACCAAATGCATTTTGTTGATGATGGGATAAAAAAGCATTACATTTCCTGTATAAATGATGGTATATGTTATGTATGAAATCTCAAATCTCAGAATCGTCCATATGACCAGAAGGGATGAGATCTCTTTCTATATATGTTTACAGTTTTACTCTATGATTCTTATAGCCTTATGAACATGATTGAAGGAGGTCACTTCAGACTACGCATCTGCGAAGATAATCTACTCGAGCTGACAAGACCCATCCCGATTATCCCTCGATAGTCGTGATGAATCCTGCTCCCGTCTGACAATAACTAAAAATTTCCGAAAGTAACCAAACTTATATACATACAACACACAACAAAACCCGAACACATTGTCAGACAAGGGATAGTTAAGTTTTACAGACCAATGACGTCACAAGTTTGACTAGTCAAAGACAATACAGAGCATAGGTACTGTTACAGATAGGGGTCAAATTCCTACTCTGTAGAATGTCTGAGTGCGCAACGGTCTAATTATTCTTTTGCCTCGCTTGCCTCGTTTTTAGCCCTCGTACCTGTACACTGGCCTGGAGGGTGCATAAAACAATAAAGGTGTGAGTGGACAAAAATGACCTCTTATAAAAACATTTGCCAAAATATATTTCTTACCCTCCAGTTTTCACAAACATGCATGCCTATCATAAAACATGAGTAATAATAGGAAATCAATTAAAGTGGATCAATCAAAACAATTTCCACAAAATCACGGGACTTATATCCATATCTTGTTGCTTAGAGTCACGTTTTATCCCTGCAACGCGTGCATATCAATAGGCTCAAGGACCGCTCAAAATCCGAGCATCCGCCGCTGTGAACACATCACAAGCCGGCAATCCAGATCTAGTGAACACATCACTTACCGATCCATATAATCCAGCACATCTGATCTGAGTCAAGCCTCCCCTGGGCTGCAAGACAAAGATCGTGCTACGTGACCTCTTCGGGGTAAACACTTCCATCCCGAAGGCGAGCGTTATCTCCAGGGTGCACTCCGGGGAAAAACATATTTTCTCCCGAAAGCCCTAAATATCTGCAACATATCACCATCACTAAAACCAGTGAAAAACAGTTGCATTGAAAACCAAATCATATATCAATACAGGGTCTCAACCCTAAGTTAACCAAAGTCCCGATTTACTTTATAAATCCGAAATCATCAATATCATCATATAATCACATGGAAAATGCAAATCCAATCAGAAACACAATTCCATTGGGTCCCAACCCCAAAATATCAATTTCACGTAAATCCGTGCAACCGTAAACCCGAGTTGCCACGAACACGTAAATCCATAAAAGCAATCATTGACTCATAATCCGAGTCCAAATATCATTTTCAATCCAGGCCTAGCCCAAAACATCATTTGCACGTTCCTCGTAAAACGTGCCCGAAAGACTGATTAAAATAATCACAAAAATCACGAAAATACCAAAAATCATCAAATTCACATGTAACTCCAAATCCGAGTCAAAATCATTATTTACTTGGGTTCTCACGCCCACAATATCATTTATAACCAATTTCATAATTTCTCGAAAATCGTGCCAGAATATAATAATATAATAATCATAAAACCGAGAAAATCGAGAAATCACCGAATCAAAGCATCAATCATGTCAAATCATAGAAAATCATATAAATAAGCATTTTAAACCATATATGCATGCATCACAGTTAGAAAACCAAAAGTCCACTCACACACACCGTCCCGATTGTTCAGCCTCAAGCTGTTCGTTTTCCTCCGAAGTCCCAGGAATATTCCAGCCTGTCAAACAAAGTGATTTAAGGTTACTAGGCTATCATATAATCCTTAAACAGGAATCCCCTAATTGTCGGAATTTTATAATATTATTTTAATATAAATTTCAACATGTCGGGTACTCGGAACTACACTGAAACCATATCCGATTGACCCGAAACCAACGCGGATAGGTTCGTATCATCGAGAACATCAAGTTTCATGTTGAACACTTTGCCGGAATCCTCCCCACGCGCCGTCACGCGCCGCCGCAAGCGGCTGCGCGTGAAAGCCACGCGCCTAGCACAGTACAGCTACAGTGCATCGTTCTCGCCCGTTTGTCTGATAAACGGGTTGAAATACCCGCGATAGGATCCGATGCAATCTCAGTCAATTCGACCTCAAATCGATCTGTTCTTTCAACTGATCTCATCTACTCTAACTTCATTTTAGTTCTGTGAATTCAATTACCTCAAGTAAGGTCCAAATCTTCACGACTCACGATCGAAATTCGACGGGTCTCCTAATCGGGTTTCACGATTCCGTGCCTGATTTTTCAATTAATTCATATGGTTAGCTTCGTGAGAGTATAATGAACAATTTTCCATGATCAATTTCGAATGAGCTTACCTCTAAGTATCTAAACTCAAGGTCGATTTTTGGCAGCCATGGCAGCGTCTGTTCTTCCTCAATTCGACACGAATTCTTCTCGTTTTTGTTGCAAAGCTTTTAGTTTTGATCCCAGCAACTTAATGGAATCCTCAATTGCTCCTCTCCTGGCTCCCAAATCCGTATTCGATTTTCGCCCAATTTCAAGGATTTTCGAACTAGTTGTACCCGTCACCTCTCAGTCTCTCGAGTTCAATTTCTCTCAATTCGGTTTCTCAATTACACAAATCATAATGAGGCTGAGACAAATGGGTGTTATCTGATGTTAATTTGGCATGATTAGGACAAACCCCAATTTAGGGAATTATGTCTAAAGCCATATGATTATGTTCTCCCTTAAGACCCGATTCCTTGTTTCCTGGGGTGAGAATCAGACAAAAGACAAGTCTGATTAAGGCCAAAAGTCCATTTTGCCCCTGGTTGGACAAATTACCATTTTGCCCCTAGCCTTCCGTGACCCGTAACGTTCGTAACCGAACTCCGTTTTCGATGTGCCGCCTGTCGTTGTACTCCGGGCATCGAGACCTACCTAACGGTCTTCGAATCGTGTGAAAATTAGTTGGCAAACAAAAAGTCAACATTTTCCCCCTTTTCGCCCAAATTACGAAAATGCCCTTGGGCTTCCGAACGTCATAACTTTTTCCCAGATTGTCGGAATTGGGCGTGCCACCTGTCTATGGACTCGTGACGTCCCAAACTACGTCACGGTCATCGGTCAACATCCGTTTGATTCACCAATCAAAAAGTCAACAATTTGACCATACTATTCACAAGGGTAAAAACGTCATTTATTCATTATGTTACAAAATTACATTTTCTAAATTTCCGGGGCGTTACACGAGCTGGATGCTTGAGCTTCATGAGAGCCTTAACTTCGCGCTTTCGAACCATTTCCCTTGAAATATTTAAATTTCCTGCAGTCTTCCCTAATGTTCTGACGCCTTTACCATCAAGCCCGTATCTTTGTCTGATCACCAAGTTTTTTTCCAGCTTCGGGAAATCAAGCTGAGAGAGAATTCTCAGAGGAACTAAATGCCTAATTGGTTCGTGCATGTCACCAGCAACACACACAAACTCAAGCTCGTAACTGTCTGTGTGTTCATTTTACTATTATCGTGGCTCTCTTATGATTCGTACAAATTATGAAAGTCAAAGGCACTAGAATTAAGAAACACAATTTGTGTGTTTCTTTTTTCTCTCATCAATAATATGCTTCAACATGGGTTTACATGGCAGCTCCGTTCCGATATGAATCAACGGAATACAGGACTCTGGAAAGCATAATCGTGGCTTGCCAATCTTTTTTATTGTTGTTTGAGAATGATTTAACAGATAAATCTGTGGGTACTGGTTACAAACCTTCAGAACTTTCCAGAACCCATGGTCGTCGTACGGTAGTCTAACGCCACTTTGACTCTGAAACCGCTTGGTGGGTTTTGAGGGAAGGGAAAGAATTGGGTACTGGTTTTTGGGGACGAAGATGGCTGCTACAGAGGGTAGGCAACCTCACTCTGTTTCTTTCTATTTTTTGCACTCACAAGAAAGAGAGAGATGGGTAAAGTAACGAGGTAAATGAAGTGGGGCTTTGATTGTCTGATATAGAAAAGCAAGATGGAGGCAACTGTAGTTGCTAGTTGGTGACAACGATGTGGAATGTGGGTTGTTGATCGGTCCGTTAAGTCTCTCTTTTTTCTAACCAAAATTTGGACAAAATTATCCCACCTACATGTCTCCTAAACTCATATTGTTGCCGCCATGAGATTGCAGGGATGATCATTATGCATGACTACCCCTTATTAATTTGCCTCAGACCTTTGGGTGGGTGGTATCAGGAAGGCTGGATGAGGAGTGAGTGGTGGCCGGAGGTGCATGGAGAGAGATGATTGAACGAATTGGGCTGGGGAAGATGAGTTTTAATTTTTTAGAAATTTTTTTAATAGAAAATATAATAAAATAAAGAAAATGTCTAAATAACCCTTACTAATTTTGTAATAGTACTGACACGTCATCAAAATTAATGATGTTAATAACTTTGACTGACGGATGGTGCAATAATATTGACGGTGTTACCGTTCCCGCAGCACACTGAGACAAATTTATGTTCCTGGTGCACTTAGCGTAAAAAGCCTTAATAATAATTCAGGGTATATAACCCGTGGCCATAGGCGGGATGGCAGGGGTCCAATTGGGCTATGCCTTTCATCTTTGGTCTTTGGTTTGATTCCTCACTATTTTTGATTAAAACGTTCACACTATTTAGGATTTTGTAGCGTGGATCTCAGTTTACCAAATAAAGTTCAATGAGCTCTACCTTAGGAGCATTCTGGATATAAAAAATAATAATAATAGAAATAATTCAGGCTATATTTGGCTGGATTAATAATTGAGAATGAGAAATTGGAAAAAGGCAATAAATAAGTTCAAGAAATGCATTGGCTAATTTTTTTTAAAAAAAACAGTTGGATTATTCATAGGCCAAAAAAGTAAAATAGAAATTAAAAATCATATTAGAATTGCTGGGTTAGGGAAGAGGTGCCAACACTGTGAAGAGCGGGAGAGAGCGCAACAGAGAGTGGGAGAGAGAGGGAGGAAGACAGAGAGGGAGATAGAAAGAAAGAGGAGGCTCACAGATTAGAGGTCGATCTGAAATGGAAGATATTGTTTGCTGGTGAAGAAGCTGTGGAATATTGGGGTGTCAATCTGAAGTTGAAGGCCTCAAATGGTTGTCGACAAAATGATGGTGGAAATGAAAGTGGCGTTAATTGCTTCACGGGGATGAAACTAGCTGCGAAGTCGCTGAATGAAGTGTAAGTGCTGAACCCCATTCTTTTCCTCTTTATATCCTCACTGTTTGCTTTGATTCCTTTTGATTAGCTTTTGTTAATTTCATGGGTCAGTGAAATTAGGGTTTAATTTTGGTAATTTCGAATTGAAATTGGATTATTATGATTACAAAACGCCAATTAGGGCTAAATTCTAACGGGCTGTCAACCCCTATACCAATAGACATCCCAAAATTCTGGTATGGCCACAGATAGTTAGGCGATTTCTGTGATTTGAAAGTTACATTTTATATCTCTTTTAAAACTCCAATTCTTTGGAAAAGTTTTCATTTTGGCATTAATGGTACTATATATGTGTATATGTATATATAAATATTATGTACATATTTACGGGTACATTTTCTGTCCTTGCGGCTCAAATATAAACCAATTTGTTTGGTTGGGGTGTGTGCAGATTGAGCCACATATTCTCAGTGTTAATGCCCTGCTATTTGACTAGCTCAAAAGATAAGTAGTCTATTCTTTAGAATGGATGTTGAAGTCATTGACGTTGAAGGAATGGTGCATCGGGGGATGGCGGAAGATGGTGATGCTGAACGGAGTGAAGACGGAGAAGTGAATAATACTGAAATTTCCGAGGCTCACGATGAGGATGGGATTTCTGAGCCATATGTGGGTATGGAATTTAATTCAGAAGAGGCTGCCAAGACTTTCTATGACGAATATGCCAGACGTTTGGGTTTTAGCTCTAAAGTTGGTCAATCTAGTCGTTCTAAACCTGATGGGGCAACCATTGCTCGAGAGTTTGTATGTGGTAGAGAGGGTTTAAAAAGAAGGCATGCTGATAGTTGTGATGCAATGCTTAAGGTAGAGTTAAAGGCTCAAGACAAGTGGGTTTCAACGAAATTTGTGAAGGAGCATAGTCATGCACTAGGGAGTCCTGATAAGGTGCAGTACCTTCGGCCTCGCCGGCATTTTGCTGGTGCTGCAAAGAACGTAGCTGAAACTTATCAAGGAGTAGGGATTGTTCCCAGTGGCGTTATGTATGTTTCCATGGATGGAAATCGTACCTCTGCAGAGAAAACCCGTATAGTTAGGAATTCTTCATCTATGGAATCAAATAGGCCAATCAAGAATGCCGTAACAATGAACCATGCTGTTAAGCCTTGTACAAGAAGGAGGACACTAGGGAAGGATGCACAGAATTTGCTGGAGTATTTCAAGAAAATGCAGGCTGAGAACCCGGGTTTCTTTTATGCAATACAACTTGATGATGATAATCACATGGCAAATGTGTTCTGGGCAGATGCAAGGTCAAGAACAGCTTACTGTCATTTTGGTGATGCAGTTACGCTGGATACCACATACAGAGTAAATCAGTATATAGTGCCATTTGCTCCATTCACAGGAGTGAACCATCATGGTCAGACGGTTTTGTTTGGTTGTGCATTACTTCTAGATGAGTCAGAAGCATCTTTTATTTGGTTGTTCAAGACATTCCTTACAGCAATGAATGACTGCCCTCCTGTCTCGATTATGACTGATCCAGACAGGGCCATACAGACAGCAGTTTCTCAGGTGTTTCCAGAAGTTCGCCACTGCATTAGTAAGTGGCATGTCTTAAGAGAAGGCCAGGAAAGGTTAGCGCATGTATGCCATGCATATCCTAGTTTTCAGGTGGAACTTTATAATTGTATCAATTTGACTGAAACTATTGAGGAGTTTGAATTGTCGTGGGATTCCATACTTGATAAATATGACCTCAGGAGAAATGATTGGTTTCAATCATTATATAGTGCTCGTGCTCAATGGGTTCCTGTGTATTTCCGGGATACCTTCTTTGCTGCCATACATCCGAATCAAGGGTATGATGGTTCCTTTTTTGAAGGTTATGTGAATCAACATACCACATTACCACTGTTCTTTAGGCAGTATGAAAGAGCCTTAGAGAACTGGTTTGAAAGGGAAATAGAAGCAGATTTTGATACAATTTGCACAACTCCTGTATTGAGAACACCATCACCCATGGAGAAACAGGCAGCCAATCTTTATACAAGAAAAGTTTTTGCAAAATTCCAAGAAGAGCTAGTTGAGACTTTTGTGTACACGGCAAATAGGATTGATGGCGATGGAGCTATTAGCACATTTAGAGTTGCGAAATTTGAGGATGATCACAAGGCATACATCGTAACATTTAATTATCCTGAGATGAGAGCTAACTGTAGTTGTCAAATGTTTGAGTATTCAGGCATTCTCTGTAGGCATGTTTTGACAGTCTTTACCGTGACAAATGTGCTTACATTGCCTTCCCATTATATTTTGAAACGATGGACAAGAAATGCTAAGAGTGGAACTAACCTAGATGAGCGTAGCGATGAATTACATGAGCAAGAGTCTCAAACTACTCGGTACAACAATCTCTGTCGAGAAGCCATCAAATATGCGGAGGATGGGGCAAGCACAACAGAAACTTTTACTGTAGCAATGACTGCTCTTAGAGAAGTTGGGAAGAAGGTTTCCCTTGTGAAGAAAAATGTAGCTAAAGTTGCACCCCCTAGCTCTCAGATTAGTGTGACTGGCTATGATGACAGGAAAAACTTGACATCAGCGTCAGATATGACCCCTTTGTTGTGGCCACGCCAAGATGAAGTAATGAGGCGTTTTAATCTGAATGATGCTGGCGCGCCCGCTCAATCAGTTTCTGACTTGAATTTGCCACGAATGGCCCCTGTATCTCTTCATCGGGATGATGGTACTCCTGAGAGCATGGTGTGGAAATATATATTTTATTTTTCGTCTACTCTTCTTTATCCTTTTGTTATGAGTTCAAGGTCATGGAATCAATGTGGGCTTTTGTGCAGGTTGTACTCCCATGTCTAAAGTCAATGACTTGGGTCATGGAAAATAAGAATTCAACACCAGGAAATAGAGTAGCTGTCATTAACCTGAAGGTATGTGAAGAATGGAAACAATAATTGCGCTATTTTGTATTACCTTAAGATTTTAGTGCCGTATTTGACAATAATAGTCCAGGATCCCTGAGTTTATACATGAAATGTTTTTAAATGTTTTGAATTTATTTAGGCCATTTCGCGATGTTGGAGAATTGTTGCACTTAATTTTCACCTATGGTGTTATACATGAAATGTTTTTAAATGTTTTGAATGTCTAATTTACACTTTCAAATTAATGTACAACTGAGAAAGACTTCATTTTTTTCTTCATATTTTCTTTTAAACATGTCAATTATAAACACCGCAGTTGCAAGATTATAGCAGGACTCCATCAACTGAATCGGAGGTTAAGTTTCAACTTTCTAGTGTATCATTGGAGCCAATGTTAAGGTCCATGGCCTACATCAGTGATCAGCTCTCAACACCAGCTAATAAGGTTGCTGTTATAAATTTGAAGGTATGAGAGTCAAAATTTCAAACCTATATCTTTAAAATTTTCCCCAACTGTTTGATGAACCATTTTCCTGGATCCTCATGTTGTTTATGCTCATTCTTTTCTCTTTCTGCCTTATGGGTAGAACCATGGGTTTTTAAAACCCTTGGACATGCGCTTTTGGTATTATTCGAATATAGTTAATGCGCTTTTGGTATTATTCGAATATAGTTAATGCATTTGTAACTGGGTGTTCTGCGCGTAGAATGTTTTATATAGTTCAAAATACAATAGATATTGTTCAATAAATTCTTCCATCTGTTTTTTAAACAGTGTAGGCTTATGGAAATGCCCGTATAATGAAAAAAAGATTCTGAAATGTCTCTGTGTGTGTTTGCTTCCAGGCTCCTCCAACTAACAGTGAGGAAGGGGGAGAGGTTCTGGTTTTAGAAAGATACATCGGCATGTGGTTCCTGTTTTAGTATTACTTTACTTTTTATGTATGGCACTGTCCCTATTTTTAGTCCATACTTTATGATTTTACAAGCCAAAATTCTTCCTGATGGGACTGAGGTCCAATTTTGGCTTGGATTACTTATTCAAAGGTTAACAATTAATACCTTCGATGTCATTCAATGCAAGAGGCAAAATCTTATTCATACCTTAACTTGTGCACTATGAGCGAAGGAGCTTCAAAGAGCATTAATCATCTCTCTCTTCATTATCCAGTATCTTTAATGCTATATTAAGTTTCTAGTTTAAGTTGGACACTTCCCTCTTAGGGAAATCCCTTACTTTAGGGACTTATTGTGCTTTTACTGGAGAGGGGAAAGTCAAATGTTTGGTGGAGATTCAGCATACTAATGACTTTTGGGGTAGGAACACCCTAAATTCTGAAGGAAGGTCGTGAGTTTTTGGATTGCTTCTGGATAAAACTAAATTTTGGCCTAGGTTTTTCTAGGTTTCATGATTGTCTTTCTTTTGAGTATGGATTGGGAAGTTTCTGCTTCTCCCTTTGTCCTGTTACTTTTCTGTTTTCTTTTAGGACAAAGGTTGTTTTTTTATTTTTTGTATTCTTGATGCTCTCGTCCTTGCATTTGAAGGTTGCATCTTTTGTCAATTGCTGACCCACTTCTATTGTCCTTCCCAATTTTTGGTTCAAAAAATTTGTTTTGTTTCCTTTATGAAAATAGTGTGTATGTTAGATTGGGCAGTTTCTTTCCTCCCTGCTGGAGAAAAGAAAACAATTTACATCATTTCAATTAATATGAAGAAAAGATTTTCCCATTTTACCTGATTCATTCTTTTTTAGATTGATGCTTCATATGACATGGATACTTAAATTATTGTAAAATACATCAAGTTTGATTATTTGCAGTTGAGAAACAAAAGAGGTCCATTGCTAATTTTCACATGCTTCTCCATTTTCCAAAAAAAAAAAAGATGGGGTGGGGTGGGAGGACAGCAGTTGCAACAATTTGTTGGACATTCTTGCAGGTAGAGCCATATACAATTGTAGTATTGGTATACATGAAGTCATTGAGAATTTTATCGGTTGTAAAACATTGGTGTTAGAGGAAAGGCATAAACTAGATTATATCAAAAGAGGCAATATAAGAAGATATAAGAATCACAGCGTGTGATCAGAGATTTCTACTTGAGGATGAAGTGGAACTAAATGTAACATGTAACATATAATTTGTTACCCGTTCACCATTTAAAGCTCTAATTTTTTCTTCTTTTTGTTTTTTCAAATCAATTCCTTCTATTATCTCCATTGCAGCACTGCCAAAATTCCAAAACTTCCTGAATGTTTCGGCCTCTGTTGAGAGTTACAATTGCTTGGATACTTCGAAATATGATAAGCTTGACCCTTATTAAATCTGTTAAGATGCTGGCTAGTAAGTTGCTGCAACACTTGTTCAATATTTAGTTCCCAATTGAAACTAAGGCTGCTAATGTAAATCTTACAACTTAAAGCCTTAATTCCATCTGTGTTAACTATGTTGTTATTATTATTCATTGAAAGAAATTTTTTACAGAGGCCTCTTCTAAAATGTGGTAAGGTTCTATTGTTGTTTTCTTTGTTCTAAGGTGGACTTTTCTTTGTCTCTCTCTCATTTACTTACAATTGCTTGATAGATTTAAGGTAAACAATCTTTTCCTTTTTCTTCAGCTTCAAGACACAGAGACGACTTCAGGGGAGTCAGAGGTCAAGTTTCAAGTTTCTAGGGATACATTAGGTGCCATGCTAAGATCAATGGCGTATATCCGCGAGCAGCTTTCAAGTGCTGTAAGTGTAAGCATTTCAACCACTTCTGTAGTTGATATAATATTTATAATTGATCTAATAGAGGCTTTATATGATTGTGGTATTTATTTTACTCAATATTTTGTCTCTTAAACCCATTGAACAGCTCAGTTAGTATAGCTTCAATCACATGGTGATGCTCCATATATTGGGCCTGTTAATTGTTACTATTTGAGAATTGAGAACTAGCCGCTTATCAGGGTCTTGTTGACCAACTTGGATTGTTGTCGCTTGTTTGATAGGAGAGAAAGTGACGGGTATTTGATGATAAAAATTGTGCAGTCGTTTCTTTTTTCTTACGCAGACAACACACAATTGCACAGGCAGCGAACCAAACTTGGAACCGTCTCCTTTTTATTGTGTGCTTGTGTGTGAGTGGGTTGGGGGTAGGGGTGATTCTTTGGCCTCTGTTATTAAATATGATGTGCATGATTAAAGAAAAAAGTTTATTTTGATTGATTACTCGCCTTATACTGTTTATTCACGCAAAAGTTTAAACTGGCAGGCTGAGCCCCAGTCTGGGTCCGTTTCAAAAAAGCAGCGGAAGTAAAGGCATGTTATGTATATGCGACTTTCTGTACTGTAACCTCAGGTGTCTCCACGGGGAAAGGTGACCACATAGCAAGTTGGGGATGATCGCTGTCGCCGTCCTTCCATTTGTGTAAGATTGTTGTCAACATATCTGTACATTTACCGAATCATGATTTGAGAATCGAAAGCTTCAACGAGATTTGATAGGTCTATGATGGGGTCAAAGAAAAAAGAAACGGGGCACGCCAGAATCGGAGAGTAGCTCAAGTTAACATGTTTATTCAAAATTTTCTTCAATAGGAATTGGTAGGGGGTTAATGCTGATAGCTGTAAGGTGGTATGACAAGTTTATCCTGCAGTTCCCACCTCCTGTGTTTTTTCACTTTTCTTGTAACAGAAGATATCAAATTGTTTGGTTTTGCTTCATTTTGGTAGATGCAACAAGTATCCTAGTTTCCTAGCCATATTTTTTACGGGCTCGCAGTTCTTGACCCCGAAGTCATTTTTTTTTCCTTCAATCTTTTCACACCAATGTTGTTTGGCTTTTGAATGACAAATGAATGGAAGTTGGGACTTGTCGTGGTAAATATTGTTTAGTTATGTCTAAAATGGAATGAAAGTTAATTTATTCTTTTGCTTATTTTGGAAAGGGATGGAAATAAAGAATGGTGCTGATCATGAGGGTTTGTAAATAATTATTAACTATTAAGTAGGATTTTTGTAAATAATTAGTAATGGAGTGCATGAATTACATGAGTATAAGAAATTTCTTTTTTAGTGATTTTTTTTAATTAAAATTGAGCATTATATATCATTAAAGCAAAAAGTACAATTATACTATTAAAATCGAGATATGATGATAAGGCCTTCAAGTCAATATGACAAGATTAACACGCACACAGTTAATAAATCCACATCATTAAAATTATGTAAAATTACAATCAAGCTCACAAAGTTCAAAACAACCAAAATTCTAATAACACTAATAACTATAAACAAATTACCTTCATTAAAAGAAAAAGTCACCATCGTCAAATTCATCACATGTGATCTTAAAGAATTTGAAGAACATGGTGAATAGGAGAAATGTTTGATCTCCTGCTATCCAATTGCACATAAAAGCAAATGCTAATCTGACTGCTGTGATCAAAACCAATGAGAAATAGTGCGGCAAACTCTTCCAACAGTAGAATAAGATTTAGGAAAATAAGAAATTAAGGAAAATTTTGGGTAATGGGATAGATTAAAAAAATAGTGAAATAACATAATGAAAAACTCAAATGTGACAATGCAGTCATAATAAAGGGACTATGAAAAACGGTTGTGGGGAGGAGAGAAGAAGATGGTCTCTGTAGAAAAAAAGGAAGAGAGGTTAGAGAGAAATGAGAAATTACAAATTAGTCTTTGGGATGTATATATATAGATTACACAAAAAATGTAAATATCCCTTTTTAATTTCTCGTTTTGGCTCCTACAATGGAATGAAGGGATTTCAGGAATTTTTGGGCAAAAAAGGGATTTTAGCTAATTTCCCTAACATATTCTTGTATGGCTTAATATTTAGGTTTAATAACGATTATGGAGTTAATGCCTCAAATTTTCTTTGAATTTTAACCCAAGTGCCATTTTGGTCCCTCAATTAAATTTTTACACTGTTCCATCACTATCAAATGTCCTAAGTTGATCTCTTAATTTACCTTGACCATTTTACCCTCAATTCAAACACTATAAGGTTAAATTAATATATTTTAATTTTAATATATTACTGAGAGTGGAATTTATGGTCAGATTGGGGGCATTTTAACATTCGAGTAAAAGTCATAACAATAGAGACAGCTAATGGAGTTAGCCCTCGACATTGGGCCGGGCCAGGCCGGCCCAAATTTTTTGGGCTTGGGCCGAGCCGGACCAGGCTTATTAAATAATTTTTAAATTTGCGGGCTGGACGGACTTAATGACATAAAAAAGAGCCCACGGGCTTTTATCGGGGCGGGTTTATATTGGGCTTTTCGGGTCGGGCCTATTAAGCCCATTTGGATCGAGCTTACGTGGAGTTTTGCAATAAATTATGTCTCAAATTTTAAAATTACAAAAAAATATATGCATGAAAAAAAAAATATTAATAATAATAAAAATACTCAAGGGTGTAATAATGTGGCCTCGTTAAAATAAAATACTCAAGAGTCCAAAAACGTTGGGCCTATTAAGTAGGTGTATGAGTGGTTAGGGTTTGTATTGGGTATTGGGTATTGAGTATTGGGTATTAGGCTTTTTAAAATAAATTAAGTAGGCTTGAGGCTGAGATTTGGATTTGGGTTGAAATATTAGTATTAAGAATGAGTTGAGTATTAATTTTTAAATAATAAATATTTTATATTTTCTGGCTTATGGGCCGGGTTTATTACGGGCGGATCGGACTGAGCTTATCGGGCTTTATCGGGCTCGAGCCTATCGGGGTTGAACACCATAAGCTTAAGTTTAGCCCGCTAACTTTCGAGCCGGGCCGGCCCACAGTCCATAACGGGTCGAGCCAGATTTTTGTTTATCTGGTTTATCGGGCCCCCATAAGCCTATGGACTTTTGGGCCAAATGATGAGTTCTACCGTGCTTTACTGCCACAGACAGAACAACTATTCGCGTATACATGCGCAGACCAAGTGTTCGATGAAATGCGTGTGTGGAAATTTATCGGTCATCTGATGCTAAAGCGCCTAAATCCGCTAAGCTATGCTATCTAAGTAATCGAGTATCATCATCAATCTTATCTATAGGTTAAGGAAAATGGATTCCGTAGTAGTCTGGGCTACAAATCCCATTTTGTTCCAAGAAACTTTTTCAAGAATTGGCAGTAGTGGGATTAGGGTGCCTCTGATGCGGCTTTCTAGTTCTAATTATAATTCTCATGCACGGATAAGACTTCCCAAGAACCTTCGCTACCCGAGGCGCACGAAGCTTCCTCCGGACGTTGGATTCAAGCGCTTGTTGGAGAAGACGAGCGCCCCCACACAACCAGAATTATTGGAAGAATATAATGAAGATGGAGATATTGCCTGGGAGGCAGATGAGATTGAAGCTATTTCGTCGCTTTTCCAAGGGAGAATACCCCAAAAGCCTGGAAAGTTGAATAGACAAAGACCTCTACCGCTCCCTCTGCCTTACAAGCTTCGACCTTTGGGACTTCCTGTGCCAAAGAAACATGTCAAGATACCACCTTTATGTGACCGAGTATACAAGAATCCCAGTGCGCTTGTTGGCTTAGCAAGGGAAATTCGAAGCCTTGGAGCAGATGAAGATGTGGGAATAATTCTCAACAAGTGGCTTCCTTTTCTGAGAAAAGGGTCTCTCTCCATGACAATTAGGGAATTGGGTCACATGGGTCTCCCTCTGAGAGCTCAGCAGACCTTCTCTTGGGCTCAGAAACAGCCTCAGCTCTTTCCTGATGACCGGCTTCTGGCTTCCACAGTTGAGGTTATGGCAAGGAACCATGACCTCAAACTGCCATTCAATTTGGACAAATTCACTAGCTTGACAAGTCGTGGTGTTATAGAGGCAATGGCAAGAGGGTTCATTAAAGGAGGAAGTTTGCATCTAGCTTGGAAGCTTATATTGATGGCTAAGAATAGTGGAAGAAAGTTGGATCCCAGCTTATATGCCAAGCTAATATTCAAGCTTGGGAAGAACCCTGATAAACACGGGCTTGTAGTGACTTTACTGAACGAGCTTGCAGAAAGGGAAGACCTAAATTTAAGCCAGCAGGATTCTACTGCTATTATGAAGGTGTGTATTAGGCTTGGAAAGTTTGAAGTCGTGGAGAGTGTTTATAGCTGGTTCAGAAAATCTGGACGTGATCCGAGCGTTGTTATGTACACAACTCTGGTTCATAGCCGCTATTTGGAGAAGAAATACAGGGAGGCCATGGCTATTGTTTGGGAAATGGAGGCTTCGAACTGTCTTTTTGATTTTCCAGCTTATCGTGTGACCATAAAGCTTTTTGTTGCTCTCAATGATCTTCCAAGGGCTGTAAGATATTTCTCCAAGCTTAAGGAAGCAGGTTTCTCTCCGACTTATGGCATATACCAGGACTTGATTCAATTGTACATGATTTCTGGGAGGCTGGCTAAGTGTAAAGATATCTGCAGAGAGGCAGAGATGGCAGGATTGAAGTTAGATAAAGAAACAATGTCTCAGTTGTTGCAATTAGAAAGAGAGAAAGGTTAGGTTTTAAATTCCAACTTCTCTGTTGTAACATGAAATTACTAATTACATTGCGTCATATAGAAGTTCCTTCTACCTATCTCAAATGTGTTTGGATTTGCATATGCTTGTTTCGACTATCTTTGCGGGGCATCTTAATTGCTTTTAATGTTTCGTTCTCATTTTGTCTTTCTTTATGACTAATAGAATTGTGCAACTATGTTTTATTTTGTTATTTGCGTCTGGCTTTGTGGAGCATCCAGACAATGTATACATACAAGTAAAAGAATTGAGCACTCTTTGACAGAGTTGTGTACATGTTTGCTTTCTGCAGTATTTTTTTGCAGTTGTTATGTTAGTGAATAACTGAATACCATTCAAGCCAGAGATGAATCCTGTTTCCCCTTCTGGCTTTCCTTGTAATAAAATAAAAATGAAATACCACCTTCTTTCTGTTTGCCTAAAAGAAAAAATGCTTACGTATGAAAAGATCAAGTGAGACTAGGGAGTGAAACCTTTTGCACCCGCTGTCGCTAATATAAGTTGTTTATATATGGCCTGTTAGATAGCTAATTTGTGAGCTTAATTGTTGTCCTTAACTCTTGCCTGTTAGCATGATTGAAGGTGTTTTCTAGATCATGTACTAGAGAATTAACGTAACAACTACGTATCATTAGAAAATGGAATACATGGATCTTTTCAAAACCTTATTGTAACGCCATTACTGCTGAAATACTATGTACATTCTTCTCTTACTATTCTGATTAGCTTGGGAAGAACTCTCGTTTATATTCTCTTCTGCTTTTTCTTTACTGTTTTGTCTTTTTGAGTACTGGGATTTGCCTCTTATTCCTAACTGAGTTGAGCACTGCTTGCACATGATATTTCTAGCTGTTAGATTAGAAACAAGCATCAAACAAACCTCTTATAAAATTGTATCATCCCAACTCTGGGAATTGTGGAGAGGAAAAATGGTCAGTTCTTTGAAGCTTCACCTGGTCAAGTGAGAGTGGAAGGCCGTAGGGTTCCTCTGAAAAGTAGCGTTCTTTGCACATATGTTCAAAAACATTCCTCTGTGACGTGAACTGTAGGTATGTTCGCCGTTGATGAGTCATTAAATTTTGCCCCGTTCTTTGCGGATACCATGTTCATAAAGCACCTCTTTGTGAGCATGACTGCGTGCATATTTGCATCATTCTGTGCTCGGGCAGATGATGGTTTGAATTGATCTATGAACTTGAGGTAAGTACAACTGTTGACGAGTTATTAACTCATGCTCTATTTTTTGTTTTGGTTTAGTTGTTGCAAATGATGGCTTACACTTGGATCTCTGAACTTGTGGTAAGTTCAATTGTTGACTAACAAGTTATTAACAATGCTTTGTGTGACCATCTTTGCAGGTGATGTTCGAATGATAGTCAAAACTATATTTTTATTGTTATTAATCGTGATTTTTTCAATCTGGGTTTGGAGCCATTCAAGTGAGGTTGAGTTCTATTGGTGACTTTTTGGTAAAATCAAAACCAACAACCCGAATTTTGAGTTGTGAACATGGATTGTGCTTAAACGGTCCAATTCAACAGCTATGCACAAGAGAGGGCCACAACTTTATACACTCAACCTCGATTTCTCAGGTCTTGGTCTGTGTCCAACTTAAACCAAAATTTTGGGTAGTTTGGGTATGAGTCTATTATTCAAACCTTGGATGGATGTCACTTTAAAAACTACTGAGGCCATATGCAGGAGAGGCTTTTATTTATGAAGCTTGGGTGCTAGTATTGTCTTCTTCTTGTTGCAAGCTAATTGACTAGACAATTTTTAAGATGGTGAAGGGATGATTCAGTTCTCATTTATTTCTATTACCTTATTTCATTTGTGCATTAACCTTTGTGCTGAAGAGAGTCTGAATAGCGTTTGTGAGTATCATCTATATAAACTCTCAAGAGACAAAACTCATCTTACTAGAGCTGTCTAGGTGCTGAAATGACCTATCCAAGTCAATGTCTTTCTCTAGTTTTGCTCGAGGACTAGAAAGTGTCAGGTTTAGCGTGTCAATAAGTCCGTCTTCGCTCAATTTTTCTGTGCATTCTTGCCTTCCAATATAGTGTTTTGTTAAGCTTTGATTCAAATACGTTACATTTTACCCGTTTTTGTGCTGGATGTGCAGTTTCATCACCTTTAGAAGACGTTCGGAGCTAATGTAACTCAAAATGTTTCAAAAACAAAGAGAAGTAGCTCATAATGAAATTATGATGCTTCTAGAACCTTAAAAACGACGTCAGAAAGAACGAGAAAAAATTGAGATTTTCCTAATTCAATCAGAAGAAACCTTATTTATACACATCACTCGATTCCCCCTTTAACCTTTCTCAGTTCTTTCAAATCCTCAACAACTTTCCATTCGATCCTTGGGCAGATTATCATCCCCATTGAAGAATTGAAGTTCTGTGGAATCTGAATCAAAGCCTCTTGTAGCTTCTTTCAAGGGTTCTTATACTCTTTACTATTTTTTCATGAGTAATTCGCCTCCTCTGATTTTTATGAACATGTGTAGTGGCTAAGTAATTCATTCTAGTGCTGTGATGTATCCAAACATGAAGATTTGAAGTCAATAAGTTTTTCACTTGAAGTTGTAACTATGATTTTTGTTTGTCTTGTGTAATTGAATGACTCGTGATTAGAACATGCATATCTAAGCTAGGAGTTAAGGGCCCGTACCATGCTTTGGTTCTAATTGATCTGTAAACATAATGGCCAAGAATCGACAACACATACCATGCATAAGGCACACATACCATGCATAAGGCATTTAATTTTCTTGAACGTAATGGATTTTTGGTGCTTTTCATGCCATGATTAGATCATGTTATAAATCATAGTTACAAGATTAAGATCACGTACCATGATTTAATCGTAATTTAGAGGAATGTAATCTTGGAATCATATTAGACTTGTAAGATTGATTATTTAAAAATTATGAATTAGATTGTTTAGGCGAAATCACTGCCTTTGGCATTCATTCAATCTTGCCTTATTCATCTATCTTAAACTTTTGTCGTGACACTTGAGTTTAGTTAGTTTAGTTAAACTCATTTTTCTTACAACAATGGATGAATTATTTTTTTACATTCGGTTTTAGTATGACTAACCTTCTTAAATTTCAAGAATTAGTTGATAAGTGCTTAATTAACAATGTTCAAAACGGTGCTAGGCGTTCTTGGGATGGTTAATAGGGACCTAATCGCCCTGCTATGCCTTTTTTAAAGACAAAATTCAACAAATTAATAATATAATGAATATTATCAAATAAATCCTGAAGAAAAATTAATTATCTAGAGAAATAAAATGAATTGGAAATCATAAATGTTGAAAATGTAAATTTTTTATTAATTTTATTATACAACATTCTATGTTTTTTAACTTATTATTTTTGTTTTAATTAATACTTATATCATTAACTAAGTAATGAATAAAAAAAAACTTATATAACTAAATATATATAAGAAATTATATAATTATTTATATATATAAGGATATATACGTAAATTCACTTAGACACCTAACTATTATGTTTGACAATTTCTCATTTTCAAGCACCTAAACACCACGTAAACGGACGCCATTTTGAACCGTACTAATTAACGAAGATCTTTCTCCAATGCCTCTCTATGGAATCGACCTTGCCCTTATCGGACTGCATTATTGCTTAGCTTATCCTATTGTAAGCCTATCAAACTCCGTACGTGTCAGAACTCATGAGACTGACCATTCACACGTGCGCACCAAACCCCAGCCCAAAGTGCCTACATATGTTGCTTTTTCTTCCCTTTTTTTTTCTTCACAAAAGTGCCTGCGTATTTTCTTTTGGACAAAATAATTAAAATAAAAAGAAGGAAAAAAAGAAAATAAGGAAGGGCTTGATTGGAATTAAAGAGAGTAAAGAGGAGGGAGGAGATAGAATAGCAAAAGGTGAGGGTGAGGCATCGGCAACGACGATGACGACAATGAATCATCAACCCACCAAAAAGAAGAAGGGTCGTCCTTCTCTCTTGGATCTTCAGAAACGCGCCCTCCAACAACAACAACAACAGCAGCAATCAAACTCTCGCCGGCCATCCACTCGCCGGAACCCTACTCATCTCGGTTCATCCCCGCCCCCGGATTTCGAAGATGACGCTGACGACGAAGACGATGAGCGAGCAAAGAAGAAGCTTAAGCCCCTTCTCGGTTTTAATCCCAATTCGGCTCCGACATTGTCGCCATTTAATTCGGGCCTCGATTCGAACGCGGATGGTGAGGATCCAGAGGCCCATTTCAAGATCAGCGCCGTCCATCACGGATCCAATCATATGGTGATCATCATATTACGAATTTCTTTTTTCAAAAGCGAAAGCCTTTTTTTTTTTAAATTGAACACAAACTCATGTCGCTATTGCCGTTGGTGCAGTTATTCTCTTCACCTTTTGAAAAGTATAATTATATATCATATAGTTTTGTGCGTTATCTTGGTTTTGGTTTATTTTGAGCATTAGAATCTTTTGGGATTTTCGCGCGAAAACATGAAGCTTTTTTTGGGACGGGGTGGAGTCGTTGGATCACAGGGAGTGGGGATGGATGGGTTTGACCTGTCAAGTTTGGACATTCTTTAATTTTATTATTTAATTCATTTGAAATCTGGGGTGGGCTTCAGTTTTTCTTTATTTCCTAATTTAATTGTTCATAATTTACAGTACAATTCTTTCTTATTTATTATATCTGCGCCATATTGTCTGAAAAAGCTTCACTTTGTCTTTTCTCTTCCTCTTTGATTTTTTTTTTCCTTCAATAATGACAGATATCAGATTATAATTGTTGGATTATTTGAATTGGAGCATTGGTGTAATGCTTTTGTGTTATTTTTTTTTTTTGGCAGAGCCAAGAGGTTTTGAAAGTGACAGACCGTAGTAGTATAGATGGACATGGTATCAATCACACTGTTAATCAATCCCAATTCTTGCTCGAAAGGTAATCATATTTGTGGTTAAATTCTAATGCATGT
The DNA here is from genome assembly GCA_032719365.1 of Prinsepia uniflora. NCBI lineage: Eukaryota > Viridiplantae > Streptophyta > Magnoliopsida > Rosales > Rosaceae > Prinsepia > Prinsepia uniflora. The sequence continues at coordinate 662,409 of CM064874.1, forward strand.
CAACTTTTTTGTGGATAGGTTCACAGGTGGAGTCCGGTCCCACTACACCTTTGCCAGACAAAAAGTTGTTGGTGTTCATCCTTGATAGGCTTCAAAAGTAAGTGTCCTAGGTTCAAAAGTTGTCGTTTTCATTGACTCTGTGAAATGAAATGGGTTTTAATTTCTGGTCTCAACTTTCTTGCAGAAAGGACACTCGTGGAGTGTTCTCTGAGCCAGTTGATCCTGAAGAGGTAGGTGTTCTTATGTTGAATTATTATCTTGTTATGGTGCCAATTTTAGCTTGCTTTGCGAGTACTCATTTCTTGCTTTGATTTTACTCTGTTGTTTCAGCTTCCGGATTATCATGAAATCATTGAAAACCCAATGGACTTTGGAACAGTGAAGGCGAAACTAGAGCAGGGAGTTTATGTCAATCTGGAACAGTTTGAGGTTTGTATTAAAATCTGTTTGTTCCTTGTTTTCTGTTTGCAAGTCTTTTGACGCACATACTTGCCCACCTGAGTTGCATGAATGCTACCATCTACTTGGTTACATTTGCTCCTCTCTTTTTTCTCTCTTAGAGCTGGACAAGTAAATTAATCTTTATGGAATGACTTCCATATATGTGGGGTTTGAACAATTACCAAGTGCAATGAAGAATTAGTGCCTTTTGAGGAGCTTAGCAGAGTATCAATCATGGTAATCTGAGGCATGTTAATATGTCCAATGGATAGGAGCAAGGGGCCTTTTAAGAAAAAAAATTCAAGCTGAGCCAGTGCCTAGTACATGAAGACAAATGAATCAAGGACCTGAGAACTTGATGCAACATATCATGTCCTTCGGCTTTCAATTTGTTGTCCTTGGTCTATTTTATGAATAATTTTCATGGTCTGACAGCTATTATAACACTGAAATGTAACAAATTGGGATAAAATGGTATGATCATCCGTGGATTCAGTCTTATGAGAATTCTATTCTAAGTGCAACAAATTCCAATGGTATTTCATTGTTTATGATGCTGCTTTACTTCTGGTTTGATATTCTATTGAAATTAGCTGATGTGTTGTGACAGGATTTAAGACTTAATGTTTTATTTCTGCAGAAAGATGTGCTCTTGATATCTTCAAATGCAATGCAGTATAATGCACCAGACACTATGTACTTCCGACAGGTTTGGCCGAGTTTCAGCTTACCTTTATTTCAATCTACAAAATTTGGTTATTTCTGAAGTTTAACAATGACTGCTTCATTAGGCTCGATCTATTCAAGAACTTGCAAAAAAGGACTTCGAGAATTTAAGGCAAGGCCCGGATGATTCCGACACTAAGCCAAAAATTGCGAGAAGAGGCAGGCCACCTGGAAAGAGCTCGAAAAAGTCGATTGATGGCTCTCCACTTGATCGTGTAGGTCCTCAATATTTATCTGAAACAACTCTTGCTTCTGGAGGAGAGAATTCTAGCTTGTCTAACAATTACAATTTAAGAAGATCTGCTCTGCACAAGGTACGATCTTCTGATGCATTAAATAGGCCTCCCCATGGGTCTCTTGGTGGTGAAACTTGTGCCAGTTGGCTGCCTGGATGGGAGAATGAATTTCCAGGTATGTGATATTAACTGGGTGTGCTCCACTGTTTTGTACTCATTATTTAGTTTCAATTTCTTTCTTGGTTTTATTTTTATTCTTGGGTTCATACCTAAAATGATCTCCGAACTATACTTCGCCTTTCATTTTGGTGCCTGAATTAATTTATTACATCTTCTAGTCCTCAAACTCTATAAAATTGGCCAATTTGGTCTTCTCTATCAATTTGGACCGTTTTGCCGTCTATTTGAGGAATATAAGGATCAGTTTGTTTTTAGAAAAAATAAAAAAATAAAAACAATGAGAAGAAGACGGCTCCCAATTCCCATCCCATCCATCGCATCCACCTGCCTCTATCCTCTTGCAAATCCTTACGTTTTGAAGCACCAACAAATTGAACACCTAAATAAAAGAGAGGGAATCAGTTGATCATTTTAGAGTGCAGGCATTAGAAAGTAAAGTTCCGGGAATGGGCAGGTCAATGCTAAGTGACGGGTGAGGCAGATTTGATGAATATGGTGGTGGAAAGAGAGTTGGTTACAGTTTTTTAATGCCTATTTTATATTTTCAATATAGTTATATTTAATTTGTTTGTAAGAAGCAATTTTATTATTACATCCTTTAATCAGAGGGTAAAATTTTCAAAACTAGTAGAGATGGACGAATTTGGAACGGGTTTGGTGAGTTTAAGGACTACAAAATGTATGAACTTATTTCAAGGACCAAAATGGTACTTGAGTTATAATTCAGGGACCATTGAGGTATTAATCCTTTTTATTCTGTAGTTAGGCAGCAAATTTTGAGCCCTTTTATTTGTAATTCTTGGGTTGCAGCTTCAGTACTGAGGAGTGATCTGAAATATGGGAAGAAACAGTTCACAGTAGATGAGAATAGGCGTGACACTTATATGCAAAGTCTGGCTCCTGGGCATGAGCCATCTATCTTCACTGGTCTTGAGGGAGAGTGGAAGCAACTTGTGGCGGTATGTATAATGAGAATTTCTTTGTTCTGTGTCTTGAACAGGAGACTTTAACTGTTCAGTAATTTGCGATTGATGGGAAGGCGAAACTGTAAGAATTAAGTAAGACAAAAAGTAAATAAGTTGATGTGTTTCTATTTTGGAGATTACGAGTGTTATCTATGCCAAATCATTTTTTACTTCATTAATGTATCATATTGTCTTGCATTCAAGTAGATGGATTTTTATTAATATATGAAATGACAGTAGCTCGGGTATACTTATTTTTAGTGGCACCTATAGAAATGTGTCTTTTGATAATGAGATCTCTCATTGTTTAATTTATATTTGCCTGATATAAACCAGGTAGGTCTACAATATGAACATGGTTGTGCTAGGAGTCTAGCTCGATTTGCTGCAAATCTTGGACCCGTTGCTTGGAAGATTGCTTCAAAGAAAATAGAAAGTGTTTTGCCCATTGGAGTCGAGTTTGGTCCGGGATGGGTTGGAGAAAGTGAGCCATCAAGGTTGCAGCAGCACTCGAACTGTGAGAGGGAGGAGAAGGTTCAGTGCAACCCTGCATCTGAGCGCCACATAGACAGGCTTCAACCTCAAAGTACATCAGGCTCAAATTCTTTTGTTACAAATAGATTTTCGTTACAAAGCAGTGATAATATGGAAAATAGGAGAGAACTGGGTTCCTACAATGAGTTTGCTTCACTTAACAGCGGTGTTTGGGGGAAAAGACCCGGGCCTCCTTTCCCAGTTCAGAAGAATTCCACAAATCACATTGGTAATTAAAGTTTGAATTGTAGGTTCATGCCATATATGTTTTACCTGAGGTTGTTAATAATTCGCTGCTTTGTTAACAGGAAAGTCATTTACAACCGACACTTCAGTGCCTTCTCAATTGCTCATGGTTTCTAACTGCAATGCTGCCATCCATCAAATGCCTAACAAGGATATGACTTCAAAAGAATTCAAATTGTCAGAAATTTCAAGTAGATCGACATCTAGCAATTTTCCTGGCGAAGCATCCTGGCATGGTCCATCCATACAAAACAAACAGGTTCCTTATTCATTCCCCTCTGACCTAAACGTCAAACTTGGTGCACCAGGGTCAGGCTCACCCAGTTCCATAGTTCAAATTGGCTTGCAACAGCAGCCAGATTTAGCTTTGCAGCTTTGAGGTGTCGGGGGCCTCGTATATAGATAATTATGATAGGGATTAAGAGATTACATAAACACTTTGGCCACTTTTTTTTTTTTGGGGGGCTTCTGAGTTAAAGTGATTATGAACGTTGCTTTCTGATTGCCGCAAGGAATCATTACAAATTTACAGTACTAGGGAAAAGTATTTGTACAGATTAATCATTTTTATGTTAAAATGTTTAGGATTCTCAATTTAATGGATTGCTGATAGATACCAATCAAAATAGATATATATTTATATGGATGGTGTGTTGGGTTTTGCCAATCTTTCCGTATTTCATAACCAGTTTGGTTTTCGTTTTTTTTTCTCCCCTCGGATTCTGCAAAATCCCAATCCTAGAGTTATGAGACCTACTTCGTAGGTTATTTTTCAGGCGCCAAACAATATTGGTTGATCTGGGAGCCACTGTTTTCGAGATTTTTGTTAATGGAACTCTTCTTCTTGGTCCAAAATCACTGTGTTCTCCGCATGCAGCTCCATTTCCATTTCCTTTTCTAGCTTCTCTAGGAAGGGATTAGGCCTCCCCGCAAGCGGACTCAACAAACCCTTAAGAGTTCCCATAGCTTCATACTTGGATACAAACCAAGAATCACAGGGCAAGGATCAGGTTTTGTACGAGCATAGTGTCTCTCACACTTGCATCTGGATAAAGAAAACTCCGCCCATGATTACATAAAGCTCGCCCGATCATATCTCATCACGACTTTTCGTCTATCGAAGTTCATTATTTGACTTCGATCACTTAAAATTTAGAGAGTTTCACATACGCCAGAAAAGACCAATTGGATGATCCACCTCTCTCACAATGGAAATACCTCCCTTACATTTTGTACCATGAGAATTAGCAATACGATACACTACTACAATAGCACCTCACTAAAATCCCCTACTATACACCACTACAATCCATGAGAATTAGCAATACAATCAAGATGGCTTCCATACACGATAGAGAGAAGCCATACTGTCGTGACTGACAATAAATCTTGGCTCATCCCAAACACATTAGGGCCTGATTTGATTTTGTCAAATTCAGTGGAAAGCCCTAATGTCTTCGCATGTCGAAACTGAATTTTAATGATTTCATTATCAGTAATAGGCTTCTTTTTTTTCTATTTCAAAGAACTTGTAAGTCATATATCATCCATCATGATAACCATCTTCAGTAGAATGAGGAAAAATACTTCACTAAGTAGAGGACTCTTTATTTTAAAATAATGAAATATATTCTTTATATACATGCATACATCATTCTCGCATGGGTAATATCATTCAAGAAGTAACTTTTCCTAGGTTGGACCTTTTTGTAGGTAAAAATAATAATAAAAATCCCATGTAGGGTTTGGATACCTTTCTGTCTTGGGGAGGGCTGTGCCTTGTAAGGCAGCCCTCTCACATGAAGTGAGGTAGGGGTGGGGTAGGAATGTAGGATTGAACAAAATACAAGGGGGGTTCACCATTTTGTGAGAGGTGCAGCACCATTCACGTGGTCAGGCATTCCCACCTAACACTTTTCCCTTCGATCGTTATCTTGTTGTCAAGAGCCTGCGACCCATTGGTCGTATAAGAGGGTCTTGTCCAGGCCATCTCATTTTTGGAACGTGGGACCAGATGCCTAAGGTAAGAAGTAAGAGCCACCGTGTGGTGGTATGAACTCTGAAGTAATATTCAAAACTACTAAGATGATTGATAGAAGTTTAGCGTTTAGACTAGGTGGGGCATAAATTTGGCAATCACTCATGGCCTAAATGCCTTTTGAGCTTTGATCATTGAAGGACACTATAAAAATAAAATGAAAAGACAATAAAAGTAAAGCACATCCTAATCCAAAGTCGGTCGGAGGAAAAAAAGTCAGCTGAATCCCGAACCCGTCTTGTCGTCAGTGTCAACAACGGTAAAATAAGAACACAACAGGGGCAGTGCGGTAATAATGCATACCACCGAAATGGCTCCACCGGGGCCTTTTAAATTGAATACGGGAAAATGAAATATCAAATTGGATATATCCAAGTCATAGGACCCACATCAACGTTATTTATTTATTAAACCCAATAAAAATAAAAATAAAAATTAATATGGTAAAATTACTTAATATGAAAATAAAATCAAGATATGATAAATTTGACATAGTGCCTGTTTTTTGTTGTTGGAAATAGTCTATTTAAGGTTATGTGCTGTTATTTTTTTTGTTGTTTGGATTTTATTGGCATGATTTATAATTTTCCATAATATTATGACGTTAGTTTTTTTAGTTGTTTGTGAGATTTTTATTCGCGTTAGTTTATCGTATTGAGTTGTGAGATGTGATCTCATTTGGTACGCTGTATTGTGCTATCTATTTCAGTCAGATAGACTAATTTGTTTACTAGATAGATTGACTATTTATCGAGCGCTTGATACTCTACCAGATTAAATCTGACTATGTTATATTATAGCAATTGATAAGAAATATTTATATCATAATTATGTATATTATTATTATTTATTTATTTGAATTAATTATTGATATATTTTATTATTTCTATAATTTATTTAATTATTAATAATTATTAACTTATTATTATTATTTTATTTTAATTACTACTACATTTTTCAAGATATATTGTTAGTTATCTGAATATTTAATACAGAGAATTTTGAAAGTATTATTTTAGCGGATCTAAACTATATAAAAATATTCAATTGTATTAATTTATACATTGGTTAATTAACACGCTTGATACTAAAACTAGTTTCATATTATATTATCATATCTAATTTCTTATTCGGCGTATCAAATGTAATCTTACGATCATAATTTATTTATTTTTAATGATACGTCGCTACCTTACATTATAATAAATATTATTTTAATATAAAAAATCTAGTTGTTTTATTTTTTTTTGAGCTCGCAGTCTAAATTTAGCTTGAACACACAGCTTCTTGCTGTACGCGTTTTCAAATCGAGTTATTTCATGTCTATTTTGCCCTCCCTTGCCACCAAAATTGCCAATTCGGCCAATTCATAATTTCATATTTGTTTAAATCGGGTTCAATAATTTGTCATTTTTGCTAATACACTTACGTTTTTGTGTTTGCTATTAATGGTTACATCTAAATCTAAAGTCATATCCAATTGGAGTTATAATTATTTGGAATATATTTTGGCGGTCGGACCTGCGTAGGTTTTCGCCTTCTGAATCTCTCCGGCTGGGGAGGTGAGAGAGAAAGGACAAAAGCTTATCTCTTTGTAGATTAGGGTTAAGGTTTTCCCTTTTTTTTATTTAAATTTTTTATTTTTTAGTTTTTGTATAATTAATTATACACATGGAATGATGGAAGCTTAAGGGATGAATTGCTTTAGTTGCTTCAGTCCTCACCGGAAAGATGTAAGCAAGGTCGAAATTGACAATGGGACTCGATCCACGGGTCTGCCTCTTTCTCTTTTTCGTTTTAGCTTCCCACACACTTGGATCTTTTTATTTGGTTTTATTTTATTTGATTCGATAAATGTGAGTTCTTTTTGGTTGAAATTGCAGGTAGTGGGAGAGGGAGAGGGAGAGGGAATTCTGATGATAGTGGTAAGAATCTCAACAGCCCATGTCATAATTTTTATTTTTTTTTTCTGAATTTGAAGTCTTTGTTTTGGTTCAATTGTAGTACATTTTGTGGAATTTATATTCAGCTGTTACTCACACCCAGTTCTGATTTCTTTTGGCTGGAAATGCGCAGACATTCTATTAAAATTTGAACTTCATTGGATTTTTTTTCTTTTCTTCTACTTCGCAATTGAGTTGCGTAGGAGTTTCTTTTTTTTTTTTTACTGGAAGTTGTGTAGGAATTTCTTTTTTTTTACTGGAATTTGTGTAGGAGTTGAAGTACGTTATTTATGTGCAGAGAGTGGGAGGGGAAAAGGAAAGGGTAACACACAGAAAAATGTGGCACGTAGTTTCACATTTCGTGAGCTTGCAGCAGCCACGAAGGGCTTTAGGGAAGTGAATTTGATTGGGGAAGGAGGTTTTGGAAGGGTTTACAAAGGCCGGCTTGATGCAGGACAGGTAAGTTGCAGAGCTTTTTCCCATGTTCGTTTTACCTTGAATCCATTAATAGCTGCATGAACTTTGATATTAGGAAACTGTTGTGTTCTTGTGACATGTTTTGCTGGTTATTGATGAGAGCAAAGAAAATATTAGTTTACAGGATAAATAAGTTTCTATAAATCCTACTTTAGATGGAGGAAGACTTGATCCACTAGATGTGGTCCACATATCATTTGATGGACTATGTTGAATTGGACCTTTATGTGGTGCAGCTTTTGATTTCTATGAGCAGGTTGTCGCAATTAAACAACTTAATCATGACGGTGTTCAAGGGTTTCAAGAATTCATCGTGGAGGTTCTCATGTTAAGCTTACTACACCATACAAATCTCGTCACCTTGATTGGCTACTGTACCGACGGAGATCAAAGACTCTTAGTCTATGAGTACATGTTGAGGGGTAGCTTGGAAGATCATCTTTTTGGTAAGTATCTTGATGGTTAAGTACAGTAGAGTCTCATCCATTTTATTGCTTCTAATTGATTCATTGTTCTCCTGTATTGTTTGTTGTGTTTAATGATAGCTCGATTCCTTTATGTTCCCAAAAAATAAGTAGGCTTTCTAATTACCACATTTGGGAAGTATGGATGTTTTTACCCAAAACTTTGGTTGAGAGGAATAATGAGGAGGCTGAATTGTGGATCATTGATGTAGATTTCTGATATTATAAATTTCTCTGGTATATTGGCTCTCTATCATTTTACAATAGAAATACGTTAACTCAGCTTGAACGATATTTGTCTTTCTATTGTGGATGGCTTAAGGAAACAATGTGTAGTATCTAAAATTCTAATTGGACATCTAATCTTTCTTTAGCAGCCTTTTTTCAAAATTATTGTTATGCCTCTATTGTATTTGACCTTAAAAATGTGATACTTTATGTTATCAGATCTGAGGCCTGATCAAGAGCCATTGAGTTGGGATACTCGAATTAAGATAGCTGTTGGTGCAGCACGGGGCCTTGAATATCTCCATTGCAAAGCTAACCCACCAGTTATCTACCGTGACTTGAAATCAGCAAATATATTACTGGATGATCAATTCAATCCAAAGCTTTCGGACTTTGGACTTGCTAAGCTTGCACCAGTGGGTGACAATACTCATGTTTCAACAAGAGTAATGGGAACTTACGGGTACTGTGCACCTGAATATGCCATGAGTGGAAAATTGACCCTTAAATCTGATATTTATGGTTTTGGCGTGGTGATGTTGGAGCTGATAACTGGAAGGAAAGCGATTGACTGCTCTAAGAGGCCAGGAGAACAAAACCTCGTGTCTTGGGTAAGTTAATGCCTTTCTATTCCATGTTTTCCTTCTTATTCTCTACAATTAGATTTTGAGTCTCACTTCATTTTGTTGAATCACTACAAATCCCTATTGCAAATCATTTCTCATTTTAGTTCTTCGCAAGTTTTCCAAAATCCTCTTTTTTTTTTTTTTTCTTGTAAATGCAGTCTCGTCCATTCTTGAAGGACCGAAGACAGTTTGTCCAATTAGTTGATCCTTTGTTGCAAGGGCGCTTCCCTGTTCGTTGTTTGCATCATGCAGTTGCCATTACTGCCATGTGTCTCCAAGAGCAACCGACTTTCCGTCCTCTTATTGGTGATATTGTTGTAGCACTTGAGTACTTGGCCTCACAGAGCTACAAATCAGACCTTCATAAGGCTGATGTTGATAGTCCCTTTTCGTCATCTCCTTCACAGAAGAACAGGGATGTTCTCTCTCGGAAGTCAGATTCCAGAATGAGATCAACATCTGTTTGAAAGTTCTTGGGGGCAGCTTGCTGAAACACTCTGATTGATATAAGGTGCAAAATCACATTTTGGAAGGAATTTTGCATTGGTTGTTTTTGGTACTTAGAAAAACAAAACATTAATTTCTGTTTGAGAAAGCATATGTTGTGTCAGTAGGAAGGATTCTTGCAAGCATTGCATAAATTTTGCTAAATCCTAAAAAGTTTAAATGGAGAAAATAAGGCAAAAGTTCTCAAGTTCATCTTTTTGTTTTTCACATTGTGGTTGAGGTTTTACTTGATTGGTGAACTGTACTTGTTTAGATATTATTATAGGTTATACAGCAGCATAAAAGGAAATTCTGCTATTATGTTTCTCCTCTATCTAGTATTGGAAGCTATTGTACGATCCTCCATTCAATCTAGATTTCAAGTCCTCTTTGATTTGACTCATTGTAAATTAAAGACATTTTTTAAAGTATAGAGCACTAAAGTGGCTAATCAACCGTAATTTTTTTATTTCATTTTGATGAAGTCATATGGATATAGATTGTATTTGTTTCTGAAGTGGTTCTGTTATATACGCGTACATATGAAAGGAATATTGATCTTGCGGATAAGGACATTTCCATTAATCATAGAGATTGGAATGAAATCTGTTCAACGCAACGGATAGATAGTGTGTTAATTGTTTAGTACTATTGTCAAGCTGGGATGCGAGCTGGTGATTGTAGGATTATTGCTTATGAATTGCAGATTCATGTTTCATGCTGTGGTGTGATTCAATGTAATAATGGCAGTTTATCATCTTTCCTTGTTTTGCTTTTTGGTTGTTTTCCATTTTTGTTCATTTCCTTTGCAGTTAAGTTTTCTGGTGGTGATTTTCTTTTTGGTAGCAAATGCCAATTGTTGATAACTTGATATGTGGAGGACTGATTAATTGTGGTATTAATGATTTTGTGTTGCAAACCCAGTGTTGTAACAATGTGCAAATGTGTGCTTGCAGGTGCCTGCCTAGCGTTGCTAAACGCAAGAAGAACTCTGAAATCCAGTGTAATATACCCACATGGAACAATTGGTATAGAAATGTGCACAAGTATGTATATATGTATTTGGGTTTGGAAATGTAGGTGTTTGGTAAATCAAATTCACTTTCTTGCATTTGATATTTAGAGGTCATGACGTAAACCATCTTGCATTGACAGCAGATGTAAATTGTGGCAGGGTGGTGGTCAAAGTTGGAAATTAGGTTATTGAGATGAGATGGTGTGAAGAGTTATGCCTGCCTTAGTTTTATCTCTGAAATGAGAATGAGAATCAGAGGTTTTAAACACAGAACTTATTGCATTTAGAGTTTCATACAGTTTGTTTGGTGAACAGGATTGGATTGAATCAAATTCAATTTATTTTGAATGTAAAAATATATGTATATTCATTTTAAGGGAATTAGCGGAAGTAGAAATAGAAGAAAACTTATTCAATCCAGTCCACTTAAAAATAGAAGGATAAAGAAATGTAAGTTTTGTTCTATGTCTAATGTTATCTAATCTTCTTATAAAGAAATCTTTTTTTTTTTTTTACATTCAAAATATTTTGAAGCTAAAGAGTTATCCATCCAATCTTCCTCACCGAGCTTGAACTTAATGTCAAAAGCCTCATGTTTGGCTGCTCTTTCCATCTACAACTTCTCTACTAACAATTTGGTATTACAGCTAAATTTTTTTTGTGGGTTAGAGATTGTATGTTATGCCTTTATTTTATTTTTTTCCTTTTTCAATTTTACTATTCTCAGTTATTTCATTTATGGAAATGATAAGACATCAAACTTTACCTATCATGTGATGTAGCATTTGTTTTTTTTTTGGGTCCATTTTCACTCACAATAATTAAAATGTCTTATTACGTGACATGCAAAATTTGGGATAAAAACTTATTCTCCATGAAAAAATGTCATAATGAAGAGTTACTTTAACCTAAAGGTTGGGGATTTGTATGATGAACAAATGCATGTAATACGGAACATGCATTTCTTTCTCCACGAAAATCATATGTGACTGATTTTCCTTTCACTCCCATTTCATGAACCAAAGGACTCCTCGAAAAGTTTTTTTTTGAAAATTAATGGATTTTTTACAACAATTTTTAAAAACAATATGTACGTTGATTTTGAAAATTACTTCTACGAACATTATTTTAATGCATAGCTACTTATTATGAAAATAAAACTTAAACAATTTTTCAAAGAAATACCGTTGAAGCAGTTTTTCAAAAAAACTTAATAATTCCAAATTAGCTCTAAGTCCTACGTGATTATGCAGCTTTTTAATCTACGTAGAATTTTTTACTATAAAAGCCGGAAGGAGTAGCATTGTAAAGTTCCCTCACATTGTCACGCTGTTAATACTATATGATCATCCAAATTCTGTATTTAGCTCCTTTATTACCAGTAGAGATGTCTATACAAGGTTTAATTTTTTTTTTAAAGTTCTTAAAAAAAAGAAAAAAAAAACTAATTAATGGATAAGATTTAACTACATTTTTAGTGAATGACATATGATGTAAAAGTAAATTCTTATATTGGTAATAATTTAAGACATGTTCATTATTTTTTACCATTAAAAACAAGAGTCGGGCTCATAACACAATGTCGAAGATGATGAACCAATTGAATTGAATTGTATCGAAGGCTGTGATTGGTCTGTATGATGCTGGCTGGCATTGACCTGCCATATGTTCCTCTGCTTAGTTTATAATATTTTGTCTTTATAATATTATTACATTCTCCACAACGGCCTAATAATTTAGCCAAAAAAAATTATTTATTTATTAAGATGTGTGGCTAAATAAAGTGGCTAGTTTTCTTCTTGGTGGAAATTTCTTTGTGGTTTCTCTCCCGCTTTTCCAGCAACTCGGAGACACCACAAGAAGGACCGTGTCAAGTTGGATATATATACTCCACCTATAGCTAGTTACTTCAAGATCAAACTCAGATGAATCATGGGACTCCATCCATCGAAGAAGTTGTGCTAGATCCAGTCACCGTATACCGATAAATCCATCCATATATAATCACCATGGGAAACTGCTATGGAGCTCCTGCAAAAAAACATAGTACCCCAGGTATTGTTGGAATGTATTGTCTTAAATTAGGAATTCGATTTCTTAATTACTAGATTAAGTTTACTTGTTTAACTTATTTTCTTTTAAATAAGGATTAGTTTGCTTGCGATCGGGAATGCTAGGTTTATTTTACTTAGTTTTGGTCGCCTATATAAGAGCTCGCTTAGTTTTTAAATTCGAAGATTGAGATAATTTCCGATATTTAATTTTTTTTCCCGTTTCGTTGTAATTTTGTAAATATTGTGTGTAACTTTTAATTATATATATATATATATATATATATATATATGCATGTAGTAGCATCGAGAAACAAAAGCAAACAAAAGGGATTTGCAGCAGCCGGAACCAGTGTGAAGGGCTTCAAGACCAAAACGGCAGCCGCAGCTGGAACAAGTGCTGTGAACGACCTCAAGACCAAAGCAGCAGCAGCAGCTCCAAGTGAAAGTGAAAATATGAAGACGAGGAGCGTGGTGAATGGTAATAATAATATAGAGTTGAAAGAGTTTAGTTTAGCAGAGTTGAAAAAATGCACAAGAGATTTCAGACCAGACACAATACTTGGTGAAGGAGGTTTTGGAAGGGTTTTCAAGGGGTGGGTCGACCACGAAACATTTGCCCCCACCAAGGTTGGCATAGGCACGGCTGTCGCCGTCAAGAAGTCTGCCGCCGATAGCTTTCAAGGCCACCGAGAATGGCAGGTACGTACCTCCCAAAACAGCCACTACATATTAATTTTCTCTTCAGGCCATAATGGTTTCCTATCCAAATTTTACTAGCCGTCTCTAAACTTCACTATTAAAATCGTTCCTCAATTTCATTTAAATACGCAACATTAGCAATATCAGGTATAATATCTTATTTTTAGCAGAATTAATAATTGACGAAAGGACCATCACTACCCATTTGAGTAAAATTTAAATCAGCAAACTCTAATATCGAAATTTATGAATAATTTATAAAAATTAGATAAAACTCGGGATCGATGAGAACTGTTTAATTTTTTTTCCCTAATAATACTAATTAAGTTTTCTTTAATCTTTTGGCTTCTAGGTAAAGCTTAGTTTTGCCGGCCGGCCATGAACAAGTTATTTACAAAAAATTAAATAATTAACATGATTAAATATATGAATTAAGCGGCACTTGGGGCCTTGCATTGGAGTACAATTTTTTTTTTGTCTCAATAGTAATTTATCATAACTCTTGAATAAGATGTGTTACTATTTGAATATCATGCATGTTTAATATTTTGTATATATGTACGTATATATATATAGCATTAATTTTTTTATAAATTAATAATAGGAGATTCGAATTCGATTATCTGAAACAGTAAAGGTAATATATATTTAATTTTTATATTAATTCTCTTAATATTTATCTATCAAAATAATAATATCTAAGCGATATTAATGAAGAAAAAAAATGCACCTTATAAAAATGTACGTGTTAATGGAGCACAAGCGTACGTAAATATCACTCCTATGATTATGATTGCATGTTTTAATCTTTGATAGAGAAGAAATCATGACTCATAAATAATATATATATCGTATTAGCTTACCACCCAAGTAATTAAGTAATTAATCTGTTGTGCTTAATTACATAGATATTAGCTTAATTAATTTAATTGGTTATTAATTTGGTATGTAAATGCTGGTAATATATTTACACGTACAGACAGAGGTGAATTTCTTGGGGAAGTGTCGTCATCCAAACCTAGTGAGATTACTGGGATATTGCTGCGAGGAAAATCAATACCTTCTTGTATATGAATACATGCAGAAAGGAAGCTTGGAAAGTCATCTTTTCAGAAGTAAGATATAAGTACATATTATAATCGGAAATTGTTCATATATTATAATGGTACTTTGAATTATTTTTTTTATACATATATTATAATCGAAATTGTTCATTTTCTAAATCATTATTGCAAGATTATTACGGTAAAAAAATCAATAAAATTGGTACCTTGAATTGTTTATATATAATTATATATATATCATAATCGAAATTGTTCATTCTCTAAATCATCATTTCAAGATCATATGTGTAAAAAATCAGGATCAAAGGTAGTTTAGTAAGTAATTAATATGTATGAAATAAATCAACGTTTTTTTGTAACGATTAAGGTGTTCATGACAAACCGTTCATCATCTTAAATTTAATTGATTTTTTACGTGCATGAATGATTTTAAAATGATTATTTATGAGTTGAATAATTTCGATTGTGATCATATATATATATATAATGATAATTCGACAAATTGAAAAAAATACGTAAACGAGGAAATCTGATCGGAATGAAATGCAATTATTATCTTACATATTATTAGACGAAAAACAAATATCATCTAATAATAAAAGACGACATGTTACATGGTGCAACCTGGTTGCTAGAGTAAATTATTATAATTTATTAATAAAAATAATTAATTAATATTTATTGTTGTCACCTTAAATTGTACACGTTCCAGGAGGTCATGAACCACTTCCATGGGAAATCAGACTTAAAATAGCGATTGGAGCGGCGCGTGGACTTGCTTTTTTGCACACCTCAGAAAAAGTCATCTACCGCGACTTCAAGGCTTCCAATATTTTGTTGGATCCGGTACAAGCAATTTACAATTTTACCCTTTTCCCTTTCTTTTTTAATTTACAATTTTACCCTTAGCTCTTACCATTTCTTCTTTTTTTTTTTTAATTAAAATTTACAATTG
Source organism: Prinsepia uniflora (assembly GCA_032719365.1). Taxonomy (NCBI): domain Eukaryota; kingdom Viridiplantae; phylum Streptophyta; class Magnoliopsida; order Rosales; family Rosaceae; genus Prinsepia; species Prinsepia uniflora. The sequence continues at coordinate 677,786 of CM064874.1, forward strand.
TTTTTTGCTTAATTCCACTTACTTTCATAGTGCTTCTCTAATTTAAACAGTAGTTTTGCTCCCTCATAAGTGCTTTTATTCGAAGCTATTTACCTTCAATAGAGCTTCACGCATGGAAGTAGTGCTTTTTGTAAAAGTTATTTCTCAAGCAATTTTAACTCGAAAATAATCTTTCAGTCGAATATTATCTGAAATAATTTTTAAAAAATTTACAGATGTTTTGTCAGCTTTTTTTTTTTTTAATGATCAACAATATTAGAAAGCACTTACAAAATGAGAAATGATTTTCATTCTCCTTTTTTTCTCATTTCTGCTCTTCTCTAATTGTTTTCGTCCGTTGATTTTATTTTAATTTACTCAATCCAATGGTAATTAGAAACATAGAGTAGTGCATTCGGAAAGGAGAGTGAAAATTAATTCCTTTACAAAATATACTTCTCTTTGGCCTCGTAAAAAACTTTTCCATAAAATCGGTGGGGAATATTCAAAGCACTTACAAAATGAGAAATGATTTTTATACTCAATTTTTCTCCTTCTATTCTACTTCGATTGTTTCCGTCTGTTAATTTTGCTTTAATTTACTCAATCTGATCATAATTATAAACATAGAAAAGTGCATGAGCAGAGACGGAGAATCAAAATTAATTCTGTTAAAATTATACTTCTCTCTGGCCAACACATAATATATATACTTCTCAAAGGAAAATTAATCCACTCACAAATTTTAATTGTGTTGTGTTTTTTTTCTCCATGTTGTATTTTATTTTCGACATTTATTTCCTTCATCATTATTGACTTTGTTTTTTCTTTGGTTTGAAGAGCTACAATGCAAAACTTTCAGATTTTGGATTGGCAAAGTTGGGACCGATAAATGGAAACTCGCACGTAACCACACGTATCATTGGGACTTATGGATATGCTGCTCCCGAATATGTTGCAACTGGTAATTTCGTAATTTTAACCATATACACTTTATCTTTGTCCTCTTTGATTTTTTTTAATAAGAAAAAAAAAATATGCCCTTTTAATTTCATAAAAAGATATGGATATCAATTAACAAGCCATTCTGAACTACACAAAACAATATTTTTTTTTTTATTCACACAAAACAATATTTGTTGTACAATTAGACTAGTGAATTAGGATTTTTTTTTTTTTGGTGTAGAAGATTGTATGAAATTAGATTACTCATCAAACTCAAAATATTTTGAAAGTTTTGTGAATAATTTTTCATTCTAATCGCATTAGACGGGATTAGATACAGTGGGAATTTAGTTCTTTTAATCCTACTACTTTAAGAGGATTGTATATATTATATAAATTTCTTTGTAAGTATAACCTACTATATATACTTCCTTTACGATTAAAAAAAAATATGTATATGCTTTCGCTATGAAATTAAATGAGTTATCTAATATATCCAACACGACTCGCCTGATTTAAGAATTTATGAATAAAAATGGATTACCATGACGCGTCCAAAACGTTTGCGAATTAACATGTTTGTTTTTTGTATTATTTTTCAATAAAAAAATTATAAGATATAAAAAGAGAAATTGATTTTTTCTACCTACCCAACATAAATATCTTTGACAATAAGGCAAGCACGTTTATAATTAAATTTAATTGTTAGTGAAATACAATTTTGAAGAAGAAAGGGTCAATGAATTAATACAATGAAACAAAATGCAATTTTCCTCCTTCACCAATTGTTTTAATTTGTTTTGACTTTTGATTCGATGAGAATAGGAAAAAATACTCGTACCTTTTCTTGGAAGTTGGACTTGGTCCATAATAGACGTTTTGAATTTCGAGAACAATAGTTACATCTCACTCTAATGATATAATGATACTGTTTTATATCATTATTTTGATTTATCAAATTATTTTCGTATATATATATATTATAATTAAAATCGTTCATTCTCTAAATCATCGTATCAAAATCATTTTTATAAAAAAATTAAGAATATTATAATTTGTTTAGGCGTTCATACATATAAAATAAATAGACGATTTTTTTATGAGAATATTAATTTTTATCAAAATTGTTAATTTATTTTATATATATGAGTGGCTAAACGATCTCTAATTTTGTTTATTTTTTACGAAGATGATCTTGACATAAAGATTTAGAAAATAATCGAGTTTCAATTGTGATATATGTATAAAAATAATTTAATAAATCAAAAGAATAATATGAAATCCTATCTGAATGAGATGCAAATATTTTTCTATTTATGAAGACTTTGGTGATGGTCTCCCTTCTTAGTATTGGGCCAAGAACCCGTCTTGCATATTTGTGACTTTGAAATTGTCCCCAAGACCCTAGCATTATTACTTGCATCTCTCTCTCTCTGTCGATTCCCCTTCTTAATTTTGGGCCAAGAACCAGTCTTGCATATTGTGACTTTGAAATTGTCCTCTAGATCCTAGCATGATTACTTGCATCTCTCTCTCTCTCTCTCTCTCTCTCTCTCTCTCTCTCTCTCTCTCTCTCTCTCTCTCTCTCTCTCTCTCTCTCTCTCTCTCTCTCTCTCTCTCTCTCTCTCTCTCTCTCTCTCTCACTCTCTCTCTCTCATATATGTTGAATTACATAAATTAAGCACCTAATTTTTTGTGTTATTATTAAGTAAATATTATTTGCGTCCCATTATGATAGAACCTTCTCGTACTAAATCTTTGATTTATTTATCTTTTTCATTATACATATATCATAATAAAAATTGTTTATTTTGTAAATCATCAATTTAAGATCATATCCTCAAACAATCAACAAGATTAATTGAGATCATTTAGTCATTTATATATCAAACAAATTAATAATATTGCTTAAGATCTTTATGGCGAACTCTTCATTTGGATTATACATATGAATGACGAAAAGATCAATCTTCAATTTGATCTATACATATAAATGATTTAGGAGTTGAATGATTTGATTATAATATATGTATAAAAAAATTGTTAAATTTATAAAGTGGTACGAAAATATATATTTTAGAAATTACGATATTTATGATATATGTATAAGAAAACGGATGATGATGAATATTTAGGTCACTTGTACGTAAAAAGCGACGTGTACGGTTTCGGTGTGGTGTTACTGGAGATGCTAACGGGGTTGCGAGCCCTGGACACAAATCGGCCTTCTCGTGAGCACAGTTTGGTTGACTGGTTGAAACCATGTCTTCACAAGAAAAGGGAGGTGAAGAAGATAATGGACCGAGGTCTTGGAGACGAGTACCCATTGAAAGCTGCATGCCAAGCAGCTGACCTGATTCTAAAATGCTTAGAGCCCGATCCTAAAAGCAGACCATCCATGGAGGAGGTTGTACTCAGTCTTGAAAAGGTCAATGCCATTAAAGAAAAATTACCAAAAACGAATAATCCAAAACCCAACTCATCATCTTCAAGTGCACGTCATTATAATAAGAATGATCACAGCAGCAACAAGTCTCCCAGCCAACAAAGGCACGGCGGCGCCGCCCGTGTTTAATTACCCTGGTGTTTGATTATCAAGAACACGTACGTACCAGGCCCCATGCATCAAGTCTTCTACGGTTCTACCTAGCTATGGCTAGCTTGTTGCGAATTTTGAATTTTGTTTTCTTCTTTTTTGTTGTTGAATTGTGAATAATTTATTGTATATGGATATTACTGTATTCTTAATTAATTATCAGAAAACAAAGATATGTTATTTGTAACTAGGAATATATATATATATATTAAATTGATCATATTTAATAATTATATTGATATATGATTATGTATTTGTCATAACAATGTGGTTATCAAATGTAGTTAATTTATGAGGTTGAAATGCCTCTTCTCTTTTATTTTATCATTTTTTTTTTCTTTTTTGCCCAATTTTGAAACCCCAAGTTTACATCTTCTCATCCTCTCTTCTTCCCCATTTACAAACACAATGTATCAACCTCCACCTCCTACTTCTCCATTTTTCTCATCCTCACTCCGTGATGATGTCCTCCAATCAACATCAACGACGACGACTCTTCGTAGCTTCTTCGTAGGTACTCAACCATCTTCCTTCACTCTTAGACTCAATGCGTGCTTTCTTTTTTGATTTGCAAAATTTGGTGTTGGGCAGTGTATAAAGTGCAAGATGCACTATATGGTTGGATTAAGCGAGCGCGATTTGTGCGGATGGTTAGTTCACCCCCATTTTCTATTTGGGTATTTAGTTTGTTTGATTACAAGGTTCTTTATCATGGTGGTTGTACGTAGTCTTGCTGATGTGATGTTGTCGGTGCGGTGTGCTCTTGACGACTGTACTTTTATTCTAGGGTATCTTGTTTTTGTGCTATTTTTGGTATTTTCTGTACTTTGACCTAAAATATACTTTATATTTCTTGTATCTTTATTCTAAACTTTATTCTCCTCACTTGTAATATCACTAATTTATTACTTTGACCCAAAAAAAACATAGCATTATTCTAAAATTAATGATACTCGAAGGCATCATAAAAGCTGGAAGTCTGCATATTAAGGCATCATAAAACTTGTGGAAGAAATGTAATGGAGGACTTTTATTCTTGACTCTATCTCCTGCCTACAACTTGAGACAAAATTTATTCATTTTTTCATCAAAGATAGGTTGCTAGACATAATTTTTCGTGATAATTATTGTTGTTGCTAGACGTGAACATAAAGTAAATTGTTCAATCGAATGACACATTGTTAAATGAATATGCACATTAAGCCCAACAGCTAAGTGTGCAAGCTTTTTAAATGAATTTTTGACCCAAAGTCGGGTCCAATTAGGTAACATTTTTGCGACCTTGAATATTTGGGTCCAATAGGGTCCAACTTAATACAACAAAAAGTGACATTCACCCCCAAGTTTTTTTTAAAAAAAAATTAAGAGCAAATTACATTTTAATCAAAGAATCCTTATACATATATCATAGTTGGAATTGTTCAACTCAGAAATCATTATTTCAAGATCATTTATATAAAAAAAATAATCAACTAAATTAGAAATCGTTTAACTTTTCATAAATCAAAACTAAATCAATGGTTCACCATAAAAATCTTTCTTATACCAAAATCGTTGAATTGTTTGATACGTATGAATGTCTAAATAACGTCCTTTAAAATTGTTGATGTTTTACAGAGATAATTTTGAAATGATTATTGAACAAATGAATGATTCTAATTAAAAAGTGTGGCATGAAAAAATACCACCAGAATGTAATGCAAATATATTGATCCTTAATTGCATATTCATTTATACAAAAAAAAACCAACTAAATTGGAAATCATTTAGTCTTTCTTAAATCAAAACTAAATCAATGGTTCACCATACAAATCTTCCTTATACTAAAACCGTTGAATTATTTGATACATACAAATGCTTAAATAACGTCTATTAAAATTGTTAATTTTTTACGGAGATAATTATTGAACATATGAATTATTCTAATTGTAATACATGAATGCTTCCATGTATTAAGAAGATGGCATGAAATATTACCGCCGGAATGAAATGCAAATATATCAAACCTTAATGGCATATTCATATTGCATATAGCATAGGTACGTAGTGGAGGTGTGATTGTTTTGCATAAATAAAGCCATAAATAATGATCTGGATCATGGATCATGGAGAGCTGGAGCTGGAGCTGGAGACTTGAGGCGTGCCGCAACGGGCAATCATAGCGTCCAATGAGTAGCAATGATGAAGTTGAATGGCTCTCCCTGCACACTCACTCTTTTTTTATCTTTTTCTCTCCATTTGTTTCCCTTTTTCTTTTAAACTCGGTCGCTACTCGATCATCAGTCATCATCAAGCAGCCTAAGGCCCCGATTTAACCTAATTATTGATGGGTCTGGGAATATTCTGGATCTATCAAAAGCCGAAAGGATGCTCTACTTCTCGTGGGGTTATAAACTTACACACACACATATATATATATATATATAACTGTGTCAGTATTACCATCATTAGGCCCATTAACAAGCATCTGCTAGCTAGCTCACCATTTCGCCGACTGTTAAGTGTTGACCTAAGTCATGAGTAAGTTTTATTAGTAAATATGAACGTGTATATATTTAATTAAGAGGACGTTAAGAGTTTTATTTTTTTAAATGTATTTTTATAAATATCAAGTGAATCTTTATAAAAATAAGGTGCAAACATATGATCGAAAAAAAAAAATCGGATGTAATGAAGCACCGGAGACAAAGTGAGATCCGATGAAAACCACGATGAGCAACTCAATAAATTAGCATCGATCTGAGTATTTTATTTATTGATAAAGTTTTATATTCTTCCCTAATGAACTTTATAAAATTCCTCATGCCTATATATTGAAAACGTATAAAGTGATAATTTTTTTAAAGAATTTTGAAAATGAGGAAAATAAAAATTTTAAGATTATGGATAATGAATGATTTTATTTTCAATAACATCGAATTTTTTCGGTAGAGAGAATAAGTTTAATTTTTTTTTTTTCGGTAGAGAAAGAGGAGTACAGTTCGTTCGATAAATTCCTACTAAGTTTATGGTTTGACTTCAACATGATGAACGGGTGAAGAGTTTTGGAGACATCGATACAAATATAATCACTAAATATAGTTAATTCAATATGTGTAAAATAACATTAGCATTGTGTATTTGGATAACTGCATTTTATAGTTATTTGAACTTATGAATTATTTACCCTTCCCCAGTTTTTGGTGCTGCCATCGTGGCGAGTTATGGCCCACACTTTGTTCGGTGATCATTGGAGCTCCATGTGTCCCAAAATGTGAAATCCAACTGAAGAGGATCGATTCTAGTTCGTTCTAGAAGATTTTACTTCATGGTACTGGTCGGATTAATTAGTGGAGTAGGTGCGGATGGCTAAATTGCTAATGCGCTCCCTATTAAATCCTAATGTGCTGGCGATGGACTAACCAATGGCCTTGTGACGCGTGTATTATGCATGTAAGAATCATAAGATTAGTAATTTAGTAACCCACCAACGTCATATTGGTGTGAGTGTGAGGATGTGAAAATCGTCGGGATACCAATCCACAATCTTTAAATACTTTTTTAGGTTCCCACGCTAATATGTGTGTGAACCTACCATTTTCCTCTCACTATTAATTAATAATTTGACTTTTTAATTAAAATACATCTAAAATTATAATTTTAGTCCTATTTTAATTAGATAGTAAATGAGACAACGGGGATATTTTGGATATAAAGTGAAATTAAAATTACAATTTTCGGTAAATTTCGATTAAAAAGTATAATAATTTTGTACGTGGTTTTCTAATCCGAATTAAGAGGATGGCAAAGCGACAGTTAACTCGAAATCATCAAATTGATTCTTTGGAGTCCTAGTCCGGGTTTTCCTCACTAATTTTGATTAATCCCGACCAAATTTTTTAAGTTTTTTTGGTAGCAATTACTATGTTGCTATGGGAAAATGGTACAAAATGTAATATTTGAATGTCTAATTAGAGGAAAATGGCTAACTTCTTCGGTTCTTCCCTCTTTCTCTTGTATTGACTATTTGATACGAGACTTCCTCAAATCTGATTTCCCCATCAATATTATTATTATACATTTTTTTTCAATCCATCAATCACCCAATATTTCCTTTGATATATTTCTTCTTTTTCCTTCAATTTTGTTCCACCTTATTATTAGATAAATTTGTCGCAATATCTCCTATTATTCTTAGATACCGTATTCGAACTTTTTGATCATTTGTTTGCTTTCATATTTAACTAGATCATTATAGTTAAAATCTTTATCAAATTTGTACTATGCCCTATAGATTTTTTAAGACCCGAAGTGATGGTTTTGACGACAATGATTGGTTTGAGCTTCGTGGACTTGATTCGTTATTTATATAATTTTAGTAATATGGGTTGTTTTGTTATTTGTGTAATTTTGTTCATGTTAACATCACTATATTTGTTTGTATTGATGATATGATTGTAGCCGAATGATTATAACATATTGAAAATATGATTTTGATAATAAAAGAGTCCTTGACAAAAAAAAAAAAAAAGAGTCCGTTGAAAAACGAAGAAGAAAACATTAGAATGAGTCTTAATCAGTAAACAACCGCACTCAATCCGAAGCCGTTCCCACCTGTGCTAAGATTTTGTGCACTCACACTTCCAAATCACCCGTTTTCCCTTTTTTTCTAAACCACCACTCACTCTCAGTCTCTCTAAGAGTCACAATCAACTCAAATTCAACTCTATGTCTCTCAAAGTGCATTTTTGCTCACCCAACCAAACCAAAAGGGAACACAACTCTCGGCCAAACGAAGTCGCAAATTGCTACTTATTTCGTTAACATTTTAGACACGAACAATAATAAAAACATGTTAGTTTATAGATGCCCTCGGCAAAAAGAAAACGAGAGCTAGAGCTTGAATCAAACAGTCCAATGACAATCATTCCTATTATTGTTTGACGCGCTCCTGCTTTGAACCTTAACATATCGATAAAAAATCCAGGGGAGGCGCAAAAATGGCTCAAAGTTCTAGGCGCATAATAATATAGGGCCAAAATTATTAATATATATTATATAATGTAATAAACAAATGTGTATATATATAATATAGGCAATCGAACTCAAAATCTCATATATAATATGTAGATAAATATACACCTAACTCATTTCCCTTCTTAGTACGTAACTCTCATTTCCTTTCTTAGTACGTAACTCTCTAAATCCGCGGCTTTAAACCGGGGGACCCTTAAACGTCATCGTATCATCAACCAACTAAACAGCCACGTCCCAAACCAAAATTAAAATAAGATATATCCATCCTGTCAATTTGATCTGAATTTACAAAACCACCCCCGCCGCACTCCCCAAGTGCCAAGTGCCGACTGCCGAGTGCCAAGTCACTCCCATCAAATCATTCAGACACGCGACGCTCCGACAAACCAACCGAAAGCAAGGGCACAATCGTCATTGTAAAACCAAAAATATTAGTCGGCCTCTCACGCCTTGGCTTTAGCCGCCTCTTGAACATTGTGAGAATTAAATGGTAGTATTTTCTGTCAATTTTCCACATTCTTGATAATTAGATTGGTAGCATTTACTATTTAATTTATGGAGCCTTTTGAATCAATTTTGATTGTAATTTCCAATTTTACATTCATGAGCAAAATGATGCTATAATAGCATTAGCATCAATTGGAGTAAGACTTTTCAAATGTAATTTTGAATCAATTTGGTCCAAATTTTTCGATTTCACACTCATGACGAGCAAAATGATGCTCTAATAGCATCTATTGAAGCAGACTTTTTAAATTTAATTTTGAATCAATTAGTCGTAATTTTCATTTTCACACTCATGAAAAGTAAAACGATGCTTTAATAGTGTTTGTTAGAACAAACTTTTCGAATTTAATTTTGAATCAATTAGTTGTAATTTCCGATTTCAGACTCATGACAAGCAAAATGATACTCTACGAGACTACTGGTATATGTTAGAATAGACTTTTCGAATTTAATTTTGAATCAATTAGTTGTAATTTCTGATTTCACACTCATGACAAGCAAAATGATGCTCTAATAGTAAATGTTCGAGCAGACTTTTCAAATTTAATTTTGAATCAATTAGTTGTAATTTCCGATTTCACACTCACGACAAGCAAAATGATGCTCTAATAGCATATGTTGGAGCAGACTTTTCAAATTTAATTCTGACTAAACGTATATGACTAAGTTACAAATATATCACTATTCTCGTCAAATTTAATATTAACAGAAGAAAATAGTTTGAATCGTTTTGATGTTTTTGGATGAATTGAAGAGTCAGATAGAATTGTTCTTTCAAAATTTAACTTTTTTTTATGTTAGTAGTATTAAAAATTAATTAACTATTAATAATTTTCAGGTAATTAAAAGTTAAATTTTACTAAATATATAAATAATCTGTTGAAGATGATTTAAATATTTCTCCATATAGAATTATAGAAATAAAATAAAACATAATATATTTTTTTTGTTGGTAAAAAATAATATTTCCGAGCAGCAGTTGCACGTTATAAATACACTCTCAGTCGCACTCCCGAACTTCACTCTCTGTAGCTATAAAGATAGGCGCATTTTTTTTTTTTGAAGAAAATATAGAGAGAAACAGCTGTGGTCGTCTTCTTCCTCCTCCTCCTCCTCATCGCTCCGCCGAGTACAGTGCTGGATTGAGCTCACACTCGGTGGATAATGGCGCGTCGTCTACGCCTCCTCCTTTCCATTTATCTCTTAAAGGCATGAACTTCGTTTCTGCTCTGCGTTTCTACTCTTTTTTGTTCATCTTTTATCAAAATGTACACACAAATTTCGCCAGTTTACTAGCTTTCTTTTCGAATGTGGACTTTTTTTCCTATTTCTTTCTTTCTAATCCTTTTTCTGTCCATTTCTCAAGAAATTGGAAAAGAGTTCAAGCTTTTCCTCGCTCTGCTGCTTTACCATTTTTTTTTTCTGATAAGTATATGTTTCTCAAAGTCGGCGTAACCAAACGGAGTTTTGATTTCGATGAAATATATGATTTTGCGAAATTGAGTATACTCTCTCTGTAATCTGTATGATGAAGATTTGAACACATTGGAATTCGAGGATAAAGTCTCTTATGAGGAAAGTACCTTTCTTTTCGTTTTGATTACTTTCGCTCATCTCTATCTCTCTATCTCTCTTCATTTATGCCTATGCAGGTGGTCTTATTTAGTTTCTCTCTAACGTATGCTCAGAAATCCTCCGTAACGTCTAATGCTACAGCAGGGTAAGTCTTCTTTGATAATTTATTATGTTCTTGCATCACCAAATTACTTTAGAATTGATTATGCTGTAATAATTTATTTCTGCCCATATTAGGTAACTTTATGTTGAATTTCACTACAATTACATGTCCTGCTTGCGATGTGCTGCGAATGTGGAGTGTATATGATGGTTCATTTAAATTTTCTATTAATTAATTAATTTAGTGGTACCCGGAGGTTAAATTTCAATCAGTTTTTTAATTGCTTAGGTACCTTCATTTTTAAAATGAAATCTCGTGGTTCTGAATTATGTCCTGTTGATTTGGTGTCTCTATGGTGGTTCGTTTATTTATCTTCCAGTTCCTGGAAAGTGGAAACTGAATTTTAAGTAACAGTTTTTGATTTCCTCCAATTGCTGATGGATCAAAATTACCTGGCCTGGCCTATCGTTTGCATGATTTTTTTTTACTTCTGCACATACTATATTTCATAAAAGAAGTCGAGGGTTCTTGAAATTTATCATTTTGTTTAATACTGGGAACGTCATATTATTAATTTTTTTATTCATTTTTCCAGGGAAAGGCATTCTGTAGAATATTGTGCCATGTATGGCATTTGCGGACAACGGAGTGATGGAAAATTCTTAAACTGTCCTTTTGGTTCCCCTTCTGTGAAGGTACATGGTAGAAGCAGCTATTTTTTTTCAATAACAGAGTAGCTCAAAGGCTGTCAAACTTTTTAATCACCGGATGATCACATTTTTAATCTCTTCCAGCCAGATGATTTGCTTTCATCCAAGGTCCAAAGTTTGTGTCCAACAATTACTGGAAATATTTGCTGTACGGAAGCTCAATTTGACTCACTAAGGTCGCAGGTCCAGCAAGTAAGTATTTTTCTATTTTTTATCCACTCTGCTACAGAGTTGCTCAGTTTGCACTGCAAATGCTTTGTATAATTGTATCCTCACTCAAATGTATGCTACTTATTTTCCTTTAATATTTGTTCCATTTTGCAGGCGATTCCCTTTCTTGTAGGTTGTCCGGCATGCTTAAGAAACTTTTTGAATTTGTTTTGTGAGCTTAGTTGCTCCCCAAATCAGAGTTTATTTATCAATGTGACTTCTGTTTCCAAGGTCAGGAAACCCTGCGCTCATATTTCCTGGTTATGTATTTGATTAAATTTTCTGTGTTCCTGCACCATCCTTCAGTCCATTCTTTTTGTTGAAATTTAAATAAGAAAATCAGTGCAACAAGAAATATTCATGCATTTAAAAAATTTCCAGCCAATCAAAAGATGTTAGTCAGCTTCTACTCATCTTGTATTGCCAAAGAGACCTACTACAAACCATTGGTTTTTACGATATATGATGTTCCTTATAGAAATTATATCAAACATGCATAGTGTACCATATGGTGTCAAAAGTTGAAGTCTTATAACTGTTGAATAAAAAGAAAAAAATATTTTTTATTGAATAGGAATTATGATTATTTGTCTTTTTGTAGAGAGACAATACTGTGATGTAGAAGAGTCGTTATTCAAGGAACTTTTCTCATTTTCAGGTTAATAACAATATGACCGTCAACGGGATTGATTTTCATGTAACTGATGCTTTTGGTGAAGGGTTATACAACTCCTGCAAGGATGTTAAGTTCGGTAGCATGAATTCCCGAGCTATGGAATTTATTGGTGCTGGTGCTAAAAATTTTAAAGGTGAATTCATTCTTCTGAAATTTTTAATTTGGTCTCTTTCTCTCTCTCTCTCTCTCACACACACACACACACACACACACACACACATACACACACAAAAAAGAGTACACTGATATGGATTTTGCCTTCAGTGGGGAATGAAAAGGGAAACACAAGCATATAAAATTAGTATTAGTCAAGCTAGATGGCTACTTTTGCAATAGCTGATTCAGTATAACTGGCAATAACACTGCACCACTTCTATTATTGTAAAATGTGGGTCTTATAGCCCCTTCTTATTTCTAGTAGAAGGACGGGGGTGCTTGACCATTGAACACATAATTGGTAGGGGCTGGATACTTTCTAGATGCTGTTCCACTATTTGCATCGTGCATTGGAAGTCTACAGTTTTCCTTTAAGGTCAAGTGGTTGTGTGTCAATATCTTGATTATGCTGTTTAACAAACAGTAGTGCTTTTACTGTTATTTATGGCAGAGTGGTTTGCTTTTATCGGTAGACAAGCACCTCCTAATCTGCCAGGTTCACCATATGCCATTGGATTCCCTCCAAGTGTTACCGAGTCATCTGCAATGAAACCTATGAATGTATCTACTTATTCATGCGGTGACAATTCACTAGGATGTTCCTGCGGTGATTGCCCGTCATCACCAGTTTGTTCGGACACAGTTTCTCCGATTTCCCCAAAAAGAGGTTCATGCTCATTGAGAATTGGGTACATTAAGGTAAGAGAGCATATTGTAGAATGAGGTTCATGTAGGTAAGGTCCACAGGTACTATAGATACTTTGTTTATATGCTTTCCTCATGTGCCAAATGCAGGCCAAATGTATTGACCTTTCAGTAGCTGTTCTATATATCGTACTGGTTGCTTTATTCTTTGGATGGGGTCTATTTCATCGGACTAGAAAAACTAATCCGGCTTCTCGAACAAAACCGTTGTGGAATGTGATTGATGACGGCGAAGTTCATTCTATTAACAGGGCAAAGAATGAGGATCCCCTCGTACAGGTGGAAATCAATTTCCTTCCTTTTTTTTTGTATATATATATATATATAATACATTTGAATGTGTATCTTTGTTCTGCTATTTATGTCATTTATTTGGTTTCTGCATTCTTATTATTTGGCGGTGTGTGTGCAATGTGCGTTGTGTCATGCACCATTTATCTCTGCTGCTTTTAGTTAGCTGTCCACAACTGATAATCTGCAAACATTATTGATCACATATGTCTCCTGAAATCACGAGCCATGCTCCTGAAAATGTTTGGTTTTTGCTGTTCTGTTGTCATTTTGTGTCCATTGTAAGTTTTCTTGTAGTATTGTCTTCCTCTTGGCTCTCTGTGGTATAATCACCCGAATTTCTTTTCTGCATTCTCACAGTTATTTTTACCATTTTATTCTTTAGGTTTCTGACACTGTTCTCTAACTGTAATATGCTTAATAAGTTTTCTTTGCGCTTTATCTGCATAATTCTTTACCACAAAGAACTCTAAAATATATGGTTAATCCCACTAGTAGCTACCTCTTTAGCTTCTCTTGTTTACTCGCTCCATGAATTTATTTTCTGTGTTAGTGCTTAACTATGCATTACTGTTATGCTTTCTAGTCTGGAGACTGAAGTTGTTGATAATAGGTGTTTCAAGATGATACTTACACTAGAAACGGTGTCCAACTCTCAATTGTGCAAGGATACATGTCAAAAAATTTCAGGTGACTGCTATTTCTTCTATAATAATTTCGACATGCTAAATTTTTTTATCAGTCAAGGCAGGATTTGTTACTTAAAGAATAATGTGATCTACAGGAGATATGGAACATGGGTTGCTAGGAATCCAATCACAGTGTTGTGTTCATCAGTGGCTATAGTTCTTCTGCTTTGTTTGGGTCTTCTTCGTTTCCAGGTGGAAACAAGGCCTGAGAAGGTTCGATTTAGTACTTGAATATTTTCTGAAGTTATGTCATTTATGAGTATTAAACAATGTGAATGTTCTCAGGTGCAGCACTATGAAAGAAATTACTTATAGTTGTTCTCTGTTTTACTAGAGAAGTTTTTTTTTTTTTAACCATGACTGAATGTACCATTATAGACTGGAAAACATGCTTTCACTTCTTGTGAAAGTGGTTTACAATTTATTTTTATTTGATTCAAAATTATGATCCCATGCATATTCTTATGATTTCTCCTCACTCTTGTGTGCTTGTCTGGGTTTTTGTATAAATATAAGATTTCATTTCGATTTGTTAGTGCTTAGAAGGATGCTATGTTACCATCAGACATCCACAATTCTGTTGACATGTTGCTCAATGTTTCAGCTATGGGTAGGGCCTGGGAGTAAAGCAGCAGAAGAGAAGCAGTTTTTTGATAGCCACCTTTCCCCTTTCTACAGAATTGAGCAGGTTATTAAATGTTACTCGTCTTTTGGTAAATTACTTTTCATCTCGTGAGCTGTTATACTTTACCATGATGAAAGGAGGTTAAATTTCAGAGCTCACAGTATTGGCACCTAAAAAAAAAGAAAAAATGAGCCAGCCTACATATCAATGAAATGAGCTGTGTATTTTTTTTCTTTCTTTCTTGCTATTACTTGTCATCATTATTTTGTTTTGGTACGAAAAGCCTGCTGTAGTATGCTAGATGTTGTAGTTATTTAGTGACTGAACTCCGCTTAGATTTTAACTTTTGGAGAAAGTTATGTCACATTTGTGTTTTTTGCAGCTTATATTAGCAACAATTCCAGATGCAAAGGATAACTCACCTAGTATTGTGACAGAGGACAATATTAAGTTACTTTTTGAGATACAGAAGAAGGTATTTGATCCATCAAAAAACTCCGTTTGTAGAATGAATTTTCTATCTATTAAGATTGGATAGGTTATATGAGACCTAGAATGCTCTTTGTTTTGAATTTGTTCTCCATTTTCGTTCTTTCTGAATTTGATGTGTTGTAAAAGAATATTTCGTATTCAACATTACTCATAATTGGCAGGTTGATGGAATTAAAGCAAATTATTCTGGCTCAGTGGTATCTCTTGCTGATATTTGCATGAAGCCAATGGACAAAGATTGTGCCACCCAAAATGTTCTACAGGTGCAACTCTCTTCCATGGTCTACTTTTTATTGATGACTTTTGGGCGCCCATATTAAAATGATAAATGAAACTTGTTATTCCCTATTTTTTTTTTAAAAAAACTTGTGTCGCAATTTGAACATATATTGAAGTCATTCTTGTCTATCATAAGGAACTTGTAATGACATATGATATGAGTATCCTTAGGCCTGTACCATAAATATTTTCATTGAAGAATGACCCATCTTTAGCTGTTCCTCTTCTTGTAAATCCGATGCTTTTAGGTCAATGTTGGTGTACATAGAAAGACATAACGAATTATGCATGGTATATGAATGGATGGGACATGATATAATTCATTTTCTACAGTAGCCTTGTGTTAGTTTCCTTTTTTAAGGTGTTATAACAAGAACTCTTCAATTTGTAAATTTTGTTGCATTGTGAGAAATATATCCTTGAATTGTCTTATGGTGTTGTCTTCTTAATATAATGTTTAACATTGCGATTAACATTTTGTTTCATTCTCTTCATGGTATCAGTATTTCAAAATGGATCCTGCAAATTATGACGATTATGGTGGGGTTGATCACTTAAAGTATTGTTTTGAGGTATATCCTTCTAATCTGCATCTACATACTCTCTGCTGTGGGGTCTAGTTATTGTCCAAAGAGATTCTTTAGTTTTGGATCGAATGTTATAGATTTTTGTCGTTTCTTTTTTGGCCATCGTTTACAATTTAAACTACTAGTAGAAGTACATTATCTACCAAATTTAAGATTACCATAAACTGTTTCTTTCCTTGGATTGAGGATGACTGGTGAAAATTAGCATTGGTGATCGCAAGGTTTGTGTATAATATTACTAAAACATGTTTTGGATAGTAGGGTGCATCTGCTACTTGTCCTACTGGTCAGTGATCTGTACATCTAGCAGTATGGTTAATATTTTATATCTAGTTTCCACGATCGACCTCACAGCTTAAAATCCTTAGATTTCTCCCCAGCTCTGTCTATGGTCAGCTTGCAGTTTGTTATAATTCTAAATTTCTCAAAAAACATGACAACAATGTCTTGGAAAGTAGACCTTTGACACTTTTATCTTGTATTTTTCAAGCACTATACATCTGCTGAAAAGTGTATGAGTGCATTTAAAGGTCCTCTTGATCCTAGCACAGCATTAGGAGGCTTCTCTGGGAAAAACTATTCCGAGGTAATGATTTTTCCATTCTCCTGAACTAATTTGTTTCTCATCCTTTGATAACCCTTATACTTCCAATGCAGGCATCAGCATTTATCATTACTTATCCTGTAAACAATGCTTTTAATAAAGAAGGGAATGAGACTGAAAGAGCAGTGGCGTGGGAGAAGGCCTTTATCAAGTTGGCAAAGGTTTAATCTTTGTCTAGTGCAATTCTAGAAATTGTTTTTATTGCATTCTTGTTCTTTTTGTCTTGCATGTCTGCAAGAAAATAGGCAGATGTGTCTCTCTTAAACTGTTAAGATTAGTATCTTGTTTTTTGGCAGATGTGTCTCTCTTAAACTCTTAAGATTAGTATCTTTTTTTTTGGTAGGATGAATTGTTGCAAATGGTTCAGTCTAGAGATTTAACACTTTCTTTTTCATCGGAAAGTTCTGTTGAAGAAGAACTTAAAAGAGAAAGCTCGGCAGATGCCATTACCATATTGGTGAGTGGTTGCTTTATTTCATTTCAGTTGCATGTCCCCTTTTAAATCAAAGCTCAGAGTATACTCTAACCAAGAAGTGGATTAGATATTTCTTAATGGTTTATCTGCAACACTGAGTGTGACGGCCAACAAGTTCCATCATGTGAACCTGTTTATGTCTTATCCATTTACGGTTTTTCATTTCACTGCAGATAAGCTATCTAGTGATGTTTGCGTATATATCTCTTACTTTGGGCGATTCACCTCGTTTATCATCTTTTTACATTTCGTCTAAGGTATGGTTTGAGTTTATTTTGATGGGCTGGAAAACTGCTTTGTTTTTTTTTAAAATGTTAGTTCCTCTAGATTCAAAATTGAGACATTATTTATATTCTTATAACTCTTTATGGATGAACAGGTATTGCTTGGTCTATCTGGAGTTGTGCTTGTCATGCTGTCCGTTCTTGGATCAGTGGGTTTTTTCAGTGTAGTTGGAGTGAAATCTACCCTGATCATTATGGAAGTTATCCCATTTCTTGTTTTAGCTGTAAGTTCCTCTCTCTCTCTCTCACACACGCAAAAGATATATATATATATATATATTTCTCCTACGGTTGTGTGTGTCTACTATGTTCTGACTGAAGCTTGCATTCTGGCAGCTATCTTATATTAGTAATTTTGAATTTTGGTTTGCCAAAATTGTTTATTAATGTAACTAGTTACTGATTTTGTGTCTGCATCTAATATTCTGGAGTCGCTCATCTTATCAGGTTGGGGTAGATAATATGTGTATTCTAGTGCATGCTGTCAAACGGCAGTCCTTGGAGTTGCCTTTAGAAGGGCGAATAAGCAATGCACTTATGGAGGTTGGACCATCCATAACACTAGCTAGTCTATCAGAGGTTTTAGCATTTGCAGTTGGAAGTTTTATACCTATGCCAGCATGCCGTGTGTTCTCCATGTTTGCAGGTTGGAAATTCTGTTCCTTGTAGATTCTGCATCTGTAGAATAGTCCTAATACTTTGTTGTTGTCTTGCTTTTTACGCCAGGCCTATTTTGTAAACTTACTTTTTCACATTCTTCTGCAGCACTAGCCGTTCTGCTGGACTTCCTCCTTCAAGTTACTGCATTTGTGGCTTTGATTGTTTTCGATTTTCGGCGAACTGAGGATAAGAGGGTTGATTGTTTCCCATGCCTGAAAACTCCATCATATACCAACTCTGACAAAGGTATCATAAATTTTTATAAGTTATATCTGTTTTATGGATTATCCGTATTGCTCACAATAATATTAAGTAAATGGTATTCTTATCCTCATCTTGTGTGTTTTGATTATCTTGTTTATCGAAAAGTTTTTTTTTTTGAACTGTATATAATGTCTACTGAATGCTATCTTATTTAGGCATTGATCAGAGAAAACCCGGTTTGCTGACGCGCTATATGAAGGTGATTGCTTTTCTTTTCCTTTTGGTTTTGTGCACATGTACCATTGCTTGACCACATTAAACTTCCGTAGTAAGTAGACTGGATGGGAACGATGCAACTCTAAACTTTCCAGGTTTTCAAGGTTTTTTATGTCCTAAGGCCTAAATGTGAAGAACATAAGTTACTACAAACTCTACTGTAATTCCTATTATCAATCAGCATGTTTCCTTGGAAAATGAACACTTACATGCTGTTCTCATATTTAAAATTTATGTTTGGTAATTTTTTTTTTTTAATGTTTTACATACGCCCTTCTGCTTAGCTTAATGGCTAACCATGCTGGGTTTTGTTTTGCATTTGCAGGAGATTCACGCTCCCATTCTCAGTCTTCGGGGAGTTAAGATAGTTGTCATTTCCATCTTCGTTGCATTTGCGTTGGCAAGCATTGTAAGTTCTGAATTTTCCCCTACTGTTTCATATTTTTGTTAATATCCATTTTTCTGTCTTCCTCAGTTAACTTCTGATTCTCTTGGACTTTGTAGGCACTGAGTACTAGAATTCAACCTGGTTTGGAACAAAAAATTGTTCTTCCACAAGATTCCTATCTTCAGGTCTGTCAGTTGATTAACTACTTGACAAAATTCTTTTGCATTATCATCAAGTATTCTGTTTTTCTGTGAGTTAAGTTGCCTTCTATAAATTGCAGGGTTACTTTAATAATATTTCGGAGTACCTCCGAATTGGACCCCCACTATACTTTGTTGTGAAGAACTACAATTATAGGTATCATACTTTTATTCATCTTCAATCTTTGGCTAGAATTGTACATATCATGGTGGCTGGTGGTGGGGTTGTAGGGTAAGATTCAGTATTGGGAAGCTCTTTGGGCCTCAATTTCCCGAGCTTGGGCACATTTATTTTCTTGTATTTGAACTGGCATGCTACAGTCTTCTGCTTCATTTTTCTTCTTTCAGTGATCTCCTTGACCACTTCACTTTACTTCTTTGTTGCCTGGTGTATTATGTATTTAACCAAACTAAGTCAAGAGAGGATATCATATAACAGAATCATGTGTTGTTGAGACTGCTTCTGGTACTCTACCCAGAAAAGCACATACTAATACTACTGAAATTTCACCTGTCAGTCCTGTAGGAATGAAAACAACTCTTTCCATTACAATTTGGAGTCGTGGACTGTTGGAATGGAACTATAATACTAAAAACCATAGCCATAAAATGAATTTTCTTTGTTACACCATTTTCACTTTGTATAGTTTTTCTGCATTAATGTGAAGCTCCATTGGTATTTTGCATTGTAAAATTTTGTCATGCAAACACTTATCTTAATCCTTCCATCATTGGAAGTCTTCCGTGCTGACAACACCCTTCTCCTCAGTTCAGAATCGAGACATACAAACCAATTATGCTCAATCAGCCAATGTGATTCAGATTCTCTTTTAAATGAGGTAAATCCTTCTTCCATTTTTCTTAGCTTTTGGGTACTTTTTAGTTCTTAAAATTTAATGCCTCCTCTAGCATTTTGCTCCTTCAGATGCCAGAGTTTCCGTTATAATTGTACAATAATACATGTTTCTTTTGTTCTTATGGCTTTTGCACTGTTCAAAAAATCGGCCTAGGCTTCGAGCTAATGCTCTTATTATGGTGTAAACGGCGGGGTAAATCAGAAGAAAATTAATCGGGCACCTAGGCAGCTTTAGGCGGGTCAATGCGGATTTTTTTACGAAATTTTTTTTCTTTTTCTTTTGTCATTTTCGATTTTTCAGTTAAAAATTAAAAATCTTTCACTACCTGTCTTATCTGGAGAGGATAGTGGGTCCTAGAGCCTAGGATAAGTAATAGAACTTCGTGAAGAAGACTCTGTACCGGATGAAGACACAAATGGAGAGGGAGATGAGGAGGATTATGAGTTTTCAGTCCGACATGGAGTTAGTCTTGGAGGGATATGAAGAGGAAGAATTAGAGGCCCGCTGCAGCATTCCAAGTACTTTTTATTAATTAGGACTTATTATCTGCTTAACTTTTTCTCGATGTTTTCATTTAATTGTGGTACTTTATATATCCTTCCATTTTGCTTGTTTATGTTTCTCAATACAAGTATAACTTTTTAAGTAGGCACTTATTTCTAATCTTATATGTTGTATGATAAAGTTATAATAAAATAAAATAAAAAATTGCCTAGGCCTAAGCTCCTACGCACTAGGCCCCTCCTTGCAGCGATCACCTAGCATTTTAGAACCTTGATCTCTTTTTTGTTCAAGCTTGTTGTTTCCGATCTGACTGCTAATTGAATCAATTAATATGTTGAACTGACCTCATATTGAGGGAGGAAGAATATTCAGGTTTCTCAATCTATAATTATATAGAGGAATCAGTTTATTATGAATAATATATAAGGTTTGCTTATCTGTATTATCTGTTCTGTTATTGAACGTGAATTGGGACTTACTATTTGGCGGTTTTATTTTACAACTCACACTAGTGAATTCAGTACAAAAAGGGTTGAGATGGTGGGACAGTTTGAATGAGCACCTCAGACTTTTGTCATGCGTGGCCTTATTCTTCTGTCTGTCTATGGTTCATCATGTGGAAAATAATTATTTGTATGGCTTGTCCATCCTTTGGCTGCCCTTTGTTTAATGCTCTTTAAGGTGTGTATGAGTGGGCGCGGTCACATCTGAAATGTCTTTCTGCATCTTTGTATCTATTTATCTGTGTGTTTTCCTTTTCTATGTTCTATTTGAATTGTCCTTGTGTATGTGTCAGTATGAATTTTCTTTTTATATGCACGTGTTAATTGTCTTTTTTCTTTTCACAGATTTCAAGAGCATCCTTAACTCCAGAATCAAGTTACATTGCTAAGCCTGCTGCTTCGTGGCTCGATGATTTTCTTGTGTGGATATCCCCAGAAGCATTTGGGTGCTGTAGAAAGTTTACAAATGGGGCTTACTGCCCTCCTGATGATCAGGTGGTGATAAATGTCTGCTCAGTATAATTGTTAGTATGGTGTTGTGGAATTAGTATGGTCTAATGTTTGAAGTTTCTTTTCCATTCAAAATTGCGTAATTATCTTCAGTTCTTGGAATTCTGGAATGAGTCACTTTTATTTCAGTTTAGCATGTTGAGTAACTCCACCATCTGGGAGTTCAAAACTGGAGGTTTTGTTCGATACTGTTCTGAACTATCATTACAGTCACTTGCAAGAAATTAATTATAAAACTTTAAAGTTTCCTATCTGCTTCGACATCTTTTTTTTAGCACATTTCATCTTCTATTATTCTCATTGATACTAAAGTAAGTTTTCTTCCAGCCTCCTTGCTGTTCTTCCAGTGATGGTTCCTGTAACCTGGGTGGAGTGTGCAAAGATTGTACTACGGTAATATTCACATCGCCTGATGGAGATATTTTGACTGAACTTCTTTTGTTTTCTTTGGAATGCGTCATTTCTCATTTTCAATTTTGGTGTGGTCAGTGCTTCCGTCACTCAGATCTGCGTAGTGGCCGACCATCTACCACACAATTTAGAGAAAAATTTCCGTGGTTCCTGAGTGCTTTACCCTCTTCCGATTGTGCTAAAGGTGGCCATGGGGCTTACACTAGTAGTGTGGAATTCAAAGGTTTGTGGAATGGGTATATTCTTTCAGGTTAAACTGCTATTAGTTGTGGCTTGTCTTTGAATTGAGTTCTTCATTCGTTTCATGTATTCGGGCTTCAGGCAATGGAAGTAGCATTATTCAAGCCGCATCATTTCGTACATATCATACACCTCTCAACAAGCAGGTATCTCTTCTGCGATCAGTACAAACAAAATTGCCTTTTTTAATCTTTTCTATCTTTTAAGATTAAACTGAGCTCCATAACCTAAATATCTATATTATATTGTTTCAGGTTGACTATGTAAATTCGATGAGGGCTGCTCGGGAGCTCAGTGCTAGAGTTTCTGATTCTTTGAAGGTAAGCTTTCAGGGTTGCTTGCTGAAATGATTGAATTATTTACAGTACATCTTTAATCTTATAAAGCCACTCTAAAACCTGTAATTCCATAAATGACCTTTAAATATATAATTCAATCAGCTCATAGTTTTAATTCATGGTATTTGTAAACAGTAAACTGAAATTCCATTGTTAAAAAAAAATGGCTATTATTGCAACTTAGTGGAAAAAAATTATCAAACGAAGGGAGGATAGATGCTGAGAGATGTACAGAAAAATGATGGTCTGTATTGTTCACATCGGTCTTGCATATGTTTCTAAACTGCTAGTTTGTTATGCTTTGAAACCAAAATTGTTTAATGACCCAATAGGAAACCTAAGCAAAATGATTCATTTCATTAGAATTAGAAGCTAGCCGTTCCCTTGTTTTTAACTTCTGGGAAAAGTTATCTATTTGTCGGTCATTTGACCATAGGCCCATATTTTTCCAGTTGTACCGAGTACAGAAGCTTTTGTCTTCCCCCTTTCTTTTAAGCTGCTGGTTTGTAATTACATCAATGTTATTTATAGTGAGACCTTGAACTTCACTACATTAGAATGCATTAACTTTCTTTTTTTTCTTTTGGTCTTTTTTTTTTCCTGGTTTTTTGATGGAATACCCTAACTTCTTGCTTCACTTGTGTGCTACTCGTGGTATGTCTGTTCAACTCATATCATGTTTCTCTTGCAGATTGAGATATTCCCATATTCAGTATTCTATATGTTCTTTGAGCAATACCTTGATATTTGGAGAACCGCATTGATCAATCTTTCTATAGCAATTGGTTAGTAATTTGCTGATAGCATTGAATATTAGGATGGCTCACTCACTCTTAACCTAAGGTCACATTTGGTGAGTCGTATTCAATTGGATTGGATAACTCATCAAGTTTAATATATTTTTAAAGTAAAAGTCAATGTTTCTCGTTGTAAGGGGGTTAGACATAGCAGGAAACTTATCCAATAACAGAGTCTTCAAAATACTAGGATTGGAATGCGTAAGTTTCTTTTATATCTAATCCCCTTGCAGAAAATCAGTCCCTTCTACCTTCAAAACACATTGAATTTGATAAGTTATCCAATCCAATACAATCCACCCAATGTGGCCTAAAGAAATTCGTAAAGTTCAAATGGTTTCTCTCTGGAACTGAGCTTTTACTGTGAACTTGAATATATTTACTATGTATCTTCATATTGGTAAATTATAGTTTCATTTATTAAAAAGAATAATCGAAATTTATTTTATATTGTACCAGGTGCTGTATTTATTGTTTGTCTAGCTATCACATGCAGGTCAGTATTAATATTCTTGGCCTGTAGTTTTGTAACTTATTTTAAATGAATGATATATTGTTTGATTTTTCCTTCAATTTTATTCTTCTTTTTTTTTTGTAGTTTATGGAGTTCAGCTATTATTCTACTGGTGTTGGTGATGATTGTAGTGGATCTGATGGTGATGTTTCCTTCTTAAAAACTCGCTTTCAAACGAAAGCTTGTATTAGCTGTGACGTTTTCTCACAAGATAGATAACATTGTGCAGGGTGTGATGGCAATTCTTAACATCCAATTGAATGCGGTCTCTGTTGTTAATCTTGTAATGGCAGTGGGCATTTCTGTTGAGTTTTGTGTGCATATGACACATGCTTTCTCGGTAAGTATCACTCACTCTAATTAATGAAACATTTATAACTTCTTGCTGGAGAAGGATTTCATATCGAAATGATTTAGAATTAAGTTTTTCATGTTGGGTTTTTTCTTGTCTAGGTTAGCACAGGAGGCAAAGATGAGCGCATGGAGGAGGCTCTGGCTACAATGGGAGCATCTGTCTTCAGGTATGAGTTATATGACACATTTCTTACAGTAGATAAATCACCAACATAATTCACTTAGGCCATGCTTGGTGAGTGAAATTAGATTGTATTGGTTAACTCTATAAATTCAATGTATTTTGAATGTAAAATGGATGCGGTTTTGTTGTAGGAGGATGAAATGGGATTAGATATAGAAGGAAACTTACCTTTTCTAATCTTCTATTTAAGTGGATTGGACTGGATAAGTTTTCATCTATGTCTGCTTCCCCTAAGTCCCCTTGCCATGATAACACATTTAAACTAATCTAATATCACTGACCAAACGAGCCCTAAATGCCAAGACACCATTTGCTTTTTGTAATAATATTAATGTTTAATTTCGTTATTGATTTGATATGGTTTCGCAGTGGAATTACATTAACAAAGCTGGTGGGGGTTATTGTACTATGTTTCTCGAGGACAGAAGTCTTTGTGGTACTAAATCCTTTACATTGTCCGACTGCGATTGCTGCACTGATTAGTTATTTCCGAGTCTGTCTGCAATCTCTAATGTGTTTCCCATGCATATGTGTTTTCATAGGTGTATTACTTCCAAATGTACTTAGCATTGGTTCTTCTTGGTTTCTTACATGGGCTTGTGTTCTTGCCGGTAAGTGACGACACTTCTCTTGCCAAATTTCCTTGCTCTTTGCTCTTTACCATTTACTTTTGGTGAAAGCAATTAGATTTGATTGAATTAGATCACTCTTCAAAATTCAATGTGTTTTGAATGTAAAAATTGATGGAGTTCCATGGTAGAAAGATTAGATAGGATTCGACGTAGAACGAAACTTAAAAAGCGGATTAGATTGGATAAGTTTGCTTCTATTTCTACTTCCTTTAATTTGATGAGTTATCCAGTCTAATCAAATTCAATCATGCTCACAGCTGAAAAGAAAATTTGATTCGACACCATTTTGTTTGCAGGTTGTACTGAGCATGTTTGGTCCGCCTTCAAGATTTGCGACTGTTGACCCGCCCGGACAAGATCCGGCAGCTACTCCACCACAACTATAGAGAAGTTTAGGTTTTTGTAGCTGAAATTTTATATAGTCCAAGAATACTAGAAATATCTATATATATAGCTCACTGTGTAAATTTTATAGCTGTTGATGACAAGAAGAAAAGATCCCAAAAAAAAAAAAAAAGGGAATTGGTTTTAGTTAAACAGTTGTTCTTGGCTTGGCTATCATCAACGACCTATCTTATTAAATTCATATGCAAATAGTTACTGCTATTTAAACACGCATAATTGACCACATAATTTGATTAATTTGATGTGGTATTGGTATTGTCATATCCACTTACTGTTCCCGAGTTGAACCCACTGAATCTCGTACGAACTTCGTACCTTATAACCTATCAGTTGGGTACCAGGTGAATCAACTACCAATACAGTCACTTCATGGTTGAATGTGCTTGTGTTTGAATTCAGCATTTGTCTAAGCTTTTGTTTGCATCATCCGTTATTTCTTTGAATTTCAAGTCCTGTGAAATCAATCATCTCCCTTTTTATTTGCGGAACTTTTGAAAGCACTTTTCATTCATTGCGGTTTCCTCTTCTGCAGATGCATCGGAATATGATCCGGGGGGTGGGAAGAGAGATTATTTCCTTCAAAACAAAAATACATTTTGAAATGAACCCACATATAAAAGTGAGCTGATCTGCTCATTATTGGAAGAGGTGGGGAGAAAAGGTTCGAGATGGATTTAGGAGTCTTTGTGCGGGCGGAGTCGTACGCCCGCCCCGTAACGAGGGAGAGGATGGATTTAGGAGTCTTTGTGCGAGCTGTATGCGGTGTCTTGTGCGAGCAGTATGCAGTGAGAGTCGTACCTACGGTAATGAGGGATGGATTTAGGAGTCTTTTGCGAGCCGTATGCAGTGAGAGTATGGTAACGAGGGGGGTTCGTGTCTATACGTGTAATGGGGGCTTTGGGGATGGTACAGAAAAATGCTGTATTTGAAAAAAAAAAAAAACAATCAAATTTATGCACGATTTCAACCCATAAATATGAACTTATCCGCATAAATATTTATAATCAAGAACATCCAGATTGTATATGTTACGAGCAGCTCATGCAATTTCTTGCCGGAAAATCTAAAACCGCCTCAAGCTGTAAAAACCCCTGATGTTAGAAAAATCAATTCACATAGTAAAGAAAATTAAAAATAAAAATAGGCCTATTTCATCAAGGAAACTGAATTATTATGTTCATAAACTATACAGACAACTACAGATCGACTAGCTTGTAATTAAAAAAGGGAGCTGATTTTTGCACTCCTTTTATCTCATGCATTCCTCTATTTTTAACTTTTATAACAGTCAGATTGAGTAAATCAATCCAAAATCGATAGACAGAAACAAGTAGAGGAGTGTAGAAGGAAAAAAATGGAGCGAAATTTTCCCTTGAAACGGGGAGATGGAGAGAGAATGAAGTAGCAATCATGAAGGGCCAAAGGTATCAATGATCCATTTTAAGTGACGACGAGAAAGCTGAAGAGAGAGCTTAATGGTGTGGCTCGGTGTAGATTGGCATACATCAAGACACTCCTCTAAATCAGCATCACATGTCAATAACACCCACTCTGAGTCATCATCCAAGTATTTGATATCAAACTTACTCATGTCTTCTATACCAAATCGCTTTGAAATTTCTTGCACCAAATCTTCATACCTCCAATCATTTTGCATCCGAAACCGGGTTTTCTCATCTCCACATGTCACTTTTACTCTTTGAGACTCACCTTGAGCTACCGCGCCACCAGTTGTAAGTGAAGCTGGAACAGAATGCACTTTCTGTTGCTCACTGAGAATTTTATGGCTCTGCGATCTTGGCAGTAGCTCTGTTCGGTCTTCACCAACAGCATACAACATGGCCTCGCTTCTGCCCCTCTTTAGAACACCGTCACTAGAGTTATCTGCAGCAATCCGATCATCATTACCAGCGAGGTTACATGTGGGAGGATGCTGCTGTGTCCTGCTGGAAAAGCATTGGCTTGAACTGGAACTCTGACTGCATGAGGATGAGAGAGATTTTGATGGACTGAAAACCCCATCTTCAGGTGACATGTTTGTTGCGTTTGGTATTGGTTGAAAATCACTCGGCTTTGAAGTTGAAAATGGGCTGGTCCCCGATAGATTTGGAGATGTTAGCTCTGGGAAGTTTGTATAGAAAGAGTTGATCGGGAAAGCACCAGATGCGCCTTCGACAGAGTCAATAACAAGTTGGAGCTTCTGTAAAGAGTGACCAACCTTCTTGATTTTTCGAGATGGCCAACGTTTAATCCCATGTTGTCTGCATATCCTTTTCAAGGTTGTGGAGCAAACTAAATATGATAGAATTCAAAAAGAAATAAATCAAAATATTGAAACAAGAAATCTTTAACATAAATATAGAAAGCTGCAGATACTGTCTGTAGTGTGCTAGTATTGTGTAATTCATTTATGAAATACAACGCTCCGAACAAAACACAGAGTCCACGCATATCCCATTACTGAAAGACTCCAAAATTCCATACAAACAAGAACCAAAACATCAAATACCGAGCAAATGTATCAAAACACAAGAAATGCTTACCTCCAATATTCTTTGCAGCATCTTTTAAGCTTCCGGAAAAATATTTTCGAAGAACTTCCAAGGTAATTGCTTTTTCCGCCTTTGTACGCCTTTTGTCTCTTGTCTTACTCACACCAGCACTTGAGAAGCTTCCCTCGACCAAAGTAGAACAATCTTCCCCACCCTCAACACCAACACCACCTTGTAGGTTCAAATCTTTCTTATGTTGATTTAACTTTGAGGATTTAACACCCAATACCTTCCTTGGCTTTTGCTGTGCTGACACATCATTAAAACTCTGTAGGAGCTCTGCAAAATACGTACTACCACTAGGTGTGGGATCCGAAGGGATTACCATGTCACTGTCTGGAAAGTCAGTTACCTCCTCGAGTTCCTTGTCTGTGACAACCCGTAAGCTCCGGCAGATTTGTTTTATAATTAAGGATAGTGACTTTAGCATCTGTTTCTGTTCTTCAGGATCCCTGCAGTCCACTGGCAAGAAAAACTCCAGGACAAAATCAGTTGAACCAGTGTCGACGCTGCGTAGCCGTATTGCAACAGCTGCATGCAACCCAAACATCCTGGCATGGTGAGATAGAGGATAATCTGTCTTGATAAAGGAGCTTATGTCATTTGAGAAGCACGGTTGATTAGTCATAAAAGCACCCCCAACAATGCCTTGGCCTTTTAACAAGTGATGATCAGAGCAAGCTTCATGAAATCCATGGATATAAGGATCAGTCACATGGCAAGCATGATCCAGAGTTGAAACACAGTGGATGTAGTTTTCATCAGAATGTCGGCACCCATATTTTCCTTGTTGGATGCATGACACCCAAGTTTGTGCCAACGGCAATTTGTGTGTTTCACAAGCAGATCTCAAGATCTCTTGGATCTCAGGTAATGCAGCTTGATAGCGCTTGTAAAACCCCTGCTAAAATAATCCCACCAAATGATCTTAGTAGGAAAATTGGAAAATTGTGAATATCAAAGAAATAATTTTTCTTCAAACTATGTTTGCATGACGAACTTCAAGGTGCTAAGAAATTTAGGCAAAATGCACCAGAAATCACTGGATCCAGGAATTTCGAAAGACTAGATACAACGCAGTTAGACAGATTTGTAAGTAACTACTTGATAAATGTTACAAGGAAATCTCTTATTTAGTGTTTTTGTTCTGCTGATATGGTGCATGAGCTCCATTGGTAGTTGCTCAAACACTTACTTACAAATCTATCCATTTAAATGTTTGTACTTCATTTCGTAGTAATATAACCTATATCTCTTGGTTCTTTGAAGTTCCTCATCCAAACATAGCCTCGTGGGAATAATCCATTTACCTTTACATTTTGAGTACTCAAATTTCTAGAACTCCGAAGATCAACAGCCTGCAAAAATATGAAGCATTTCCAGATCAGAAAACAAGTTTCATGCAAACAGCCAGCAGAATTACCAGTCATAAAGGATGCGGTACAAACTCAAAATTCTTAATCTAAGAAAATTTCATACACCAACCTACAATGACTTGTAATATATACTGTATTTAGAAATCCAATGCTTGTATCTCTTAATAACAGATTTTAAGAAAAATAATTCAGGATGAAGAAATGAAACAATTTTCGTTTTGGAAGACAAGAGTCATACAGGACCAGACTACAAGGTCGATGAAGAAAACAGTAAATGCAAATTTATGAGCATAAGATTAGATATGATGAAGTTTTGACTCTTATTCCCACTAAATCCCACCAATTCGGAGTTCCTAATGATAAGCATCAGAATTAAGTTTCCCAATTCATTGAGTGCGAGTGCAATGGCTTCCTTCCTTCCTGTAGTTTAAGTTTGAACCCACTGCCTATCATCCGAGTTTGGGAAACATGACTAAAGGATTAACACAAGAGAAAGTTGCTTAATGGAATGTAAATAGACAAAAATAAAGCAATTTTTGCAACACTAAGATTAGATGGCCAGATATAAACTTTAACTTGGCATGAGGGTACAGAAATAAAAATAAAAAAATGTTATTAGAGGCAATATATGTTTCAACATCTTGATTACTTATAACATCTCTTAGGACTGATCGAACTTTTGAGTGATCTTGGAATATTATTTGTTAATTCCAACCACTGACCTGATTGAAAGGAAGAAAATCAAATGAAAATGAAATTCTGATTCAAGGAAAGAGTACAGACCTCAAGTGCCCTGCAAACACTTTTAAGCTCATGTTCATACTTTATCTTCTGTGTGGTTGTAACAACCTCAATAACACCCAAGCAAGTCTCGCTACCTTGTTCAAAGATTGGAAGGGCTAGAGTTCCACGCACATCATACCGTTGAGCATCGCCAAGGCGTGGGTACTCATCACTTCTAAAGAATCGAACATCAGGAGTCCACTCAGGAACCTTACCTGAGAAAACCCGGCCAGGCAAGCCCTCGACCATTTGCCTAGAATCCTCTCCAGTTGAGAACAGATAATTGACAGAGATGTCTTGATATTTGATAAGATTGGGGCAGCTAGAATGAAGCAAGAAAAGTCGATTATTGGTTGTTAAAAAATTTCTACCCCCTCTAGTTACAGGCACCCATACTTGTACAAGGACATCTTTGTCACTCATGACGTTTCCAATGTACACAAGAGCCTTCATTAATCTCTCCATCACAGGGGAGGCAGGACCTTCATTATCAGTGGGACCAATCCGCCACCTGCTCAACAGATGAGCTTCAATAGTAGGATCTGCTGATTGACCGGAGTACCTCTCAACATCTTCCATATTCTGATGATTGGCAGGACCGTCCTGGATTTGTTCAAAGAATGGTCTTTGCATCAGTTCTTGATTACTGTTTTGAGATGGGTCCATGGCGGAATTACCACTAGTCTCCCATGTTTGCAAAAATAATGAGGGGCTGAAGAAGGCACCAGAGTCGACGGGGCTCTGATCAGGAAATAAAGGTCCGTCTTTAGTTTCCAACCATCCCTCTAAGAACAGTTCATCCATGAAGTCAAAATCCGTAGCGGAATCAGGTTGAATTCCCAGCATGGTAGCTGGTGATAGAACTTCATCGTCCATGATGACTCTTCTGCAGAAGCCCCACTTTCTATATTGTATTCAATGTATTTTAGAACGTTTCAGTCCCAAAATTCATTGAAGCGCCTGCGAGCTTAAATATCAAAAAATAAGCCATCTTAGGAGAAATCTAAGTAACCAGTATCCTGCTTCCTTGAAATGCCAGTTTTCTGCTCAAATTCCAAAAACCCATAAACAGGAATCATATATTTTGTTTGACTTTTGAGTGGAAGAAATTGCAAACAAACTTTCAGTGGTTTTCAGGAGAGAACTAAATTAAAAAGGCAAAACTAAGACTTAACAAATCAAAAGCAAAGCATAAAGAATTCTTGACTTACTACATGGAGATTAGATTTTATATTTGAGTCAAACAAATCCCATACGATATCAGAAATGAGCAGTATCTAATTAACACAGGGAGAGAATTCCAAGGGATAGAAGCTTATCCATTCCTCTCATTCTCATATAGCGACTCATCAAAGCTGTTGCAAATGTTTTCAAATCAAAAGGGGAAACACAGAAGGAGGCAACAAACGAAACCCAACCCAAGGCTTCCACAAATTCTTCAAAATTCAAATCAGTTTTAGAATCAAGATTCCAATTTTAGAAAAAGAAACATTTTCTTGTATGGAGGTGCATCTATGTATGTATGTATGCATGCAAGTTGAAATCAAGCATTTCAGAAATCGCAAGACCGGGAAAAGCAAAAGGAAAGGAATCAGAATAACTCACTGGGTGAAGATTCTTGTGGATTCCCAATTCCAAGTGGAACTTTCTTCTGCAAGACAACAAGGAAGATGAGTAACAAGCAACCTCATCATGATACCATTTCTCCAACCACAATCCCAAAGCTTCCTACCATTCAATCTCTCAGCCTCTTTTCTCTTCTATTCTATAAGAAAATGAAATTGAAATTGGAATTATGATATGATTCCATTCCGGGTTAGGCTTTTGTAAAGATTCCCACTTTACAAATGGACCCCACAAAGACGCTCGCAAAAAAAAAAACATCAACAACAACATTGTACTTCTCGCTGGATGAAAGTCAACCAATTGCAACGAGAGAGCAGAGAGTTAGCGTCCGAGTCACCGAGTGAGCTCGATTAAAAAGAAGCTGAGGGAATCCAAATTAACAAATTTAAAAAGGAAAAAGAGTTTGTGAGAGAATCAGTTGGCTCTGATTCTTTCTTGCATGATGATGGATGACGCCATTTCAAGCGGTGGGAATCAGAATTTCTTCCACAGTCGAGTAAAATATGGAAAGATCGTGCCTTGGCACTCACCGTCACCATCTCCCGAGTTTGGATGCTGTGTTACGCTTCGTCGACTCACCCTCTTCCTTTTCTTTATGAGTTTATTCGCTTCACTTGCATTATTCTATTCCCAGAAGGGGTGGCTACACACTCCTCATTACCTCAGCCCAACTTTTGAATTCCTGCTTTGAGCCGAAACTAACCCATCAATCTTAATCGAAATACAAAATAATGTATTCAATGAACTCTTTGGTACGTCTACTGAATAAGATAATACGTTAAGAAATTAGTATTTGCTATTGTTCGTATTAATTATTTATTGTGTAAGTTAATATAATTTAATATTTTTATACGGTTCAAATACGATAAAATATTTTGGTTTTCCAAAATACAATATTTTTTTCATTTTCTTTTATATTTTTTCCCTTTTGCTTTCCTTAAGACTTAAGTACATAATATTTTATTTTTTATTTTTGTTTTTATTCTATTTTTTTCTTGTCATAAATCAAACGAAATAACTTATCATAGCCCAAACCAAATAAAACGAGCAAAATATATGTTGAATTATTTGAACCATATGGATGATTGTTACTCGAATGCCATAATTGCTTATAGAATCCCGTTGATCATACAAATTACAGTTGCCTCCTTATAAAAAAAAAAACTTTTTAAAGTTATTCAAATCATACATGCAGTCAACAATGTCACTAAAAAATTGATGAGTTTGGCTATTTTATTAATTGAAAAAACTTTGGTAGCAAAACTAGATTATGAGAACTTAATTAACACCTTTGAATTTTTTTTATATTTATTAAGTACATGTATTTTTTTGATAAATTTTTAATTAAATACCTTAGATACTTATTTGATGAAATATATAAAATAAAAATTAATTGTTATATTATATATATATATAATATACGGACAATTGGAAAGTTGAAGAATTGTTGGGCCTCAATTCTACGGTTCGTCTTGAACCCCTAATATCTCAAGACCGACCCTAAATTTAAATTCAAACAATTCTAATAGAAATCTACACCATCTAATAGAAGTAAAAATTACAAACACAAAGTTCACCATGCAATAATAAATAAATTACTTTAACAAATTCGAATTGCAAGGGAAAGAAAATTACTGACATGCATGGATAAGAATCAATTGAGTAGTTACTTAAACAACATATACAATTATTATATTTATCTATAAGGGAGGAGGTGCTCTGGACCAACAGCCAACCCTCCTAGCTCCTCCTCCTCCTCTAGCGGCTCTTGCTCATTATTTTGAGTTTTCTAGAATGCGTTACGTTGATTTTATCAGTAGCTCGATGCTGAAATCATTAATAACTCCTAGCAATTTGACGTCACAAGTATCAATCTTGTTAAACAAGCTTTTGGATTATTCCTGGCAGTTAAAGTACTGCATCTCTTGTCTTAATTCGATTGAGGGCCACATAAGTCTTGACTCAATTCAATTATTAGTCGATCGGAACAATATGGTAAAAAAAAAATTCGAAAACACGAAGAAGAAAAAGATCTACAATGATAACGAACCATTGAGTTTGAAGAGTTAGTTGGTCAAGCAGTATTTTTTTGGTCTGTTTGTGGGGTAGCCTATCTTCTTTAATGCAAATTTTGATTCATCCTTCAAAACTTCATATTTTTATGAAATCATTTGGTCCTTCTGTTTGAGTAGAATCATTTTGCTTTTATAGTTGATCCATGAATATGAAGCAGAAGACGATTCAAACCATTTTCAAATCCAGTTGTGTTCTTCAGTTTTTTCAGCTTGTTTTGTTTTTGTTTCCCATATAGTGCCGCTTGTGTTATACTCATGTTCTCCTTGGCTAAAAAATCCCGTCAAAAACCATTGGGCGCACAAATAGAAATCCTTCCAGGTTTAAGTAGAATTTTATAGAAATAACCAGAACTTCTCATATACCCTTTAAAATTCTGTACAAATTCCAAAAATCTTCACTTAAACAAAGTTCTTTAAAATTCTCTATGACTCATGTATTTCATGTTATTTGACACCCAATTCCCTTAGCTTTTGTTTAATTCTTGGCCATCAATAGTATAAAATGATGCTTTTATGATGTATGTGCAGGTTTTAAAAAGTTGAGCTAATATAAGAATAAAGGAAAAAGAATGACTCAAATAGGAGTTCAAATGAAGGAAATACTCTCACTTCAATATCGGGCCCTAAACTAGGTTGTGAGTATGCCAAGTCTGCCAAGTGCACCATATTTTGGGCACAAATCAAGTCCTTTAGGCCAGCCCATCCAAGTCCCAAAATCATGTCTTGTGACATCAATGTCACGCCCAAGAAGTGCCAAGGTCAGGCGCATGCCATGACTTTACCAAGTCCCAAGTTCCTTCTAGTTGAGGTTCCGCTGAAGTCTAGACGAAGCATGCAGGAAGCCCGTGTGCGACACTACCCATGTCAGGTCTAGGGCATAACCAGATAGGTTCCAAATTGGTGCTTTCTTATCCTACAACTTTTTAACCAAGTTAGGGAGTACGTTTCGACTCTTTAACATATTTTGAAGCTACTAGTGGGCCAAGGTGCTCCATGGCATGCCTAAAAAGATCCAAGAATCTAGTTCCAATTTGCATGGCCTGCCCAAGGACCTGTCCTAATTCCAGCTAGCAAACAGCTTGCATTTGCATGCCTAGTTCAGTTTTGATTCGTTTTTAAGGTATTTTAGGACTTTGTAATATCTTGAAATTTCCAAAGGCACTCTAGAATGTTCTAAGCTGTTTTATGATTTCTAATCCTTGTAGGACAAGGTTTTTTTCTTGTCTATAAAAATAGGTTTTATCCATTAATTCAGAACGACACTAACACATAAGTTAGACACCGAATTTAGAGTAAATTAGCCCTAATTATGCCAAGATACCTTGGAAATAATTGGCAGACTTGTTCATAAGGTTTGTTCACGGCAGACCAAATTGTGCTTGAAGGATTTTCACACGACCTTCCTTGGAGTTCATCGTTGAGAGTATAGTTTGGGTTAATTCTTTCTATTCTTTATTCAGTCAATCAATCTTATTATTTTTTATTATGTTTAGTTAGTAGTTTTCTTTAGGGTTATGGCTGATTTTGAAGCCTTAACCATGGACATTTCGAGACTTGGTTGTTATGCTTGGTTTGATTGTTATTTTTCCTTGGTAGATTAATTCACTATTTTAATTTCTATTTATTCGTTCATGTTCTTGAAACTAGTTACTTTAATAGCATGACTTATATGATGAATTCTCATTAATGATTATGGTAAAAATAATCTGTGAAGAGATTCATAACTCACCTAGGATTGCATACCACTTTCTAGAGTTAGTGTAGTGTCATTAAATTCTTTTTGTGCTTAATACTTTCTTGATTGCTTTGGTAGCTTAAGAGAACTATATATTGCATGTTAATTAGAAGTTTAGTAGCTTAGGAGAACTAAACATACAAACTATAAAGGAATAAATACGCGAGGGTGAGCTTAAGTGATTCCTTGCAGCGGCACTAAACCAAGAAGGAGAGCATGATAATTGAACCTTGCAACTAAGTTGGAAAACATTGTAGTCAAGTGTCGATAGAAATGCCTTAATCACCTGCCTTTAAAATTTGATTTCAAAAATCCCAGTAATTTACTCTTGCATCACAAGTTATTATGTTTTCAACATCTTTGACTCAAAAACCTCCTTTTTGCCTGTCTTGTGTCTTGCATATTTAGTTAGTACCTATTTGTGAACTATCTAATTCATTGCTTTGGATATACAGGTTCAGTTAAGTCCTTATGAGATTCGACTCTTGCTTGTACAACTATATTATCATTTCATTAGTGGATTTGCTAGGATATCGTTAAGGATTGTGTGCGCTTATTTGTCATACTTTTCTTCTAATAGTAATTTATATATTAATTGAAGTTATTAATCCCCCCTCCCTCACTCCTCATCCCCCCCCCCCCCCCCCCCCCACACGCACACACCAACACCATCCGCCCCCCTCCCTCCTAAATGACCTCTGCATCCTTTCCCACCCAAAAAAAGACCTCTGCATCTTTTTTCAGTTTTTCTTTTGCTAGTTTTTTATTTCTGGTCCCCCCCCCCCTCGACTTTTTTCTTTTGTTATTTTTGCAGTTTTCCTTTTGATGCTTGTCTCCCAAACGACCTATGCATCTTTCTCCAATTTTTTTCTTTGTTGTTCGTTGGTTTGTTTTTTCTTTTTTTTTTCGGTTTTGTTTTTTCTGCTAAGTTTGTTATCTAATTTTCTGCTAGCCCTCTTATTTCGGCTATGTTCTCCGCCCTTTGTAGCGTGTTTCCGGCCCCTCCCACTGTGGAGACTTTTTCCTCTCCTTTCTTGGAGACTTCTGGAGTGCTCCTGGATTTATCTTCCCACATCTATTTCAACTTCCTTCCCTCATGCCTCAATCTGGTCATCTTCTCTCATCCAATGCCCTTGGCAACGATGGACCTTGAATACTTTGCCACTGAAGTCCATTTATCAACTCAGTGGCTATTTTGGTACTAGGTTGTTTTCAAAGTGCGATAGGCACTAGTCGAATGGATTATTGGAGTGCTTCTTGCACGGGTGACATGCTCACCCCCATTTTCCGCTGACTTCTTCGGTTTCACCTTCACTTACTTTACTTCTGATAGTTCAGTGTTTGTTGGTTCGTGGTGACTCGGGCCGCAGGTGATGACGGCGGATTGGGCGATGGCAGTTTTCCATGTTTTGAATCTATGGTTAGTTTTGGGTTGTTTTATATTTACGATTCTGGACTTATTTGCAAATGAATTTGGTGTTATTTGTGTCTATGTTTACGTTCCTTTTTAAGTCTTTCTGTTTGTGGGCTTTCATTGTTTTGTAATATTCGCTTATCAGTGAAGTTTTTATTTGATTGATAAAAAAAAAGCTATCAGCTATGAAAATACTTAAATGTCACCATCAATCCTCGGTAGTGGTCAAGTGAGCAAAATCGGACTCTTCCTTGAATCATCTCCCGATCTTACCAATACATACACGCATGTATGCCTAGAGATGCCAAAGGTGAGTGGATATTTGGGTTGTTTGTCAGGGGTGAAAATCCCAAAATGGCTCTCAACTTCCGCACCAACCTTGTAATCTTCATCAAACATGGAAAAAAGATAAGTTTCTATAGCTCTTCCGGGCCTCTTTGGAGTTCCAGTACTACTCATCACGTGCTGGATCAAATTCCTATAAAATGTGCCTGCATTTTCAGGGGTTGCAGCAGCTCCACCCTCCGAAGGCCAACCGCTTTCCGCCACCACAATCTCCATATTGGGCTCTCCGACTTTCTCAAGAGCGGCGTACTGAGCATCTAACATCGCATCAAACAGGCTCATGTACCGACTCTCACCAGGCACCACAACCCCTTTTGATGTGAACAACGCATAGGAAAGGTCCACGCCAGCAGAGTTCGCCACGTAGCTGAAATAAGGGTACACGCTGACAAGAAGTGGGGCCCCATTGCTGACTAGGAATTTGATGACTGGGGTTATAAATCGATTTGCAGCAGCAGAAAATGCCCCAGCTGAAGGAGGGTAGGAATTGCCCAGTAGGGACGTGTCAATTACTGTTGACACTTTGATCTGGCCTTGCAAATCGGCGGCTGTGATTGCGCTCTGAATGTTTCGTATGGCAGGGAGGAGGACACCGACCTCTGCACTGCCGGCGTGTACTTCGTTGCCGACGGTGATGTATCTGAACTTGACATCAGCAGCATAGGGTTGTATATATTTTTTGACCCAATTTGTTGCAGCAGCGGAATCATTGAGGGGTTGGAGAAGGCTGTTGGGGATGGTGACAGTGACCTCAATGTTGGATCCTCTAAGAGCTTGCAAGGTTGCAGCATTTGGGTCATATATTCTCATCCTTCCAATGCCATTGCTTTTGTACAACTCAATCACTTCTGTTTCTGAGGGTAAATTGCTGCCGTTCTGTCCGTAGCAAACTCCCACTGATTGTGCACCTGCCGTAATCAAGCATGCTTTTAATTTTTACCGAAAATCTCATCAGCAGCATATAGTTATATAAGTTATTTATTTATTAAATACCTAATTAAGTATATAATTATTAATTAAAATAAAATAAATAATTAAAAAATATAAAATATTATATAATAAAATTAATAAAAAATATACATTTTTAATATTTATAATTTCCAACTCAATTTATTAATTCTCATTTCAGAAATATTTGATAAAACTCATGGAGAAAACTCATAACTCCACGGCAATTATATTTGTCCTCATCCCTTTAAAACTCAAAGCTAACCATTTACTAGAAGCAAAAATCAAGTCATCATCAAAACGATGTGTCATTATTAGTTTAGGGTAGTTTATATATAGACTAGTATAACGGATCTAGAAACTAAAAATAAATGGGGCTAAAATTGTACACTTATAAATTGTATTAATAAAATAAGAAATTAAGATGGAAAATAGTAAAATAATGATGAAATTCAGAAAAATAATAGTAAAACTAAGGAGGGCCAAATTTACAAACTTATAAATTATATTAATAAAATAAAAAAACCAAGATGAAAATGGACAAAATTAATAAGGAATCACTTTAGGTAATCGTGGGTTGTTGAGAAGGCAACCAATAGCAAAGCCAACATGCGTTGACAAGTTTTAGAGCTATAACAAAACATGACTTGGGGCAGGATTGCCCCTTTCAGTGGGTCTTCCCTGAGTATACCATCATTCAAACTAGTTGATAGTACAAACGAAAACAAAACAAATCAAAGAAATTAAACTTGGTAGCTAGTTACCAATAGACAAATTAAAGAATATATCATGATGATATATATGGAGGAAGTGAGACCTGTTATTTGCAGGGCATGAGGCAAGAGTAGTACAAGTAGCAGCAATAAGGAAGCAGCTGCAGCAGCCATGTTAACTGTAACATGGATGCAAGATCATCTCTACTGCCTTACCCTCTTCCCTTTTTCCTTTTATTTCTAAAGATATGTGTGCCTTCTGAACATAGTTCTTCGCAAGGCTTCCTTTATTTGTTGTTGATCTCTATTCATTCTTTCTTCAGCATGGAATATACACAACATCAAGAAGAGTAGTTTTAAAGGTGAGTTCCCAGAAACTCCACGAGTCTTCACAGGGCTATTATCATCCCGTCAATCACTGCATGTGGGACCAATTGTTGATAATACAGAAAAAGATGAGAAATGAAGTGGCTGTCCAATCCAAATACCCTGCCAAACACGTCTTGAGAAAAAAATGTGTTTCTACGTTGAACAAGTCAAATTAGTTAATCATCCAAAATCTAAATTTACTTTAGCCTAAATTTACGTTATATAGTCTAAATTTACGTCTTAGAAAATTACATTATACACATTGAGTATGTATCTTGTTTTTGTTGCGAAGGAAAATTACTACACATGTCCATTCACATGTCATAAGGCCATAAATTATTAACGAATGTTATTGGCATATTAGGATCTGGTTGGCTAATTAAGCCATACAATAATCGGTCATAAGTAAATCACTACAAGAAATTGGTTGTTGCCCGGTCGAATAAAAGGGTGAACAAGGTACCCCATATGATCCACTATGCCAATAGGACACTCGATGATGCCCAACTCAACTGCTCAACCCCTAAAAGGGAGCTGTTTGTGGTCATTTTCGTTTTGGAGATGTTTAGGTCATACCTAATCCAAACTAAAGTCATTGTCTACACTGTCCATGCAGCATTGAATACCTCTTAACAAAGAATGGATGCCAAAATGCGACTGCTGAGATGGATGTTCCTCCTACAAGGGGTTGACTTAGAAATTAGGGACAAAAAGGGCAGTGAGAATGTGGTTGCTCATTTAAGTAGATTGGTCCACGGGTGACGGGTCCAACGAGGAAACCGATCACTTGCCATTACTTGAGATATTCCCAGATGAACAACTTGTCTCCATCAATACTTTTGATCCTTAGTATGCATTTCCATTTTCCCCGACAATGATAGAGTCAACGGGCGGAACAATGCCGTTCCTTTAGCCAGCAGGAATGGAACAGATTTAATCAATTATCTGGTCACTAAATGTTTGCCTTATTCTTTGAATAGGTTTCAAAAGATAAGCTTGTTAAGCAAGTATAGTACTACGTATGGGACGATCCCTACATTTGGAAATATTGTCCATACCAGATCGTCAGAAGATGTATTCCAGAAGCTGAGATGGAATCAATGCTCAACTTCTGCCATAGGTTGGCGTGTGGTGGCCGTTTTGGTGCAAAGAATACTGCCTCGAAGTTCTACAAAGTGGATTTTACTGGTATATGTTGTTTAAGGATGCGCATGAGTTTTTCATGTCATGTGACAAGTGCTAGAGGCAAGGTAACATAGGCTCTAAAAATCAAATGCCATTAAACCATATATTGAATGTTGAAATATTTGAGCGTGTAGCATCGATTTTATGGGCCCTTTCCCTAATTTTTTTAGTTATTTGTATATTATGCTTGTCGCGATTGTGTCAAAGTGGGTGGAAGCAATTCCTACAAGAACTAATGATTCACGAATGGTGCTTAGTTTTCTTCAGAGTCATATTCTAGCGAGCTTTGGAGCACCCATGGCCATAATCAGTGACGAGGGAACTCACGTTTGTAACTGATCCATTGAGGCTTTAATGAAGAAGTACGGAATTCATCATAGAATCTCCACGCTGTACCACCCTTAGGCCAGTGGCTAGGCTGAAATTTCCAATCCAGAAATCGAAACTATCTTGGAGAAGACGGTGAGTCCCAATATTGGACTGGTCTAGCCACTTGAATGATGCCTTGTGCACATAGAGAAAAGCCTATAAAACCCCTATTGGCATGTCTCCTTTTTAACTAGTCTTTGGAAAGAGGTGTCATCTCCCTGTAGAGTAGGAGCACAAGACCTATTCAGCAATTAAAAGGGGTCGGGGAAATGTTCGACTTTAGAATTAGATGAAGATAGTATCTTCAAATTTTCTTCTAACCCTCCTAATCCATCATTAATTTGAACAACTCATAAGAAAAGTTAGTTATTGAAATTTTCTCAATCTCTGCATTGTTGTTGCAAGAAGACTGTAATTAATTTTGGATAAAAAAAGATCCTCAAGAATGAAGAAAGGCAACTGATTTTCAAGCAAAAGCATGTCAGGCACTGTGGTCGATCATGTCAGGCAACTGATTTTCAAGCAAAAGCATGTCAGGCACTGTAATTAATTCTGTCTTTTTCATTTTCCACTTTCTTGAACCTGCATTATGTCAATAAGTCCCCAATGATGAAGGCATCATCCACTATAAATTACATCATTAGACTAGCCATTAGCAGATTTAGATATATATATATCCTTATCTTTTTTATTGTAATCTTTGTTATACCTTATCTTTTTTATTGTAATCTTTGTTATATAACTAGTTTGAACAAACCTAAGAATGTACAAATTTAGATATTCTCATCTTTTTTAATGTGGTCCTCTTTATAGAACTTGTTTGAACAAACTTAAGAAAATACGAACTTTATCCTTTTTATTATAGAATTTATTTGAACAAACTTAACAAAGTACAACATAGATATCCTTATTATTTTGAATGTGATTTTCCTTATAGAATTTACTAGCAATTAGACCCACTCGTTGCCGCGGGATTATTGAATTGAGTATTACTAATTTTCCATAAATTAGCAGTGATTTTTTTATATCTATAAAAGAAAGGAAAAAAAGGCAGAATCGGTAAAATATTGTAGGGGAACAATGTTTTTTTTATCTCTTTTATGATTTTTTAATATGTATAAAGAAAAGGAAAATTTTCTTTTGATACGTATAAAGGAAAAGAAAAAATATATATAAAGGAAATGAAAAAAAAATAAAGGAAAAGAAAAAAAAATTTGATATGTATAAAGGAAAAAAAATAATAATAAAGGAAAGAAAAAAAAAGAAAGGAAAAAAAATTGATATGTATAAAAGAAAAGGAAAAAAAATCAAGGAAAAGAAAACAAAATTTTGATATGTATAAAGGAAAAGAAAAAAAATATCAAGAAAAAAGAAAAAGAAAAAAATTTAAAGGAAAGGGAAAAAAAATTGATATGTATAAAAGAAAAGAAAAAAATTGATATGTATAAAAGAAAAAAAATCAAGGAAAAGAAAAAAAATATCAAGAAAAAGAAAAAGAAAAAAAAAAGGTAGAAATGGAAAATCATTGTAAATCTACAGTGATTTTTCCACTTCTCCATAGATATAATTTGAACTTAAGCAAGTACAAATTTAAATATCCTCATTCTTTTTATCTAATCTTCCTTATTGAATGTTTCTTAACAAACTTCACAAGGCATGAACTTAGATATCCCCGTCTCTTTAATGTATTCTTCTTTATGAAACTTGCTTGAATAATAATCTTCTTTATAGAACTTACTTGAACAAACTTAAGATATAAACTATAACATCCCCATAATTTTGACTATAATCTTCGAACTTATTTGAACAAACTTAAAAAGGTACAGATTTAAATATCCTCATCCTTTTAATTGTAATCCTCCTTAGAGAACATTTTTGAACAAACTTAAAAAAATACGAATTTAGATATTCACATAAATAACTTTATTTGCACTCGTCTTTAATTTTCTATTTATATTTTCATTTAATTTAAAGATTAATAAACATAATAGACAATTAGCCAAGTAGTATAAGCATGTCCACATAAAATATCATCTTGTACAGACTAAGAGAAAATCGGCACACAT
The DNA here is from genome assembly GCA_032719365.1 of Prinsepia uniflora. Taxonomy (NCBI): domain Eukaryota; kingdom Viridiplantae; phylum Streptophyta; class Magnoliopsida; order Rosales; family Rosaceae; genus Prinsepia; species Prinsepia uniflora. Next base: position 720,823 of record CM064874.1, read on the forward strand.
AACATGCACTTATTCCAGTGGAGCTACAGGTCACATCACATTCGAAATTTAGTATAACACTTTTAAAGGATAAACATTTCTAACATGCAATTTATCCACCCATATTTTATCCTTTCACTATGTCTTCTTGTCCACTTACATGAAAACTCAAACATCGGCGGCCTGGGATGAACCTCAACCCCTCAAATGCTTGGCCTCACATTGAGACGAGATGCTAGTTTCTGACCCAGAGACCTACAAGCCTGCATTCCCAAACCAGCGCATAACATCAGAACAACAATTATGGTTTCATCGAACACTAGCATACTCGTCATGCTATTAACGGATTCAAAAAGGTAAGTACTTTGTAGATACTCACCTGAGACCAGTACGAGATCCAAATACTGCGAATCTCGTGGGTGACACGTGGGTCGGATAGTGCATCCACCCATCGGTGGATGAATCGCTCTTGCCTGCAGTGAAGATTTGAGATTAGGCATAACTATGATGTTTGAATAAATCTATTTTCATGCCGAGACATCACAAGATTGCCAGGTACCTGTCTGGTGCCCAAGATCTGTATCTCTCTCCAGGTTGCTTGAAGTTGTTCTCCTTCTCAATGATGCACTGCATCACCAATAAAACAAGTATACTTAAATTTAAGGAAACTTGTTATAGGAATCATGATGTGCAGAAAACTAGAAAAATCCAGAAAGTAATGTATTCACGTATGTATACAGTTCTTCATATTCTAACTATACTTTTAATGGAATAGATAACTGATGCACAAATGACAGGAGAAAGGAGACAACTGGAAGAAAATACAATATACAGAAAACATGAGACGGGGAAATTTAAAACATCTTTTTGAATTGTTAAAAGCTGACCTTCTCACGCTTTCCAGTGCAGATATTAGGAGGAATCGGGTGGCTCTCAGCATTACGAGCAGGATCATACCTTGATGGGAAGTAATTAACCTAAAAACAGCACAACTCAGATAAAACATTGGTGAACAAACATGCATTTAATTGGAGTCAACTTTTAGCAATTGATTGAAAATGTTATCCAATTCCAAAATATAAACCTAAAATAGCAAACTACCTCCTCATCCCTATGCATGAAATTCATCAATCCCTCATGGTGGTTGTTGTGATGAGAACACTTGGGGGCATTAACTGGGAGCTGCAGGTAGTTCGGGCCAAGACGGTGCCTCTGAGTATCAGAATAGGAGAATATTCGGGTTTGGAGCAACTTATCATCTGAATAGTAGATACCAGGGACCACAATGGCAGGGCAAAATGCAAGTTGCTCATTCTCTGCAAAGAAGTTATCAATGTTTTTGTTCAGAACCAAACGGCCAACCGGCTGCAAAGGAAGAATATCTTCATCCCAAGTCTTAGTTACATCGAGTGGATCAAAGTCAAATCGGTCCTCATGATCAGGATCAATCGTCTGAATATAAAGTTTCCACTCGGGGTAGTTTCCAGCTGCAATCGAGTCATAGAGATCCTTGGTTGCATGACTGTGATTAGATCCTCCAACCTTAATAGCCTCGTCTTCCAACAAACACTTGACTCCACAAGTGGGTTTCCAATGAAACTTCACATAGTATGCCTTCCCAGCCTTATTGATAAGACTGTAAGTGTTAACACCAGAGCCTTCCATGTGCCTGTAGTCTTGTGGAACTCCCAAGTCATCAAATAGGAAGCTGAACATGTGCAGGCTTTCTGGGTGGTGGGAGAAGAAGTCAAGTACCCTCCAATTCTCTTGAATGTGCGACTTCGGGTTTGGTTTTAGAGCATGGACCATGTCCGGAAATTTCATTCCGTCACGGACAAAAAAGACAGGGAAGTTGTTTCCCACCAGGTCAAAATTACCCTGTGTTTGATATATTGATATATAGTTAATAATAATGTTACCAAGAAGTCAACCCCTCGTACAGGTCCCAAAAAAAAAAAAAGAGTGCCAAAATATGGTATCTAACCTACATGACCATTCTTTCACAGCAAAAAGAAGTTAGAAAATATTGTTAAGCCATTGAAATCTCACCTCTCTGGTGTAGAACTTCACAGCAAAACCACGAGGATCCCTCAAGGTTTCAGGGCTGCCACGCTCATGGATGACAGTGGAGAACCGGACAATGACAGGTGTCTGAACTCCAGGGGCACGAAGGAAGTCAGCACATGTAAGGTGAGAAACATCATGGGTGACCTCAAAGAACCCCTTTGCACTAGCTCCCCTAGCATGGACAACACGCTCTGGGATCCGTTCCCTATCAAAGTTGGCAAGTTTCTCCACCAGATGATAGTCCTCAAGGAGAATTGGACCTGATAGTTAGAATTAAATTCAGACATTCAGACATCAAATATCCTTTGGAAAGTTCCAACAAAGTATGAAATATCAAATCAAATACGGATGATTACTGCTCATTTGTAACAATTAGTAATCTTATTTACATTAGGAGGCCAGTTTCCATACAACCCAGATGACAAAAACACCAACTTGACAACAAACGTGAGTTAAGAGGAATTAAATGAGAGCCAGCAGAATACAAGAACGAATTTACAGTCATAGTAAGTAGAAATTTTTTTAACATAAGTAGATAGGGGAAAACCAACATCAAATACAAATATATAATCTTTTATCTTAAAAACAACAAGCACTTCAAAAGATTAATAATGCTCAACCGGCTAGTGCCACTAACATCCGAATACCAGTTTGCTGCTCCTAATCACATAGATGGAATATCGAAATCTCGGTCATAAAGTTAACCATCACAAAATTTAAAACCCAGGAGAGCCAACAAGCAATGATAACAAAGCCACACAGATACATATAATCTTATGATCAGCGTCAGGATATTGGGTAGAAATATTGCAAGGCGCTTGAAAAGACACAAGATAGATTAATCATGACGTGCAACAAGTAACAAGAAGAACTGAAAATCCATTAAAATCAAATAAATAAAAAGGTGGCAAATTACCCCTAGATCCAACAGTCAAAGAAGAGTTGTTGTTCCAAACCGGAGCACCGGAATTTGTGGTCCAGAATGGGGAATTGAAAGCGCTCGAAGGGCGGTGCTGCATCAAAAACAAAGCAACAATACAAGAGCATGAGCTAAATGAAACAATTTTAACCCACTCCAATTGACCAATCCAATTCCAATTGATCGTTGAATAAACTATAAGGTCCAGCTTTGTTTCCAAGAAATTAACGACGAACAAACAATTGATGGCGAAATGAATCCAACGGAAGGCATAAAACAAGTGAAACAAATCGAATAAAGAGTAAGATTAGAGAAGAGAAGTACCCTGTAAGGATCCATGGAGGAATAGAGAGAGAAGAGGAGAACAGGAGAAGGAAGAGAGAAGAGGGTTGTAAAGCCACTCGAAGGCTGAAATGTAAATTTGGGGAATGAATTTATAAACAAACCGTTTGTTTAATTACTCATTTCTCTCTCGGAGTCAGAGAGTTATCTTTATCCACACAAACGCCGAAAGGTGGAGAGTCGACACAGATGATAATCCTCGGCCAATTTAGCGTCACGAGTCGGAATGAGTATCGCCAATCCTTTGAACCAAATTTCTTCTCACACAATTCTTCCAAAATCGTCACTAATATTATTACCCTATTATTAACCTCTAGCATTATTTCTCTTTACGAAGGTATCGACGTCACTCTTAAGATTTTACGGAGGAGTGGATGATTATTCTTATTTGAATTTATTTAATTTTTAAGACATTAAAATATTCATGAATAATCGGAGGTATTTATTTAATTTTCAATATAACGTATAAAGTAGAAAAATCTCTGAAACGTAAAATTGATAATATAAATTCTAATAGAGAAGTATCTATTCAAAAATTTAAAATTGTGAATTGATTTTGGCAATTCACTTTTCTTTTCATGCACTCTTTTTTTTTTTGGGTTAATTTTTTTATTTACTCAATCTAAATGTAGAAAAAAAAATTATACGGTGTGTATGATTTCCATCCAACTAATAAAATATCGTCACACTACATTTATCGTGAAGATGATGCGATATATTTATTGATAACCTCGCCGATATGTTGCCAGGTCATACCACGGAACCCACAAATAAATATTTTTTATATGAAAAAAAAAAACAACGAATAATAACTATCACAATATTTTGGATTGATATCGATTATCGAGGTGGAGAAATTGTTAAAATAATTGAGAAGGCCATGAATTCACGGTTCCTTGTCCTGGTTTTGGTTGTTTGCGAACATTTGCGCATGGCCACTTATGGGCATGGCCTGTTTGAGTGATATGGTCCAATCAGGAGGCGCCACGATTACGAAAGGGGACCTTGAGACGTGTGCTCTTAGGAATAGCACACAGACGATCGGAATAGATATGCTTTGGAAATGAAGGATCTCGAAATTGCTTATTAGCGTTACTATTTAATGGTTATTCTCTTCATATTATTTGTGGAATTTTTTGTTCCATTTTTATGAAGGACCAAGTTATTATTGAATATGTAAAATGTGAAAATTTTATTTCAATTTTCATAAATGCGTAAATCTATTTGAATATTATTGTATTAAAAAAAATTCGAAATTAGCCGTATTTTGTATTTTATATTGAATAATACTTGTATCTCATTTTAGTAGTACATTTATACACTATTTTTTCAATTTACCGAATTTTCTATGTATATACGTCATAATTAAAACCGCTCATTCTCTAAATCATCATATCAAGATAATCTTCAACAAAATTGGAGATTATTTAGTCATTTATATGTAGCAACTAAACAAACGGTTCACTATGACGATCTTAACTCTTACTAAAATGTTGATTTATTTGATACATATAAATGACTAAACAATCTTCAATTTAATTAACTTTTTTCGGAGATGGTTTTGACATGATATTGATGCAGAGAATGAACAGATCTGATTATGATAACATATACAATACAATTTGATAAATTGAAAGAGTGATATAAGGAAGTATCACTCGGGTGAGATTCAAATATTGTCCTTTTATATTTGACAATATTTGCATTTTATCCTGGTGATACTTCCTCATACAATTTTTTTTGTTTATCAAATTATTTTTGTACATATATTATAATCGAAATCATTCATTCTGTAAATCATTATGTCAATATCATTTTATAAAAATTAATAATATTAAAAATTGTTTGGTTATTTATATATATATCAAATAAATAGACGGTTCGTATAAATTTCTTAATTATCACTAAATCGTTGATTTATTTAATAGATATAAATGATTAAATAATCTCAAATTTTATTAATTTTTTACAAAAATGATATTTATATAATAATTTAAAAAACTAATAATTTCAATTATAATATATATAAAAGTAATTAGATAAATTAAAATAATGTTATAAGAAGATATCACACTATACTGAATGCAAAATTTTATTTTATTTTATATTTTAGTGGTTATACGAAAGCTACGAAGATGAATATGCTGATGATGATAAGGTTAGAATGGGCCGTCAGCTAACATTAGCCACAAAAGCCTGTGATTCTCTGGCCCAGTTCAATTTTGTTCGGTCTTCAACTCTGCTTGCTTTGCTTCACACTTCTCAAGGAATATAATTTTTTTTTTTCGCTCAACAACAAATGACTTTGTCACGATAAATAATTAATATTATAAATAAGGGGATTTCATATTTAATTTTTAACTAATAAATAATTTAGAATTATCTTATAATAATCTATTAACATAATACCCTTGTAGCGCAGTCGTTCGAATGCTGAAGTCTTCAAATATTATGGGCGGTCTCATGAAGAAAGAGTAAAAAAAAAAATTTTAAAAAAACCAAAAAATGAAACGCACAGAAACTAGGAAGTTTTTTTATTTATTTTTTACTTTTTCTTCTAAATTTGTACTGTATATCTTTCATAAGATATACTTGTTCCATCCTTCTTCATCCATCATTTCCTATTATATTAAACACAAAAATTGAAAACTGAATAATTACCAAACTGACCCTAAAATAAAATTCATATAAATGTGTAGTGAAGGACATTTAAGTCTTTATTTTTTGCTGCTCATTAACATCATTACATTAACAAAAACACCTATTGCAATAACAAAATGGCCTTAAAAGAAAGTGTGCTGAGCAGAATTTGGTTGTCACTGATGCAATATGTGCTACAAAAGTACACATGCTTCTATTTTCAAAAGAAAGAATAAGATAGAAGAAGCACAACAGATGACAAAAGTTTAAGTGAGCATCAGTTCCTCACTTCCTCAGTGAAAGTTGCAGCAATTTTTAACTCTAACATGCAGTTGCTTACTAATACTATCTATCAATAAGTAAAAGGGCACACAAATTCAATGTATTTTGAATGCGAAAATAAACGCAGTTTCATTATAAGAGGATTAGATAGAGTTAGACATGGAAGGAAACTTACCTTTCCAAATGCTACTATTTTAAAGGGACTGGGTTGGATTAGATAAGTTTTCTTCTATTTCTACCCTCTCTAATCCTCTTCCAATGAAAGCAAATCCATTTTACATTTAAAACACATTGAATTTAATAAGTTATCCAATCTCGCTCACCAAATGAACCCTTAAAGGCCAATATAGAATTATTGGTTTGACATTGAAGACTTTCCCAATATATTTAGAGCTCTCATCCTCTGGATCTCTTTTGCTGCATAATATTAATAACAAGAAAATGCATTGGTTTATGTTTCAAAATTTTTACTTTCCAGACTCACTCAAGCCTTAAATACGATGAATCATAGAAAAAAAGATACTATCTTCAATCAAAATTTCAATTGTCTTGCGTTACAACAAGATTGTGTAAAAATTGAATTACCTTCCTCAACTGATAGCTGCATTGATCGTTTCTCTAGCTCCACCGCATGCCTGCTAAGCTCCGATGGAGGTAAACAACGAAGCCCTGGTAACAACAACATTCGGAGGAGGAACAATTAAGAGCATATTCACCAGAGGATTGAATACCTTCTCAAGAATTTGTGATTAAAAATTACTCACTGTTGATGATGTATTCGCTCTGATCAGACTCATCAAAGTGGTTCAAGAAGTTGTGCAGATTTAGAAGGCGCTCTCTCCTTTTCATGTCCTGGTTACTCTCAGAATGAATCAAATGAGGCACCACAGATTCAGGCCTCACAGGCATTGGTGGCTCTTGAGAACCATAAGAATTAAAATTGATTCGATGTGTATTTTCTTGTTCAGAATCTAACTTCCTCAAAGCCTCATCATCCGCATGAATAGGCTTAGTTGCAGCGCTGATGCTCGGGTCAGGGCTGAGTGTGTTATGATTCTGTACATCTCTCAATGGTACCGCCTTTTTCACCGCTAATATTGTTGAATATTTCTTCTGCTTATGATAGGTACGTCCTCTTATTGCATTCATGTTGTTGGCGTAAGAGCCCACCATTTAACTTGGACTACAACGCTTAGATTGCCATCCTGATCCTGTGGTAAGGACATTAGCACAAGAACAAAAATAACCAAAATGGTTCTAATCACATTTACCATAAAACAAACTATTTCCTTTTGTATGCAGCTAAGCTAGCATGGAAATCAACCACAATCTCAATCTGATTCTGAATTTCTGATGTTGGAAATGTAATAATAAATTGAATGGATTCGGAATACTATCAATCTATAAGGCAATAATTATTTAATGGCCGATAAGATATAAGTTCTTAAGTTAAATCAACCAGAAAAATAGTGAAATTGAAGAACATGCCAATTCATTCCAAGGTAAACTCAGATCCAAAGCATAACTATCCAACTACAGACTTTCCAAAGCCGGTTGCGTGATCGAATCTCATATCGGAAATTTATTTGGAAGATACAATCCAATCTCAAGTTCTCAACAGTGAATCTCAACAATTGGAAACCAGAATTAGGATCTGAATTAAGAATTCCCAGTAAAAGACTAACACAAATCAATGTCAAATCACCCGGTACATGTATAAATGAACCAAACCCTAAGAAGAAGAACAAATTTCGGAATTGAAAGATGCGATAATTGATAAAGAAAAAAAAAACAGATCGAGATGGTCTAAGATTGATGAATTTTAGAAACTGAAGAAAAGAACTAGAATTACCGTTTGGAGTTGGAGAGTTCAATGGATCTTCTGCAACTTTTTGCAATGGATCTGGCCCTAGCAAGTGAAGAGAGACTCAATTCAAAAACGGAAAATTTGGCTCCAACGCAGGCGTACAGGTTTTTAAATTGAATAATGGCCCCAACTACTTTCCCTACATTTTTTTTAAATTTCATTTCCATCTTTTTTCTCTTAATTATAAAATAAAAAGAAAAGCATCAGGAATTTGAAAAAAAAAAACAAATTTTATGAAATATTTTTATTTTTTCACATATCTTCTCATGACTCATCAGATATGTGGTAAAATAAAAATATTTCATATAAATTTATTTTGTTACATATCGGTTCGTGAAATTTTTATTTGTATTTTTTTTTAGTTTTATTATATTATAATAAATGAATTTTAAGTTTTGCAAAATTTGAATAGTAATATTTAAATTGAATAATTATTTAAATTTAATTAATTTGTTTTATTATTAATCTTAAAAAACACAACTTAACGATAGCAATTTAAATACAACAAGTCAAGTATAATTTTTTAAAATATTTGCATAGAATAACTTAAATATAAAGAGCAAAATTTATGAAATTTAGGTGAAAAATCATCTTCAACAAGCATTCTAAATGTGTCATAAAGGGTTAAATGTTGATCTATGTGAGCTGACACATGGCCCATAGCGAGCCGAGTCAGGTTTTTTGTCAACGGGCCTAGCGAGTACCAGCCAAATGGTGAGGGCTACCTAATATGAGTGTTAACACTCCCCATCCACTAGATTGAATTCAAGTATTCAACCAAACCAACTCTATTTTTGACACACACCCACACACACACACAAAAAAAAGGGTCTAAACCAGCTTAAATGTGTCATAAAACGTTAAATGTTGAAATCTGGGAATTAGCCCATATCCCATAACGGGCCGAGTCAGGTTTTTTATCAACGTGTCTAACGGGTATCATCCAAATGGTGAGGGCTACCTAATATGAATGTTAACACTCCTCATCCACTAGATTGAATTCAAGTATTCAACCAAACCAACTCTATTTTTGACACACACACACACACGGGCCTAAACCAGCTCCTAGCAAGTATCATAAATGTGTCATAAAAGGTTAAATGTTGTTCTATGAGCTAAATGGCTAGCTAAATATGCCCTAAATCTTAAATCTTATACCAAAGATCAACATTTAACCCATTAGGACACATTTATGACGCTTACTGGAGATATTTTTTACCTAATTTTTTAAAATTTTGCTCTTTAATCCTTATAAGGGTATTGTTAGTGATGACCTAATATGGGTATTAACACTCCCCATCCACTAGATTGAATTCAATATTTGTTGATACCATATCGACCGACCACCCTAGCACAGGGCCCGCCTGGACAGGAAGGCCGCCGACCGATCGCCTGATCGGCACCCTCACGGCCTACGGTCCGCCGATCGGCACCATACTGCAGACCCGCCATTCAGCATCTGACAATGAACAGACGACAGCTGGCTGCGACAGTCACCTAACCAACTCTGCCATACCAACTCCCTGACGGAGGCAGGTTGGGACTCCAGCTAGCGCCTCCTCCGGATGTCCAGGGCTTGTCAGACGACTCTCAGCCACAAAGCGCCACCTGCTCCCGTAACAGTAGCCCACCTACCGTAGTTATGGCTACTATAAATACCCCGAAACCCTTCACAAAGGTAAGACACTCAGAACCGATCCGGAGCACTGTATTTACTTGCCGCTCGGCATTCAGATACTAACTTAGGCATCGGAGCCCCTTTGGTCGACACCACACCGGTGTCCAGTTTTGCAGGATCCCTGCCGAACCACAACGCCCCCAGCGGGCCCGAGACACCACGCGGCTGGTCCTAGAACCCCCAGCGGGTCTCATCGAGTTGGTCATTTCAGGACCAAACAATATTCAACCAAACCAACTCTATTTTTGACACGTCAAGTGAATTTAGTTCAGTTTATTCTAGTATCAATTTATAGACAATTAATCTAAAATTCAAACTCTAACAATATATTATATGAAAAATTCCCAAAAATTGATCTACCCATTAATTAAACCCCCCTCCCCCCTAACCAAAAAACCATCCCCCTTTTGTTGCACGCACGTCTCTCCGTCAGACCGTGACAGTAATTCTTATCTGACCCTGTGGGTTAAAGTTTAGTAGTAAAAAAGTAAGAAATCGAGACATGATCAAGAATGAGACAAATAAGGAGCCTCAGTCTAATAAGCCTGGAGTTGACCTTAAGCAGTTCGCAGCCTAAGAGCAGCGGAGGCAGAAATCCATGCTCTCAGATTCAGATTGATTGGATTTGTTATTAGGGTTTCTTTCTTCTTCTTCCCAAGAAGAAAGAAGAAAGAAGATGATGATAATGTCATGCATTCGGATGATAATCAAATAACCAAAAATCCGAAAAGCCAAGGTCGAAGCAAAACAATGGGGTGGAGGAATGCGTTTGACAATGCGAAGCCAGTGTTCCTGACCATATATGGCACTGTAATAATTGGGATCGTCTTCTCCTCTTTGTATGTCATATCCGCCATCTACTCTGGCAAGTCTGCTGCAGATTCCACCACCTCCTGGCTTTCCCGTCAGTTGTCTCTCTCTCTCGCCCCCTTTCTGTTTTTTTCCCCTTTTCATTTGCATATGCTTCAATTCAATTTCTTCTACCACTTTCATTACATATTGGAATTGGGTCTTTTCAAGTCTTAGTTTCCCTTTGAATTATTCAAATTTTTAGTTTTAACCGATTCAACTATGATAGCATAAGCTACGCAAGCAACCTCATTTACAAACTAAACTGAAGTTTGCCCTTCTCCGTTGATCAAATTTCTGGCTTTTTGATTGTGTATAGCTAAAAAGATGTCAAATATGCGCTTCTTGCCCGTTGTAATAGACCAATAACTTAACTTCTAGATACTCCTTTGAATATTATGTTCTCATTTTGGGATTTGGGAGTTTGCATAATAACCGATGGAGCACATCCGGTGTAGGCCTACGTGAGACTTCTTTTCAGACTCCAAACATGTCTGTTACTATTAAATTGGATTTGGATATGCCCCCAAATTTTCTATATTCAGAATTTTCGTTTTATTATTAAATTAACTGCACAAAATTCTTACATAAAACATTCATGCTGCATGTGATCTCAATCTACTCACTCTCCCTACATTTGTTTTATTAATTTCAATTTGCAAATTGTAGGAGATGTTGGTTCTCCTCCTTTAGTGCAAGCACCAAATATTTCTCAACCAGATATAGTACAACCAGTGCCCACGCCTTCACTAGGGCCTTGGAGTATTTCAAATAGGCCTATTTGGGAAGCTCCCCCACGCACAAAGAAAATTCCACCTTTGAAGAAATTTAAACTGAGCAAAGAACTGGTTCAACAAAGAGTGAAGGATAATGTCATTATAGTGACCTTTGGGAACTATGCATTCATGGATTTTATCCTGACTTGGGTTAAACACCTGACTGACCTGGGGCTTTCTAATCTTCTCATTGGTAAGCCACCCCCTGTATCCTAAATGTGAAGTTTTCTTTCTTTTTTGGCCTTGTCAACTTCTTTACATATCTCCTTCCATTTTCCTGTAAGGAAAAAACAATGTGCTTGGTTTTCTATGTTCACCTTTGAGTTTTAACTTGATGGCTTAGGTGCAATGGACACCAAACTCTTGGAGGCTTTGTACTGGAAAGGTGTTCCAGTATTTGATATGGGGAGCCATATGAGCACAATAGATGTGGGATGGGGATCACCGACATTCCACAAGATGGGAAGAGAAAAAGTTATACTGATAGATTCAATTCTCCCTTATGGCTTTGAGCTTTTGATGTGTGATACAGATATGGTTTGGTTAAAGGTACTTTTCAGCCATTGCTATAATTCTAAGTTGCTTTGTTTTCTTTGTCTGAGGATTATGAGTTATCATAATTCATATACATTTGTTGCTATTTTTGTGGAGTAGGACCCACTTCCTTATCTTGCTCGCTATCCTGAAGCAGATGTCTTAACTTCCACTGATCAAGTTGTACCAACTGTCACCGATGACAAATTGGACATTTGGCAACAAGGTGAAAATTTTTTGGTAAAAAATGCCCCATTGTTTATTCTTGAAGTATAAGTTGCTTCCATATCAACTAATAAATATGTTCACATTTCACACTCTAGTTACACACTTTTTACTGCATTCAACTTTGACTCTAGCATAGTCTCTGTCACCCTTGTTGATTGCTTATGTTAAAATCATTGCTTTGGTTATGTTTCTGTTTTTTGAGCAATGAATGTATTGTTGTCTTTTATGTTAGGCTTTAACAAAAAAAGTGTCTTTTTTCCAGTTACACTGATAGATTCAATTCTCTCTTTAACAGTTGGTGCTGCCTACAATATTGGAATTTTCCACTGGAGGCCAACAGATCCTGCTAAAAGGTTGGCTAAGGAATGGAAAGATATGCTTCTTGCTGATGACAAAATATGGGATCAGAATGGGTTTAATGATATTGTACGGAAGCAGTTAGGACCACCTGTTGATGAGGAGAGTGGACTTGTATATGCTTTTGATGGAAGTCTTAAGCTGGGAATTTTGCCTGCGAGTATATTTTGTAGCGGGCATACATATTTTGTTCAGGTACGGTTGTATAGTTTTTTCGGTAGCTTGGACATTTTATGCTATTTGTTTGTCTCTGCTTGGATTTATTTTTTCCAGTTTTCCACAATTTGACAGTGTCTTGCATGGATGTAGTCCATATAAGCTATAAAAGGTCATGCTTAACACAAGTCTTAAGCTTTAGTATTTTAACTGCAGACCATGTATCAGCAATTAAGGTTGGAGCCATACGCAGTGCATACCACTTTCCAGTATGCTGGTACTGAAGGAAAGCGCCACCGACTACGTGAAGGCATGGTTTTCTATGACCCACCAGAGTACTATGATGCCCCAGGTACTAACAGGTGCATTGTAATTGCTTGTTTCTGTGAAATTGAATGTCTGATCGTTTGCTTTGCATTTTCTTGGTAAAGGTTTCCTTCCCTTTCATACAATATGCAGTTCTAAAATTTACTCTCATACTAAAGAAATTAAGGTAATGTTTGATTGCTAGATTGAAGATCATAGCAGAATGAAATTAGAATAATAATAGAATGTCAAGAGTGAGGTTACAGGGTAAAGTACAAATAATTGAAATTGGTATTATCCATCCTCTTAGGTTGAATGGACATTCTATAAATGTGAGGCCGTCTATATGTTCATTCCAATAAACACAACACTACCTAGATCTGAATTTCCACGAAAACTTTACTCCTGATCAGCAATTAAAAAGTTTGCATGAGTGGAAATTTTGACCACTTGAATATATGGATTTGCTACTGCAGCATTTGGTCATATTGTAGTGGTGACTGTTCTCATACTACTGCTGCATTACGTCTTTGATAATAATGTCGTCAGGAATTTATGCAGGAGGGTTTTTGTCATTTAAGCCATCTATTCCTAAAAGCTTGTTACTAGAGGGGGAGCATAATGTTAGCTCGCATTTTTCTCTTATTAATTACCAAGTATGTATCTAATAACTTGCTTCCATTAACTTTTACTATTTGTCTGGATATTAGAGGTGCTGCATCTTATAACTTATGTTCTAAATGGTTTTGGTCAGATGAAACAAATAAGGACGGCACTTTCTATTGCTTCCTTGTTGAATCGCACCCTGGTGAGAAAACATAATATCTGTCATTTTCGTTTATCTTATATTCACACTACAATGGTGTTGGAGTGAAATGTTTCATGATGAATGAGTGAATGAGTTTTATTTTTGGAATATTAAAGGAATTTTTTTTGTTTTGTTTGCTTTTTTTTTTTTTTTTGGGTTTATGCATATTTGAGTAAAATTGTGAATTCCGAGTCACATCTTGATTCAGTAATCATCATTGTCATTTGGTTTGGTCATAAGGATAAGGACTAAGATCCACCCATATGAACCAGCATTGTGCCAATAGTATGTACTATGTTTGATATTCATAATTGTTTTAGATGAACTAATGCATTTTAAATGCATATGGAGTTCAAATTTTAATCTTGATTGCTTGTATTTGTGATTTTTAGGTAATGCCTCCACTGTGGTGCAGGCTGGATAGGCTTTGGTTTCCCCACCCTGGTGTCCTTCAGGGATCTATTACTCGACAACCTTTTATTTGCCCTCTGGACCATGTATTTGAGGTATGTCTAGTTTTTGGAGCTTTTTTTTATATAGTTTGTTTCCTTTGCTTCCTCAATAGAAACGATTGCTCAGGAAATTTCTATTTTAAGAGTGTTTCCCAACGCCATCCTTTTTTTCAAGTTCCTATTGAAGCTGCTTATGTACTAAGCAGCAGGTATTAATGGTTTTCTCAAAATCAAGACAGCTAACAGATTAGTTCACGGCATTTTCCTGGCTAGAGTTTAATTGTTTGAATTGGTGAGTTGAATTATAATATCATTGGGGAAAAGATGTTATAATAGTATTTACTTGGTCATGCTTGCAATGGGCTCAGATAGAATTTTAGCCTTCCCTATAAGCGTTTATCCCTCTGCAGCATTAAATTTGTGATCGAGTCTGTGAACCACTATTCGTGCTGACTATTTGGTTCTCACTAACTTGGTTGAATACCTATTAGGACCACTAGAAGTGTCAATTGAAGTTTTTGATTGAACCATTTGCCATTCTTGAGGGGTTACCTATGGTTTCTGGCAGTGTCTTTTCTCTGTCATTTATTTTGTTGGAAGCAGTCTAATGCTTTCATGATGGTTTAGGAATTAAGCCTCGCTTGGTTTTTGTTTCTTAGTTTATACTTTATACACAAGTCATAATAGTCAGTAGTCAGCTAGTGCTACTAATACTTTTTAGGTAAAGGACAGATATGCCCAACCACCTGTAGTCAAGCCCTACAACATGGTTCATCCTTGTCGTTTATTTCGTCACATGGATTCCCTCTGGTTTCCTCCATTATACAAAATATTTTGAAAGGAAATTAAGCATGTCCATGCCACATGATTTTTGGGATGATTCCATGAAAATGGGTGCTGAGTACATGGAACCTTTTATCTTTAATTGGTAATCTCACAATTTTGTGTGGAGGAATCTGTGGTGGCGGTCCTATGGTCTTCCTGCAAATTATTTTTCATGAAATTCTCATAAATAACTTTTCATGAAAACGTACTGCAGATTAGTATACTGCATGAAAATGCTTCATTTTGTGTATAAAAATTAATGGATTTTTTGTTTCTAAGGAGTAGGATTTTTAATGAGTTGAAATACAATATACTGGAAAAAAGGTCCCCAGAGAAATAGAGGTAGTAAGGGAATGTTGGTTACAAAAATTTTCCTACTGCTGCCCCAGAACAGGTGAGTTTTTATTTTACCCCTTTTTCTTCGAAACATTCCAAGCTCTCTTACAAATTAGTCTATGGACTAGTATCTTCCTGCCCAATTTATATTTTTCTCAGGACGCTCCAAATATTTATTTAATGAAAATTTGTTGTGTACCTATGAATTTTCGTCCTTTAACATATCTTGCATTTGAACCGAATTAGAATCCAGTGTTTGGAATAATGGACTTGTTTGTGCAGACTTAAGCTTTCTAAGGTTTGAACAAAATAATAGGAAAATTAAAGAATCTTTGTGTCCCATTTTACTCAGTTTTTTGTCTGTGATGATCCCTTTGGAAGCTAACAAAAGTGTATTGTCAGATAAATGTCATGCTTAAGGAATTGCCGGAGGAAATATTTGGACCACAGATTCATATAAGAGAGTACTCATTCTTTGAGAATCCGTTGATGCCAAAGCAGGTAAATTAGTATCCATAAATCGAAGTCAAAAATAGCATTTTTCTTGACTCGGCCTCTTTGTATATCTTCTACATTTATGAGTCTTGTTTCAGGTGAAAGAATCACGGCTTGAAGTTCAGCTTTGTCAAGAAGGAACACAAGACTGCGTTGTTTCAAATACTACCAGTACGTCTGGAGTGCTGAGATTTCCTAAGAGAAGCAGTGAAGAAACGGTATTATGCATATTGTGCACCTGTTTTCCTGAAAGACTACGCATAAGTTCATATTTCTCTTCTAGGAAGACCTAACCCTAAATTCATATATGATATATATCCAATGAGCCCTGTTCTTTTGTGGACCATCTAAAGGATGTTTGATATTACCGGTGTCATTTATTTTTGCGTTATACAATGACGAAATCTGTAATGATCTCTTACTCTGACCTATTTATTATTATCGTGAAACAATATTGTAGATATGTATTTTCAAGTATGTGGAGCAGTGTCTATGAAACTCTGATGCTCGAACCCTGTCGCTAACTTGGTATTTGACTCGTATATGCAGTTCAAGAGTGTATTCTCCTCATTCAAGGATGTAAAAGTAATTCAGTTTTCTTCTATGCAAGATGCCTTTCCAGGTTTCAGCGACAAGGCAAGTATTTTTGTTTTGGTTTTGATTTCATATCAATGGTTGAATGTGTAGTACGCTAGTACATGACGGGCTGGTTTGGTCAGTAGGGCTGGATTAGATTGGATAACACATCAAATTCAAATTTTTTGATGAATGTAAAAATGGACGTCCTTTCATGGCAAAGGGATTAGAGGAAGTAGATATAGAAGAAAACTTATCCAATCCCTTTCACTTAAAATTGTAGTATTAGGAAAGGTAAGTTTCCTTCTATCTCTAATCCTATCTAATCCTCCTATGATGAAACTTTTGATGTTCTAAATCCATTGAATTTGAAGAGTTATCCAATCCAATCCAACCCAATCCTACTTACCAAATGTCACTGATACATCTTAATCTTCATATTCTGATCTTATGTTGAAATTATGGCCAGGCAAAGGAAGAGAAATTCAGGAATCGCGCAAAGAGGTATGTGGGAATATGGTGCTGTGTGGCTGAACACACTCCTGGTCACATATACTATGACATGTACTGGGATGAGAAACCAGGTTGGAAACCACTCCCGCCTCGAGCCTCAGAGGATGATCACCCACCACCATGAAAACCTAGCCACAACTTTATATTCCTCAAAAATCAAAATACAAGCAGAGTCAATTATCTTACAAACAAATACTTCTAACCTATATAATTGTATTACTAAAATGCCCTTTCACAAATAGTAAGAATGTAAGTTAATGCTGAGATGCCATGTTTTTTTCCTCCTTTGGTCAAAGGACCCAAGAATTCTGAGATATCTAGTTAAAAGGAATGCTGACATGTGATTGACTGTTTGTGTATCAGTGAATTTTTTTATGTGCTCAAATAAAATTTTTATTTCCACTTTATGTTTAGAATTTTTTTTCTTCTTAATTTCTTACTGTCATATAAAATTCTGGCTAAATCGGAATCCATTTTACAATATTTTCCGAGCTACTCACTGAATAAATTGGTTTGGTTCGGTTATCCTAGCAGTTTGAGGAGGACTTACAAGTTTCATTAAAGTCAGGAGAGAAAGTCATCACAGAAGCTTCCTCTCTCTTTTACCCTCTTCTCTCTTCTTTGATCCTTCTCAAATTTCTCCTCTTCCTGGATCAACCATGGTTGCATCTTTGATCTTCTCGTCCTTAATTTGTGTTCGATTTTCTACCTCTTCTTTTGAGCAAACGAGAAAAAAAAAAACATAGTATAGATTTGAGAGGAGACGTCATTCTCTCAACGTTCTATAACTTCAATCATTTTTATTTGTATTGTATGTTTTAATTTTTTTTTAATAACACCGTCATCGTAAACTACATAAAAAAAACCGTTTATTTTAGATTTTCAATCACTCAAAAAGGTTAAGAAACAAGAAATTTATTTCAATATTAAGAATGAGTTATTTTCTATTTCCAAATTACGGCGAATTTATGTGTTTCAAATCACCAAAAATTTATTATATAATTCATATAATAAACGGTTTCCATTACCGGGTTTGGGTATTTTTACGCCATGTTTTGTTATTATCCCAGAGCGAGTATATATTGTTAATTTTGAGATTTGATTATTTAGCTCCGGCCATGATTTTATTTGGCTTCGGCTGAGAGTCGGATTGGTAGGTTCCATGCTAGGGTTCAGTGATGGTTTTCCTAATCGGGTATTCGGGTTTCACACGACTACATTCCACTATACGTACCATTCATTCCCTTTTACTTTTATTTTCAGGCCACGTGGCATCGAGAGTCTCGCCTACGTGTGCTGGAGGGATTATTTTCCTCAATGAGGTTGTCTACGTGTGTACGTAATATTGGTTTTTCAGCCACAAGTCTTTGAGGTATTTTCAAACAACCGTGTCTGAGGAGAAGGTCCCAGCTAGGGTAAGATGTCTCGATTGCCTAGCCACTACCTTTGAGGTGTTAATGGCGGTAGTTAGTCGGCATTTCCTTGTGTGTTAAGACTGCTCTTCTTGGTAAACGGATGTGTCCCGGTGTATTTTTCGTAGTTAATGTGTGAGAAGTTTCATCTTATGGACCTTCTTCACGATCAAGGGGTTTTCCGGGAAATTGATGTCAACCATGAGTTTTGATTCTTTTCATTAGTAGTGTGGGACTCACTATGTTGAAGTATGGTTATATTTACATATCTAAGTATATGCATATTGGTCAACACTCTTTAAAACGGCGGCTCACTAGTTCATCTAGGTCGCGTCTAGGCATTCTAAGGTCAGAAACCGCTATGTATAATGGCTAGGCGTCTAGGTGGATTTGCGTGTATATCCTTAATAAGTATATATATATGTATTTAGTTATATAAGTTATTTATTTATTAAATACTTAGTTAATAATATAAGTATTAGTTAAAACCAGGATAATAAATTTTAAAACATAGAATGTTGTATAATAAAATTAATACAAAACTTACATTTTCAACATTTATGATTCTCAATTCAATTTATTTATCTAGGTAATTAATTTTTATTTAGGAATTATTTGATAGTATTCATTGTATTATTAATTTGTTTAATTTTGTCTTTAAAAAAACCGCATAGGCCATGCCTAACCGCATAGGCCCCTATCGACCGTTTTAGGAGCGCCTAACACCGTTTTAAACATTGATGGTACATTTATCAATAAGGTTTCCAAATATTTATAAAAGGTAGATTATTATTATGTCTTCTATCACCATATGAGGGTACATTTACCCCTTATGCTTGTTTTTGTAACCTTGTAAACTTTTTACTTTGATATCAATTAATGTTTTCTCTTATCTTTTTAATTAACATATGGCGGCGACGATGATTGGGCTTCTAGGATGCGAGATCTTCAAGTGAGGGTTTTTTGGATAGTTTTTGCTATTTTTTTACAATGAGATGGATAGATGGGGTTATATTATACAATGTATCGACAACATCCTGTACGAGAATCGAACCAAAATTCTCTCACATAACGTGTGAAGAGAAATACAGTTAGACTATAGTACTCAATAGTGGGTAATTTTTGCTTTCTTTCCAACTTGGAATTCCCTTTAGTGAGATTGTTGTGCCCTTCTATGGATTTTTTTTTGTCCCTTAACTTTGATAGTGCGTAGAGTATTACATATGAATAAATATGCATAATTCTGTCTAGATCGATTTGGCTTGGCATTTGTTAAACCGGCCCGCTCGAGATATATATATATATACGTACATTGTTTCGTCCGATTGTCTCTTGCTGCTTGTTTTCTCTTGTTGTATTACTTGAGAATTCTAATTCATTTAGAATCAAATTATTATATCCACACCCACAGTTCTTTAATCGCCAGCTCTTCTAAGATTATATTTAGCAAAGAAGTCACAAGCAAATAGGGATGACTCCTGAATCCAGGTTTTGGATAAGCTAAATTTAGTGTCGGTCCGAAGATAGCCGAGTAAAGCGGCCGCCTTGGGTCCCCATCTCAGGGGCTCTTGAATTTTTTTAACATGGATGTTATATTAATTTGTTATATAAAAAAAATTTGACGTTACAAGTAAATTTTATTAAAAAATATAAAAGATATACTTAATCAGAGGGATATATATGAGCCTTACTTCTCGAAGTCTTATTAATGTTGATTAAAAATTTACTTAAACATATATATAAGCAAAATTTATCAACACAAATTATTATTAGAATTCTTTAATAGTAAAAACTAGGAACAAATTTCACCATTGCAATAATATACATATAAAAAAAACTTTTACCCAATTAAATCAAACATGCAATGTAAAAAATTAACAAAAAAAAAACACTTATTTGTACTTGAAACAGGTAATAATTTTTTTTTAAAACCTAAATTGGACTGACTAATTAAATTGAGTTGTTTTAACAAAAACAAAAATTATATTGAACTGAATTAAATTCATAATTCTAAATGACCTAACCTTGGATATGAGGGGCCGTCTATAACCCTCTCAGCCCAAGGGAAGGATCGGTCCTTGCAAGCAAAGTAAGTCATAAGCTAACCGGCTCAATAAACCAACTTGAAATGTTTCTTAATAAATATTACAAAGTGTCCTTATTCAAATTGTGAATCTAATCTCCGCTCGAAATACGATTTACCGCTAATTACAAAGTACTCATGACTTTCAAAACCCCGGACATTTAAAATGTTTTGGCCGAAGCTTATTGCATTACACCACCTAATTTTCTACTCCCATCTTACAAGCTGTGGTCTGCCCTACCTAGCCACCCACGTGTCCATTATATTGATCAACAGTCAACTGCGACTACTAATTAATTAATTAATTCTATTATTAATTATTTCAACGAGAAAATTAATTTCTTATATATTTTCGTATATATATATATATATAGAATGTCTAGGAGAGTGAAGAAAATAAATTATTGCAAGATAATGAAGAAAACATATAAAAATATATGTTGTCAATGGACTTATTTGGATCAAAACTCCAAAATTTACAACTGGCTTTGTCTGCTGGATATTTTGACTTACATGCCAAGAACATATCGAATCCTCAAAGCATGCATTGAGTGGCAAGTTTCCTTCAATTAATATTGTTAATTATAATTATATAATATATAATTAGGTACGTACGTGCATGTGTAGTTCGAATAAAATTGAAGCACGTGCCTACAGTGCCATGCATGGGTCGGGGTCTGCCCACCACATTTAAGTTAAAATATTTTTGGTTTAGGTCAAACCATTTTTATATCAAAATAGTTGATTAAGCCTATAATTGTATAATAAAGTATTAGAGTTGACAATTGAGACCCCGAGGAAACAAATTAACTCACTCATTCATTTATGAATTTTATTATCAAGTAATCAATAAAAATATTGTAGGTTGATGTAAGGACGAGCTTAATCATGCCCTATAAATTTCTAATTATAAGTTCGAAATTTATCCATTACTCGTCAAATTCTGATTTAAAAGTTTCCCAATAGTCGATTATAGAGTCTGTATAGGGGATCTCGGTTTACTGACTAATGGTGAGTCTGCCTTGGGAGGATTCGAAGTATCCAAAAGAAATTATATGCATACTGTTGATGCAAGAAATGGATCAACCTACTCCTGCCTCGCTGAGCTTCCTTCGCGATCCCCCTCGAAATATTGTGGCCTGCACAGGAAGAGGGTAAATGCAAAGGGACACCGGTGTGATGCCGGCCGAACAGTCTCCGATGCCTAAGTCAGTTAGGTAGAAGGGTACTGTTGTAATTTAGACAGCATGAGGGCAAGATTGTCATTACCTTTTGGAGGGGGATGCCCTTGTATTTATAGTAGCATTGAATGTGTTTGTTGGTGTTTGTCAATGTGGGATAAATGTTGCTGCCCCTGGGAGCTGACAGGTGTCTATGGTGGTCCCGGGTAGCAGTTGTGACTTGTTGGTAAGCCTGGCCGACCAGATTTGTTCGTCTTAGGTGATTCTGGGCTTTATTGGCGTGAGCTGAGGCTTGCCCGGGGTTGGTAGAGCGGGGACAGGTCTGATCAGTTTTGGACCTTTAACCAGGCCGACCAGTTTGGGTATGAACAGAAGTCCCCCAAGTCGTTGACTGAGGTGGATTGCCTCGGTTGAGGGCTTGTATTATGCTTGTCGGCCTGTTCTGGTGCGTAGTATGCTAGTCCCCAGTCCCCCAAGCCCTTGACAGAGGAGAAAAAACGAAGGATGGGAGTTTAAAACTGGCGCTGGACGGGTGGACGTGGGTGGCCGATCGGCCTAGGGGTGCCCTGCAGGCCGACCACCTTGATCGACCAGCCTGCGCAGGACCTTGCATGATGAGGTGACCGATCGGCCTAGGGGGTACCCTGAAGGCCGATCACATGTCACTTGGTGCCAAGGTGAAGGATGTCGCCTTGGTCGGTCAGCTGGCGCAGGACCTTGCACGATGAGGTGACCGATCGGCCTAGGGGGTACCCTGAAGGCCGATCACATGTCACTTGGTGCCAAGGTGAAGGATGTCACCTTGGTCGGTCAGCTGGCGCAGGACCTTGCACGATGAGGTGACCGATCGGCCTAGGGGGTACCCTGAAGGCCGATCACATGACACTTGGTGCGAAGGTGAAGGATGTCACCTTGGTCGGTCAGCTGGCGCAGGACCTTGCACGATGAGGTGACCGATCGGCCTAGGGGTTGCCCTGAAGGCCGATCACATGTCACTTGGTGCCAAGGTGAAGGATGTCACCTTGGTCGGTCAGCTGGCGCAGGACCTTGCACGATGAGGTGACCGATCGGCCTAGGGGGTACCCTGAAGGCCGATCACATGTCACCTGGTGCCAAGGTGAAGGATGTCACCTTGGTCGGTCAGCTGGCGCAGGACCTTACATCACCTTGTAGTGCGGTTTAAATGCGCGTGCACATCGAGGTGACCCTTCCGCTTATCGAGGTTGAGGTGACGGTTGGGCTGGCCGACCATGGTAATAACGGCTAGTTTTTTAACCATGGTTAGAATTGGCTAGTATAAAATGAGTGGAGCCAAGTTCACTTTTTACTTTGTGTGTCCAAGTGAATTTGAGTGTTCCTTTAGAGAAGTACAAAAGCGATTTCCGGCAAGGCAAGGCGATTTCCGAACAAGCTTCACGGCGGTGCTCACGGCGACTTCCAAGCAAAACACGGTACGTAAACCTTTGACCTTGTGATTTTGGATTCAAAGTTTGTCTTTTGCAAGAACATGGGATGAACACATATGCATGTTTGTCCCGTGGTTTCTAGATCCGATAGGTCGGCCAGTAAGGAGAGTCGCGTTGTTTCCCATTCTTAGGAAGGTTTTTTATATATTTGTAGATGGTGTCTGAAGATTCTCAAGGCACGGACGCCCGGTCTGGAAATGCCTTCGAGGATGATTCAACGGCTTCGGCCGCTTCTGACACACGGTTGAGGACGAGTGGATCGGCTTCAACTTCAGGGACATCTGGGCCAGAGGTGAATCTGAGGTCGCAGGCCGAGGAAGATAAGGATCTGGAGGAGGAGCTTGAAAAAGCTTTTGCCCAGATTCCAGACGAGGCTGTTTCGGCCAGTGGTGAGGCCGAACGGTTGATCGTTGATGTAGATTCAGTGGGGCAGACCGATGTCTTTGAAGGCATACCACTGATGTCAGGTCGGTCGAGAGGGAAAGAAGCCGTGGGGACAAGCGATCAAGATGTGACATCCAGGCCGATGTTGATTGAGATCGACGTGGATGGTGCCATGAAGCAGGTGACCGTTGCGGCGTCCGTCTATCAAATAGATCGTCAGCTGAGCACGATCAAATGGGATGATATTCAGGCCTACCGAGAGGCGTTTCACGTGCCCGATTCGGTGGTGATGAGGCTAGTCGGGGATACGGACATGCCGAGTGATCCACCGGAACCCTGGACGACATTCCACCCAGATGTCTTCACACACGGAGTCGTCCTGCCCCTCCATCCTTGGGTGCAACGGATGGTTGCCCAGGTTGGCGTTGCCATCGGTCAGATCAACCCCAACACCTGGAAAGGAGAGCCGTCCTGGGGCCAGATAAACCACCTGTATCAGTTTCGAAGGGATAAAACAGGGTGGATTTACGTGGAGGCGAGGGATAGGAAAACCCGGGGGCCGTTTATATGGGACATGCCGACCTCGCAAAAGGCATGGAAGCATCGGTTCGTATTGGTGTGCGGAGACTGGGAAGGGGCGTATCTAACCGACCATGATAGGAGAATTCCTAGAAACTATCAGTCAAAAGGTGTGGCGAGTGTTAGATCGGGCGGGTCGGTTTAGGGCTTGCGTGTGTTTGTTTGTATGCAGTGGCTAATGTTTTCTTTGTTTTGCAGAAGTGTTCAAGTGTCCAAGCGTGACCGACCAGGAGAAAGCAGATTGCAGTGAACTGTTCGAGAAGCTCGACCGAACAGAAAGAAGTAGGGATTTCTTGAGATTGCCGCAGAATTTGCTCAAGGTCGGCCTGATATCAGAACTACGTAAGTGTCGAATCCCCATGCCTTGTGAAATGTGTTGGGGTTAGCAACGTTTTATTGACCGCTTGTTTTTTGTTTTGTTTTGGCAGCTCCCCCGGACTACGTACTTGCTGCAGCCACCCAGTGCTCAAACCGAATGGCGAAAATACAAGAAATAATGAAGCAGGCCGAGGATGCTAAGGCCGAGGCACAAAAAGCTGGGGCCTCGTCCAAAGTGGACTTCAGGCAGCCCTTGAAGACGAAGTCGACGGCCAGGGTTAAGCCGAGATTGCGGATAGCTGAGGGGCCAAGTCAAGCCGAGGCACAGCCGGCAACCGATGTGGATGAAGCGACGGGGGAGCCTATCGAGCCCCTGTTCTCAAGTCCTGTTGCATCGGCCAGTGAGAAGAGGAAGGGGCCATCCTGTACCTCGCCGGTCTTCATCGAAATAGACGACGCGGCCGAACAGAGGAGAAAGTTTGTGGCCGAGGCTCGCCGTAAGAAGAAAAAGAAACTTGCTGAGAGGGTGGAAGCCCGGGAAGGTGAAGAGCCGACCGAGAAAAGGAGGCAGAAAAGACAGGCCGAGGTAGAAACCCTTGAACTGGTGAGGGATATGATCGTGCCTTCGCATACCTCACTTTTGGCTGGCCGACAGGTGCCAAAGAAGTTGAAAAGGCCGACGCTTGATTCGTCGATCAAGTCGTACTTCGTTAATGCGGAGGGGGAGCCTGACCTGATCAGGACGACTGAGGTGGATGACAGCTGGCGGCATCTGAGCACGGCCTTCCACCCCTCGCAGCTGGATTTCATGAACACAGTGGTTCGGGGGTCCCAATATGAGTTGGGTGAGATAGCCGAAGTCCAGCCGAGGGACTTTGCCGACCGTTGTGACAAGACCATGAGGCTTGGCTCTCATGTAAGCTTCGTTTCTGGTTTCCTTTCGTGTGTTGTCTCTATCTTTTTTTTTTTTTTTTTTTTTTTTTTAACTCGGCCTGTGGCCTTCGCAGTTTCTCGGTGAAGTGTTCTCAACCTTCCGTCATGCTAGCAATATTAGGCAACAGGCCATGGACATGAAGCGGGAGGTTGAAGGACGGGAGCAAGCCTTGGCGGCCAACCAAAAACTGTTCAACCAGGCGCTTGAGGCCAAGGCGGAGTTGGAGCTGAAGGTTAAAGCCAACGAGGTGGAAGCGGCGGCGAAGGCCGAGGAAACAGAGCGAGTGCAGGCCGAGCTGGTGGAGGCGAAAGCTAGGTTGGCCGAGCAGGAGTCGGCTAATGCGAGGCTGGCCGAGCAGTTGATCGCGGCCAAAAAGGTCGGGGTGGAAGAGTACAAGGCTTCTCCGGAATGTGAGAAGTCGTTCATGAAATTTGGTGCTGCCCTGGAGGATGGCTTTTACAAGAAGCTGCTGTTATCCAACCCGGGGGTGTCGATTGCCTTCCCATGGCTCAAGTCTCCGCCACGGGTTGAGGACTACCTGGACGACGATGGGAATCCTCTGCCTGATGATGAGGAGGAGGACCTGGAGTCGGAAGATCCAACCGACCACTCCGAAGCCGAGAAGGTGGGCGAGCCGCATGGCGAGGATGCAGAGATGGCCGAGCAGGGTGGCGACGACGAGTAGTGTCGGTTTCTTCCATTTTTGCAATGTAATTCGGCCTAGGCCTGATGTAATATGACTATTGTTTTAATAAACTGCTTTAGTTTGGTAATGGATATGTGGTTGGAGGTGAACTAAAAAACCCCAAGTGGGTCGGACCAAGACTGGGAAATATCCGTCAAGGATGGTTTGGGTTTCATACGGAAGTAAACGAACGAAATTTAACCCATAAGTGGAGACTGTAGTCTTAGTAGGTCGGCCACTGATGGCCGACGGTATCCATCAGTGTTGGAACATAGGCCGAGAAAGTACGACTTGGGAAGGTTTGTAATAAAACTTGAATGGATTGGTGGATGAATGTTATTCATAGGTTAGTCTGGTTATGCCAGAACATGTTTACAAAAGATGGCCGTGGGCCGTGCGCCTTGCGGCGTTTTACAACAACTTATCTGTAATAATACTTGAGATGGTCCACGTTCCAGGGATGTGGAAGTGTCTTCCCTTCGGAATTTTGAAGCTCGTAAGTCCCCTCTCGGCAGACTCTGGCCACGGTGTATGGTCCTTCCCAGTTTGGGGCAAAGGTGCCCGCGGCCTTGTCCTTGGTGCCAAGGTTGACCTTGCGGAGAACCAAGTCCCCCACTCGGAAGCTTCTGTGTCGAACCCTCGAGTCATAGTATCTAGCCACCCTCTGCTTGTAAGCCAAGTTTTTCAAGTTGGCTTGATCCCGCCTTTCCTCTAGGAGATCGAGGTTGAGGGCAATCTGCTGGTCGTTGGTGCCCGGGTCATAGTTGAGGACACGGTATGATGTTTCTCCGACCTCCACGGGTACCACGGCCTCTGTCCCAAATGCCAGAGCGAAGGGGGTCTCGTTGGTGGCCGTTTTGTACGACGTACGATGCGACCAAAGGACGTCGCTGATTATGTCTGCCCATTTGCCCTTGTCCTCATCCAGGCGCTTCTTCAGGTTGTACTTGATATTTTTATTGACGGCCTCCACTTGGCCGTTGGACTGAGGGTGTGCAGGGGAGGCGAAGAGGAGTTGTATGCCGTATGTCTGGCAGAACGCTTTGAAGCGATTGCAGTCGAACTGTTTCCCGTTATCGGTTACGATGGTGTGCGGGATCCCAAAACGGCAGATGATACTCTGGTATACGAACGATTCGATCTGAGGAGCCGTGATGGACGCAAGGGGCTTTGCCTCGGCCCATTTGGTAAAATAGTCTACTGCCACCACCGCGTAGGCTACCTTGCCCTTGCCCAAAGGCATTGGCCCGATAAGATCGAGTCCCCACTGTGAGAAGGGCCAGGGGCTCATCATGGAAGTGAGGGGTTCAGCTGGCAGGTGAGGTGTTTGGGCGTGCCGCTGACATTTGTCGCATTGCTGTGTGAGAGCAGTGGCATCTGCGAGCATCGTTGGCCAAAAGTATCCCTGGCGGAATGCCTTGTGTGCCAAAGTTCTTGCGCCCGAGTGGTCCCCGCATATGCCCTCGTGCATTTCCCGCAACACGTAGTCTCCTAGTTGGGGTGTGAGGCACTTTAGTAGCGGGGTGGTGAATCCGCGCCTATACAGGTGGTCTCGTTGAATTGTGTAGCGAGTTGCCTGCCTTCTGATTCTCTTGGCTTCCAACTTGTTGTCCGGGAGAGCGCCATCTTGCAGGTAGGCTTTGATGGGGTCCATCCATGTCGGGCTAGTGTTGATGGTGTACACAGGGTTCGGTCTGGTACTAGGTCGGTGTTGGACCTCGACCAAAACTTGTCTCCCTTCCTTATCATCCAGCGAGGATGCCAGGCGAGCCAGGGCATCGGCGTGGCTGTTTTCCGATCGCGGTATCTTGGCAACCTCAAAGTTTGTGAACGACGTCAGGAGTTGTCTGGCAAGGGCCAAGTATAGAGCCATGGACGCGTCCTTGGCCTCGAAATTGTCGTTGATCTGGCTGACGACCAGTTGGGAGTCGCTGAAAATGCGCAGTTGTTGGGCCTCCATATCTCTGGCGAGGCGTAGGCCAGCCAGCAGAGCCTCGTACTCTGCCTCATTGTTGGACGCTCGGAAGCTAAATCTTAGAGCGTACTCCAGCTTGACTTGGTCGGGGGATGCAAGGACTAAGCCCGCCCCCGATCCGCTGTGGCAGGCAGAACCGTCGACGTACAGTTTCCAACACGGCCGGGTGGGGTCGATGGTAGAGGTAGACTTCCCTGCTTCTTCCCTGGCGGGAAAATCCTGCTCAGTAGTGCCCCCGGGTGGCATGTACTGGGTGGGTTGATAGGAGTAGTCAGCGACGAAGTCGGCCACCGCTTGTCCTTTCTCTGCGGTCCTTGCCACATAGTTGATGTCGAACTCGCTGAGCTCGATTGCCCATTTAATTAGCCTACCCGAGGTGTCGGGTTTCTGGAGGACCTGCCGGAGGGGTTTATTAGTGACGACTTTGATTTCGTGTGCTTGAAAGTATGGGCGCAGTCGCCGTGCTGTTACCACCAGTGCAAGTGCCAATTTCTCCAAGTCGGGGTATCGGGTTTCTGCGTCTTGCAAAGCCTTGCTGACGTAATAGACAGGATTCTCGGCCCCAGCCCTCCGGGTGACCAGGACCGAGCTAACGGCCGAGGTGGACACGGACAGGTAAAGGAAAAGGTGTTCCCCCTCCTCTGGCCTGGTTAGGAGTGGCGCGCTGCTCATGTATTGCTTGAGCTCCGCGAATGCCTTGTTGCACTCGTCCGTCCAGTTGACCCTTTTTCCCTTGCTTTTCAATGCCTTAAAGAAAGGAGTGCACTTATCCGTCGCCTTGGATATGAATCTGGTGAGGGCTGCTACTCGCCCCGTGAGGCTCTGGATGTCCTTGTGTGTTTGAGGGGGTTGCATGTCCATGATAGCCTTGATTTTTTCCGGGTTGGCCTCGATGCCGCGCTGGCTAATCATGTACCCTAGAAACTTGCCCGAGCCCACGCCAAAGACACACTTGGCGGGGTTGAGGCGCATCCTGTAGTGTTTGAGGACCTTGAACATTCTGGCCAGGTTGGGGACGTGCTCGTCTGCCGTCCTGCTTTTGACAAGCATGTCATCCACATATACCTCCATGGTTTTGCCAATCTGGTCGGCAAACATGAAATTGACCAATCGTTGATAGGTTGCCCCCGCATTCTTCAGACCGAAGGGCATGACATTGTAACAGTAGACCCCCAAATTGGTCCGGAAGCTCGTGTGGATCTGGTCTTCTGGATTCATCATTATCTGATTATAGCCAGAATAGGCGTCCATGAAACTGAGCAGCTCGTGTCCCGCCGTCGCGTCCACCAGCATGTCGATTTTGGGAAGCGGAAAGTTGTCCTTTGGGCATGCCTTGTTCAAATCCGTGAAGTCAATACACATTCGCCATAGCCCCGTAGGTTTCTTGACTAGGACGACATTAGCGACCCATGCAGCATATATGGCCTTCCGGACAAAGTGGATCGTGCTGAGTTTCGTGATCTCAGCCTGCATGGCCAGTTGTCTCTCTGCATCATAGCTTCGTTGTTTCTGCGCGACCGGTCTGAAGGAGGGGTCGATGGTGAGCCGGTGGCAAATTACATCGGTAGAAATGCCGGGCATATCCGCGTAGGACCATGCGAACACCTCAGCGTTGTCCTGAAGAAACTTGATGAGGGCGGAGCGGATGGTGGGACTGAGTTTCGAGCCTATGCGAACCTGGCGGTCCTTATGCTCCTCGGAAAGAGGAATTGCCTCTGTCTCCTCCACTGGTTCGGCATGGGGCGTGTGAGATAAATCGCGGGGGTCTTCCGGAGGGCTGCCCCTGAGTACTTCCATGTATTCCGGCTCCACGGGGTCGTCACCTAGTGCCGATTCTGTGACTGAAAGTGTCTCCGTCGCCTCGGGCAGTCGCGGGCTTGTTTTAGTGAGAGAAGTGGCATAGCACGTCCGGGCTGAGAGCTGGTCTCCTTGTACCTGGCCCGATCCCAAAGGTGTTGGGAATTTCATAAGCAGGAGGTGAGTGGATACGATGGCTCGTATCTGGTTGAGCAGGCCCCGACCGAGGATCGCGTTGTAAGCTGTTGGACAATCGACCACAAGGAATGTAGTCAGTGTGGTGGTGGTGAGGGGCTCGGAGCCCATGGTGATTGGTAAAGTGACAATCCCCCGGGGGAGGACTGAATCTCCCGAAAAACCAAGAAGAGGCGTGACCTTGCGGTCTAACTCTTTCTCGTTCAAACCCATTCTCTGAAAAGCATCCCAAAAAAGTACGTTGACTGAACTGCCGGTGTCGACGAGAATGCGACCTACGTCGCAGTTTGATATTAGCGCCCGGACGATCAGGGGATCGTCATGGGGAAAAACGATGCCCCGCTCCTCCTCCTCCGAGAAGCTGATAGGTTTCCATCCGGTCCTTGCGATCTTGCCGGGTCGGCTGGCGCCGATGCTGAGTACCTGGCTAGATTGCGAAGCCCTATTGAAACCCTTCCTGGCCCGGTTTGAGGTGATGGGGGAAGATAAAGTCGGGCCTCCACTGATGGTGTTGATCTGAAGGCGCGCCGGGGCGGCCTGTGCTCGGGTCACGAATTGATCGAGTCTGCCATCGCGGACTAGCTGTTCGACTATGTCCTTGAAGGCGATGCATTCCTCAATGGTGTGCCCATTGTACTTGTGGTACTGGCAAAATGCCTCTTTGTTGGTGACGGGTCGGTAGTTTGGGTTTCTAGGTTTGGGCTTCGGGATCATCTCCTCCACACTTAATAGGACGTTGTCGAGCGTCGTGTTTAGGATCGTGTATGTTTCGAACCGGCGTCTGGGGCCTGCGCCCTCTGCTACCAATCCTCTGCCCTCCTGGGTGTTCCCGCGGTGAAAGTCGCGGTCGTTGCGACCTGAACGTCCCCGCTTCTCCTGATTGCGAGAATCAAAGTGAAGCTTCCTCTTCCCGGTTTCGGATCGACTGTCGTGACCATGGGAGTTTTGTTGAGCCCTTCCCGAGCTTGTGGTTGGGGGGTTGGGCTGAGTGACTCTGCTCTCCTTCGGAGGAGTGTGGAAGAACTCGGCCTTCGCATGGATGCTGGCCCTTCTCATAAGTTCGGCATAGCTCCCCCACTCTTCCGTATGGGCCGCGTATTTGAAAGGGGACTCCTTGAGACCGCTCCGAAAGGCATTGAATGCGGCCTTGTCGTCTGTATCCTGGCAGCGGGAGTACTCTAAGCTAAACCTTGCGGCATATTTTTGGAGGGTCTCGTCCTCCCTCTGCCTGATGGAGAACAGATCGTCCGTGGACACGAGCCTGACTGTTTGGATCATGAACTGACTTAAGAATGTGGAGTGTAGATCCTCAAGGGAATCGATTGTGCCTGGCGGCAGACGGTAGAACCAGTTCAGGGCCGCGTCGGTGAGGGTGGAGCTGAAAATGAGGCACTGTTCGTCTTCCGAGGCATCGCGGTATGCCAAGGCAGAAGTGTAGTTGTTCCAGTGGGTGTTGGGGTCCCCTTTCCCGGTGTATAGGGCAATCTTGAGGGGCTTGACCCCAGTTCTGTGACGGGAGCGGAGGAGTCTTTCCGAGAAAGGACCGGGGTTGGCCTTCTTCAAGGCTGGCGCCTTGCTCCTATCTTCCTTTGCTTCCAAGGCACGTACTCTTTTCAGGAGGGCCTCAATCTCTGCGTTCTGACCGCTGGGCAGTTGGGTAGGAGTCTCATTCGGCCGTCGGCCTTTGTCCTGGCGGACCCTCGCTTCTCTGCCCTGGGAGTAACTACCGGCCGTTGAGTCGGTCTCGTCCGGACGCTCCCGTGAGTGGGTTTCGTTCTTCTTGGTTGTCTGGCAATTTCTGTCCCTCGGCCCGTGGTCCGGGTGTTCCGTGTCGACCTGGCGGTCGGTTGAGCCGTGATGCCGTACTGACGAGGTTCGTTCATCCGACGTTTCGTAGGAGAGCCTAGCTGGCACGACTTGGCGTTCCTCCAGCAGCTGTCGGGCATCGCGGTAGATCTTGGTTCCTGAAGGTCCCGCCCCTGTTGGTTTTATGAGGAGGCGACCAGAAGAGGCAGGGTTCGGCCTCTGCTGTCTCCGCGGCTGATCCGATGACCTCTCCACTACAGTGTGCGCAGCATGTGGCCTGTCTGTCTGTCTCTCCTCGACCCGTAAGCGGTCGGCCAGTTCCCCTCCCGGTTGCCCCTCGCGCTGGGACATCCTCACGAGGGCAACCGTGCTTGCGTACTGCTCCGTTAGGAGTTGGTTCTTCGCGTCGATTTTGGCATTGTGTGCCTTCAGCGCGGCCACCTCGCGCATTAGGTCGTCCAGAGTCTGCCGGTAGGCATCTGGGACGCTCCCGGTTGTGTTTCCCCTAGTGAAGGGGGTGTGATTGAGCTCTCCTTCGTCTCGTTCGTCCGACATGACCCTTGGTATGACTCGGGACGACTGATCTGGTGAGAGAGCGTGGGCTGTTGTTTCAGGTTCCCACAGACGGCGCCAATCTGTTGATGCAAGAAATGGATCAACCTACTCCTGCCTCGCTGAGCTTCCTTCGCGATCCCCCTCGAAATATTGTGGCCTGCACAGGAAGAGGGTAAATGCAAAGGGACACCGGTGTGATGCCGGCCGAACAGTCTCCGATGCCTAAGTCAGTTAGGTAGAAGGGTACTGTTGTAATTTAGACAGCATGAGGGCAAGATTGTCATTACCTTTTGGAGGGGGATGCCCTTGTATTTATAGTAGCATTGAATGTGTTTGTTGGTGTTTGTCAATGTGGGATAAATGTTGCTGCCCCTGGGAGCTGACAGGTGTCTATGGTGGTCCCGGGTAGCAGTTGTGACTTGTTGGTAAGCCTGGCCGACCAGATTTGTTCGTCTTAGGTGATTCTGGGCTTTATTGGCGTGAGCTGAGGCTTGCCCGGGGTTGGTAGAGCGGGGACAGGTCTGATCAGTTTTGGACCTTTAACCAGGCCGACCAGTTTGGGTATGAACACATACATATATATATATATATATATGTGTGTGTGTGTGTGTTGGGGAAAGTAGTAGAATGTAAATAATAACTCAACCCACAAAAAAGATAAATATGGAAGGAAAAAAAAAGTAAGGAATAGAGAATACCGGATAGAACGTGGTTCGACAAGATGCCTACGTCCACGAGGCAGTAACAACAAGAATCTCCACTAATGAAATTAGGGGTACAAAGAGATGCACAACTTTAAGAACACCTCTTGAAGGAAACCCTCTCTCACACATTTGTTTTACTACCAACACTACAACACTCTCAACTTGGAGTGGACACTCTTCACTCTCTAATTGGAAAAAGATGTTTCTTTTAGATGAGATTGATAGAACGAGCAAATGACCGCTCCTTATATAAGTCAATGATGAATCATCTAGATGTCTTCATTAATACTTCATCCACCTACATACTTCATTAATGGATCTCCCACATACTTCCTTCGTGAACCTTCTACATGCATGTTAGATTAATGTATTTTATGATTAATCTAGAATCACTTGTATATTCTAGATAAGCTCAATTCTGGAAACCCAAAAAAACTTGTATATTCTAGATAAGCTCAATTCTGGAAACCCAAAAAACCTTTTGTGAATATTAAGTCTGAATATTTTACAATACGTATGCATATATAATAATATTTTAAAAACTAAAAAAATTAATAAATTAACTTCAAGAAAACCCTACGTGGCTCGAATTATGGATTTTATAAATTATACACATGATTCACCAAGACAAAGGGGAGCCACCAAAAATGACACATGTTAGCTTTGTACACGTTTGACTAAACAAATATAGATATAGTCAAAATTAAGCTAACGGATGTTAACAATCATCCTTACTCAATGATTTTCCAAATAATTTATCTCGATTTAAGTCCTGAATCATGCTTTTTTTTTTTTGGTGTAAATTAAATCAAACAAGTCACTGAGAGATCTAATAATATTCAAAGTTGAATTCAAAATAGACTAAATTATATAGATGAAAAGTGACTTTTGACAAAAATAAAAAATAAAAAATAAAAAATAAAAAATAAAAAATAAAAAATAAAAAATAAAAAATAAAAAATAAAAAATATATAATTATAATTAAAAATATTCAAAGTTGAATCTAGAAATGCATATAGTAATACATGGATATTAGTCATACATGTATACTAGTCATAGCTTGAAAAACAATGACTAGTTTTGAACAAGGGGGATTATGATACGATTTAGTGAATGAGGGATGACCCCATCCACCCCACAAAAAGTTGGGACTTATCTGAAAATTGAATGTATCCAACAAAGTGATTAACAAACTATTAAGTCCATGCAATATTGCGAATTGCATGTAAAATAATGAAGTTGGAGACAGCCTTGACAAGATTGGAGCTTCTTGTTTGCTGCTGATTTGGTTTTTTACAAACTAGGACTCCTCTGGTTTTCATTTTGGCCCATAGAGTTGGAATATATAGTAGCTAGACATTGACTTCAAAAAAAAAAAAACAAACAAACAAATTATACTTTAGTAGCCTATAGTTTACACCAAAAAATAGGATTACATTTATATTTTAAAATATTTCACTTTACTACCTTGTAATTTGTACGAGATAATAAGACTACACATATTTTAAAATGCTTCATTTTATGACCTTATATTTTGAAAAACATTACACCTTGAACCCTTTGTCATTAGCTCTTTATATTTTCTCTTTAATTTTGTGCTAATGTGGAGTGTATGAGTCTCACTGATTAATTTTTTTTTTAATTCAGTTGAAGCGTGAAATTGTCAATTTATATCAAATAGTTGCATTTTTAAATAATAGTCACTTCTTCTCCTGAATCTCTCACAGTTTGACGTTTTCAGAAACACTTTTGAAAACCAAAATCCTTCAATTTTAGCATAAAATTAATTACAAATAGTTAATTAGTAGGACTCATACACTCCACATGAGCACTTAATTAAAGAGAAAGCAAAAAACGTGACTGGAAGGTTCAGGATGCAATGTTTTTAAAAGTATAGGGTAATAAAATGAAATATTTTAAAGTACATGTGTAATTCTATTAGCTGGTATAAACAACATAATAGTAAAGTGAAATATTCTAAAATACAGGTGTAATATTGTAATCTTGTATAAATATATAGTAGTAAAGTGTAATTTACCCATAAAGAAAAACGAGTTTAAATAGTTGGACGTCTTTTGCGCTTTGACACACAAATCATATTTATTATACATAGGATAATGTTTTCGTCTCATTCTCGTGGTACATTCACTTTTTATTATATATCAAATTATTTTTATATATATTATGATCGTAATCGTTTATCTTCTAAGTAATCGTTTATCTTCTAAATAATTTGACAGAATAATACGATGGAGAATGTATCATTACAATAAAACACCAGTATTATTCTTATATGCGTACAAAATAACAGAGCACATCATGCATGTTTGGAGACGCGTCATGCGTTGACAATTGAGATGCAGGCAGGCTGCAGCTCAATCAATAATGATAGATCATGGCTTCGGTTCTTAAATCTGCAACATCTTCCTTGTCTTTGTGCATACAAGTTCCACACTTCTATTTTAAAACCTTACCATGTTCTTTGAGAACATCAAAAATTTCACCTTCACGTTACCATGCCTTATAATTTCACGTTACCATGCCTTATAATATAGCAAAGCTCAAGAAAAAAGTTTTATTTTTTCTCTTTCGATCACTTCTTTTGGTTTTAGTTTATTGGGACTCCCACGTACGTAATTCAAATTTATTTGAATTCGGGTTTAATCAAATTTTACGATGATAAAATTGAAAACATATGCTAGCGATTCACTTCTTTTATTCTGTCAAACTTAAACTGTTAGATAAATAACGATTTGAAGCGGATCTTAGTGGTTTTAACGGATTCGCGCCCACCCTTACCACAATCACCATTGAACACACACGTAGTATCCCAAGTTGCAATAGTGCTAGTTACATGGTAAAATTGCTTATATTCTTATAAATTTTAGACTATACTTTTGAATAACTGGTCGATATTAATATCAATGTTCGAAAAAATGTCATAGGAGGCAGCTAGACATTGGGTGTTCGCGCATCAGTCAGTTTATGATGAAACCGAGTGAGGTAATCGGTTAAAAATCAAACGGTCGTTTACGCACTCTCGGGCAAGTAAGGATATGCAAGATATTAAACATGTAAAATATTTTTTAAAATTAAAGTTCGAACGATTATGAGTTTGAATTCGATAAGGAGAGAGTTTTAAAGGATATCGAAAAGATGAGTTTGAGGTCAAATCTTGCAATCATTTTTCCATTTTGCATGCTTATGTTCATTTATAAAACTTTCATTTATAACATTATTAATGATTTTGAAATCAATTTACTAATGTTTATATAGTATTGTTTTTTTAACTAAAAAATTACCTAAGTCCCGCCTAGCCCCACCTAACCTTAAGCACCTGCACTGGACACCTACATGTCGTCTTGAAAGTAACTAGCGTTCTTCCGGATATTGATTACTTAGTAGTGGTGGGAATTGATACTCGATCAACACCTTTTCATCGAGCCAAAGATCGCAATCTGATCTCGTAATACATGATTTGCTGATTTGATATAAATATGTGTAGATATAGATGTGGGATATGATGATGGATTGATCAGTTTTGCAATTTGGTTTTGACTTGTGTGGGTTTGAAGTCACTTCCCTTTGGCCTAAAGCGTGTATGGTTTGCATTTTTTTATTTTTACTCCCGTAATCCTTTGAAAGTAGTGTTTCGGATTCATCCCTAGTCAGTAAATTGAAGTTATTTATGCAGATCCTATACCTACTGAAGATTTGATGAGTATAAATAGAATTCGAATTGTTGACCAGAAACTTATTAGACATAGTTTCATATCGTTTTTCCACCGACTCGCCTATAACTTCACTGGTGAATATAGTTTGCATTTTGCAAGCTAGCAACTAACATTTATTCACACATAAGGACACAAACCAATGATCCAGCTGATGTCAATCTCTTCAAAAAGGCTTTACAACTCTTTCTTTTTAGTATGGGGCGTCCTTGGTGCGTCGCACACTTTTTTGTCTATTGATATTTTTGGCAAGTGTAATAATAATATTATTATTATTGTACTCATTACAATATTAGCTAATACACACATTATTGGTGGGGTGCATTTGAAAATTAAGCATTATGTGGTGGGGTGTGATTGGCCTCTTCTCTTTTGTGGAGGATGATGGCGGTACCAGATCTTTTTCGTGGTGCTTCTAGGACGTTCGATGCTGCTGTAGCCTGTAGTGTCTGAAGGTTGCTTGAGGTGGTGATTGCCTTTTCTTTTGGTGCTTCCAAGTCAGCAAATTATTGTAGTATTGAAATTCCTTTGTTTTAGGTTCCTTTGGACTGCCTCCACTGAAAGAAATATCTATTGTCGTCAAAATCATCATATATGGTCTTCAAGAATTTGTAGAACACTGGATCAATATGAGGATGTCATGATTTTCAATGATCCAATTTCTTATAACAATGAATGAGAGACCAAAGATCCTAATTGAATATTAAGATTAAATAATAATAATAATAATGCGGCAAACTCCTCCATCAGTAAGATAGAACCATATTTAGAAAAATAAATTTGAACGGAGATTTTGGATTATGGGAATGTATTGAAAAAATGGCAAAATAACAATGATAGAAACTCAAATTTGAGTATGACTCAGACTAAATTATCAACACAATATACTTTTATTATTAATCCAAAAAAGAAAGAGAAATAGTAGAAGCGAAGAGGAAAGAAGATGATATTTTTTAGGTCTGAGTACGGTTCGTTATGGTTCAGCATTAGGGTGATACCGGAACCATACCATTTAATTTCAACCATTTTGATTGGCTCGATATTCCAAAATGGAAAAATGATACCGGATCGTACGATAACAATTGTGTTCAGTAAAGTTTCGATTTGATTCAATTTTGAACCAAACTTTTAAAATTATGGAATTATGAAATATCATTTTACAATTCAATCTGCAATCCATACATATAGCAAGGCATCAACACAATCCATACATACATATAGCAAGGCATGAACTCAAAACTTCTCTGTCAATCCAATTTACAATCCATGCATACATCAAGGCATCAACGCACCAAGGCAACGCATACATTTCTCATAACCACCAAGTCAACAACACATACATCAACATATACAATTCATTTTCAACAGCCTTGAATATTTGTAAAAGCAAATAACTTGGACATCAAAACTTCTTAGTAAGACTTTGAAATTTTAAAACGAGTTGGTTCCTAATATATCATCATACTATTAACTTTTGAAGTTGGTATTTAATCAGAAAAACAATTACAGAAACACCACTTCAAACTAGCTAAATTAACTAATAGCCACTACCCAAAAAACTAGTCCACGACAATTATAGAAAAAAAAAATTCAAAACCCAAATCCAAAACCCAGAAAAAAAAAATTAAGGCGTATTATAACATTTACTTACCCCATCTAACTATATTAACTAACAAAAATTGAAATACTAATTTGATTCACTATCGATGTAGAACAATTTTTCAAAACTTTGAAATCGAAACAGTACCAACTTAAACTGGTACTAGCTTGATACTGTACAGATCATCACTCTGATTTTTCTATTCGGTATTATTTCAATTTGATTTGATTTGAAAAAGTATGATTTCGATTTTCCAATTATGTACACCTAATCCTATTTTTCCACCTCACGTGGGTGTGTTTTAGGACTCCGAGGAGAGAAACCTAAAGGAAGTGGGTGGTTACTTTACTTCCCCATCAATCCTCTTCTTTTTTAATTTAATTTTTATTTCAAAATTATTAAAATTTTAAAATAATACATCAAAAACGAACAAAAAATCAATACACGTGTTAGCGGATGTAGAAATCTAGTACTTGATTTATTTTTGGATGTGTACGATTGTCAAACCATATATTGAAAGGTATTCCAAATTAGAATGAAATTGAGAATTAGTCTACGTTTGATTTTTTGTTCAAGATTTACTTAGAAATGAGTGTGTAGGTCAAAGAGAATGAGGAGAATCCTGTGTTTATACTCGGCTCCATATAAATAATATGGAAAGTGTGGTCCAAAAGAGAAAAATCGTCCTTAACATTTAAAATTTTTGGGGGCATGGAGGAGGATGAGGTAGATATTTTTGATTTGATACCCAAAAACCGCCCAAAGACGAGCCACATTGGACTCGACTCTAAACGTAAAACTGAAACTTGCACAACCGAGCGTTTAAATCAGGACTCGACGGAGTGGCACGGGATCGAACCGACGACGCCCAGGGGTTGGATGAGGTAGATATTACAGATAGAGTATCAAAAATCAAAGGTGAATGTCCACTTCAAATGTCACATAAGTCGACCTAGCTACTAATTAATAATAATAAAAACATTACGAATGATAGCTGGATCCGATCCGATCCACTCCACTACTCTCACTTCTCTCCTAAAAAGAACAAAAAAAAAAAAAAAAGAGCCACATAATCCAATTCAGATGGCTCCAAAATTCACTTCCGTCCTCTGATTTACGATTATTAATCTAGGGCCAACATCATCTTACACTTAAAATTTTAGAGATTAAAATTATAATGAACCATTAAGTTTTAATTTTATCATTTTTACTTCATGTGATTTTGAGATCGTATCAATATATTCCATCCGTTTATTTCACTGGAAAATCTTCAATTAAATTAAGGGTATTCTTGGTATTTATTATAAACTCTTAACTATTTTATTTTTTTTATTAAGGGACTAATTATTTTGATTTAGCTTTAATTAGTGCATTTGAACAAACTAGAAAGGCATTACATTTACATTTTCATTAAGTTTAATTAATAATGTTTTTATAGGATCTTTAGATGCAGTAATTTAAAAGAGTAACTAAATCAAAACAATTAATCACTTAATGAAAAATAAAATGAGTAAGAGTTTTTAGTTAATACCAAAAATTACCATAACTTAATTGACAATTTAATTATTGAAATATGCAGATAGAGTAAATTAATATGATCCTAAAATCACATAGAGTAAAATAATAAAATTGAAAGATGATAATTCATTATGATATTGACCCTTAAACTTTTTGGTATAGAATGATAGATGTCCTTTATTCTAACAACTAAGTGGTAGGCCACATTTTTAATTTTGAAAGTTTAATGCAATCATTGTTGTGTTTCTCTCAATGTAGAATAATTAATTATGTACAAATTATAAAATTTACATTAATTTTTTCTTGCAATATTTTTATATTTAAAACAATCTCTAATTTTTTTTTTCCATTTAACCCATTTCTATATATTTACAATATTCTACCCATATTGCTAACATATAAAGTCGACGAGATTGAAAAGTCAACGATATGTCACATAGCGTAGATTATTGAACCGGTGTTGTATCGCTAGAATTTTCCAGTACTTTCTTAGTCCTAAAATATGAATTATTCTGCATAAGAGGTCTCTCAAAATCTTTCATATAATATATAGAGAGAGGAATACCATCAAATCGTGACACTAAATAATTTAGATATCTTGTTTTACTCATTTAGTTTAATGATTTTTGGGTTGTATATTTCCTAATTTGAACATATTATTTTTAAGAAAGCACATAAATATGAAGAAAAAAAGGCATGTTAATAATTTATATAACCAACTTCTTTCATTGTCGATTAATTTTGAAAGTAACACAATATTTTAACCTTTTTTTCAGAATCTATAAAGAACTTATCAACCTATATATAATCACAAACACTAGATATTTTTTATTTATCTAATAACCACAATGTATAGTTTACAGCTGCCTAGGTTTAGAATCATCTCCCCATTGAAGGTCACTCTCATGATCTCAAATTGTACCTAAACTTTTTGTATATGGCTATTTTTTTCTCATTCTATGTTGTTACATTCAATTAGGTAGTAACTCTCGTGCTGCAACTATTGGCTACGAAATTAACTAATAGTGCTATTGCGATGGTTCCCAATTCACATAAAGAATATATTTTCAAAGTAACCACTTCCAAGGTGCACAATGATAATGCATAAAGCCACTTTCACTTTCACTCACAACGGAATGATTTACTCCCAATAAAATTGGGATAGTATTTACATCTCATTACTAGGAAATGTTCACGTACTAGTCATATTATCATTTTTATTTATCAAAATATTTTTATACATGTATCATAATTAGAACCGTTCATTTTTTAAATAATCATTTCAAGATCATTTACGTAAAAAAATAGAAAAAATTTGAATATCGTTTAGACATTCATATTTATCAAATAAATCAATGGTACTGTAACAATGAAAATTTGCGTAGTGAGTTGTCTATTTAGACATTCATTCTTATCAAATAAGTCAACGATTTTCTGAAAATTAAGAACTTCATGGTGATCAATTTATTTAGTTGATACATAGAAATGACTAAATGATCTTCAATATATTGAAATTATGATTTAGAAGTTGCATGGTATTATGATGTATATGACACGACCCGTCCCAACTGGACCTCGATAATCGTGCCCAGTCCTACTCCCGTCTGACAAGTCAACTGAAGTTCCGAAACTATCCTTCAGCACCTATCAGACAAGGGATAACTGCGCTGATTTCCGCTTATGCCTCTGCCTCGCTATCCGCCCCGAATGTCGTGCCACGGCCTGGAGGGTCATCAAAAACAGAAAGTGTGAGTGAACAAAAATATATTCGTTAAAACCCATTTTAAAAGACATCATTTACCCTCCAGTTTATCAAACCTACATGCATAGGGAAAATATATGAAACACATACACTGGCTTTCAACCAAACCATATAACAAGTCAAATTCCCGGCTCTCAGGCCAAACACATGAAAACATAGTCACCTGGCCACACAGACCAGAACTCGTACTCAATGCCAGTACGTAATCATAATCAACATCAAACAGTACCATGCACAAGGTCACAATCCATTACTCAGTCAATCAATCAATCAATTCGCACTATTCACAAGTGCACAAACCATCACACTGTCACGTCTACACTACGCGTAGGCCATGACCCGTGCCTCAGTCGTCTGGGAAGTCACCCCGAGCTCCGACTGCCCCGACACGCATCACCCCGAGCGTTAGCCGTCTGGGAACACCCCGAGCTTCGGCTACCTGGAAACACATATCTCCCCGAGCAACAGCCGTCTGGGAACGCCCCCTAGCCTCGGCTGCCTGGGAACAATCACAATCATCCCCGAGCTCCGGTCGTCTGGGAACACCCCTAGCTCCGACCGTCTGGGTATTCACAATCACAATCACAATGAAAATCATCCAGGGATCATATCCCAAAACATCTCAATCAAATCCGTGACTTCAAATCAAGTCAAAATCGTTACCAACCGGGACTCAAGCCCAAATAGCATTTATACGTAACACTGTAAATTCACATGGAAAACAGTAATATAATCCAGAAATCATCCTTGACTTATCAATTCATCAAAATATCCATTTTGAAACCATTTTGACTCCGGGCCTAGCCCAAAATATCACTTGCACATTTCCTCGAAAAACGTGCCCGAAAGACCGATTAAAATATTCATTAAATCACACATAATCATGCCACATCATCAGGACATCATTGCAAGTCAATTTATGCAATCAATCATGGAAAAATATTTAACTATGCATGCATCATGCTTTATAAAACAAACGTCCACTCACACACCGTCCAAACCGCTCGCTTCCCGAGCTGCACGCGTTTCCGTAATTTTCGACACTTACCAGGAATCTCGAAGCCTGTCCAAAATCATTACTCAGGGTCACTAGGGACCTAATTATCATCATATTAATTTATCAAAAAATTTCGGGAATTTAATATTAATTTAATACGTAACTCAAACCTTCGGACCCTCGAAACATTATCGAGACGGCGTCCGATCGACTCGCAACCAAAACAAAAAATGTTCGTTACATTAAATAGGACAAGTTTCATGTTGAACTCACCTCGGGATTCTCCCTCACGTGCCCCCACGTGCCGTCGCAAGCGGCTGCGCGTGGGTGCCACGCGCCTGCTACAGTGCCGTGAACAGTTATCGTTCCAACCCGTCTGACTAGTAAACGGGTCCGGTTAGCCCGCGAGGTGATCCGGTTCGATTACTATGAATTCGACATCATTTCCTTCAATTCAAACGTCTGTTAGCATCGTTGTAACCTTAATTAGGGTTCTGTGAAGTCACTAACATCAAAACTTACCTGAATCCACACGATTCAAGGTTGAACATCGAAGCATATCCGGTTGCTGTTCATCATCCAATCGTTATCAATTACCCATATTTTCCTTCAATTGATGCATTAGGAAGCATCGTTGGGTTCTTATAAACATATTCCCCTGATCAATTTCGTGGTTCCATGTCTCAATCTCTTCGACTCAAGCTTGACAATCCCGAAACCTCATCCTCTATGTTCTACGGCCAATTGACCCCAATTTCCTTCATTCTTCATCTGGTTCGACTCGTAGCAATCCCATAAGGCTAAATGTAAGGGCAATTTCACTCAGAAACATCTACAAATTCGAAATCGATTTTGAAGCCCTTTAATGGCTTTTCGGGTTTTCTGTGTTTTCCATTGGGTTCAACTGGGGTCAACACTCCTTTCATTCTTCTTTCTAATTATGCACGAATTCAATCTCAGTGACAACCAATTCTCCCGTTTTGGTGTTGGGAAGAATTGATCAAATACCCAGCCTCTGTTTTTAGTTTGTGCAGAGAACAAAAATGTTAAATGGATTAATTCTCATTCAAACATAGAAATCACCACTTGCCACTAATCCCCTTCAACAAGCAACACATGTCACTCAGCAACAAATCTTTATCTAAGTTAGCTGACTCAGCTAGTTCAACCGTCCTATATACCCTGTTGTGGCAAATTACGATATTACCCTTATTAGAACAATTTACCAAAATGCCCTTCATAAGTCTAGACCCGTAACTTTTTCATTCGGTCTCCGATTGACGCATGCCGCCTGTCTACGGATTCAGCGTCCCGAGACCTACCTAACGGTACTTACGGAAAGTCCAAACACGGTCCCGATCAAAAAGTCAACAAATGGCCCATTTTGACCAATTTACCAAATTACCCTCAAACTTCCGCACGTCATAACTTTTTCCTCGAACGTCGAAATCGGGCGTGCCACCTGCCTATGAACTCGTGACGTCCCGAACTACGTCACAGTCATCGGTCAAAGTCCATTTGACCGCGCGAATAAAAAGTCAACCGTTCGCCCAATTCCAGGGTCAAACTAATATTACATAAAATTTTACATATATTGGATCATTAATTTCGGTTGGGATGGAGCACACCCCAGCCCTTAGGGACAGTTCGTGTCTGCTACTACGTATTTTCCTGTAAATTTTATATTATTTAATTACTTATAATTCTTATAAAAAATAATATACTATAATAGATATCGATAGAACAAATGAATTTTGGTGATTCTATTAAAAAATATAAAAATCTCACGTAATATTTTTTAAACCTTGTATAAAATCTATAACAATCCAAGAGAGGAGACTAAAGAAATCAAAAATTTGCTAAAAC
This sequence comes from Prinsepia uniflora, assembly GCA_032719365.1. Taxonomy (NCBI): domain Eukaryota; kingdom Viridiplantae; phylum Streptophyta; class Magnoliopsida; order Rosales; family Rosaceae; genus Prinsepia; species Prinsepia uniflora. The sequence continues at coordinate 765,356 of CM064874.1, forward strand.
ATAATTTTTACTAAATTTTTTGTGAAATTTCACAAGACTACGGTTTAATGAAGTCTATAATACTCAAACTACACAACATTATATTTAGTATTGTGACATTACTTTGCTCGCGACACATGGACACATGACGTATGCCGGACTGCCAACAAACCATCATAGTACAACTTTCAAACCTTACAAATTTAAGCTCATTTGTCTTTCAATTTGAATAATCCTGCAAACTTTTTGGACCAAAATCTAAATGATGATGTACATTGTACATTCATTATTCATGCATGGTGGCCATCCTTTTACTTTTCCCTACCTATAGCTTCGTCAATGCACAAAGTTGGCATCATCTTAGACCATCTCTTTCCATAATATACGAACTTAGAAATTAAAAATAAAATAAATATTAATATTAATATTAATTTTTTATTACTAAATTTTATTGATATTAAGTAATTTTTATTGATTTAAAAAATACATCCAATAAAAATACATATCTTATATCAGAAATAATAAATAATCATGCAATAAATACAATATAAAACAATTAAATTGTAACAAGCTCGTCTTTTATTTCGACAAGACATCATATTATCTCCAAAAAAAATCACAATCTCTCTTATTTAAGTATAGAACAAATTAATAAGTTGTGCTATAAGCGTCCATTATATAAATTTTTCCTTCGAATATGTATTCAATTCCAAGTGGGGAAGGGTGCTTGCTTTCATTTCCTCTTCATTATTCGTAGCACTTTAAAACCCGTTAGTAATTAGTTCCATAATCCGAAATCAACTATTCGATCAGATCTATTTTAAATCAGAAAATTGTTTAGTCATTTGATTATTAGCAAAGACATTTATTGTATTATCTGACAACTATATTTGTCTATATATTTAGCTATCGTGTTATGTAACCAAACGTTACCAAATTAAATTGGACGAATCTTTAACAAAATGATCTTTGAACAATGAACTACAAAATAACGAGAAATTTGTATTATTGCACGTATAAAGAGGAGACTTGGTTACTATCCAGCCATTACTCTTTACAAATTTAATTTGCAATGTTATGTAGATATATTATTTATTTATTTTCAACTAATCGATTGAGCGTTCCTATATTCAACTTAGACACGTATTTAATTATATGTACACGAAAGATTTTCTTTTAAGTAAAACAAAAAAATAAATAAAGAGACCTTTGTAATTTTTTAACGACTTCATTTTTGTCTTTATATTTAATAGAAACCCGTCAAAATTAAAATAGACAGAAGGACCAATAGTGCACATTTGGATAAAATTTAAGGACATAAAATTTTAATATTGGGGTCCTATGTTTCCTCCTTTGGTTGGCACCTTTGCTAGCTAAGGATATTGACGAGTAGATTGTTTTTTTCTGTTCGTTTTGTTTGGGGGTATTCTTTTTCCCTCATTGGATTTCTCCCGGGCTAGCCTGGTTTTATGGTGAAGGCTTTAACGGGATCTCATGTACCGTATGTGGTGCACCCATCCAGTGTATTCTCTTCTTACTCTTTCATCAATGAAGAATCCTTTTGAATTAAAAAAAAATGGCTCGTGAAATTATGGTAAAATTCAAGAACGTTAGCAATCAATTAGTCTTATTAATTATTTGTCGATTTTTGTATGTAGGTTTATTTTCTATTTAGCCTTTTTTAGGCTAATTTTTTAATTATATGCCAAGTTTGTTAATTCTCTGAAGTATTTATTAAATAATTTTTTTGCAATTAGTTAAATCCAATTAGGCACTTATACATTATGTTTTATGATAATTCTCACCTACAACACGAGTAAATAAAATAATACATGGTATGTTTTTACCAAGAAATAAGTACGTGCAGTGTGCAGAGACAAGAGAAAATAGAAACCAAATTAAACAAAGAAAAGAAAATGAAATACGTACCAAGTTTTTTACATGGGTGATCCAAGTTATCCAACACCAGAAGAAGGAAAGAATAGTATTACGCGGGGCTCTCTGATGCTAATTAAATGAAAATGTTGGTGGAGGGATGGCGACGATGGTAGTGGCGGAGGCGACAACAATGATGGTAGTGGCGGAGGCGACAACAATGATGGTAGTGGCGGAGGACGATGGTGATTAAAATTATTTATTTAATTTGTGTATCTTTCCCAACAAAAAATGAAGTGCATCAAGTGATTTGTGTGTCAAAATTCATCCAATTTTCTATTAAACTCAAGGGTAAATTTAACAATTAAACCTAAATCCTTACAAAATAAATTAATAAATAAGATTACAAAAGGAAAGAAAGTAATAAACTAATTCTTTCTCTAAGGACTGTACGTATAGATGTTGGTCTCGGTTGCACCAATCTCATAGTAGAAGAAGATATCATCACCCACTAAATTTTTAAATCTTTTTTTACAAAAACAAGAACCATCAAAAAGTAGAGTTTTAAGCTTTTATTGTGAAGCTGGTTTTTTTCTCTTTAATATCTCATCTTCCCTTCCACACCATGAAGAAAAATCCGCAGAGAAAATGCTGATTACTTGGATTCTGACTTGTTTGTAGTATGCCGAGTTTTTGCTTGGTTCAAGTAATATGCCCAGTTTGAGCTCTCTTTTAAGGGTAGTGAAAAAGAAGAGAAGACTTAAGGCAAAATGTCTCTTTTGTCTTTAAAATTTAACCCTTGTGTGTGTTATGTGATAATTTTTTTTAAACTTAAAACATTCAAAAAATTGACGGAACGACTATTGTTGCACATTGAGTAAAGTTCAGGAATGACAGACTCTAATATTGAAGTTTAAGGACAGTCGATAAAATTTAGGTAAAAGTTTAGGGACATTAGCAATCATTTAGCCTTTTGGGAAAATAACATATTCTTTTCCCAAAATCTAGATTGACATATTTACTCTTATTTTCAACAGAAATTGTTTGGAAAATAGATTAAAGGACTAACGGAAACAATTAGGTAAAGTTCAAGGACAATAAACACTAATATTGAAGTATATGAACGGTTGCTAAAAATTTGGTAAAATTTAGGGGCGTTAGCAACTATTTAGCCATTCGAAAAAATAAAATTGGGTAAAGTTCAAGAACAATAAACACTAATATTGATCGAAGTATATGGAGGCATGCTTAAAATTTGGTAAAATTTAAAGACAGTTTAAACCAATTAACGAAAAAAATAATAATAATACTCCTAAGCTTTGATGACTTTAATAGAATCCCACCATGATATACATATAAATAAGAATATGACTATTGTAACACTAGTAGTCTAGTAAGTAACATATTTATTGTAAAAAAAAAAAAAATAGTGTTAGACCAGAATATATATTTATATATATAGATCTTAATTTGGATGAACTCCCGTGTGAGTTGGTGAATTTTCTTTACAAAGCTCAATGCAAAAGTCTTGCCGTGCGTGTTGGGTACGTGTGTGATATAGAGAAACAATACAAACAAAATAATTAAAGGGGAATTAAAACAAGAGCTAGTTAGTTAAGTCATGCTTATATTCTTCCTTCTTAAGTCATGCTTATATTCTTCCTTCATGGGTTTGGTGGAAGGTAGAGTGAGTGTGCAAATGGAAATCGCAATGGACAGAGTACCAATACATCTCAAATAAGAATAGGACCTACCTATATATATGTGTGTGTAGGGTATGAAATATGAATGAGATAAAGGTTTCCTTTTGTATTGCCTCAAGAGTCAAGAATGAAGAGGTGCTCAAATCATTAACCTTTTGGTTTGGTTTGATTTGGTTTAGTATAATAAATAATTAATATATTTTATAGTAAGTGAGGTATACCTTTATATTATTGTTGATATAATAAATTGACTAATTTAAACTCGTATTATTGAACTCCTTCGGTCGCACTTCTCATGGTAGTGAGACCTACGAAGAGAATATATGTAAGAACAAAGGAGCACCGATATGCTACTAGTCTAACAATCTCTGATGTGTAAATAAGATTAAGTGTGAAGGGTGTTGTAGTAATTTAGCACACTCTTATATTTATAGTAATATTGAACGTTACTGATATAATAGTTCAATGTGAAATAAATATAATTGTCTCGGGACTTGACGTGTGTCCTCGTGTAGTACTAAATCATGTTTTTAATCGAAACTTAGATTTCCGTTTCCAAAAACCACATGCAAAACTCGTACAGCCCGGTACTATTTTCTTGATCGAGAAATGCCAGTTATTCGGATACTCGCCATACTCGTACGGTCAAACTCCTCTCACTCCCGGCCGCTTCCAGAGAACACGTTGTTTATGCGATACTTGTACACGTGCTCTCTCTCTCTCTCTCTCTCTCTCTCTCTCTCTCTCTCTCTCTCTCTCTCTCTCTCGCTCTCTCTCCCAATAACTAATAAGCACTTAAGCAGCAGCACTCCTACTGTATTAAGAACAAAGAGATTAGAGAAAAACAAAATTAAATATATATGTATATATAAATCCAAGTAAATTAAAGCATGTATGAGCTGGAGGGAGATTCCGTGTGTGGGATTCGAGCTGTAATTGAAATTGAAAACCACCTTCTCTTCCTCGCTTCTTCCTTTTGCTCCTCCACAAATCGACCCCTATAAATATCCCACCACTTCACTTCTTTTCTTCACACAAAACTTAAAATTCCAATTCCAATTTCAATTTCAATTTCAATTCATTCATAAAATCCCACACACTAGCCATAGCCATGGAAATGCTTAACTTGTGGGTTCTCACTTTCGTAATCTCCTTCCTGTTTTTCCTCCATTGCCTTATCGCCAAGCTCTTCCACACTTGCTCCAGTGGCTCCAACAAAATCCCACTTCCTCCCGGTTCCTTAGGATGGCCCTATATCGGAGAGACCTTCCAGCTCTACTCTCAAAACCCAAACGATTTCTTTGCCGCTAAAGTGAAGAGATTCGGGTCCATCTTCAAAACCCACATCTTGGGTTGCCCATGTGTCATGCTTTCGAGCCCGGAAGCCGCAAAATTTGTCCTTGTGACCCGAGCACATCTGTTCAAGCCAACTTATCCGGCCAGCAAAGAGCGGATGCTCGGGAAGCAAGCAATCTTCTTCCACCAAGGAGACTACCATGCCCAATTGAGAAAGCTTGTCCTCCGTGCCTTCATGCCCGAAGCCCTCAAAGCCATCGTCCCTGACATTGACTCCATTGCCAAACATTCTCTCCAGTCCTGGGAAGGCCGTTTGATCAACACCTTCCAAGAAATGAAAACGGTCAGGAATCCCCCCCTCCCCTTTTTTTCAAACATAAGGGTATCAATTTGTCACTTCACAAAAATCAAATCTGATACCTCTCACATAATATGCAAAGAAAAATATCACTGCACTGTAATAATAATTATGTCACTGCATTGTAATACTAATTATGGGTCAATAAGAAAAATATCAATGCACTGTAATACTAATCATCGATCAATTAGACTCCTAATACATAATTCTTATCTCGAAATGTTCACATACACCTTCCAAGAAATGAAAACGGTCAGTAATCCCTTCTTTTTTAAGGGTCTTAACTGGGCTCTTTGCGAAAATCAAATCTGATACTTTTTATATTAAGTGTAAAAAGAAATATTATTACATTATAATACTAATTAACAATTAATTAAACTATTTTAATACAAAATACTTATATCAAAATATTGTCATACATATATCGTAATCTAGTTATCATTTCAAAATGACTTAAAAGAATGAATAAAATTTAATAAATTGACGTGTCTCATAATCAGAATCATTATCATTTCAACGCGACTTAAAAAAATTAATAAAATTAAATAAATATGACTTAAAAGAATGAATAAGATTAAATAAATTTAACGAAACGTGTTATTTTATATAATATGTTACCAAAGTGGAGGCTCAATTATTGTGGACTCTGTAGTTGCTAAATTGAGTGAAGTTTTTATTTTGTCGGTGCAGTTTACCTTCAATGTGGCACTCCTTTCTATATTTGGAAAAGAAGAGATTCTGTACAGCGAGGATCTAAAGAGGTGCTACTACATTCTTGAGAAGGGCTACAATTCAATGCCCGTTAATGTTCCGGGGACTCTGTTTCACAAATCCATGAAAGCAAGGAAGGAGTTGGCGCAGATCTTGGCCAAAATTATATCCACAAGGAGGCAGAGGAAGCAGGAGGAGGAGGACCGTAAAGACCTTCTGGGATCATTTATGGGTGACAAAGAAGGCCTCACAGACGAACAAATCGCTGACAATGTCATCGGTGTTATCTTCGCTGCGCGTGACACAACCGCAAGCGTGTTGACTTGGACTCTCAAGTACCTTGCTGAGAATCCAACTGTTCTTCAGGCTGTCACTGTAAGAATCTTAATTCTTGCTTCCAACTCCATTTTTTTTTATTAGTCAATTTAAAAAGAAAAATTCTTAGTTGTAATGATTTTACAGGAAGAGCAAGAAGCCATAATTAAGACAAAAGAAGAAGAAGAGGAGGAGGTTCTGAGCTGGGCAGATACAAAGAAAATGCCAATGACTTCAAGAGTGATTCAGGAGACACTTAGAGTTGCTTCCATTTTATCTTTTATTTTCAGGGAAGCTGTGGAAGATGTTGAATACGAAGGTGAGTCACAAACTTAAAAAGTTTTATCTCACAAAGTTAAAAAGTAAAAAGTTAATTTTTGGTTGCTGATCAAAATTGAAATGTCATGTTTATGTTGCAGGCTATCTCATACCCAAAGGATGGAAAGTTTTACCACTTCTCAGAAACATTCACCACAGCCCAGAAATCTTCCCTGAGCCTGAGAAGTTTGATCCCTCAAGATTTCAGGTAAAAATTTATATAACAATTACATAATCATTTGCTGGTAAATAGTGGATGGGCATGTCATGGATATATCATATATATATATTTATATATACACTCATTATATCCCTGTTGTGTTGTATGCATGACAGGTTGCTCCAAAGCCCAATACATATTTGCCATTTGGAAGTGGGACCCACTCATGTCCTGGGAATGAATTAGCCAAGCTGGAGATTTTGGTCCTTTTACACCATCTAACAACAAAGTACAGGTATGTGGTGCTTACATTATTCACTTCACTCTACACTCTTCACTCTTCACTCTCGAGTTCCTCACTCTTCACTCTCGAGTTCTTTGAGTTTTTTCACTCTTTTAGTCTTGACTCGGTAATGATTGGGTGGGTACTCTTATCTGATGGAGTTATCATTCGACGGTGCAGAAATTTATTTTTATAATTAGTATACAAATCTACACTATCAAATGATGATTCTATCTGTCGGATCACTCACTGAACCATAACTTCGGTTTCCTTCTGCTTGGGTTTTGAGTTTTGGAGTGTCTGAGGGGGTGGGCACTGAGCTCTGTGGCTGACAAGTATTATTTGTTGCATTATGCAGGTGGTCTTTGGTTAGTGCACAAAATGGCATCCAGTATGGCCCTTTTGCTCTTCCCCAAAATGGTCTGCCCATCAAATTATCTCCCAAGGCTAAACCTAAACTGCCTAACTAGCTCCCTCACCCCATGCTGCCTACTTCCTGCCATCACATATAATATATACTCCAAAAACCAATATTTTTTTTTTTAATGATGGCACTAAATACGTTACATTTTCATCTTTTAACCGACTTAAACGGTTAAAAGAGATGTCAAAATTTAAATATTGAATTATCGGCGGATGAAAAAGAAAACGGAGAGCCAGACAGACACAGACCTTCACCATGAACAAAGCTTAAGCTATACCCAAACGATCATCAAGAAAAGTTTCAGAAAATTCATCAAGATACAAGGAAATGAAGCATGCATGATTGTTGCTGCAACACAAGGAAGGAAGCATAAGTGTACAGAGAATGAATGAAGAGTCTTTTTGCTTGAAAACATGACATGCAACGCCATATCATGTTTTATTTTTTCTTATATTTTTTTTTTTGGCAAGAGATGAAGAGGAAAATTCCTCGAGGAATGCAATAATGGTTTTTAATTATTTAAATAGCTCGGTAGGATTATACTAAATAATTTCACCATATGCTAAATTTAAAATCTCAATATAGAAAACCCGAGAGGATACTGATGGAGCTTGATATGTCTCTTGAGGATCTTATGATCAACAATGAATGCCTTGTTGTAGTGCGAGCCAACCTCACTTTTTACAGTAACTTGGTAATGTGAGCTGAAAAAATTATAGATAAACTCAGTGAATAGACAAAAATAAAAATTTCTAAAATCAATTATAAAACATATTTATTCCCCATCGATAATATTCTTACATAGTAGCTTGAAATCTTCTCAAAGATCATAATAGTAATATGGATATGGTCTGGAAGTGGATAATCGTAAGTATAATCACTAAATAACATGCAGATAATTGCAAATTTTTTGAAGTGATTGAGTTTTATAAATTTATTAATTTTCATAAACTTTTACAGAGTTAATAACGGAATTATAAAGAATTTCGTGGTAGAATTTTGCAGAAAATGATGTTGAGTTATAATTTGATATATATATATATATATATATGAAGAATTTTATAATCAAATCATAATTATTCTTTTATTATAAATTCTCTAACAAAATTAAATAAAATAATATTTTTAATACTACAAAAATATAAATTAATGCAATATTTTAGCTAGTGCGGCATCATGCATGCTTTTGAATTATTATTTTAATTTTATTTTTTTTTGTTAATTTTATTTTTCAAACAGTAAATAAATTCATGTAAAGTTTGTATTATTTAATTACTTATAAGTCTATAGAAAATAATATATGATAATAGATATCGTTATAAGACTTTAATTTTATTGAGTTTATTGAAATAAATAAAACTTATATTTTAAGCCTTGTAAAAATATGTAGAAACCCGGAGGAGAGAGACTAGATAAATCATAAACTCCTGTTAAAGCATAATTTACACTAAAATATTTGGCAAACTCCATAAAATTCTTCCATTTAATAAAGTCTACAATATTCATTGATATTTTGAATCCCCTTAAACTTTTATGGAGCTATGAAATGTCTGCTTGAATTGAATTTTTTATATTTTTCTTTTATAATAAGAAACAAATAATTCTATGTAAAAAAAAATTGTGAACTTGCACTATGCACAATATTATATGTTCAACTAGTATTCGATCAATATAATATAATCGACATTTTAATCTGGTAAATCACTAAACGCCTAACAACATGATCAGTCTATCAAATGGACATAGTAGTATATCCGACTGAAATAGTCAGTACAATAGTCATACCAAACAAAGCTTAGAAGTCTTAATTGAATACATCAAAATGATAAAGATGATATTGTAGAAATTTTATGTCATATACCATTTTATCTTTTTGACTTATTTTTTCAATCTACAACAATTTACACTAAATTTTTAAAATTTTAAATTTTCAAATATGACGACTGCCCAAGATTTACCCAACTTTTCAACAAGTGACCATTTTTAGTTCGGCGCTATATTGAGAACACCAAGTTTGAACAAAAGAGAAAGATCTTGGAAAAAAAAAAACAAAAGAGAAAGAAAAAAAATACCCAAAAATTATATTGGTTTGAATTGAAGAGAAAAAGAAGTTGTGAGATATAATGGTTGAAGAGTGGGAATTTATAGAGTAATTACAATAAAAAGTCTTCGAAAAATGCAGAAAAAAAAGAGCCTAACAACTAATTTGCAACGTCAATGCCACATGGCAAATTTTCATTGGCTACATTCATAGTCATTGGACCTCTTTTGAAAGACTTAAGCCCCATTTGATTTTTTTTTCCCCTTAAACAATTGCTTTATTTTAAAATGAAGCAATACACAAATGTTTGGTCAAAATCAAAAGTCTTGATTTTTTTAAAAAAATGAATTTTTTTCAATAATTTTTAAAAGCAGCATGTAGACTGCCATGCAGATTACTTTTCAAAGCTATTTTTTTACAAAAATTAGTTTAATACATAATTACTTATTATAGAAATAAAACAAAAATAACTTTTCAAAAAAATACAACGAAGTAATATTTCAAAAAAGCAATCTCACACTAGCTCTTATTTGATCATTAATTTAAAATTAAACTCATTGCCATTGAGCGCCACCATAGCATAGGCAATATTTACCTCTGGGCTTCTTATGGAATGGCCCTTGACTAAGCAAATTGGGTGAGTGAGTTGATATTTGAATTGCTTGGGCTAGTTGCTGACTTGCAAAGAAAGGCAAAAGACTGTTACTGACAGCAACAAAAGATCATGAAATTTTAGCACTAGCAGAGTCCATTTTCATCATCAGATATTTTAAGGCATGATGTACGTCCACTGTACCAGAGGCATACATTACTCAAGTGCTAATGAATTCATTCAAGAGTTCCTCCATCATAAGGGATGGACAATATTTTGAGTCCAAAATCCCATCTTTCTAATACCACAAATGCCTTTTGCCTACCAGTATTTGTCACAGTAGAGTAGACTTCTATTTCCAGCTCTCTGGGTCTCACACTCTCAGTCTCAGTCTCAGACTTGCTCCATAAGCAAGCATCCTTCTACTCAGGCAAATTTATATCATAATTCCTCCCACTTTCTTGGTGTCAAAATCTTTCCCCTTTCTACTGGGTTCAACAAATGGAATACTTCGAATACTAAACAGGCCATCAAAGCTGCAAGAGTAAATATCGGTCCACAATCAGTAAACACATAACTGAATAAACTTCATATGAGCAGTGGACACACATGAAAGGAAATGAGGACATTCTGAGAACCTTAATTTCGTAACAGTTGCAGTAAGCATCACTATCATGGTTTAATATAAAATGTCTATTCAACTTATACAGAATCACCTGGTAGATTGTTTAGAGATATAATTTGGCAGTTAGAATTCACTACTTCTAGAAGGTATGTTCAATTAACTGTTAGAACAAATAATTACCATGTCTCTCTATACTGAACAAGGTAAACCACTATATGTCCAAATCATCATCGGGATCCTCATCAGAATCTGGCATCTCATCTTCTGAATCGCGAAAATAAATTATTTCACCCTTGCTAGTCTCATTATTAGTTTTTGAATTCCCAACTGCAGGCTCATGTTCGCCATCCATTAGAGATTTCCGACCATCATAAATTTGTACAGGTTTACCATTTCCTGCAAGAATAAGTCACAAAGTTGGTTTTTGGAGCTTCACAATCATGCAGATAACACAAAAGAGATCAACAAATATAATCTTTCTGATCTTTAGTATTAACGTACAAGTCCAACAATTTCTTTGCATCCATGGTTTCATACCTTGGTGCTCAAATGGAAGCACAACATTGGCCCTATCATTTCTCTCTTTCTCCGAGAGCTGTAGATTGAATTGCACCTGTAGAGAATGACGGAGAACAGTCAAGGGTGTTTTAGTCTTCAGGTGTCTTGGATATTAGTCTTTTAATTCTTAGAGTTTCTCAAAAGCTGCTGTTTGTCAGCAAGTTTACTTCCTGTTTTAAATGCTTAAATCTTTTAGTTTTCTTTTAGCACAAAAATAAGGCTTAGTTTCCTATTTTGTTTCCAGCAGGATTCTTTCGTGTTTTATTAGGTGCATGTCTCTATATAAACTATCGTCGTAAACCCTAGATAAGCATATTGATATTGAATACAAATTGTGGAGGCTTTGCTTCTCTTCAGGTTTGCATGATGCAACCTATCCCTAGGTGCAATGCTTAGGGATCTCTAGGTGTGATTCCTAGAAAACTGCTGGTGTGATAACGTAGAATCTACCATGTACTTCCTATTGTTTTTTGTTACTTTTCCCTAAAAATTTCCTATTATTCTCACAGCCTACAATCCTAAATCCTTCAAGCATCATTTTAGCCCTCTAGTTCTACATCAGAAATGAATTTGATGAGATACCAATTCCACCCAAAGTAGAGATAAAATACACGGAGTTACGACAGTAACACTTGCTATCCACTCCACTAGTGTGCATTTGTTTATGTCCATGTGTCAAGTGTAATGCCTATTTCTATTGTGTGTGGATGTCATTGATTCAGTAATAATCCAATTGTATCGGGATGGACTCATGAGCCAAAAATTTAGAGGATCACTATGTAATAAAACTGAAAAGAAACCAATTCAAAGAAGGGCTTAATGCCAAACAAGAAATTTTCTTTTCATTGAGATACTGGGGTTAAGATAAGGTAAAGAGTGACCTTCGGCAAAAGGCTTTGATTGACTTGGTTGATTACTCCATCTTCAGATGACGGGGAGGTGAAGTTGATGCCTGACTGACCAACGTGAATTTCTTCAGACTGAATACAAGTTTCAGGACTAATATTAGCTTACCAACTTTCTAAATCAATTAAAAACTGTCAGAGACATAAAAAACTCTCACCATCACTCGGACACGTCCATTTCTACGTTTGCATCGGACATGAAGCTTTCCTTTTGTAAAATTCCGTTCAGCTAAAGAGTGATTCTCTGAATTAACTCTCTGTCCTTTTGCAAATGGGATTAATGGTTCCGTGCTGGCCACCATAGAGGACACATATTCAATAACCGCAGTGACCCTTTCTTCAGAAAGATCAGCATGAAAAGCCCAAAAAGTACTTGAAACTTGATCTGCAACCATAAGTTTAAAGTGAATTGGCAGACTTAAACAATTGAATATGTGCAATGAGTAAACCAACGACTTCATTAACTTCAAAAGAGGCATGGGCTATTTTGTATTGAAACACAAAAGTATTTATCACAAATCCAAAAGGTTGTATTAAGCAGTTTCTACGGTAGAAGCTAAAAGCTTGAGGCAAAAGAGACTAAGCACAAAACGCAAATAGTTTATAGAAACAGTAAATGACCAGGGAAAAAAAAGACATTGTAAGCCAGGATATGATTATCACTATTTATTGAAAAAGGATAAAGAGCTGGTCTGATAAAGATACCACAGGAACGAAGCTTGCTTAAAAGGCCAGCAACTGATGAAACAGGTGCCTGTCTCAAACTTTCATTTACCTGGAAAGTATTGAAAACCAGCAAGAAAAAAAGGGTTACGAGAGAAAGAGACCAGTGGTACTTTCCACATCAGAAATAGTTAGGATCCATGTAATTTAGATATTAGAGGACTTGTGAACAAATATTATATTTGAAGGAAACTCAGGCTTAGAACTATAAGCTAGCGCACATCAAAATATAAGGGCTTGATAAAGCTAAACTGAAAGTGGTATTCATATAAATACAATATAGAAATCAAAACAATTTTTTTTTTATCTTTCTTTCCTTTTTGTTTTATTTTTTTGATGAATATTTGAACCTGAAACAACTTCAACCAATTTGAGATGATTGCAGCTTTTAATTAAACAACTTCAAATATTTTCCGGACTAAGTGCTTCAAATACAATGAAGTACAAGTGTGCAACCTCGATACCATCCTACAATCAACCAGTGTCATAGTGCATTGCGATTGAGATTTTAAATTTTCATACATCATATAGTCCCAATTACAGGATGCATAATTACCGAGTCAATTGCAACACTGAAACGAAGTTTCCCTGTTCCGACTATTCCTGCGATTATGAGGCCAAAAAGAAATTAATTTTATAGTCATAATAAAATTATGTGAATGCTTACAGACATCTTACTACGAAACCAACAGACCTAATAATACCTTGTCCGAGTGAAATAATGGAAGAGAACACTTTATCCAAATCCTTCGCATTCCTGCAAATACTAACTATGTTGGCAGCTTCATTGGAGAGATTGTTAGCTCTTCCACACTCCATGAACTCATCCCTCCAACCAAAAGGATCCGTGTAACAATCCAAAATCCGAATCCTGTAAATTCCAATTTAGTGCCTATATACATATATGATATCTACATGTGTGTGTATTTATGTGTTTTGTGTATTAATTTCAGCCACTTGAAAATTATGAAATTCATGTTTCATATGAAAGCAACAAGTTGATGCTTAGTTCATTCACTTTCTTTCTTTTTTGTTCTTTTGCAATGATATACTAATATAAACTAAATTCATGTTCACAAACTTTCCCGTTTTCAGAACTACTAAACAGAGTGGAAATTACAGAAATTTGAAAATGGCCATTACCACTGCTGCGACGATGAAAAAGCGAGTCCTCTCCTCTTCAACATGTCAACATAATAGGATGGACTCTGCGAAAACGCCACGAGCACGAGCCCTCTACAATTAAATTGATAGAATGAGCGATTTTATTTTGATGAAGGGATAAAAAGAAAATTAGAAAACGGAAGTAGACGGCATCGATTATACAGAGGTAAACCAACCGTGACTGAGATTTTCCCGCTGAAAGGTTGGTGGAGAGCTGGGAGAGAACATGAGCGAATACGTGGGAGGCAAGAGGTGAGGCTATGGAGTCCTTGATTGTCAGAGCGGGTGCATGCTCTCCCTCCAACGCACCGTCTCGAAGTGCTCTGCAAACCCATTCGGACATTATTGTCTACTTTTTGGGTAGGGGTTGACTGAAACCCTAATTTAATGTTAGCTCTACTGCTTAACTTCACCCAGAAAATGGTAGTCAGATTGTGAAATCCAGGGAGGGAGGGAGGAAGAGAGCCCACTTAGCCCAGGAGGGGAAAGCGAGAGCCTACTCAAAATTATTATTATTATTTTGTTTTTGGCAATACTCAAAATTCTTTTGAATAACGAAAAAAATAAGAAACAAAATTTGGGCTAAATTTATTTATTTATTATTTTTGGATAATTAAGAATATTCCCAAAAAAAAAATCTGAGGATTATAAAATATTACTATTATTTATAATATTTTGTTTTCACTTGTTTATTTTAAGAGTAATATGAGTATCTAATTCAATTTAAAATAATATAATTAAAAACAACAATTCTTCAAAAATACTTTTAAATTTAAAAATTATTTATCATCTGATATTAAATAATTGAGTTAATTTTTTATGGTTTAGGGTGCCCCACGTCGTACGGTTTTCTACCACCGTCTCAGCCCCTCTCATAAACTTTTTATATCCTACTGCTTAATTTCAGCTAAAAGGCCAAAGAGACCAAACACTAAAAGGTACATGGAACGAAGAGAGCCAAATTAAAAAATACAATATTATTTTTAATTGTTTGAAATAATTTTTCAGTAAAAATAAATTAATAAGAATATTTAAAATAAATAAAAATTATTAAAGATGTACCAATAATTTACTTAATTTAATTTATAATATAATTAAATATATCCTCACGGCTTCCTAGAAAACTCAAAAATACAAATATTCCCCTCCCCTATATTCAAATAGTGCGGACCAAGGACGCTAAAGCAAGCTTAAGCGAAGCTGACGTTTCCTAGAGGCCTTTCCACGGCACCGCCTAATAATGACATAAGGTCCGGCCACGGCTAAAAGAACCTAGAGAGCCCATATCGCTGAATAACAAGAGCCCAATCAGAAGGAGAAGACTCATACATGAAAATGAGGAAGGAAGGAATGAGAATATGAGGCCTCATGCACTGGATTTTGAAGCTCTCATGTGTTTGGATTTTGAGGCCTCATGTGTTTGGATTTAAAAATAAGGCCTAGTTCGTTACGAGGAATATAAGGTAGGAATATGAATTTTTTGTTTCTATATTTCGTCTTTCCTTGATATTTACCACTCTATGTGACCCTATAGTTCGTTACTCAAATGTTCGTATCAATTTATAAGATTTTTTAAAATGTCTTTAAAATTTGCCATTTAAAAAATGTCTTTAAAAATATTTAAATGCTCTAATTGAATACACCCCCTAAATTACCTACAATAGAGGCGAACCTGCAGTGAGGGCAGCCTAGGCTATAGCCCATGTCAATATCCTTCAAAATTTCTATTATATATATGTTCGAAACTTCTCTTCAATTTTTGAATAAAATTTGAAATTTAACCAACCCTTCAAATTTTTTTTAAAAAAGAGTAAATATCCTCAATTCACATTTAACAATTTGTACTTTTATTTAAAAAATTTCTATAAATTTATTTTTATTAAGAGGTCATCCAAACAATTAAAAATAATATTATTTTCTTTGGCCCTCTTTACCCCATGTGTCATTTATTGTTTGGCCTCTTAAGCCTTTTATTATATTATACATATAATAAATATTCTATATGTATATATATTATGTATAGTCACAATTTTTTTTATTAAATAAAAAATGAAGTCTATATTGTTTGGGGTTCAACATTAGGGTATAGAAATTTTTTGTGAGAGGGTGAGATGGTGGTGGAAAATTGTTTGACGTCGGGTTTAATTCTTAAATTTTGAGCACAAAATTTAAAAATTAAATCCTAAACCATACACAATTAACCAAATTATTAATATTTGATGATAATTTTTTTTCAAAATTTAAAAGTATTTTTGAATAATTCTTGCTTTGAATTATCCAAGTTGAATTAGATACTCATATTACTCTTAAAATGAACAAGTAAAAAATATTATAAATATGAGTAATGTTTTCATAATCCTTGATATAATCTTATTATTAAAAAAATCAAATTTGAAGTTTAAAAATATTTTTGAAGAAAATGGTCAATTTTATTGTTTGACTAATTATTATGATGGTTAGGGACTATAAAATTTAAAAAATATGATTAATGAGTTTTGAATAAATATTGATGTTGTTAAAAACTAATAAATGGATTACTCATTTTAGAATTTAAAAAGTTAGAAAATATTAAACTCACAAAAAATTACTAACAAGGCCTAAAAGTGAAACTAAAGATGGAAAAAAAATAATCTTATATGAACTCAAAGAATTCTATAAATACGACGAGAATGAAATTACGATTTTTAATTTTTGGTAAAATTTCAAAAATTAATTTTTTTTTATAGCAGGATAGGGGGAATTTTGAATTTTTTTTATACAATATGTCATAAAGGTTCGAATTTGATATTAATTATTTACAAGTTAATAAATTTAATTGAACTCATTTGATATTTCAAAAATTAATTAAAAATTGTAAATATATAACTTATGATTGTTATTAAAAAAAAAATGTGACTGCCGGTGATTTAAAATATAACTAGAGTTAACCACGTCCTTCTCACGTTTCACCCACAATTTGAATATATTTCCATTGAATCCTCAAATCAGACTACTATTACGCCGTTAAGCGTGGTGCACTTTTGTCGTCACGTTTTTCAAAATTGCTAGTGGATGCCCGACGTGTCAGTGGATGCCGCTTTCCTTCTGTAACGGAACCCGCGGGGAAAGCCTACTGAAAGAATGAAAAGCAATCACTAGGTGGCAGCAAGGAGGCCTGAGAGTGGGACCACGCTGTCTAGCAAGCGATTTGACGTGTAACGGTTGGTGTGGGAAAAAATTGGGGAACTAGTCGACTAGGCCTCTGATTAAAAAAAAATAAAAAAATAAGTCGACTAGGCCGTTTGAATTTGGGGAAACGTGTCGAATTATTATAACCGTTGCAGTTGATGATGTCACCAATCTCTTCTTTTATTTTATTTTTTATCATGTCACCAATTTTCTTTCATTGCAAATTATATCTTTGTAGAGTAAGGACTAAGGAGGGTTTATTCAATTAAAAATGTGTAGGGTTTAAAATAATTTCGATAAACATATTAATAGTTCACACTTTATTTCTAATTTTTTCTTTGTAAATTCTCCATATCCACTACACACTTCATCGATAGATTTATTGATTATGCATCATCCTTTTTCTCGGTCTTTCCACTTTCCATGTTGAATTTTCAATTTCAAACTCATATAAAAACTTTCCATAAATCGTCTCTCTTGCCTCCTGTGCTGAGATTTTGGTGGCGGAGAAAGTTGTAGGTTTTGTACCTATGGCGGCGTCTTTTTTGGCTCTTTCCTTCTGCGGGTTGTTTTATGTTGTTTACTTGCATGCCTTTAAATTGGACTGAAAAAAATATCTACCTTTGAGTTGCAAAGGAATATAGCTTATTATATATATTATATTATATATTTTTTGCATTAATGTGTTGATGATGATGAGGAATGAAAAATGGGGTTTTCTTGGGTTTAGAGGGAGAGACAACAATAAGAGGGAGGAAACAAAAGAGATCAAAGGGGGAATCAGATCGAGATTGTATGATGTAATTGAAAGAAGTGAGAAAAAATAATGATGTTATGGCTTTAAGCTTGAAGTTGTTGGGACTTGGGAGTTAGCGAAATGAAGTAGTTAATGTTCCTTCATTTTTTTATTTTGAGCAAGCAAATCGATATCCTAAAAGTTGGCAGGTGGGTTCTTCGCTGGGAGTTGCGACTATAGCTGACTGGGTATAATGTTATTGGAAAATTCAAATTAATAATTCATGACTTAAATTCATACAAATTCACACGAAAAATGAACAACAATTCTATGATTTTTTTTTGGAGAACAATATAGAAATTATTCAAAATCTTCTATAATGTCATTTTAAAATAAATTCTCTGCATTCTTTTAGAATTATAATTGAATACACCCTCTAAATTGTTTTTTTATTCATACAAATTGAATTAATTCTCATCCATGGGCCCACATATGTGGGCCCATGGGGCCCATTTGGCCCATTGGAAAAAGTTCAATCCAGCTTGCTATAGGTCGTGGGTGAGTCCAACTTGACATTGTGTGGGTCGGGCTTGAGTTAGGGTGTCTAAATTCGAAATATTTGATAGGCTCAATTCACCAACAAGTTTTGACAAGACCCGCCCCGATCCCACGGGAACCACAAGGGGACGTGCCCTGCTCCCGTCTGACACCCAATAATTCATACCAATTTTAACCTCAAAACATTTAAATGCATAAATAACCAAATTAAAGTCATACATCAAATCCGAATTAAACGAATGTCAGACAAGGGATGAAATCCAAATTTTACAAATTTGCGAGCACGACTCTAGAGTAAACCTGCGGGTACACCGCCCAATAGGGGATCAGGTACGCAGAAGTAGATCTATGCCTCAGCCTCTGGTTCCTCCTCTACCTCAGTTTCCCGACCTGGAGGGGTTATCAAAACATTAAGGGTGAGTGGACCGAAACTCAAGTTTATAAAATCGTTTGATAAGTAAAACATATAATTTACCCCTCCGTTTTCCAAACATGCGTGCATCATAATTCAAAATCATAAACCATATAATATGAACCATAAGGCATATAATAAAACCATAAGTATAATTTTAGTTGCTGCACTATACACTCCAATCCCGACATCCCTGATGTCTGACGTCCCTGACGTCAAATAAGGTCACAATCACAAGGCTACGCGTGCCACTCGGGTCTCAATTTTCCGAGTTAAATCCCCGAACCCCGTTCGGGTACAGCATCACCTGATGCAGCATCACCTGATGCTTAGCGTCATAGACGCTGGACGTACTAGACGCCCGTGACCTCTCCGGGGTACCTCGCCGGAAGAGACAATATAATATGGAAGGATCTATACAGTGCAGTAACAAATGCATTTTGTTGATATCCACATGCAAGGCATATATATACATAGATAAAATCCGAACCAATCATTAAGTTTCATCAGACGGGTCTCAAGCCCAAATACCGTGAAACATGCCATAACCATATTTTCCATATCCTCAAAACCATTATTGTTTTAGCATGTGAATAAGTATAAATAACCAGAAAACATTTATGCACGCAAGGGTTTAAGAAAATGGTCCACTCACAGTACAATCCTGCTAGAAACCGAACGTATACCCTCGTCCTGGTACAAATGTACAATCCCTGTCAAGTCCAAAGTATTCGTAAAGGTCAATACAAACCCCTAACATTCAACCATGAAAGCCTAGGTCGAAACCGGCCCGGGAAAGCCGCCCGAACGCGCTTTCCAAGGCAATAAACCTTAATTTGACCAACTTAATGATCTCCGATCGACCCGAAACCACCGCCATTGGATCCGGATCGTCGAAACCTAAAGAATGGTGGTGGTCCCACCAAAAATACTGTTCACACGCGCCTCCACGCGCCGGTCAACGCGTCGGTCAACGCAGGAACAGTTCCTACTGACGTCATCGCTGACGTCACTGCTGACGTCAGCATGACGTCATGCTGACAGCTGTCAAGTCTGACGTGTCAGACTCTGACAGGTGCCACGTGTCAACATCCGATTGGTCCACCTCACTGATCTGTCAGACCACGTGTCAGATCTGTTGTAACGACCCGTCCCGAATATCGGGATTTAATAATATTTAATTGTGATTTACTAATCTGGGATTAGTTGGGCGATTTCGGACGAATTGTGCAAAATGACCGTTTTGCCCCTGGGTGTGGGCAAAACGTTGACTTTTATTTCGGATGGTCAAATGGACTTTGACCGATGACCGTGACGTAGTTCGGGACGTCACGAGTTCATAGACAGGTGGCACGTTCGATTCCGACGTTCGTGGTGAAAGTTATGATGTACGGAAGTCCAGGGGCATTTTCGTAATTTGGACGATAGAAGGGGAAATGTTGACTTTTTGACCGGGATGTCCGATGGCCGAGGGCCAAGGACCGTTACGTAGGTTTCGTCGATGCGAATCTAACGACAGGCGGCACGCCAAAATCGGAGATTCGACGACGAAGTTATGGGTCACGGAAGTTTGGTTTCGTTATGCACGCATTACGAGGCGTGGACACGTGGCGTTTTCTGATTGGTCTGAATTTCTGAGTGGGACACGTGGACCACTAATCTTTAATTATTGGGATCAGATCTGGATTGGTCAGATTGATTAAATTATTGGATTTTAATAATATAAAGTATTTCCCACTTATTTTTCATCTTTTGATCTGGACCCTTAATCTCAATGGTGAGATTGAATCTGGACCATTCATTTTTCCTTATCATCTCCCTTCCCATTTTATTTTTGTTTACCTGCACAACCATTCGAACCGTGCACCCAAAACCTTCACACATCTCCTCTGTGCACATGTGTGGGTCACTGAAATTGTGAGAACCAGCGGGAGGCGGCAGGACGTCGGCGGCGGCAGCGGTGGTCCACGGCGGCCGTGTAAACCCGGGAGGAAGTTTTGCCCAGGTTTTTGGAAATCGACGATCCGTCGTGTTTCCGAGCTCCTTCTCGACTCCTTTGGGACTTGGGGTCAGAAACAGACACGGGAGACTGGGTTTCGAAGCTCGAAGTGAGCTGGGCACGGCGGGGACGGCGGTGCCGTAACCCGGTTCGAAACCAAAAATGGTGAACGGGTTTTGGATGGGTTTTGGACGTTGGATTTGATCCTACGGTGTTCTCTGAGCTTAAACAAACCTTGTGGACGTGATTTTGGGACTCGAGGCGGCCGGAATTGGGAGGAAGGACGATCGGAATTCTGTGTTTCGGGTTCGAGTCAGAGGTAATAATCTGGACGTTACTTCTAGTTTTTGATTCCACAGAACTGTTGTTTGAGCTCAGACGATCTTGCAGGTGAAAACCCCGTCCAAATTGATGGAGAAATGACCGAGAACCGGTCGGGTTGGCCCGCGGGTCACGGCGACCCGTTTACCAGTCGTTCGGGTTGAACGACGGTGAACAGTACCCGGCGCGTGGGTTTCACGCGCAGGGAGTTCAACCGGCGCGTGGGGGCGCGTGTGAGGTAATTTTGGGAAACTTCCAACATGACTTTTATCCTATACATTGTAACGAACATTTTGGGATTGGTTTCGTGTCGATCGGACACCGTCTCGATATTGTTCGGGATGTCCGAAGGTTTTAAATCCAGTTTAAAAATACTTAAAAATTCGGGAAAATTACGGGACTTGAATAGGATGTTAATGATGAGGTTAGTGATCCTCTAAATTGATTTGAACAGGATTGGGAGTTCCGGTGATAGTGAGGTGGCCCGGGAAGGCCTACGGCACGCGTATCGAGGCGCTCGGTTAAACGGTCTGTGAGTGGACATTGGTTTCATAAATTCGATGCATGCATAACTGTTTTATGATTGTTATAATTATGATTAAATGATTTACTTTGGATATTGGTGAATTTAAAATGATTTCACGCATTTCGAGGTGAATTACGTATTTGCACGTAAACCGAGATTTTCTGGATTTTCACCGATTTCCATAAATGTGGTTGAATATGATTTCATGAAACGGTTACGAACTTGAATAAAGTAAAATCGGGCCAGGGGCCCAGTTGAACTATGAAATCGGGCCAGGGGCCCAGTTAACATGTGGATCGGGCCAGGGGCCCAGTTAACTTGTGAAATCGGGCCAGGGGCCCAGTTGATTTCTACATACGATTGCGGGTCGGGGACCCTAAAATGGAATTGAATAAATGTTTTCTGGTTTACATTTTATATATGTTCACATGCTGGAATCAATAAATGGTTTTGATGATATTTCGGTTATGGCACGTTTCACGGTATTTGGGCATGAGACCCGTTTGATGAAACGTAACGATCGGTTCGGATTTTATCTATGTATACCTATATGTTTTGCATGTGGATATCAATAAAATGTATTTAGTACTGCACTGTATAAATCCTTCCATATTATATTGTCTCCTCCGGATGAGGTACCCCGGAGAGGTCACGGACGTCTAGTACGTCCAGCGTCTATGACGCTAAGCATCGGGGATGCTGTACCCGAACGGGGTTCGGGGATTGAACTCGGAAATTGAGACCCGAGTGGCACGCGTAGCCTTGTGATTGTGACCTTATTGACGTCAGGGACGTCAGACATCAGGGATGTCGGATTGAAGTGTATAGTGCAGCAACTAAAATTATGGTTATGGTTATTATGATATGCCTTATGGTTTATATTACTGGATTTATGAAATAACTCTTGGATTTACTTTTGGAAATTGAAACTATGCTTTGGTTTCCGGGCTAAGGCCCTATTGGTTATTTCTAAATAAATATGGGATTATTGGTTTTGGTGCATGCATATGATTTTACTGAGGGGCATAAATGTCTTATAAATGTTTTAACAGACTTGTTTATTTTCGTCCACTCACAGCTTTTGTTTTTAATGCCCTTCAGGTTGATTCCGGATACGACTGCAGTAGAGACTTGAGCATCGCACACCTCCTCCATCGATCCTTACGCACTCTGGAAGCCCGGTTGGGCAAAGGCAATCGGTTATCCCTTGTCGGACGCCTCTTGTCCGACGGGAGCACGTCACATTCCTTGGTAATCCCGGGGGGATTGGGATGGGTCGTGTCAAGTGGTATCAGAGCAGGTTTTGCTCTTTTGTGCGCGAAGGACGAGGGTGTGATGTCTCTTTGGGCTGCTGTTCCGTTGTCAACCTGATAGATAGTTTTGGGTTTGTATGGTGAATTGGGTGTGTTTGGCCCGATACGCCGTGCATGGTTGCGATTCAACCCAGGTGGGGTTGTATACGATTAACTGGTAATGTGGGACCGTCGGTTCGGTCATGTGATGATGGGTTGTTGTGCCACTGGGCACAACTGGGTTCGGGGAACCCCAATTGAATAATGGTTTGGGAATGCGAAACTCAGTTGAGTATTGGTCTATGTTTGGACCCTGGTAGTGTTGGCTAGTGTACGGGGTGTTGGTGCATCGGAGTTAGCCGATGACCTTCGTGGTGGAACCCACGATGGAACCCACGTTAAGTTGACGATGGGATTGGATTGGACGTCTATATGATGTCAGGACCGCGGGGTCGGTCAGGTTGTGGATTTTACTGCAAAAGGCAGTTGGGTTCGGTGGAACCCTAGGGTGTGACCTTGGAACCCTAATTTATAATTGATGGACCGAAAGGTGAACCTTAAGTGAGAATTTGTGCTGCGACGTGCGGCTGAGGTCATGAATGACCATGTGGATGACTCTAGTGAGTCTAGTCTGGATTATGGGATTCGATCCACGGATGCGGTTATGAGATAAAATATGGAATCCCGTGTTGGATCGAATAGTAGTGTGATGTGTGGTTACGGATCTTGACAACGATGACTGTTGGTCGACAGTTGTGTCGAGATATTTGGTTATCGAGGGTATTTGGTGTGGCTTTCATACTTGGGGATGTTCAGGGAACGTCCATTATCCTGATGTGCCAGTGGTCAAATTGGGGGTACCCATAGTCGTGGGGTACGAGTGGTGTTACGGGATCGTCGTTCGGAATGAACGGAGATCCGGGGTAACAACCTTGCACACAAGTGTGCTATGTATGGATGTTGGTATGTTGGTGCTTTTATGCCAATACTAGTATGGATGCCAGTGTGCTGATACTAGTGTTGATGATGGTGCGTTGGTGCTGGTGACAGTAATTGTGATGACGATGAGCCACCAGTTGGGGTGTGACTCTGTCATGATGAACAGATGATTGGTATCTGCGACTCAGTGGTGGTTAAGTCTTGGACTGGATGGGATCCAGTGGAGGTTGTGTCGTGTTGGGATAAGTCCTAACAGATATATGATGACAAGTGATGAACGGATAAAATGGTATGATTGAAAATTTGGGGAATCTTGGGATGCTGTTCCCTATGTCATGCGAGTTGGTGGATTTGGGGAGTTGTGATCAACTCCGAGATTGGTAAGTTGTTGGTGGATTTGGGGAGTTGTGATCAACTCCGAGATTGGTAAGTTTGTGTACTGCTTATATCCCCTGAGAGTACAAGGAAATTATTGGAATTGGAAAAGTCGGGGAAACCATTCGTGGTATTGATGTGGGATTTTGTGATTGTGAATCACTTGGAACCTGAGGATTGAACCTGTTAAGGTTGAGATGTGAGACGGAAGCAGTATGGTATGCACATTCAGGCAAAATTGTGGATATTCCGTTCGGAATCGGGGTGTGTGCATACATGATTATTGGCGGACGTGAGGTCCGAGTAATGAATCAATTTTGGACACGTGGTGGTCCAAGTGAGTATGGACATGGGCAGTCCAGTGGTTGGACTTGACATCTCATTGGGAGCATGTCTGTTTCCAACATGGTTGGAACTCCCGTTTCGGGGAGAGTTGTGATTGGGGGAACGAGAGGAGTGCTCGTTTCCGCATCAGTGATTGGTATTCCGAAGTCATTAGGGTTGACTTCATATTTTCTGCCGTGGCAGATGATGATTGTTGCTACCAGTACGTTGAGCGTGTATTGGTTGGTGGACCCATGTTCGGCTTGGGGTCATTGGACACAAGCAGATGGATATGGTTTTGGATTTGGTGGTGAAATGCGAGGTCATCTTTCCACCAAGGGAAATTTGGCGAAGGATTCAATTGAGGGTGTAAGACCCTACGACCAGCTTTCGGATGGATTGTTAGCTATGTGAGCATGTGTGGATCCTAGGTGGATCTGTTTTGCGATGTTGTCGACTTTGGTCGATGTGACGATCTAGGATCGTGATATTACTTGTCGGGTGACGTAGCGATGGATATGGATTGTGATCTTGATGATCCAGATGGGTGGAGAGTTTATCACTCCTACCTTGGTATGTGAGTCGTAAATGACGGGACTGAACTTCTTTTCGGAGTGAAGTCCATACGGTTGTTACTCGGTTGAGTAGGTTTCCGAAGTGGTCGGATTTTGTCAAACTTTGACGTGTGAATATTGGGATTGGCTTCCCTATGAAGTCAATCGAGTGTTTTGAGCAGGTAACCGATAGGATCGGTTATGTTACGTCTTGATGGACGTAAACGAGATTTTGGGTTTTGGAATCGAATTTCTGGGTGACGATTCAGGATTCGATTGCGAAGCTCGAAAATGGATTACCGGATTTGGGTGCGGAATGATTATTCCAATGCTAGCTTACGGAATAATGATTTCGGATTCGGATCTGGAACTGGAATAAAAATATGATGTTGAGTTCGGGTTCGGGATTTCTTACGAAATTGCGGATTCGGATTCGGAATTGGAACTAGATGACGGGTGGAGTTCGTTTTGTCTCATGTTGGTTTGGGCAAATGTACTCCATTACTAGAACGTGTTTGGCTATGACCTGGGTGGCTATAGTCCGATTGATGGATTGAGGTACGTACAGGGTACGTGGTACGAGGTTTGATAGGCTGAGTGGTGCCTAATGGCGGTACGTGGGATGTACCAGTGGTGTGTGACTAATGTGTTGGTAATCGGCTTGGTTCTGATATCATTTGTTTGGCTGTATTGTGGACTGGACATTGGATACTGTGCGCTGGGCAGATTGATCTTGTCGGGTTCAGTGATTTTATGAGCAGGTGCTCTTAGCCATGGTTGGCTTGTGGAACCCTAGTATTGAGATGTGTGTTCACTGCTGGGCTGGTATTCAATGTGTTCCAGTTGCACCACTTGATTGGATTAATTGACGGTATACGTACACTCAGGATGAGTGAATTGGTGGTTTGAGTAACCACGAGTAGCCTTGTGTGATTTTATCACACCGTGATTTCCCAGCGTTTTGGCTCGCTGAGGGAGTCGGCGATTATGGACATTGAGATTATTTTGTGTCGCAGGATTGGGCTTGCCCTGCGAATTGAGATCATGTGGTTGATCTTGCGCTACATCGAGAGTGATGTAGTACGTGGTGTTGTCACGGATAGACAGATGGTTGGGGCTTTACTAGGGTGGTAAAGCTTAGTGGTGACAGTTTGACTGGTGGTGTCAGCGTGGACTGACAAATGAGATTTGGTGACTCCCAACGGGAGCAATGTAAGGATTTATTGATAATGGAAAGGGAACCGTCTAGCTGAAGGAGTCAGCTAAATGGTAAAGCGATTTTATCGCGGATCAGGTGATCATTTCCACTCGCGGTGGTCGAGTGTTGTTGTTGTGACGTATGACTGTGATGGGATGTCTGGGTACAAACGTGACTGGTGTTGTCCCAGTATGTGGGTGTACAAGTGTACACAGATGTGTGGTCGAATTGTTTTCCACAAGGTGGTTGTGGAATAAGGAGATTGGTAATTTCGAGGACGAAATTCTTTAAGGAGGGAAGGTTGTAACGACCCGTCCCGAATATCGGGATTTAATAATATTTAATTGTGATTTACTAATCTGGGATTAGTTGGGCGATTTCGGACGAATTGTGCAAAATGACCGTTTTGCCCCTGGGTGTGGGCAAAACGTTGACTTTTATTTCGGATGGTCAAATGGACTTTGACCGATGACCGTGACGTAGTTCGGGACGTCACGAGTTCATAGACAGGTGGCACGTTCGATTCCGACGTTCGTGGTGAAAGTTATGATGTACGGAAGTCCAGGGGCATTTTCGTAATTTGGACGATAGAAGGGGAAATGTTGACTTTTTGACCGGGATGTCCGATGGCCGAGGGCCAAGGACCGTTACGTAGGTTTCGTCGATGCGAATCTAACGACAGGCGGCACGCCAAAATCGGAGATTCGACGACGAAGTTATGGGTCACGGAAGTTTGGTTTCGTTATGCACGCATTACGAGGCGTGGACACGTGGCGTTTTCTGATTGGTCTGAATTTCTGAGTGGGACACGTGGACCACTAATCTTTAATTATTGGGATCAGATCTGGATTGGTCAGATTGATTAAATTATTGGATTTTAATAATATAAAGTATTTCCCACTTATTTTTCATCTTTTGATCTGGACCCTTAATCTCAATGGTGAGATTGAATCTGGACCATTCATTTTTCCTTATCATCTCCCTTCCCATTTTATTTTTGTTTACCTGCACAACCATTCGAACCGTGCACCCAAAACCTTCACACATCTCCTCTGTGCACATGTGTGGGTCACTGAAATTGTGAGAACCAGCGGGAGGCGGCAGGACGTCGGCGGCGGCAGCGGTGGTCCACGGCGGCCGTGTAAACCCGGGAGGAAGTTTTGCCCAGGTTTTTGGAAATCGACGATCCGTCGTGTTTCCGAGCTCCTTCTCGACTCCTTTGGGACTTGGGGTCAGAAACAGACACGGGAGACTGGGTTTCGAAGCTCGAAGTGAGCTGGGCACGGCGGGGACGGCGGTGCCGTAACCCGGTTCGAAACCAAAA
Source organism: Prinsepia uniflora (assembly GCA_032719365.1). Taxonomy (NCBI): domain Eukaryota; kingdom Viridiplantae; phylum Streptophyta; class Magnoliopsida; order Rosales; family Rosaceae; genus Prinsepia; species Prinsepia uniflora. Next base: position 793,112 of record CM064874.1, read on the forward strand.
ATGGTGAACGGGTTTTGGATGGGTTTTGGACGTTGGATTTGATCCTACGGTGTTCTCTGAGCTTAAACAAACCTTGTGGACGTGATTTTGGGACTCGAGGCGGCCGGAATTGGGAGGAAGGACGATCGGAATTCTGTGTTTCGGGTTCGAGTCAGAGGTAATAATCTGGACGTTACTTCTAGTTTTTGATTCCACAGAACTGTTGTTTGAGCTCAGACGATCTTGCAGGTGAAAACCCCGTCCAAATTGATGGAGAAATGACCGAGAACCGGTCGGGTTGGCCCGCGGGTCACGGCGACCCGTTTACCAGTCGTTCGGGTTGAACGACGGTGAACAGTACCCGGCGCGTGGGTTTCACGCGCAGGGAGTTCAACCGGCGCGTGGGGGCGCGTGTGAGGTAATTTTGGGAAACTTCCAACATGACTTTTATCCTATACATTGTAACGAACATTTTGGGATTGGTTTCGTGTCGATCGGACACCGTCTCGATATTGTTCGGGATGTCCGAAGGTTTTAAATCCAGTTTAAAAATACTTAAAAATTCGGGAAAATTACGGGACTTGAATAGGATGTTAATGATGAGGTTAGTGATCCTCTAAATTGATTTGAACAGGATTGGGAGTTCCGGTGATAGTGAGGTGGCCCGGGAAGGCCTACGGCACGCGTATCGAGGCGCTCGGTTAAACGGTCTGTGAGTGGACATTGGTTTCATAAATTCGATGCATGCATAACTGTTTTATGATTGTTATAATTATGATTAAATGATTTACTTTGGATATTGGTGAATTTAAAATGATTTCACGCATTTCGAGGTGAATTACGTATTTGCACGTAAACCGAGATTTTCTGGATTTTCACCGATTTCCATAAATGTGGTTGAATATGATTTCATGAAACGGTTACGAACTTGAATAAAGTAAAATCGGGCCAGGGGCCCAGTTGAACTATGAAATCGGGCCAGGGGCCCAGTTAACATGTGGATCGGGCCAGGGGCCCAGTTAACTTGTGAAATCGGGCCAGGGGCCCAGTTGATTTCTACATACGATTGCGGGTCGGGGACCCTAAAATGGAATTGAATAAATGTTTTCTGGTTTACATTTTATATATGTTCACATGCTGGAATCAATAAATGGTTTTGATGATATTTCGGTTATGGCACGTTTCACGGTATTTGGGCATGAGACCCGTTTGATGAAACGTAACGATCGGTTCGGATTTTATCTATGTATACCTATATGTTTTGCATGTGGATATCAATAAAATGTATTTAGTACTGCACTGTATAAATCCTTCCATATTATATTGTCTCCTCCGGATGAGGTACCCCGGAGAGGTCACGGACGTCTAGTACGTCCAGCGTCTATGACGCTAAGCATCGGGGATGCTGTACCCGAACGGGGTTCGGGGATTGAACTCGGAAATTGAGACCCGAGTGGCACGCGTAGCCTTGTGATTGTGACCTTATTGACGTCAGGGACGTCAGACATCAGGGATGTCGGATTGGAGTGTATAGTGCAGCAACTAAAATTATGGTTATGGTTATTATGATATGCCTTATGGTTTATATTACTGGATTTATGAAATAACTCTTGGATTTACTTTTGGAAATTGAAACTATGCTTTGGTTTCCGGGCTAAGGCCCTATTGGTTATTTCTAAATAAATATGGGATTATTGGTTTTGGTGCATGCATATGATTTTACTGAGGGGCATAAATGTCTTATAAATGTTTTAACAGACTTGTTTATTTTCGTCCACTCACAGCTTTTGTTTTTAATGCCCTTCAGGTTGATTCCGGATACGACTGCAGCAGAGACTTGAGCATCGCACACCTCCTCCATCGATCCTTACGCACTCTGGAAGCCCGGTTGGGCAAAGGCAATCGGTTATCCCTTGTCAGACGCCTCTTGTCCGACGGGAGCACGTCACATTCCTTGGTAATCCCGGGGGGATTGGGATGGGTCGTGTCATCTGACATGTGCCACGTGTCAGCACGGCACTGGTCCACGTCACTGACATGTCAGTGACACGTGGCAGTCCCTGACTGGTCCACGTCACTGACATGTCAGTGCTGACTGTGCACTGACATGTGACACGTGTCGGCTCACGGTTGGTCCACGTCATCTGACAGACTGACAGGGTGCCACGTCATCACCGCTGTCCTCAGACGGGTTGACCCGAATACCTGCAACTCGGGTCGATCAGACCCGCGATCATGACCCGGTTGCCATAACTTCATTTCTGGATCATTTTCGTTCCTTTCAATTCCTAACTACTCGTCTGAGTCCCTAGATTGGTTCAGTGTAAATAGAATGGAGAAAAACCGATAGGATCGAGGGCCTACCTCGAAGAACAGAACCGGTTTCCGTCGCCGTTTAGTCACCGCCCTGAGCTCCTCCAGCCACGAGTTCAATCGCAGAAGGTTCCTGGCAGTCCCTAGAGTCGATTAGGATCCATCAAAAACCAAACTAAACGTGGGAAATGGATTTACCAAAATCTGGGTTTGAAAACCGTCACGGTTCCCCTGCGTCCTTCCTCGCCGCCGTCCTCCGCCGTGATCACTGCCGCCGCTCAGCCTCACCAGGGAGTCCCCCAAAACGCAGACACAGTGAGTGGGTGATTAGCTGGGATGCTTGATCGAAATGGACAGAGTGTGCGATTCGGGTAGGAATTATAAAGAAATGGAGGGAAGGAAACGGACGGCCCAGATTTGATCTCCAAGATTAGATCAAGGGCTCAGATTAGATCAGGGGTTTTCAATCCAAGGGCTGGAATTTAAAGCTGATTTAAATGTTAATTAATCCAATAGTGGATCTGATCCAATCTAGCCAATGGGTGAGTGACACTTGTCACTCACCAGGTGTCCTCCAATCAGATTTCCTGAATATAATATTCGACACGAAAACCGAGACACGAACTTCCCGAATTCACGTTTCTGACCATAACTTCCTCGTACGAAGTCCGATTTCGGCGTGCCGCCTATCTACGGACTCAGGACGTCGAGGCCTACCCAACGGTCCTTGAGTCAACTGAAAATTAGTTGTCAAAAGAAAAGTCAACATTTTTCCCCGAGAGTCCAAATTACGGTAATGCCCCTGAACTTCCGATAGTCATAACTTTTACCCTGATCGTCCGAATTGGACGTGCCACCTGTCTATGAACTCGTGACGTCCCGAACTACGTCACGGTCATAGGTCAAAGTCCATTTAGTTCATCAATCAAAAAGTCAACAATTTGACCATACCAATCACAAGGGTAAAAGCGTCAAATCACACATTAAATTACAAAATTGGGATCCTCGAATTTCCGGGATGTTACAAGTTTGGCCCGCAATGTTTACTAATTTTATTATTGTTCTAAATTGTAAGGAATTTAGGATTTAGGATAACTTATACATCAACACAAATAATTTCATATTAAGTCTGGATTTTATAACTATATACATCAATAAAGATATATCCACTACGTGACTATATATTTATTGTGACTATATATTTATTGTAACTATATATAAAAAATATATATAATTCCAAATTAAATTTGGACCATGTCGCTTTATACATCAAAAAATATATGACAAAAACACGCAATTATCTTAATAAAGCCGAGTGAGTATAATCACTAGTATTATAATATAGTGATATTCTCAACTCGTCTAGGTTCGATTCTCATTAGTGCTAAATCTTATAATTATTATTAGGCTATTTTTGGTTACATAAGGGTGAATTGTCGTGATTTAAAACACAATATATAAAGCAAGTGTGTATATATATAACAGTGTATAATGTGAAGTTGTGAACACAAGTCAGACCAACAAAAAAAAAATGTGAACCCAAAATTCCGACCACATGGAATCCATGACAGCTTCAGCCTCCAGCGCGTAAAAACCTGGGAATGTACAAAAGAAACCAAAATGGGACCTTAGAAAAATGAAATTCCCGAATTGTCCCTGAGAAAACCCAAAACCACAGCCGTTCTACTTCTGCCCGAGGACAGACAAGAGCTTACTTACTTTATTATTTTCAACGCGTCCCTCAATTAATTCTCTCTAATTCTCTCCTTGTCCATTGTCATTGTTTTTGGTCTAATCCTGCCCATTGTCTTTCTCCGCCAATTGTGATATTCTCTCTCTCTCTGTCATCTATTCTCTACGACTACTTCTCTGCAAATTGCAAAACCCTAAGAGGCTAAAAGGAAGGAGACAGAAAATAGACGGTACGCAGATACATTGCTTGAAAACAGAGGTTAATAAACTTTCCAAAACCCTTTACAGAAACAACCCATATGAGAAAGTAGTGATTTTGGAGGGCCGGCATTGGGGTTTTGGTTTGGGTATAAGACGAGGCGAGCTTGGGTTTTTTTAGGTTGCAGGCTTGCAGCTACTGTGTCCTTGAAAGGGTTTGAAAAAGTTGTGATTGGTAGTCTTGTGGTGACTTGGTCTTTAGCTTCTGTGTCCTTGAAGGGGTTTGAAAAAGTTGTGCTTGGTATTGTGGTGACTTGGTCTTTAGCTTCTCTTGACGCCGCTCGGGTTTTTGAAAGTGTCAGAGATTTGTAATTTTTTCAAGTATTTGGTGGAGAGGGTAGTTGTTTAATAGGTAAGCGGTTGACAAAACTCTCTCTGTCTCTCTATATCTCCCTTTGATTTGCTGATTTCTCTTAATTGGATTAAAATTTGCTCTTAGAGCAAGGAGACAATGTAAGTAGTTGTTTACTTGGAAGAGACGAAGAAACTTCTGGGATTCTTGTGTTTTGAAGAGAGTAAGATTTGATCAATATTTTTGTTTCTTATCTAATAGAACTCTGCTTTACTTGTACTATGTACTTCTGGATAAAGAAAATCAAAGTGTAATGGAAATAATTACATGTATTTTTTCCATTTCTTCTCTACTGCTACTGCTATAGCTACCGGGTAAATAAAGGGACTGGATTTGTGTTTTGTCTTCATTTTGGATCCTATATATTTTGGCTGTTCAGAATTTCAATTTAGATTCTTAAATTGTCAGATATTTATTCTTTTTCTTTCCTGGTCTTATTGTTGGTGTTGGGTATGAATTTCAGGTTGTCGTTATAAATTAGGTACTTGCAAAACAAGTTTATGGCTTCTGGATCTCAATTCAATCTCTCAAGCGGATCCCCTAGGTTTCGCCATACTAGCCAAACCAGCAATGACTTTGACAGTGAGGCTGGGGGTGCTGAATTTGCTACCTACACTGTCCACATACCCCCAACACCTGACAACCAGCCCACAGGAATTTCCATGCACCGGTCCACTTCTCAGCGATTTGAGGACCAATATGCATCCAGTTCTTTATTTACAGGGGGCTACAATTTTGTCACTCGAGCCCATTTGAAGGAAAAGGTGATTGAGACTGAAACTAGCCATCCACAGATGACCGGATCAAAAGGGTCCTATTGTGCTGTTCAGGGTTGTGATGCTAAGGTTCTTACTGATGAGAGGGGTTTAGATATAGTCCCCTGTCAATGCGGTTACAAGATTTGTGTCGATTGTTATAGAGATGCTATAAGAACTGGTGATAATATTTGTGCTGGCTGCAACGAATCTTACAAGGATCTGGATGTGGCTGAGTATGCTGTGGGTAGTCAGTCTCCGTCTCTGCCATCTACGGCTGGGATGTCAAAGATGGAGAGGAGGTTGTCGTTGATGAAATCAAAATCAACAAAGTCATCAGCATTGGTTGAGAGTCAGACTAATGAATTTGATCATGAACAATGGTTGTTTGAAACAAAGGGGAGTTATGGTTATGGAAATGCTATGTGGCCAAAGGATACCGTGGACGGAAGTCATGCTGGGATTGACGGTAATCCTAAAGTGTTTCAAGATAAGCAATGGAGGCCACTTACGCGCACATTGAATATCTCAGCTGCAATTCTCAGTCCATATCGGTAAAAGTGGTTTCCTCACTTAATTCTCTCACTTTTCTGCTTTGTTTTCTTTTTTATTTCTTTTGTTGTGGCCCTCCTTTCTGCTGTTAGTTTCAAAGTGGTTTCGGACTTAGCAATTTTTAAGTACAGATTCACAGGTTTGCATTTTTTTTTTCAATTCTGGGTAATTGGATTAAACTATTTTGTAGAAAATTTATAAAAAACATGATGTATATAATTTTAACAGAACTCCTTGAGAGTATTCTAACGGAGAGTCCATAGCAAACAGGAGTATTTCTGTGCTTGGGCCTTTCAATCTGTCTGCCATACTTCACTCAGTATTGCTTCCAACTGTTGAGTTTATCTTGTGTCTTCTATCATCTGCAATATTAATCACTAAATTATGGAAATCACAGCCCCTTTGTAATATACTTGTTCACTGATCATATTACGTATTACTTAAACATCATCAGCTTTAGAGATGCCTTTTGTTGTATTGTCTTCAGACGAAGTTCATTGGTAATCGTGATGCTACGGGAATCAACTTATATAGGCTAGCTAGAGCTAATGCCTGTAATTAATTATAAAAAATAATTGTAACCTTACACTCTTTTTTTATTTTTGTGATATAATATCAGGCTCTTGGTATTGGCTCGTTTGGTGCTCCTTGGATTATTTTTGCAGTGGAGAGTTAGAAACCCTAATGATGATGCAGTCTGGTTGTGGATTATGTCTATCATTTGTGAGTTCTGGTTTGCGTTCTCTTGGCTGCTGGATCAGCTTCCAAAGCTCTGCCCCATCAATCGCATTGCTGATGTTGATGTTTTAAGGGAGAAATTCGAAACACCAAATCCTAGCAATCCTACTGGAAAATCTGATCTCCCAGGCGTTGATATTTTTGTATCTACAGCAGATCCAGAGAAAGAACCACCGCTTGTCACTGCAAACACCATTCTTTCGATTCTTGCAGCTGACTACCCTGTTGAGAAGCTTTCTTGTTATGTATCTGATGATGGAGGTGCACTTTTGACCTTTGAGGCTATGGCAGAAGCTGCAAGTTTTGCCAACTTATGGGTGCCGTTCTGCCGTAAGCATGGTATTGAACCAAGGAATCCAGAATCTTACTTCAGTCTGAAGAAAGATCCTTACAAGAATAAAGTACGCCCAGATTTTGTCAGGGATCGCAGGCATGTAAAGCGTGAGTATGATGAATTCAAGGTCAGGATCAATAGTCTTCCTGATTCAATCCGGAGACGTTCTGATGCCTTCAATGCTAGAGAGGAGATCAAGGCTATGAAAATTCAGAGAGAGAATGGAAATGAGGAACCAGTGGAAAAGGTAAAGATCCCAAAAGCTACTTGGATGGCTGATACAACCCACTGGCCTGGTACTTGGATAGTTTCTGCGCCTGAGCATTCTAGGAGTGACCATGCCAGTATCATGCAGGTAGATATGAGTTTGTATTTATTTTTCAAATTTCCCCAAGTTTCTCTTTTATCTATGCATCCAGTTTAAAAATTAGATGTAATTGTCAACAAGTTGATCTGTGTCATATGTAGGTGATGTTGAAACCTCCTAGTGATAGTCCACTCAAAGGCACACCAGTGGATTCAACTTCCCTGGACCTAAGTGAGGTTGACATTCGTCTTCCCATGCTAGTTTATGTTTCTCGTGAAAAGCGGCCTGGGTATGATCACAACAAGAAAGCTGGTGCCATGAATGCGCTGGTTCGTGCCTCAGCCATCATGTCCAATGGTCCCTTCATTCTTAACCTTGACTGTGACCACTACATCTACTACTCCCAAGCATTGAGAGAAGGAATGTGCTTCATGATGGACCGTGGTGGGGAGCACATTTGTTATGTCCAGTTTCCTCAGAGGTTTGAAGGAATTGATCCTTCAGATCGCTATGCCAACCACAACACCGTTTTCTTTGATGTTAACATGCGAGCCCTTGATGGGATTCAGGGTCCAGTATATGTAGGAACAGGATGCCTCTTTCGACGGACTGCCCTTTATGGCTTTGATCCACCTCGCATGGAAGAGCGTAATGGATTCTTCGCCAATCCTAAGAAAGTTTCTTCAGTTGCTTCAGCATCTGAAGTATCTAGTCAAGACAACCAATCGATTGAACTGCAAGACATTGAGGATGAAGAAATGAATCTTGCTCTTATTCCTAAAAGGTTTGGAAACTCAAGCCTCCTTGTTGACTCAATCCGAGTGGCAGAGTACCAAGGTCGGCCACTTGCTGATCACCCATCCATGAAACATGGACGCCCTCCAGGTGCACTGACTTTTCCTCGGGAGCCTCTTGATGCATCTACGGTTGCAGAAGCAATCTGTGTCATCTCATGCTGGTATGAGGATAAGACTGAATGGGGCCAACGTGTTGGGTGGATTTATGGATCAGTAACTGAAGACGTGGTGACAGGATATAGGATGCACAACCGTGGATGGAGATCTGTTTACTGCGTAACAAAGAGAGATGCCTTCCGGGGGTCTGCCCCAATCAATCTCACAGACCGGCTTCATCAGGTTCTCCGGTGGGCCACTGGCTCTGTTGAGATTTTCTTTTCTCGCAACAATGCTCTTCTGGCAAGCTCAAGGATGAAAATTCTGCAAAGAATTGCTTACCTGAATGTTGGAATGTATCCTTTCACCTCCATATTCCTCATTGTCTACTGCTTCCTTCCTGCACTCTCGCTCTTTTCGGGTGAGTTCATTGTCCAATCCCTCAACGTAACCTTCCTGGTATACCTCCTTGGCATCACATTGACCCTCATTCTTCTTGCGGTGCTTGAGATCAAGTGGTCTGGAATTACACTTGAAGAATGGTGGAGGAACGAGCAGTTTTGGCTGATTGGCGGCACCAGTGCCCATCTTGCTGCTGTGCTCCAAGGCCTTCTTAAGGTTATAGCAGGCATTGAGATTTCATTCACTTTGACATCAAAATCTGGAGGTGATGATGTGGACGAAGATTTTCTCGATCTATATGTCTTCAAATGGACAGCTCTCATGGTGCCTCCAATTACTATCATGATGACCAACTTGATTGGAATCGCCGTTGCCACTTGTCGAACAATATATAGTACAACACCAGACTGGAGCAAGTTGCTTGGTGGTGTGTTCTTCAGCTTCTGGGTCTTGGCTCATCTATATCCCTTTGCAAAAGGGCTTATGGGAAGACGAGGGAGGACTCCGACGATTGTGTTTGTGTGGTCTGGTCTCCTAGCAATCACCTTATCTCTCCTTTGGGTGGCTATCGACCCTCCATCAAGCAATGATCAAATTGGAGGCTCGTTCCAGTTTCCATGATCATTTATGTCTAAGGATTGTATTTTGTATGTAAATTTGTCCGGCCATTTTTTTACTGATTTCAAGTAGTTGTTCATAGAGATCTGGGATATCTACATTTGCCAAAATGATTATTTTGTTATCAGATTTGGATAGATATACATACTTGTGATTTGGATAATACCATTATTAGAGCCTGCATGAATTATTTAGCAGCAGCCTCATTGCTTTGTATTACCATTCAGTATTCAGCATTTGTAATAATACAAGGGAAGGAATGCGAACATAGCATAGCTCCCCAAGCAAATCAAAATATTGTAAGTCCAAATATTAGTTTCCTAAAATAAAACCCGAATTCTGATATTAAAAAAAAACCCGAACCCAAATAAGAAAATATTGAAGTCCAAGTACTTTTTTTTTAATTAGACAAGTAAGATTTTTATTAGATAGGGCAAATAATTACAGAGGCAAAGAAAACTCAATAACGAAAAAAACTTAAAGAGGGATATTAAAAAAAATACATAGATAACGTTAAGTCAATGTGCATAAAATAAACCGATAACATAAAAAAAGGCACACAAAAAACTTTATATCTAAAAATTGGATAGCATACGTCACTCAAAATGCAGCCACACCCAGTTGCTCAAAACGCCGCATACCTGCAAACAGACCACCACCATAACCGAAAATAGTGATGATGATCCCAAAGAAAATATCAGAAATTTGGGGTGAGTAAGCTACCCGCGTAAAAAGTGCTCGAGTGCAGAAAGCACTTTGAGAGTAACCTAAATTCCCAATCCACCAAGGGAACTCGAAGGCGAGGGAGAGGAGAAGATCCTGGGTCGAGAGGCGGAGGTTGGTGGCAAAAAGCCTGCATAGGCGTGTCATTATGAGCCACCAAAAAGGGTTAAGAAGAAGATTGAGGCAAAGTGAATGAAATTTGAGGTGGAGATATGAGTATCGATCTGGGGAGACGAGGTAAGTCTCCACACAAGAAGCAAAAACCTCCACAAAAGAAGGGGCCGGATAAAACCATAAGGGAAACTGAAAACAGGCAGAAATAAAGAAAAAGATAGAAAAATGGGTAACTAAGAGAGGGGAAGAGAAGAGGCGCAGGGAAGAGGAGGAGATACGAGGAAGGGGAGAGAAAACAATGGGAGGCGCTGGGCTGCAACCGACCCCAGTCAAAAACCACGGCCGGCGCTAGGTTCTTTTTTCTCTTCTTCGACCGCAGTCAATCTTGGGCACGAGATATGACATGTTTGTAGAACTCTTCTTGCACATCCATCTCTTCCTTGTTCTCTTCAAGCTGCATTTTGATCCTCTGTCTCAAAATCCGATTTTCCTCTTGCACCTTCTCCAGCTTGTCTCGAAGTATTCCGTTAGTTCCCTCGGCATCTTTTCTAAGCCTCTGTTCTTTAGGAAGCTTCTCCTTCAACCACATAACCTCCTGGCTTTGCAGGCTCATTTCCCTCATTGGATCCACCACCATCTCCCTGTAATACTTCAGCTCAAACTTCAACTTCGATTTCTCCTCCGTATGCTGGTTGAACACATCCAGGGTCTCGTCTCACTGCCATGTAACCATATAGTTGTCGAATCCCACCGGGCCGAAACAAGACAGGACTGTGATCCCAAGCTTCCCTGCCTAATCCTTGCAATGTGAAGTTCTTGTGCAGCCTCTCAGCTTCAAAATGCCCCATTGCAGACGCCTAGAAGATCAGAATGCTCATTCCGCAGTGTCCCTGTGGACCGTACGAGTGCCGAGGCTTCATCGGGCCATAAGATTGGAACAATGTAAACAGCTCCTCTGTCCCCATACCTATCCACTTCTCATTTTCATCCTTTTCGAGTTGAGTATTCATGATGACCACCATAGGAGGCCACACAACCTTGTTATCATTTTCCTCGTCTTTTAAACCCACCCACTTCCCGAGTAATTCTCCCGGAGCTGCACTTACAGTTCCCGCGCTCCTGCCGCTTAGCCCATGGTCCAAAAGTCTTGCAAGCTCTCTGTGGAGCTTCACTCTTTTTGATTTCTTTGTTTCAGCATGCCTCATCAAGGATACAAGGCCTTGGTACCAGTCAATCGCACCAGGACCGCCTTTGCACGCCGGACAGTGCCACTCCCTATCAGGATTACGAAGCTCGTCATCGCGTAATCCATCCAAAATCTCAAAGAGTTTCCTGAACCATCGGCTTTCCTTCAGAGTTTCGAGGCTTTTTTCACTTGAATCTGAATCAGGCTCCTCATCTTCATCGTCGTATTCGTCACTGTCACTGGCACTATCAGAGTTGTTATTATCAGCTACAACGACAGCAGCCACGTCGTTGGTTTTGTTACCAGCACCAGCTCTAGATTTCCAGTTCCATCCTTGGTCTAGCGGAGGGGGAATCCCATGTTGCGCCGTCACAAAGTTGTTACGAATACCACCTCTGCCGTTAATGTCAGGCGGCGGCTGCCATGCATTTCTTCTTCCAGCTGGTTTTTGAGAATTAGCAATTTGCGAATTTTGGTGTGCCGGTGACCAAGCCTTTGAATTTTGGAGACCCTGACCCACTGGGATTTGTTTTGCAGCACTGCTGCCTCCTCTTTTCTTGGTTTTCTTACCAATCACCTCCCACTCTCCGTTGTCCTGTGCCGCCGTCTCCGTCTCCGTCCCCGCTGCCGCCACCGCAATTGAGTCCAGGGTAATGTGTGCTACACCTAAATCATGGCTCAACTCCTTCCCTTTGGGGTTTCTTGAACTCCAACTCATCTTAGAAACCAATAATCCTTTCACTTGACAGTTGACAATGCAAATTACCAAATGTTAGTGCAATGAGTCTCAGAACATGTGTTGAATAATTAACATGTTCTAATTAGTAGTGATAAGTCTTGAATGTGAATTACGATAGTAGTGGCCATGAATGTGAGTTTATTGTCATGAAATGGGAAACCCATTTAAATAGTTGAAATAGTTTGGGAATCAAAAGTATTTTCCAGCTCCACTGCAACTGGAGAAAATATTTTATGAAATAGTTTGAAATTCAAGTCTCAATTTTCCTCTCTTTATTTTCCTAATAACCAAACACATTCCCGTTGAACCAAGATCATCGATCAAAACTCTGATATTTTTCTTTGTCTTTTAATACCTAATTAGTGAATCAAACAGGACAAAGAAATTCCCAATAACTATCAGATTCGGATAAAACAAAACAACAGCAAAAACAAATTAAGCTACCGAAATTGGGAATACTTCTATTAATCCAATCAACATGTCAACAAATTAAGCTACAGAAATGTATGGAATTATAAAATTATAAATATTAATTAAACAAAAATTTCAAGATTATAAGATTGATTAGACCAAAATTAATACTAATTAAACAAGGATTGTGATGTACCTTAGCTGATACACGTGTCATGGTAATTACGTGTCTCTTCTAACGGGGAGAAATTCGTGCATCTCAATTCTCATGTAGGCGTGCATATAACTAATGTGCTATGTCAAATTAACGGCACGTAACAAGAACCAGTGGCATAATGCCACGTCGTCATTAATTGCACGTGGCATGATATAGGTGTAGATATTGTGCTACGTCAGACGGCAGCTGAAAGAGTACCAATAACATAATTACACATAATTAATTGGCAACCTTTGTAAGAGCATAGCTACACCTTCAAATTAAGCTTTTGTCCTAATTTAGAGAGAGTCACAAAAGTCATGTAACTAAATAAGAAAATATCCCGTAGTAAAATAAAGTATAAAGATCTAAAATAAAAATATAAGAAAGATAAAACATATTTTTGGTTCAAATACAGAAAATAACCTGAATAACACAAAACAAGAAATCTTAGAGTAAAAGCACAGCTGTCAAGAGCAAACTACACCACCAGCGTCAAATCAGCAAGACCAAAACCACCATAGTAGAGAACCTTGTAACCAGACGAACTAAATACCTATATAGAAAATGGAGGTGAGTTAGCCACCCACACAAATTATGCTCCCATAATCCAGCCATATATTGCGTCTTGCACTTTAGACACTATCCAACACCAAATTGTGCAAATTCGTCGTTGATGTAGCTTGGAGGACATCATCACAGAGGGGGAATGAGAAAAATGGAGAAGTAGGAGGTGGAGGTTGAGACATCATGTTTGTGAATGGGACAGAAGAGAGGACGAGAAGATGTAAATTTGGGGTTTCAAAATTGGGCAAAAAGGAAAGAAAACTGATAAAATAAAAGAACAGGAGACATTTTAGTCTTAGATCTGAGCAAAAAGCTCAAGCATACACCCACAAAGGGGTGAAAAAAAGCCATTGACTCTCAAAATTAGAGGTTGGGGCTCGGCAAAAATTTTATATTGTAGGAGAAAAGGAGCGACGACTGCTACTAGGCCTAAGGCTTAGAGGCCCAATTTTTTGGTTTTTGTTTAGTGATATTCTTATCTACTTTAATTTGTTTTATAAGAGGTCTCGAATTTGATATCCAAAAAGAAAAGAAAAAGAAAAAGAAAATGAGAAGTAATTTTCAGTAAACTAGCTATACACAAATGTTATCAAATGTGAGAAAACTGACTAGCTATACACAAATGAGAAGTAATTTCCTGCTCAATTTTTCTTTCTTTATTTTTCCTAATAACCAAACACATTTGATTGCATACTTCATCGCCCTAATCCTTCATTTACATTCCCGTTGAACTAAGATCATCGATCAAAACTTGCTCACACGTAAGCATAATTAACGTTGTTACTAACATGACTAACGCAATGAAGCAACGGAGGTAACATAAATGCAATTATAGCATTACATTGCAACGAAATCCGATTCGAAGAGAAAAGCGAGATTCAATGTCCAGTTATGTGAGTATTTTGAGTAATAAGCCAAACATAAATATGGCAATTATATACGAAATTAATAACAATAATATTACATCAATTTTTTTTATTGATTATGATTAAATTTATATATATTTTTTTAATAATTTATATTATTCATATTTTTTAAACATATAACCTACTTGAATTGATGCAATGGTGGCCGACACTTAAAATTGACTCATGTTGGTCGATAATTGAACGTTGAGCCTAGCCACAAAGGCCGAACGTGAAATGGATTGTTTCGGAAAAACTTGTGAAACAACTAAAGGAAACTCGTGTGACGCTGATCATTGTGCATGTCTCTCGGTCACCCGTTTATTCGATTGAAGAAAATGGGCTTGGTTTTTATTGCTCCCAAGCAGCCCAAAACCCCCATTATGCAAAGCCCCTTTAAAGAGCCTCATCCGATGGCTAGTTCAATGTTCAATATTCAATATAGAAATTTAGGATCTTAGGAAAATAAAAAATTTCAATTTCAATTTTTCAATGCACTAATTCTTTTGTTTGAATATATAAATATACAATTTTAATATTTAAATAAAATAAAATAAAAAATTTGAATTTGAATTATACAAATCACAAGTTTAAATTCCATATAATAACGTGTCATTTTCAAGATTCTATCTTTATAATTACTATTTATATATGAATATTAAATTATATATTTAAATTTTATTTTATTTTTATATCATCCAAATATACAACTCTACAAATTTTGGAAAACTAATTTCTGGTAATTTAAATTACATCATTTGATAAATTTTTAGTAATCTTAAAATTGCACATCCAAAATACTATTCAAAATGGCGGCCGCCTAGTCCGCTTAGGCGCTCCAAGGTCAAGAACCGCCTCGTATATTGACTAGGTGTCTAAGTGGATTCACTTGTAAATCTTTTTAGCATGTAAACCCAACTTAGATTCCTTATATATATATATATAAGTTTCTTTTTAGTAAAAAAAAACCGCCTAATCACTTACGCGTTAAGTCTCTATCAGCCGCTCTAGAAGCGCCGTTTTGAACATTAATCCAAACACACCGACTTTGTCTAACTTTATTTCTCAAAGGTAGCCGTTATTGCCACCATGTGGAAGTGCAACCTTAAAAGAAGGAAAATCATGGACAATTCCCTCACTCCAATTCGCAATGAATTTGACGACACAAAAATTGTAATTCGTCTCACTTTATCCTTAGAATTGATACTCTTATCAAACATATTACACCATTTCGCTAATTTTCGTCAATGTCATCTAATTGCTCTTAAATTTTCTCATGTGGCAGCTAAATGAAAAACTTAATATGGGCATTTTAGAAATTGTATGTTAAATATTATACAAAATTATCCCAAATTTGAAAAAAAGAAAAAAAAACAATTGAAATTATCTGCCCAAAACCCAACCATAACCAACAATTCTTTTCTCCGGTCAAAATTCAGATGTGGGGGGTTTTTTTTTTCTTTCTAGAAATTTGTTTATGTTTTGAAATGAATGGTTGTTGTTGTTTGTGTTTTGAGAAGAATGGTTGATGAAGATGAGATGATAATTGATGATTGATGAAGATAATGTATTGAGAAAGATGAAGAAGAGAAGATGATGATGGATTACGATATTTTAATATTATGACAAAAATGCCCTTCTAATTTTGGCCACTTCACAAATTGATTGGACTATTTATTTGCCACTTTTAACAGAAAACTAGATGAAAAACCTAATGGAGGTAATGCTTTGTTAATTTCCATACAGTTTGGGCACTTAAAATCCAATTTTTATAGTTAGAATACGAATTTAAAATTGACCATATAATTTGAATACTTTTATATAATAATACTTTCTTTTTTTTTTTTGTTGAAAGAGGTTGTATTGAAATATTTTTAAATAGTATATTGAATAAGCATTTAACTTATTATGAACATATAAACAATAAAAACAATAGTAAAATCTAAAAAAAAAATAGCGGCCCGATACGGATTAACTAGATATTGTACTAAGATTATATATTTACTCAAGTAATGATAAAGATGAAATTTGAGGTACTTTCTCATTTAAAAATATTAAATTAGGTGCTTGGGTTGTTTATGTATTGTGTGTCTTGTCATACAAATTCCAAAAAGCGAAGGCTTAATAAAAAAATATTCCAAAGCCATCCAAATACGTTTCGTCACCGGAATAGCACCTCTCATCTCTCTTTCCTTCAAAGCAATCAAATCTATACAAAAATATATGCTCAATTGTCTGCAACAACCACATAGACAGCTCAATAATCGAGGAAGAAGACTGCCTCCGGACCATCTCCACTTTCTCTATACTTTTCTATTTCTGATTATAGAAGTATTTTGCATAATAAGTCAAATATAAATATAAAAATTATATATAAAATTATTAATAATAATATTATATTAATTTTGTTGTTGATTATGATTATATATATATTTTTAATAATTTATATTATTCATATTTTTCGAACATATAACCTACTTGAATTGAGGCAATGATGTTTCGAAAAAAAAAAATATTGAGGCAATGATGGCCGACACTTAAAATTGACTCTTCTTGTTGGTCGATAATTGAACGTAGAGCCTAGCCACAAAAGCCAAACGTGAAATGGATTGTTTTGGAAAAACTTGTGAAGCAAGGTTTCTAGTAAAGTAAAAGAATAATAGTAAGACAACGAAAGTCATTACATTAGATAATCATAAATGAAACAACTAAAGGAAACTACCAAATCACAAACGGGTCTCAACTAGTGAAAACGGAGTAGTGTTAGAACAATCGCTGCAAAATCTCCTTGAAACTTGTGTCACACTTGTCAAGTCCTAAATGCGCAAAATAGAAAGGTGAATGGACTAGAATACAAGAGTTAAAACAGTTCATAAAAATAGTTGGACATGAAGTTATTTGTGAGGGATTCGTAATGAATGCTAGGGCTTTAGGTTGTTCTAACTAGCTCTATTAATCGGTTTTTTAGTTCGGTTTTTTTACCGAAATCGAAACCATACCGAGTGTGGAACCGGTTTCGGTTCGGTTCAATTTCGGGTAAAATCGGTTTTGAAACCCATCAATGATTTCATTACGATATCTCCTTTCAATTCCCATAACTTGAAACCCATGATTTTGATCCCTTTCTCACATGAAGAAAATATTTTTTACATTTAATAAGATTGTAAAACAAATAAAAAAAAATTGAATCCCAGAAATTTATTATCGAATGAAATTTGAACTAAAATCAAAATTAGATCTGCAATAGCACCCAAATAATATGACTTAAAAGTGTGCTCAGATGATTATGAATGGATGAGATAGTTTCTCCTTATAATAATATCAGATTAACGAGATTTTAAATTTCTCATCATCATCGCACATTTCATCCTACAAATAACAGAAAACCCAAGTATACATTTACAGAAAAAGAACCGAGATTTGAAATTTTATTGGGAAACTAGCGATTCATCTTGTTTAATGAAGGGCGACGGCTTCGAAGTTCGAAGGACGAGCGGCGGCGAGCGACGAAGAGAGCAGTGAAGCTTCGAAATGGAGGAGATTCGGCAGAGTCGTCAACTGAGGGAATCAGCGGAGTCGTCTGAGTCGGCGAAGTCATCTGGGTCTGAGGGAATCGGCGGATTCGACTTGAGATTGGAATGGAGGAGACTGGAGAGGAGATGATGTCGTTGAAGAGAGGTGAGTGGTTGAGTGAGAACTGAACTAGGATGAGGTAAGGGAACGCTCTCAACTTCTCTAGGTCTAGGGTTTCATAAAAAATCAAAATCGTTGTTTGTTAAAACAGCTTTTAATACTGTTCGGGCTGGTTCGGTGCTGTTCCTCATTTCGGTTCGGTTCGGTTAGGTATAATTATACTGAATACTGAAATCGAAACGGGCTGAAATCGGTTCGGTTCGGTTTTCACCAAACGGTCTCGGTTTTTCTTTGATTCGGTAATTTTCAGTTCGATTACAGTTCGGTATGATTTTTCGATCGATTTTTTCGAATCAATTAACAGAACTAGTTCTAACTTGCAACTAGTTGGACATTTTAGAGATGTAGTAAAGACAGTTTTGGCGTTACAATTTGTGCATGTCTCTCGGTCACCCATTTATTCCATTGAAGAAAATGGGCTTGGTTTTTATTGCTCCCAAGCAGCCCAAAACCTCCATTATGCAAAGCCC
Organism: Prinsepia uniflora; assembly: GCA_032719365.1. NCBI lineage: Eukaryota > Viridiplantae > Streptophyta > Magnoliopsida > Rosales > Rosaceae > Prinsepia > Prinsepia uniflora. The sequence goes on from CM064874.1 coordinate 811,309, forward strand.
CTTTAAAGAGCCTCATCCGATGGCTAGTTTAATATTCAATATAGAAATTTAGGATCCTAAGAAAATAAAAAATTAGAATTTTAAGTTTTCAATGCACTAATTCTTTTGTTTGTATATATAAATATAAAAATGTAATATTATAAGAAAATACAAAAAATTAGAATTTGGATGATACAAATCACAAGTTTAAATTACATATAATAATGTGTCATTTCCAAAATTCTATTTTTATAACTACTATTTATATATGAATATCAAATTATATATTTAAATTTTATTTTATTTTTATAATACCTAAATATAAAACTCTACAAATTTTGGAAAACTAATTTCTGATAATTTAAATTCCATCATTTGATGAATTTTTAGTAATCATAAAATTCTTCATCCAAAATACTATTTAAAACGGCGGCCGCTTAGTCCGACAAGGCGCTCTAAAGTAAGGAACCACCTCGTATATTGGCTAGACGCTTAAGTGGATTCGCTTGTAAAATTTTTTAGTATGTAAACCCAACTTAGATTCCTTATATAAATATATAATTATATAAGTTATTTTATTTATTAAATATTTAGTTAATAATATAATTATCAATTAAAATAGAGAATATAGAATGTTGTATAATAAAATTAATAAAAAACTTGCATTTTCAACATTTATGATTCCTAGCTAAATTTATTTATCAAGATAATTAATTTTTTTCTATATTTTTTTAAGTATATTTATTATATTATTAATTTGTTGAATTTTGTTTTGAAAAAAAAAAATCGACTAAGCTCCGCCTAACTACCTACGCCCTAAGTCTCTATCAACTACTCTAGAAGCGCCGTTTGGAACATTAATCCACACACGCTCCCTCCGTCTAACTTCATTTCTCAAAGGTTGTAGTTGGTGTGAAACAAAGCCTAAAAATCCGTTATTGCCACCATGTGGAAGTGGAACCTTAAAAGAAGGAAAATCATGGACAATTCCCTCCGCCCAATTCACAATAAATTTGACAGACACAAAAATTGTAATTCGTTTCACTTTATCCTTAGAATTGATACTCTTATCAAACAGATTACATCATTTTGCTAATTTTCGTCAATATCGTCTAATTGCTCTTAAATTTTCTTTTATAGTTTGGAATAATACGTTCTTCTTCTTTTGTTGAAAGAGACGTTGTATTGAAATATTTTTAAATAGTATATTGGATAAGCATTTAACTTATTATGAATATCTGAACAATAGAAATAATAGTAAAATCTAAACAAAATTGGCGGCTTGAATAATTTCACATGGGACCAAATACAAAATAAAATATTGATACGGATTAATTAGATGTTGTACTAACTTTATATATTTACTCAAGTAATAATAAAGATAAAATTTGTGATACTATCTCAATAAAAAACCTTGTTAGAAAAAATATCTTGGAATAAAAATTTAATCGAAAGAAAAAAGTAAAGAGCAGTAGGTGCTTGGGTTGTTTCTGTATTGTGTGTCAATTGTCTTACAAATTCCAAAAAGCGAAGGCTTAATAAAAAATATTCCAAAGCCATCCAACTACGTTTCGTCACCGGAATAGCATCTCTCCTCTCTCTTTCCTTCAAAGCAATCAAATCTATACAAAAATATACGCTTAATTGTCTGCAACAACCACATAGACAGATCAATAATCGAGGAAGAAGACTGCCACCTACTGCCTCCGGACCATCTCCACTCTCTCTACACTTTTCTATGCCTCGACTCTTAGAGTAAAATCCAAGTCTCCTCTCCTCTTCTCTTCTCTTCTCTTCCCTTATTTTCTTGCACTTTTTTTATGTTTGGTTGTTCATGAATATATTAAGGTAGCTTATGTATATCCCAATTGGCCCTCATCACCATCGGCTGTTCTCAATTTCTGATGGGTAAACGACGGTACCGATGGGAGTGGGTCCTAATTCTGTGTGTGGTTGTGTCTCTGGGTGTCGTCTCCTTCGTGTCCTGCATAGCTGCGGAGACGAAGAGAACAAAGGTACATACATACATACATACATACATACATACATACATACATACATACATACATACATACATACATACATGTATTTGGTTATTTACAAATTGATTAATTAGGTGAATTGGTTGTGATTTTGATTAACTAATGGATCCATTAACATGGTATTTGGCATAAAAATTTGTAGGTGGTGGAGCTGACGGTGGTTGGAAGACTGTGTCATCTGCCAGAAAGTGAGGCATTTGGGTTGGGAATTTCAGCCTTGATATGTTTGATTGGAGCTCAAATAGCGGGCAACTTCACACTAATTTGCACTTGCTTTTCTTCAAGAAATCAATATTGTGATGACAAGAGTAGTACCAAAGCCAAAACACCAACCATTTCCATGGCTCTTCTCTCCATATCTTGGTACGTAGTGTTCAATTCTCTTCTCTCCTAATGTTAAAAGCCTCGCTATATTTATTTCTTTTTCGAATAAAAAATATATATATCGATCAAGATTTTTTTTTAAAATTACGTTAAATTCACGTATTACATGAAAAATAATTATGAATTTAAATACTAATTATAATATAATAGATATTAAAAAAAATATTAGGATAAATTGTAACTTTCTACATGTGCGTGACCACAATACGAAAGATTGTCTAAAATTCCATGATTGAAATTTGAGAAATTTTGTCCATCCCTAGATTGACTAAAATTCCATGGTTGAAAATTTCTTCATTTTGTGTTTGTAATGTTTGATTATCTCCGATTGCTTTTGACCAAAATAGGTTAAGAAGATCAATAATTGCCATATCTGTCCCTATTTTCAACAGTGAAAGTGTATTTCACGGAATTTTATATTTTATATGCGATATAAAATTAAAATATAAAAATCGTGAAAAATTTTATTACCGGATAACAATTCAATCAGAAATTCAAGAATATCCTTAACACGGGTTAAATAAGAGATAATTTACTTAAAATTCAACAATTAGCTCATAGTAAAATAGTCTTAATAGTAACTTTAGCTATAATTTTTTATCCATCTCTTAGATGAAATTGATTACAATCAACTCTATTTTTTTTTTTCTTTCACTGCCTCGCCGAACATGACAAATTAATAGAATAAAAAAATAAATTACTATATACATCTCTAAATTCGATCAAAATAAATAGACCAAAACCCAATTAGTTGCTTACTATATACATCGCCATTTTTTTTCTTTTTTTTTTGGGTTGTGAGTTAACTTTATTTGATTGCAAATGATTTTTTTAAAGGGAAATTATATATAGGTAATTTTTTAGAGTTCATATTATAAGTTAGTGCACTATAATGAATATGAATTGTAAATAAGAAATAACTTTATTTTTTTTTACTGTTGGTCAAAATACAACATTAGTTTTAGTATCTTACTTTTTAAAGAATTATAAGTGTGTCATTATATATCATATAATTTTATTTTATTTTACGTAATTTATAGAAATTTTAATGGTACATAAATGTACAATTTACCTATGAGAATTTTAATTGTATAACAAAGGTACATTAATAGAATAGAAAAATAAGAAATACATATATAATTATTAATTTACCTACAAAAGAATAAAACAAGTAAGTAGCTAATAATTTACTTACGAAGGAATAAGACTTTATAAAATAAATAAAGTACATGTGAATCTGTAATTATTCAAAAATATCAGATAATATCTGATAAGTTCGGTGGATTAAAATGATTTTTATTCCTAAAACAAATTTGAAAATATGAAATTTAGTTAAAATTATCTTATCAAATCATTTTAAAAAATAAATATATAATATTAATATCTAAATTTTGAAAGATGTTCATCTATATCTGAAAATGATATAAATGGTATTAATTTTTTTTTAAATACAATAAAAAACTTAATAATATAATAAATGGACTATTTTATATGTTATATTTAAAAATTATATTAATTTATAATTTTTTTAATTTCATAATCCTAATGCCACACGTCAAGAAATTATTGGTTGGTACTACCATTAGGCAGTGCCCCACGGTGTCACTGTACTACCAGTAGGCAGTGCCCCACGGGCCACGGTGTCAATAAATTATATTCGTCATGTGTCCCCCCTCTCTCTTTCCTTTTAATCTCGAAGTCAATGGTTCATTTTCGAAATGTTGGAAAAGTCTTAGATAGGGCAAGTCGGACCAAATGTACGATCGCTCCACACAAATGGCGGATCCCCTCCCTCCATGTGAAGGGTTCCCTTATAAGACAGCCCTAAACAAGACCTCCTCCAAAATATTGGGTGCTTGAATGGTTATTTAAAATGGGAAAAAAATATGGTTACAATTGAAAGAATGAAGACTAGCATGCCTTGAAATTTCAAGTTGGTAATTACAAACTAAAGATAATCATAATTATTAACCGTGGGTTACCCAGTGGTTATTGACTTATTCGGTGGTGCTCAACTGATAAATGTGGGGTTTGAGATTCGCTGGGTGCTATTCGTCGTTAGGATTGATATGAAAACACCGTTAATCTCTATGTGACACTGCTAGCGATCAATCTCATTCGTCTAAGCGGTGGCACCACTTGAGACTTCGACAAAAAAATAAATAAATAATTGATTCTAACTATTTTAAATGAACATTTTTGCAGGTGCGGCTTCCTAATTGCAATTACAATGCTGAGCACAGCCACTAGCATGAGCAGAGAGCAACGTTATGGACGAGGATGGTTGGATGGGCAATGCTACCTTGTAAAGCAAGGAATATATATTGCTTCTGGAATTCTGGTTCTAATTACAGTTGCTTCCACTATCTGCTTATTATTCATGAAGAGGAGTCAAGTTGATGATGATGAGGCCTTAAAAGCAAGAGAACAAAGCACGTTCAATGCAAATTCAAAGGTATAAAAGAGACTTCCCTTTCCAAGACATGGAGGCCAACAACTTCCCAATTTGTTTTTGCTAATGATACGAACGGAGAGAGATTACATTATACACATTAATTACTATCCTTATTATCTACAAAAGTCAAATTTGAGAAAACTAGAACATCATTTTTGTTTTCAATTTCCTCCGTCTTTTAAGAGGTTAAAAAGTTATTTAAGACTATGGATTACTGATATTCCTCTCTACAGTCTATACGTTAAATGGAAAGTTTCAGATTCAACTGTCGTAAAAAACGAGATCGACATCGAATGTATACGATGCATAATGCAATTCAACTTCAAACATCATTGTATAAAAATAAAAATAAAAATAAAAATAAAGCTGATTTTCAGGGTAAAGTTCAAGAGAAGATCAACAAAAAATGCAAATAAATGAGCCATGTGGATGCATGTATTTACTCTTTCTTTTCCATTACATTAAACACGAAATCCGCATTGTACGAGAGTTATAAAGAGAAATACAACTAACGAATATCCAGGATAGCTCTAAGTGACCCACCAGACTCAACTATGTGTTCAAAAGAAAGGGTAAAAACTAAAAAGATTCCATATTGTATCCATAGAAGCAAGTATACAAATCAACATTTGTGTTAGAACAGCCAACTCTAGTTGATCAAATCTCCCAAGCCCCATCATGTTACACATTCAGCAACCATATATTAATACATGATTTTTTTTTAAGTGTGATCCTACGCCCTTTCGAAAGGGAGAAGGGCACGACAACGATTTCGCACTCGACATATCATCTTAGGGCTTCCACTCTTGAAGGTAGGCCCAATCAGAAATAAAGAATGATATGACCTAAACTTGAACAAAAGTCAAATTACAATGCTATGAAAAATAAATTTCCTGTTGCTAACTTGTTAGATTGAGCAGCTCCTGGAAAGCAGCATATAGAGGTTACTGGTCCTACTGCCCACCATGTACTTCTGTTTGTGCAATCAGATTCGCGTTGTTGCTCAAATGCTGGTCACTTCTAGCAGACCTTTCATCTTCATGCCCAGGAATTTCTCCAAGCCTTTCCTGAAGAAACAAAGTAGCATATGTCTACTTCAACTTGGGACAATACAAATCAAAAATACATTCCCATTGAAGTTCCCATTGAAGAAACGATGCAATCAAGCTTAACCAATAGATTATGGATAACGCAACCAGCATCCACAAGATGGGAGAAAAAAAGGTATTACCTTCAGAGAGGAATTCTCCGAGAGAAGCTGCTCATACTCGCTCCTGATCCGGCTAACTTCTGATCTTAGAGTCGCATTTTCTTCTTTCAAGACTTCAGCACGCTGGGCCAGCTCATCGCATTCCGCCTGACTCCAAAACATGGATATAATCCAATGGGTCCATATGGCACCATCCAAAGTAGCCTGACAAAATTAACAAAGCCAAGCCAAGAGGTTACATCATTACCTGCTTGCGCAACCTAGATCGACGAGCTGATTCCCTGTTTGACTGCTTTCTTCGTTGTCTCTTGAGCTCTCTCTCATCCTGAGTTAGAAAAATACGAGGTGAGGATGCTTAAAAATTGATAAAATTCTGTGACATTCCAGTTAAGCCTACAGAAAAAATACTAGGGAATAACTATCTGTGTAGACAGAAAAAAGAGGTCCTTTCATGCTATGCTAAGGCAATAGTTTGGGACATTCCATTGAAGCTTACAGAATTCTGACCGAGAATATACAAAAACAAGAGAGAATGTATGTGTGCTGAGGAGAGGACATTGATACAAACGTATATTACCACAAAAAAAAAATGTCCAGAAAAGGGATTTCAGGATTCACTAAAAATGCATAGAATTTTATAAGAGACCTCACTTGAGGGAAAACGACAAAAAATTCTATTGTGCTAGAAATCATAATATAATATCTTTTATACATGACTCTTTCAACTCAACTAAGTGACCTCAACATCTATAAATGAAGTTGGTCGATATGCTTTGAGGGGCAGGAATTCTGCATGTCAAACAAGAAAAACTGAAAAATATTTATGAGGAATAGTGAAGGTAGCTATTATACGAAAGATGTGGGTTGCAAACATGAAAGCTTTGGGCAAGGCAAGGTAGCTAATAAAGATTTCAGTCATAACCCGTAATCGGAGTGAAACATTTAGTGGAACTAATCTTATTTTTCACTGGATGGGTTTTCTGAATAGTTAACATAGTATCGTAACCAGATTTTAGAGCTTAGAACCGAATTCACACGAGAAGGGGAGTTAGGATTCCAGGGAATAGAAATGGAGGATTAAAAGGACCGAACTAGGAGAAGAAACTGATATATATAGAATAGAATATAAAGGGATTAAAGTTTAGAAAGGTAAGACATAACACAAGAAATTTTTTGTCGTCAACCAAGACTTTGTAATGGCCTAAGTCTGCAACAAACAAGAAAGTAATCCTAAACTCTAGAAATAGCATAAAGTAACCTTAATTCCTAGTAGAAACAAGATATTTATAGGAACAGAAAACGAACAAATAATATAAGCACTTAAATAAAATATTTAAAATTTATTAACCTGCATCAATTGTCTGGCTAGGAACCAAAATTTTTTGTCTTGTTAAAATAGTAGGGGAACTCTTTCCAAAGTACAGATCGTTGCTTTTTCTATTTCAGTAAAGTACAGATCGTTGCTTTTTCTATTTCAGTAAAGTCAGATTAAAATTCGAGGTAAATATTCCTAGAAGGCCTTGGTCCAAACCCAACCGAACCTAAAACTCATATCTACAAATTCTGACAACACTGATCATCAAAGTTTACCTAAAAGTACAGAAGAGAACCAAAACAGTTTCCTTCAATTACAACTTACAGCCGAAACAGCAAGGCCATTAATGAGCAACCAATCCTCTAATTTAGTACTTATTTTACTGCTTTATACCACAAAGTTCAAAGTAGAAACTCTGGCATCCACCCATTCCCCCTTGCTTGCAGCTCAAAAAACAAGATTTTTTACCTTAATATGCAATTAACAATTAAGGTTCCTATTGGCACAACACCACATCCGCAAATGCCTTTGTTCAGGAAGTTTCCAAGCACCCACCAGAATTTAATATGGAGTAAGCATTTCCCTAAAAATATTACTTACAAGTAAATATTTTTATCCCTTAACCAATCATAGAGCACATCTCTGTGCAGAAGCAAAAGAATCATGTTTCTCTGTGGCCATAGCAGCTAAACGAGGAAAGTGGAATATAAAGGTAGTATTGAAAGAAAATAGAGGTGACAACAATCAGGAAAAAGAACAAGTAGCTGGGAAGTTAAACATGTGACCTAGAAATCAAATCTAGTGCACTGCTAATCCTTATAGTTCACGTTGAAAGCAGTACAAGCAGGAAGAAATCTAGAATGCAATTCCAAACAAGCATGAAAACTGGAAAAATTGAATCAAGAGTTATTCATGCAATGAAAAAGTTGTTGTACTTAACCAAATTCATACATAGGTCTACAGTACTCATACCCCAATACAGGTTATTAACTGTCCAAAAAAAACCTATTGATAACCTAATACCCTAAAAATGCATATGCAAATATAAATTTTCGTCACATGGAACTTTGAAAACACTCTAAAGCCCATGAACATAACATTACGCACACTACTCCAAGAAGATCCTCAAAGTGAAAATTCTACTCCCCGTTTTGTAATCAGATCTTGAAGCTAACATCTTAACTTTAAAGTGTAACTCAGAGAGAGAGAGGGGGGTGGGGGTGGGGGTGGAGAAACCATGATAAGAAGAAAATAAAATTGGATTTCAAATACAGAGATGAAGATTAACCTGTAACCACAGCTGTGACTGAATGCTATCGCGAGACCCAGCAGTGACTAAAGCTCCTGCTACTGGAGTAGTGGGAGCCTTTCCACGAATTGCAGGCACAGCAGAAGAAGGTGCACCCCAATAGTCCATCCCAATATTCAAGTTTGTTGCAGGACCAGGAACAGAACCAAGAGCACCAGCAGGCGTTATTGGCATGATGGCCATTGACTGATTCAACATGGTATGAGTATTTGGTGTGCCATTTTGAGAACCATGTGCAGAACTGCCATTTTGAGATGTGTCACCTGCAATAGGGGCACTGAAATCTTTAATAGAGATCTCTTAACATAGATTGAGAGAAAGCCTCGGAAAATAATATAAATCAAACCTTCCAAAGAATCTTGCCTGCCCCTGGACTTCAGTTGCGAGTCCTACAAAATGATTGAACTATAAGATGGAAAACAGAAGATAAAAAATAGAAGAAACGTGCATAAAAATTAGAAAACCTAACCGAAAAGGGAAGAACAAACTCAAGCCACTAAAAAAGATATGCACTTTAGGTGAACAGAAAATGCACATAAATCTACAGTAAACAAAAGGCCACCACATAAGTTCATAATGTCATCAACTTTTTAAAACCTGTGCTGTCTGTACTTGCGTAACTATGCAATATTCACGCAGTTCAAACCTATCAAAAAGTCCCCAGTAAACAATCCAAAATAATCCTAAATAAATCTTAACCTGAATCATCCCCTACCGTAATTACACCCTCATCCTTTGTTTATCCCTTGGAAAAAAAAAAAAACTTTGTGAGGCCATTAATCATTCCTTCTCTCATGAAAACCAGCTACAATTTTTCCCATAGCCTTCTTACAACTAGGAGCCTATAAACTACAACCTTTAAATCCTAAACCCTTATGTGAGATAACTTGAAGGGAGAGTGTATATAACCACTTGTCGGGTAGAAATAATCTCTGAGATATTTTTATCTTCTTATTTTGCAAAGATATTTTTATCTTCTTATTTTGCAAAAACATCAAATGGCCTTGTTTTGTAAGGATTTTACCCGTCAAAGAGGTATTCTGAGAATCACTAGATCAACAGATACTTTTAACTTAACAGGAAACTTATCAATTGCTTCTTATTTTTATCAGGTGAGAAGTTAATGCCCACCGCATACACAACCCATTCATCTTACAATCAAACATTTAGATGACCTAGACAACTCTCAAAGCTTAAAGTACCACTAATTAACATGTAGAAGTATGATCCCTATCTCACTAATCATAACAGGCACCAGATAGAAATATAGATGGTAGGTATGGGTATTTCACATACATCAGTACTATGTGCACACAAGAATGCATAGTGTCCTAAGAGTGATTACATTCGAGAAGATTAGAAGGGATTGCATTTTCAACCCACTCCAAAACGAGGTTCAATGATGCAAACTGTCTAAGTATAACATACCTATTGAAAAACATCCCTGCAAAAGAAATGGAAAAATTGAAAACTGATTGATTCAATTATCACAATATGAGTATTTTAAAAAAGATTATGTTCGGCTAAATGGTTTCCTTTTTGGTTAAGTTTTTTTCTAAATAATAATTCGTGCATGGAGACCTAACAAATGGACAATTAGGATCTTCAGCTAGCAAATATGGTGGGGCCAAATGTGATTTTTTTCAATTTCTATCACGAACCCTTCTAATTAGATTTTGTGTGTGTATATAACTATATATATACATACATATGTCGCATAGTTATTAGCACTCCCAAAAAGGAAGCTCGCACTTCTTCCCTCTTTATTTCTTCACTGTTTAGGATGAATTTATTGGAGTGCCAATAGCAGAACCCTATGTGTGAGTATGTGCATGTTTGTGTAAGCATATAATCTCTATCTGCGTTTGTATGTATCCCACTTCTAATAAGCATGAGGACATAAAACAGAATCTAGAGAAAGAATCATGTCCTCTTGTCAAGCAGCCGATATACTAATTCCACCCAAAGAAGAAAGAGGACATTCCAGCGAGCAAAAGGAAATCAGCAGGTTTACTAGTTTGTATCAAACTTCAAACACAGAAGAATATTCATACTTGTGATAGTGCAGATGCACCACAAGCACTCAGATAATAAAGATCAAAGTTCCTTATGAAAAATGTATTCAAATAAGCTAACAATATCATTTCTATTTATCTTTTGTTTTAAAATGAAGATTTATAGAGATTTCCTTGAATTCCTGTTTACATATGTTGGATGTAAGCAGCCAGGGGATGCTTTATCAGCCCCAAATTAAACAAATATAAACAAATCAACAACTAATGAACTTGAATAGCATGGGACTTACACTCTGAGAATTTGCATCACTTCCTTCACTTGTACCTTCACTAGCACTTTCAGCACTGCATATCAAAGTAAAATCCAAGTATTACCATAGTTAATGTGTAGCATCATGTTTTAATAAAAGAAGACAAAATATGAGCCTGCATCGCTCTGACAAAGATATGAAACCCTTTCATAATAAGGATCCAATCGGAGCTAGACTTTATGAGTTTGATGAACATCTATGCAACAAGAAATACTCTATACCAAAAGTTATTATCCCCAGGTTATGAGCTTCATGATCACAACCAGAACATAGCTCTAGCTACAGAATCACCACCCATCAACCCCACCCCGGTTCGTTATTTTTCCTTTTTTTACTCTTTCCGTCCAGTGTTTTAGGGTAAACTAGGTGGCCAGCTGGTATGCCTGGTGCAGAGTCCAATATACACTAGACATTATCAGTATACCTTTTAGAACAAACTCCATTAGCAGAGGCTCCTGATGTTTTACCAAGCTCATTATTCTTCCCTGTAATCATATTCAAACTGCCCAAACTTCCTTTTGATCTTTTTATGGGTAACTTTTCCTTCACTTCAGAAGGCTTACCATCTGCTTCCATGCTTCCAGGTGTATTACCCTAAAGAAAATTTTACAAATTAGGTCTCATCTACTCAAATGGATAGCGAAATAACTTTAAGAAACAAAACAAAATGTAGTCAAACACTTACAGAAGCCTCTACAATACCATTTGGTGAGGGCATAGCAAAAGGGCTGAAAGGATAAGATGCCTGTTTAAAATTAGAGCATCACATTAAGTCATTAAGAGTTCGTTCGATCAAGAAAATGAGGCTAGATAGAAATTTAGTACTTCAGCTGAAGCAATATAGACAAGAAATTACCGGAGGCAAGGAGGGATGAGCATATAAGCCACTATGCGGATACATTGCAACATACGGGTGTGGAGGGGTACCATATGGAGGCATAATATGCTGAAAAGTAGGTATAACTATTAGAAATGAACCAGCTACCAACCAGTTTCAAAACTCTGAAGTATGTTTTTAAAACTTATGGTAGATGTTGAATTTCATGATCCGTATGTCATTTACAGCCAATATGGCACATATATATACAATATTGATTAAGGAGATAAGACAGAACAGTTCTTATCTCCTTAAATCTACTTTTAACTATGACATGACACCTGTAGGACACCTGTCCTACTGTGGAACTGTGGGTAACTGCCTAAGTGTTAACCAACTAAGGGTTAACTTATCCTAGATATAGAAGTACACGGGTCTACCCTAGGTACCAGTGTACAGTGGTCTCTAGGGCTAGGTTTACATAGTCTAACATCCCCCCTCAAACTAGGCACCCGAGGGGTGACAAGTTTGCAAGTCAGAGCATGGTGGCGGTTGGTGAAGAGTCCCTTAGTGAATAAGTCAGCCAGCTGGTGAGTGGAAGGAACAAACCAGACTTGATGAGTGCCGGATATGACCCGTTCACGGAGGAAGTGATAATCCAGAGCAATATGCTTTGTCCGGGCATGAAAGACCGGGTTTGTAGACATGTAGCAGGTGCTAAGGTTGTCACAGTGTATCCGGATGGGAAGTGGGGGAGGAAAGGTGAGCTCACGGAGGAGGCTGAGAAGCCAAATGGTGTCAGCACAGGTGTAAGCTAGGGCACGGTATTCTGCTTCAGAACTGGAGCGGGACACGGTTTTCTGCTTCTTGGAGCACCATGAGATAAGGGTGGAACCCAGGAAAATGCAGAAACCTGTCACAGAACGTCTGGTGTCTGGGCAGCCTGCCCAATCTGCATCAGAATAAGCTTGGAGTTGAAGGGGGAAGGTGGACCTGTGGATTTGGAGGCCAAGACCGAGTGTTCCCTTGAGATAACGGATTATTCGTTTGACTGCAGTGAGATGAAGATCGGTTGGGCGGCTCATGAACTGAGCGGCATGTTGAACAGCAAAGGAAATATCAGGTCTGGTCCATGTTAAATACAGCAGAGCGCCCACCAGTTGACGGTAGACAGAAGCATCTGGAAGGGGAGTGCCATTGTGCGCTGAGAGAAGCTGTTTAGAGGCCAGGGGTGTAGGTGCAGGTTTACAGTCTAACAAACCACTACGAGTAAGGATATCCGTGGTATACTTGGTTTGGGTGAGATGAAGACCTGCGGCATTGGGAGTGGCTTCAACACCAAGGAAGTAGTGGAGTGGTCCCAAGTCTTTGATGGCAAATTCACGAGCCAAGGTTGCCATGAATGAGGAGAGAGCAGTTGGTGTGGTTCCTGTGAGCAAAATATCATCCACATAAAGCAGTAGAAACATGAGAGTGTCTTTGGTTTTGTAGATGAAGAGGGAGGGATCGGCTCTGCTCTGAGTGAAGCCCTTTTGGAGGAGGAAGGTGCTGAATCGATCAAACCAAGCTCTGGGGGCCTGTTTGAGGCCGTACAGAGCTTTGTGGAGGCGGCAGACATGCTGGGGATGTTGGGGATCAACAAAACCTGGGGGCTGTTGCATATAAACCTCTTCTGTTAAGTGGCCATGTAGGAAGGCATTGGTGACATCCATTTGGCGAATGGACCAGCCAAGGGATACAGCAAGGGTAAGTACCACTCGAATGGTTGCTGGTTTGATAACAGGGCTAAATGTCTCCTGAACCACAAGGCCTGCCTGTTGGTGAAAGCCCTTGGCTACAAGACGAGCTTTATATCTCTCTAGGGTTCCATCTGCATGGCGTTTAACCTTGAAAACCCATTTGCAGCCAACTGTGTTGGCAGATGGAGGGAGGGGAACAAGGGACCAGGTGTGTTGGCGGATGAGGGCGTCATATTCAGTGGACATGGCTTGGACCCAGTGTTCGTGTTTGGAGGCCTGTTTGTATGTAGAAGGTTCAGGGCTTTCGGTGGCAATAGCAGCATAGATGTGAGGGAGAGGATAACGGGAAACATACAAAAGTTTTTGGACTTAGAGTTTCCTGATTTGCTACGAGTGGTCATAGGGTGGATATTTTTGGGTGGGGCTGGTGGGCAGGAAGGGGATGGGGTTGAGGAAGGGTTTTCTGTTGGAGAAGGAGACCCTTGGGGGTCCGAGGAGTTTGAGAGTCCTGGATTAGGTGTTGGAAGTGGAGAGGGACCGTGTGAAGTGGCTGTTTGTGAGTGAGGGGTAGGATCTGGTGTTGGGCTGGGATGGTTACAAGTTTGGACAGGGAGGAAGGCAAAGTTTTGGGCAGATTGAGGTTTGGTGGGATAGGGAAAGTCGTCTTCATTGAAGATCACATGACGGCTGATATAAACACGCCCAGTGGGGACGTGTAGACAACGATAGCCTGAGTGTTGTGGACTGTAGCCGAGAAAGATACAATGGAGGGACCTGGACTCTAGTTTATGTTGGGTGTAATCCCCAAGATAGGGGAAACATGAGCAGCCAAAGGTTCGTAGAAGAGAATAAGGAGGGGATTTGTGATGGAGGGTGAAATAAGGGGAAGACCATTGGAGGACAGATGTGGGAAGTAGATTGATGAGAAAAACAGCAGTGGTGATGGCATCAGCCCAATAACAAAACGGGAGACCAGCAGTTTGGAGGAGGGTTCGGCCTACTTCTGAAATGTGGCGATGCTTGCGCTCTGCCAAACCGTTTTGTTGTGGTGTATGGGGGCAGGAGAACCTTTGGTGGATTCCATGCTGGGAACAAAAGTTGTGGAAGGATTGGTTGGCAAATTCTTTGCCACCATCGCTGTGGAACTGTTTTATGGTGGTAGAAAACTGTGTGCGGACATATGTGAAGAAACGGGAGAACTGATCAAAGACTTCAGACTTGAACCTTAGGGGAAACACCCATGTGTAACGGGTGAAATCATCCGTGAAGAGTACATAGTAACGAAAACCAGTGACAGAGGGAATAGGGGACATCCAAACATCAGAATGTATTAAATCAAATGCTTTTATTGATGAATGTAGTACAGGGTTAAATGAGTGACGGGTGCTTTTACTAAGTGCACACTGGTTACAAAATGGAACAGAATTTAAATCAACATTAGGGCTGAGGTGATCTTGAGTGACCAGCTTGCGTAAGACAGTAGTAGAGGGATGTCCTAGCCTCTTGTGCCAAAGACTGGATGGGGCAGTGGTGAAGAGAGCCTGCGGGTGGGAAGTAGGGCGGATGGGGTACAGTCCATTGCTACAGGGGCCCTGAAAAAGAATGTGGTTGGTAGTTAGGTCTCGGATGACAAAATGTGTAGGATAGAAAGTGATACTGACCTGTTGATCTTTGGTGTACTGTGCAACAGAAATGAGGTTCTTTTTAATGGAAGGGACATGAAGAACATCAGAGAGGTGGAAGACATAGTGTTTAGAGGGAAAGTGAACATTACCCGTGTGTGTGATGGGGAGAGTGGTGCCATTACCAACCATGACCTGGTCTCTGGTGGGAGAGGCAGATTGGGAAGGAGTAGGGGGTGTCATGGAGACATGATGGGTTGCACCGGTATCTGGATACCAATTGGGGTCAGCAACTGAGGTCATGTGAAGGCCCGCGAAGGCTTGAGAGAGGTCGTGTTCAGGTGTGTTAGAAAGTGAGGGACAATGGGCTGCAACATGGCCAAACCTGTTGCAGGACCAGCATTGAGGGCCTTGTGAGCGGGGTGGGTTGTGAGGAGGTGGGCCAAGGACACCAGAGGTGGTGCGGACTGCAGGGGTACGACCAGAACCACGGCGGGGAAAGGGCCGTGAACCACGGCCTGGTCTGGACCCACGGTGGTAGTTAGAGCGGTTATGAGAGGGGTAGAACCCGTGAGGAGGTGGGTGGGACTGGACATACAGAGCAGTGGGAGGAGGATTGGAAACATAGGTAGAGGTGGAGATTTGTTGTGCCTCAAAGGAGAGAAGGCGAGCACGCAGGTCTGAAAATGGTGGAAGTGGGGGAAAGTTAAGCATGGCTGTGACTAAGATAGTGTATTCTGGTCCAAGACCACGAAGAACAGCAGTAACAAGATCAGTGGGAGAAAAGGGTTCATTAATCGCTGCAAGAGAGTCAGCGAGGGTTTTGGCATAAGAAAGGTATTCAGAAATGGTCTTGGAGCCTTTAGTAAGGGACATCAGTTGGAAGCGGAGGTTGGTTGCATTTGCAAGAGATTGCTGGGAGAAGTTCTGGCGGAGACACTCCCAAATGGCTCTGGAGGTGTTGAGACCAACAACCTGGGACAGAATGGGCTCTGTTAGAGTGGCCCGCAACATACTGATCAAGGTCTGATCAATCTGAAACCATTGATGAAAGGCAGGATTCGGGAGGGCAGTGACAGGGGAGGTTAGGACAGAATCTGAGGTTGCTGAAATGGGAGAAGAGTCTTCAGGTACTGGGGTTGAGAGAGTAGAAGGAGGAGGAGGGTGGGTTCCATCGATGAACCTCCAGTAATTGTGTCCAATGAGGAAAGGCTTGATTTGGCTTTCCCAAAGAAGGTAATTGGACTCATTTAGTTTAACAGAGACAAGGCTTGAGACATGATTAGGGGAGATTGAGGGGTAGGAGCAGGAATCAGTGGCCATAATTTGAGAGAGAGAGGATCGGTAATGGTGATCAGACTAGTGGCTTTGATACCATGTTGAATTTCATGATCCGTATGTCATTTACAGCCAATATGGCACATATATATACAATATTGATTAAGGAGATAAGACAGAACAGTTCTTATCTCCTTAAATCTACTTTTAACTATGACATGACACCTGTAGGACACCTGTCCTACTGTGGAACTGTGGGTAACTGCCTAAGTGTTAACCAACTAAGGGTTAACTTATCCTAGATATAGAAGTACACGGGTCTACCCTAGGTACCAGTGTACAGTGGTCTCTAGGGCTAGGTTTACATAGTCTAACAGTAGATATCACCGGTATAATTCTACCCACTCCCTTATGCAAACATCTGTTCATTCTTGTAACATGCTCAGCACCTAAGAAACTAAGACAAACTTAAAGGCTCTTTCAGATGAACCACAAAGATTTTTCTGTTGGTAAACATATTACAAATTATATGTAATGCTAGACAGATATTTATTTCAGTATCCATTGTAATACCACCGCTCACAACTCTTAGATGTCCAAAGGCCACTCAGTCTAAAATAGCATTAACTCACTCTCTTTTTTCACTTGATGCTCAATCAAGATTAACAAGGAAATTTAATAGACAAAAATATACCTGAACCCCCCACATATATGGGTGAGCTTGAGGACTTGATGCCAAAAACCCATGTGGCGGCATAGGGGAATATGCCTGTTAAGAAAAAAACAACCTCACATTTAATTTCAAACATTTATGAAGCCAAAACAAAAATACCAGATATAGAGGCTTTGCACTGTGAAACCTGAAATCCTGACCAGTCAGGATTAACAGTCCCTGCACTAGTTGTTGCAGACTGCTCCTGAAGTTCACAATGAAAACATTAAAGCTCATTACTTAATTCCAATATGAGAGGACCTCACATTAATCATACTAATACAACAACAAGACACACAAATGGACCTGGGTACTAGTAGGCGTTGTCTTCACTTCCTTCTCTTTTTCTTTAGTAGGTTTATCCATCTCGCTGCTACCCATTATTCGATATCAAAAGTCTTAATTTCTTCGGACCATCTTACAATCACTACAAGAAAGTAACCAGTGGACACGGTCAGTGGCCTTTAATACCAAGGCCACATATGTACAGTGCGCTAAATGTCAGAACCTCAATTTATTGATCCATAACATACTGAACATTCAAACTTGAAAAATTTATGTTAGTGAAAAGTATCCAAAATCAGTTTACTAATCATTGAAATTGAAACCGCGAAAATCCAAAGCACAAATAATATAAAAATATACAATGGAGTTTCATTAATTTCCTGACATAAGGTACAAATCCAAAAGATCCACCTACAACAAACACTTTATTCATCCAATAACTAGCCAAAAATTATTCCAACTAGTGTACTCCCCTATTCAGGCAATTACAATAGACATATCAATTAGTTAAGCTATTAATTTATATTTTCTTGTAAATCAGTCTCCAATATCAAGCATGAATGTAGAACAATTCGTTCAGTGTCTTGGAGCTGCATTTATTCTATTAAGGATTGTGACACCCGTCACAGGAAATGTGCTACCTTGGGATTAGATGAGCTTTCAGGTAGTAATGATAACAACCTTAGGGTGGCCCTCTTCCCACATCCTATTAACCAGGCATGGCTCAGTACGACCCGCGTACTGAACAGAAACCAAATACATAGAGTGAGGAAACCAAAGTAAAATACATAGAAAAGGTAGATCTACATCTGTCATTTTTTTCCAGCTAAGTCGGTTACGAATCCAAACATGAAATCAGCATTAGAGTATTAGAGAATAAAAATAAAAACATGAACAAAATCTGAAATTGTTAAGAACCCATAATGGCTACTATGTAACAAGATTATCCATATAATACACTTATTAAAAAGACTAACAGCTTTTATATCACTGAGATATCTATTATTTCTTTTATAAAATAATCCACTACACTGTGGATGGTTGGTTAACGTTTGGGCCAAACAAGAACAAAAACAAAAATTAATTAATTAATCAATCATACAAATCACCATCAATTTACCCAAACCCAAACGTGAATCCGAAAACTTTAACAAATAACCAAACCCTACCATCAATTGACACTCAGAGAAACTGATTGGTAAAAATTCTCTCAACCTAGCCCTAAAAAACGAACACTCTAACCTTAAACCTATCTCACAACCTAAATACAGGAATTATACCAAAAAGACGGAGAGAGAAATTGGAAGTGGGTGAAGGAGCAAATCAGACGGAAACTCACTCATTATCGTCGGAGACAGCCACGATGAGAGGTGCCGAAATCCGGTGCCAATGGAGCTGAAGAAATCAATGGAGAAACAGAACAGAAGAATGGGCGGGCGATGGTGGAGGGAGAGCTGCTCTGTTATTACTTCGTAGGCATCTTCTTCGATTTTTTTTTTTTTTTTTTGGCCGCAACGCGTTCTTCGATTAGAGAGCGAAATACTTTCCCCTGGGTAGTTTTGACTTGGGAGGGTATACGTACTTTTCACACCCCATGAAGGGACCCGCCTCATTTCTACTTCCTAATAAAATATTTGTATTATTGATCTAGCAATATTACTGTTGATATGTCACACCCAATTTCTAAAATTGGCATCTGTAATTATTTTTTTACTTAAATACCCTTACTAGCGTGTGTTCGGCTTTTCGTGCGTAACGTGTACATTTGAATTGGGGCCAAGTAAGGAGTTGGATTATATTAAGCCCAAAACCCAACTCGTTTAAACACTCGGTCCCTTCTCTCTTTCACTCTTCGGCCGGAAAAGACCCAAACACCACCACCTTCACTGTCATCGTCTCTTACCCAAGTTGAGCATATCACCACCATCATCTTCTTCCTCTCGACGTCACGAAACCAATGGTTTCAGCCTTGAACATCGACGAACGATCACCTTGTAAGGAGAATCGAACTGAGAAACCAAATCATAGTCATGACTTTAAGGCCAAATTGATAGGGCTCATTCTTAAATTTCGTGAAAAATCGGGTCGGTTCTGTTCCCGTCTGACAACTGTTGTCAGACAAGGATAATATCAGTTATATCAAAGTCCATATTTTATTAAATTAACCGAAATAAGTCTGTCTTCGCGGAGTTACCGCCTTCATCGATTTTATTAAATTAATCAAAATAAGTTTGTCATTACGGGGTTGCTGCTATTATCTAACCCACTTAACCTCGTCAAGAGGTAGAACTTCCAAAATTACTTAATTGGGGCCTTATTTGTTATCAAGTCTTTTCATCGTATCATCATATGTATTACCAAGTCATCATATCTATTATCAAGCCAATTTATCACAACATATCATTATCTCATCATAACATCTTACACCAAAACATATATCAGCACATTATTATCATGTATAATACTTTGCACATGTTTTCCATTTGGCCATAACTAAACTCCTTGGTTACCTATTTGTCCATTTGTCTACGGATTTAAAATTACGAGACCCACCTAACGATCCTTGCATAACGTCTAAAAAGTGTCATGATCAACAAGTCGACTTTATAGGGGTAAAATTGTCGTTCTATTTAATTTTCACAATTTAATTTTTTTCTCGAATCCCCAAGTCATTACACAAATTCCTACTAACCAAGGTACGAACTTGACCCAATGACCTCAAACTTGAATTTCTCTCAACGATTAGATGTGTTTTGACTATTGGGTTGTGAAAATCAGTGAAGAAACGAAGAAAAACGAAGCTTACTAGAGCAACAAATTTTGGAGGAATTTTTAAATTCTGACTGGCGATTGTTGCCATTGCCAGAATATTTCACCACCCTTAACAAAATCTATCAATGTTAACGAAATATACTAACGGTGTTGTTATAGTTAACAAAAACGTTAATGAAAATTAAATCTAATTGAAGCCATCAACTTTGATGAAATATTCCAACCATAGCGTGGCAAGCGAGTAGCGAAGCGGGAGGTCATTTTCCCAGGTCAGAGCATTGCTTTTGCGGGCTTTTTATGGCCTCTAGCAGTTAAGGGCGGCAATTTTTTACACGGCTTGAAACCCACATAAAATATATTTAGGTCAATCTATACGATTAAAATTCGGGTTATTTTTGGGTCATTGTTGTCGATGGATAAAAGATATTAAAGACGAGAGAGAGAGAGAGAGAGAGAGAGAGAGAGAGAGAGAGAGAGAGAGAGAGAGAGAGAGAGAGAGAGAGAGAGAGAGAGAATGTTCACTCTCTAGTTTTTTTTTTCAAATACATTGAAATTTCTAGGGGGATGGGTGGATAGTTGATGGAAGTTGGTATGTGCAATTTGTTCTTTAAACACTTTAAAATTCACAAATTTATAAAATCAGATAAAATTTTCGGTTTTTTTGAATACACATGAATTAAAATAAATTACAATTGAAAACACCCAAATTTCTACATATTAAAAAAAAATTCTTTAAAATCTTAATTGAATATACCTAATTTTTATAAATGCATTTAAAATTCTAATTGAATAGCCTAGATTTTAAACTATATTAAAATCAAGTAAAATCACATATTGAATATACCCTTAATATGAGGAGGTTGGGATTTTTTTTTGTCGGTGGGGTTTCAAAATTTACACTACTATTCAGCATGCCAAGACTTTTAGGGCATTGGGCAAGTTTGGTATCATTTTGTAAAATATATATATATATATATATATATTTTAATTCAAACACAAAAACAGTTGTAAAACGTATTTAGTAATTCATTTTTATAAAATAAATTTAAAGAATAAAACACAAGGTACAATAATTTACTTATGTTTTATTATGTCTTATAAAACATCAAATTATGTCTAAATTTCAGGATACAATTAAGGTAAATAAATTAACAAAATACATATAATACTAAATCAATGGCCATTGGCCCATTACAATATTACCATAGTCTTCGTCACCACCGTCATCACCTGACACGACCCATCCCAATACCCCCCGGGATTACCATGGAATGTGACGTGCTCCCGTCTGACAAGAGGCGTCAGACAAGGGATAACCGATTGCCATTGCCCAAACGGGCTTCCAGAGTGCGTAAGGATCGATGGAGGAGGTGTGCGATGCTCAAGTCTCTGCTGCAGTCGTATCCGGAATCAACCTGAAGGGCATTAAAAACAAAAGCTGTGAGTGGACGAAAATAAACCAGTCTGTTTAAAACATTTATAAGACATTTATGCCCCTCAGTAAAATCATATGCATGCACCAAAACCAATAATCCCATATTTATTTAGAAATAACCATTCGGGCCTTAGCCCGGAAACCAAAGCATAGTTTCAATTTCCAAAAGTAAATCCAAGAGTTATTTCATAAATCCAGTAATATGAACCATAAGGCATATAAACCATAACCATTATTTTAGCCACTGCACTATACACTCCAATCCGACATCCCTGATGTCTGACGTCCCTGACGTCAATAAGGTCACAATCACAAGGCTACGCGTGCCACTCGGGTCTCAATTTCCGAGTTCAATCCCCGAACCCCGTTCGGGTACAGCATCCCCGATGCTTAGCGTCATAGACGCTGGACGTACTAGACGTCCGTGACCTCTCCGGGGTACCTCATCCGGAGGAGACAATATAATATGGAAGGATTTATACAGTGCAGTACTAAATACATTTTATCGATATCCACATGCAAAACATATAGGTATACATAGGTAAAATCCGAACCGATCGTTACATTTCATCAAACGGGTCTCATGCCCAAAACCGTAAAACGTGCCATGACCGAAACATCATCAAAACCATTTATAGATTCCAGCATGTGAACACATATAAAATGTAAACCAGGAAACATTTATTCAATTCCATTTTAGGGTCCCCGACCCGCAATCACATGTAGAAATCAACTGGGCCCCTGGCCCGATTTCACAAGTTAACTGGGCCCCTGGCCCGATCCACATGTTAACTGGGCCCCTGGCCCGATTTCATAGTTCAACTGGGCCCCTGGCCCGATTTTACATTATTCAAGTTCGTAACCGTTTCATGAAATCATATCCAACCACATTTATGGAAATCGGTGAAAATCCAGAAAATCTCGATTTACGTGCAAATACGTAATTCACCTCGAAATGCGTGAAATCATTTTAAATTCACCGATATCCAAAGTAAATCATTTAATCATAATTATAACAATCATAAAACAGTTATGCATGCATCGAATTTATGAAACCAATGTCCACTCACAGACCGTTTAACCGAGCGCCTCGATACGCGTGCCATAGGCCTCCCCGGGCCACCTCACTATCACCGGGACTCCCAATCCTGTTCAAATCAATTTAGAGGATCACTAACCTCATCATTAACATCCTATTCAAGTCCCGTAATTTTCCCGAATTTTTAAGTATTTTTAAACTGGATTTAAAACCTTCGGACATCCCGAACAATATCGAGACGGTGTCCGATCAACACGAAACCAATCCCAAAATGTTCGTTACAATGTATAGGATAAAAGTCATGTTGGAAGTTTCCCAGAATTACCTCACACGCGCCCCCACGCGCCGGTTGAACTCCCTGCGCGTGAAACCCACGCGCCGGGTACTGTTCACCGTCGTTCAACCCGAACGACTGGTAAACGGGTCGCCGTGACCCGCGGGCCAACCCGATCGGTTCTCCGCCGTTCCTTGATCATTTTGGACGGAGTTTTCACCTGCAAGACCGTCTGAGTTCAACCAATAGTTCTGTGGAAACAAAAACCAAAAGTAACGTCTCGAATCATACCTCTGAACACAAACCCGAAGCTCAGAATTCCGATCGTCCTTCCTCCCAATTCCGGCCGCCTCGAGCCCCAAATTTACGTCCACAAGAAACGTTTATGCTCAGAGAACACCGTAGGATCAAATCCAACGTCCAAAACCCATCCAAAACCTGTTCACCATTTTTGGTTTCGAACCGGGTTACGGGCACCGCCGTCCCCGCCGTGCCCAGCTCACTTCGAGCTTCGAAACCCAGTCCCCCGTGTCTGTTTCTGACCCCAAGTCCCAAAGGAGTCGAGAAGGAGCTCAGAAACACGACGGATCGTCGATTTCCAAAAACCTGGGCAAACTTCCTCCCGGGTTAACACGGCCGCCGTGGACCACCGCTGCTGCCGCCGACGTCCTGCCGCCTCCCGCTGGTTCTCACAATCTCAGTGACCCACACATGTGCACAGAGGAGATGTGTGAAGGTTTTGGGTGCACGGTTCGGATGGTTGTGCAGGTAAGCAAACATAAAATGGGAAGGGAGATGATAAGGAAAAAATGGATGGTCCAGATTCAATCTCACCATTGAGATTAAGGGTCCAGATCAAAAGATGAAAAAATAAGTGGGAAATACTTTATATTATAAAATCCAATAATTTAATCAATCTGACCAATCCAGATCTGATCCCAATAATTAAAGATTAGTGGTCCACGTGTCCCACTCAGAATTCCAGGCCAATCAGAAAACGCCACGTGTCCACGCCTCGTAATGCGTGCATAACGAAACCAAACTTCCGTGACCCATAACTTCGTCGTCGAATCTCCGATTTCGGCGTGCCGCCTGTCGTTGGATTCGCATCGACGAAACCTACGTAACGGTCCTTGGCCCTCGGCCATCGGACATCCCGGTCAAAAAGTCAACATTTCCCCTTCTTTCGTCCAAATTACGAAAATGCCCCTGGACTTCCGTACATCATAACTTTCACCACGAACGTCGGAATCGAACGTGCCACCTGTCTATGAACTCGTGACGTCCCGAACTACGTCACGGTCATCGGTCAAAATCCATTTGACCATCCGAATTAAAAGTCAACGTTTTGCCCACGCCCAGGGGCAAAACGGTCATTTTGCACAATTCGTCCGAAACGCTCAACTAATCCCAGATTAGTAAATCACAATTAAAAATCATTAAATCCCGATATTCGGGACGGGTCGTTACAACCTTCCCTCCTTAAAGAATTTCGTCCTCGAAATTACCAATAACCTTATTCCACAACCACCTTGTGGAAAACAATGCGACCACACATCTGTGTACACTTGTACATCCACATACTGGGACAACACCAGCCTCGTTTGTACCCAGACATCCCATCACAGTCATATGTCATAATAGCAACAACACTCGACCACCTCGAGTGGAAATGATCACCTGATTCGCGATAAAATCGCCTAACCATTTAGCTGACTCCTTCAGCTAGACGGTTCCTTTCCATTTTCAATAAATCCTTACATTTGCTCCCGTTGGGAGTCACCAAATCTCATTTGTCAGTCCACGCTGACACCACCAGTCAAACTGTCACCACTAAACTTTACCACCCTAGTAAAGCCCTAACCATCTGTTCGTCCGTGACAACACCACGTACTACATCACCCTCGATGTAGCGTAAGATCAACCACGTGATCTCAATTCGCAGGGCAAGCCCAATCCTGCGACACAAAATAATCTCAATGTCCAAAATCGCCGACTCCCTCAGCGAACCAAAACGCTGGGAAATCACGGTGTGATAAAATCACACAAGGCTACTCGTGGTTACTCAAACCACCAATTCACTCATCCTGAGTGTACGTATACCGTCAATTATCCCAATCAAGTGGTGCAACTGGAACACATTGGATACCAGCCCAGCAGTAAACACACATCTCAATACTAGGGTTCCACAAGCCAACCACGGCTAAGAGCACCTGCTCATAAAATCACTGAACCCGACAAGATCAATCTGCCCAGCGCACAGTATCCAATGTCCAGTCCACAATATAGCCAAACAATTGATATCAGAACCAAGCCGATTACCAACACATTAGTTACACACCACTGGTACATCCCACGTACCGCCATTAGGCACCACTCAGCCTAACCAGTAGCAATCCTCGTACCCTGTACGTACCTCAATCCATCAATCTTACTATAGCCACCCAGGTCATAGCCAAACACGTTCTAGTAATGGAGTACATTTGCCCAAACCAACATGAGACAAAACGAACTCCACCCGTCATCTAGTTCCAATTCCGAATCCGAATCCGCAATTTCGTAAGAAATTCCGAATCCAAACCCAAACATCACATTTTAATCCATTTCCAAATCCGAATCCGAAATCATTATTCCGTAAGCTAGCATTGGAATAACCATTCCGCACCCAAATCCAGTAATCCATTTTCGAGCTTCGCAATCGAATCCTGAATCGTCACCCAGAAATTCGATTCCAAAACCCAAAATCTCGTTTACGTCCACCAAGACGTAACAAAACCGAACCTATCGGTTGCCTCTCCAAAACACTCGATTGACTTCGTAGGGAAGCCAATCCCAATATCCACACGTCAAAGGTTGACAAAATCCGACCACATCGGAAACCTACTCAACCGAGTCACAACCCATATGGACTCACTCCGAAGAGAAGCTCTGTCCCGTCATTTACGACTCGCATAACAAGGTAAGAGTGATAAACTCTCCACCCATCTGGATCATCAAGATCACAATCCATCTGGAAGCTGATCGTAGGGTCTTACACCCTCAATTGAATCCTTTGCCAAATTTCCCTTGATGGAAAGATGGCCACGCATATCACCACCGAATCCAAAATCATACAAAACTTCTTGTGTCCAATGACCCAAGGCCAAACCTGGGTCCACCTACCAATACACGCTCAACGTACTGGTAGTAACAATCATCATCTGCCACGGCAGGAAATATGAAGTCAACCCTAATGACTTCGGAATACCAATCACTGATGCGGAAACGAGCACTCCTCTCGTCTCCCAATCACAACTCTCCCCGAAACGGGAGTTCCAACCACGTTGGAAACAGACATGCTCCCAATGAGATGTCAAGTCCAACCACTGGACTGCCCATGTCCATACCTTACTTGGACCACCACGTGTCCAAGATCGATTCATTACTCGGACCTCACGTCCGTCAATAATCATGTATGCACACACCCCGATTCCGAACGGAAATGTCCACAATTTTTCCTGAATGTGCATACCATACTGCCTTCGTCTCACATCTCAACCTAAACAGGTTCAATCCTCAGGTTCCAAGTGATTCACAATCACAAAATCCCACATCCATACCACGAATGGTTTTCCCCGACTTTTCCAATCTCAATAATTTCCTTGTACTCTCAGGGGATATAAGCAGTACACAAACTTACCAATCTCGGAGTTGACCACAACTCCCCAAATCCATCAATTCTCATGACGTAGGGAACAGCATCCCGAGATTCCCCAAATTTTCAATCATACCTTTTGATCCATTCATCACTTGTCATCATACATCTGTTGGGACTCATCCCAACACGACTCAACCTCCACTGGATCCCATCCAGTCCAAGACTCAACCACCACTGAGTCGCAGATACCAATCATCTGTTCATCATGACAGAGTCACACCCCAACTGGTGGCTCCTCGTCACCACAATCACCGATACCGGTACCAGCACCAGTGCTAGTACCAGCACCACGCACCATCATCAACACTAGTATCATCACACAGGCATCCATACTAGTATTGGCATAAAGGTATCACCATACCAACATCCATACATAGCACACGAACACCCATGCTAGCACACGAACATCCATGCTAGCACACAGTGTGCAAGGTTGTTACCCTGGATCTCCGTTCATTCCGAACGACGATCCCGTAACGCCACTCGTACCCCACGACTATGGGTACCTCCAATTTGACCACTGGCACATTAGGATAATGGACGTTCCCTGAACATCCCCAAGTATTAAAACCACACTAACTACCCTCGATAGCCAGTTATCTCGACACAACTGTCGACCAACAGTCATCGTTGTCAAGATCCGTAACCACACCTCACACTAATATTTGATCCAACGCGGGATTCCATATTTTATCTCATAACCGCATCCGTGGATCGAATCCCATCATCCAGACTAGACTCACTAGAGTCATCCACATGGTCATCCATGACCTCAGCCACTCGTCGCAGCACAAGTTCTCATTCAAAGTTCACTTTCCAGTCCAACAATTACAAGTTAGGGTTCCAAAATCACACCCTAGGGTTCCACCGAACCCGACTGCCTTCTGCAGTAGAATCCACAACCTGACCGACCCCGCGGTCTTGACATCGTATAGACGTCCAATCCAATCCAATCGTCAACTCAACGTGGGTTCCTTCGTGGGTTCCACCACGAAGGTCATCGGCTAACTCCGATGCACCAACACCCCGAACATTAGCCAACACTACCAGGGTCCAAAACATAGACCAGTACTCAACTGAGTTTCGCATTTCCAATCAAATGGGGTTCCCTGAACCTAACTGTGCCCAGTGGCACAACAATCCATCATCACATGACCGAACCGACGGTCCCACATTACCAGTTATCGTATACAACCCCACCTGGGTTGAATCGCAACAATGCACGGCGTATCGGGCCAAACACACCCAATTCACCATACAAACCCAAAACTATCTATCAGGTTGACAACGGAACAGCAGCCCAAAGAGACATCACACCCTCGTCCTTCGCGCACAAAAAGAGCAAAACCCGCTCTGATACCACTTGACACGACCCATCCCAATACCCCCCGGGATTACCATGGAATGTGACGTGCTCCCGTCTGACAAGAGGCGTCAGACAAGGGATAACCGATTGCCATTGCCCAAACGGGCTTCCAGAGTGCGTAAGGATCGATGGAGGAGGTGTGCGATGCTCAAGTCTCTGCTGCAGTCGTATCCGGAATCAACCTGAAGGGCATTAAAAACAAAAGCTGTGAGTGGACGAAAATAAACCAGTCTGTTTAAAACATTTATAAGACATTTATGCCCCTCAGTAAAATCATATGCATGCACCAAAACCAATAATCCCATATTTATTTAGAAATAACCATTCGGGCCTTAGCCCGGAAACCAAAGCATAGTTTCAATTTCCAAAAGTAAATCCAAGAGTTATTTCATAAATCCAGTAATATGAACCATAAGGCATATAAACCATAACCATTATTTTAGCCACTGCACTATACACTCCAATCCGACATCCCTGATGTCTGACGTCCCTGACGTCAATAAGGTCACAATCACAAG
Organism: Prinsepia uniflora; assembly: GCA_032719365.1. Lineage (NCBI taxonomy): Eukaryota > Viridiplantae > Streptophyta > Magnoliopsida > Rosales > Rosaceae > Prinsepia > Prinsepia uniflora. The sequence continues at coordinate 839,883 of CM064874.1, forward strand.
GCTACGCGTGCCACTCGGGTCTCAATTTCCGAGTTCAATCCCCGAACCCCGTTCGGGTACAGCATCCCCGATGCTTAGCGTCATAGACGCTGGACGTACTAGACGTCCGTGACCTCTCCGGGGTACCTCATCCGGAGGAGACAATATAATATGGAAGGATTTATACAGTGCAGTACTAAATACATTTTATCGATATCCACATGCAAAACATATAGGTATACATAGGTAAAATCCGAACCGATCGTTACATTTCATCAAACGGGTCTCATGCCCAAAACCGTAAAACGTGCCATGACCGAAACATCATCAAAACCATTTATAGATTCCAGCATGTGAACACATATAAAATGTAAACCAGGAAACATTTATTCAATTCCATTTTAGGGTCCCCGACCCGCAATCACATGTAGAAATCAACTGGGCCCCTGGCCCGATTTCACAAGTTAACTGGGCCCCTAGCCCGATCCACATGTTAACTGGGCCCCTGGCCCGATTTCATAGTTCAACTGGGCCCCTGGCCCGATTTTACATTATTCAAGTTCGTAACCGTTTCATGAAATCATATCCAACCACATTTATGGAAATCGGTGAAAATCCAGAAAATCTCGATTTACGTGCAAATACGTAATTCACCTCGAAATGCGTGAAATCATTTTAAATTCACCGATATCCAAAGTAAATCATTTAATCATAATTATAACAATCATAAAACAGTTATGCATGCATCGAATTTATGAAACCAATGTCCACTCACAGACCGTTTAACCGAGCGCCTCGATACGCGTGCCATAGGCCTCCCCGGGCCACCTCACTATCACCGGGACTCCCAATCCTGTTCAAATCAATTTAGAGGATCACTAACCTCATCATTAACATCCTATTCAAGTCCCGTAATTTTCCCGAATTTTTAAGTATTTTTAAACTGGATTTAAAACCTTCGGACATCCCGAACAATATCGAGACGGTGTCCGATCAACACGAAACCAATCCCAAAATGTTCGTTACAATGTATAGGATAAAAGTCATGTTGGAAGTTTCCCAGAATTACCTCACACGCGCCCCCACGCGCCGGTTGAACTCCCTGCGCGTGAAACCCACGCGCCGGGTACTGTTCACCGTCGTTCAACCCGAACGACTGGTAAACGGGTCGCCGTGACCCGCGGGCCAACCCGATCGGTTCTCCGCCGTTCCTTGATCATTTTGGACGGAGTTTTCACCTGCAAGACCGTCTGAGTTCAACCAATAGTTCTGTGGAAACAAAAACCAAAAGTAACGTCTCGAATCATACCTCTGAACACAAACCCGAAGCTCAGAATTCCGATCGTCCTTCCTCCCAATTCCGGCCGCCTCGAGCCCCAAATTTACGTCCACAAGAAACGTTTATGCTCAGAGAACACCGTAGGATCAAATCCAACGTCCAAAACCCATCCAAAACCTGTTCACCATTTTTGGTTTCGAACCGGGTTACGGGCACCGCCGTCCCCGCCGTGCCCAGCTCACTTCGAGCTTCGAAACCCAGTCCCCCGTGTCTGTTTCTGACCCCAAGTCCCAAAGGAGTCGAGAAGGAGCTCAGAAACACGACGGATCGTCGATTTCCAAAAACCTGGGCAAACTTCCTCCCGGGTTAACACGGCCGCCGTGGACCACCGCTGCTGCCGCCGACGTCCTGCCGCCTCCCGCTGGTTCTCACAATCTCAGTGACCCACACATGTGCACAGAGGAGATGTGTGAAGGTTTTGGGTGCACGGTTCGGATGGTTGTGCAGGTAAGCAAACATAAAATGGGAAGGGAGATGATAAGGAAAAAATGGATGGTCCAGATTCAATCTCACCATTGAGATTAAGGGTCCAGATCAAAAGATGAAAAAATAAGTGGGAAATACTTTATATTATAAAATCCAATAATTTAATCAATCTGACCAATCCAGATCTGATCCCAATAATTAAAGATTAGTGGTCCACGTGTCCCACTCAGAATTCCAGGCCAATCAGAAAACGCCACGTGTCCACGCCTCGTAATGCGTGCATAACGAAACCAAACTTCCGTGACCCATAACTTCGTCGTCGAATCTCCGATTTCGGCGTGCCGCCTGTCGTTGGATTCGCATCGACGAAACCTACGTAACGGTCCTTGGCCCTCGGCCATCGGACATCCCGGTCAAAAAGTCAACATTTTCCCTTCTTTCGTCCAAATTACGAAAATGCCCCTGGACTTCCGTACATCATAACTTTCACCACGAACGTCGGAATCGAACGTGCCACCTGTCTATGAACTCGTGACGTCCCGAACTACGTCACGGTCATCGGTCAAAATCCATTTGACCATCCGAATTAAAAGTCAACGTTTTGCCCACGCCCAGGGGCAAAATGGTCATTTTGCACAATTCGTCCGAAACGCTCAACTAATCCCAGATTAGTAAATCACAATTAAAAATCATTAAATCCCGATATTCGGGACGGGTCGTTACATCACCACCCCACCATCATCACTTTAACTTCCATGACCCTATCACTACCATCACTACCACCTCGATTACCATCTCATAATCTCGACCACCACCTGCATCTTACGGATGCCGCCATCGCCACCCCACCAACGATGACACTGCCACCACTGCCCCAACATCCACCTCCACCACCATCACTGCAGCCACCACCGTCGCCACCACCACAACTATGACCACCTCATTACCACCACCAACGCCATCTCCACCACAACCATCGTCACTGCATCCCTCATCCATCATTACAACCACCATCGCCAACAACACCACCACTACTGCAACCACCTCTATCACTGCCCCATTATTGCTGCCATATCAACTGTGACCATCACTGTAACGCCCCGGAAAATTCGAAAAAAAAATGTAATGTTGTAAAATAATAAATAAATGACGTCTTTTACCCTTGTGATTCGTATGGTCAATTTGTTGACTTTTTGATTGGAGGGTCGAACGGACGTTGAGTGATGACCGTGAAGTAGTTCGGGACGTCACGAGTTCATAGACAGGTGGCACGTCCGATTCGGACGAACATGGTGAAAGTTATGATGTTCGGAAGTCCAGGGGCATTATCGTAATTTGGACGTTATATGGGAAAAATTTGACTTTTTGTTGGACAATTGGTTTTCACATGATTCGAAGACCGTTAGGTTCGTCTCGAGGTCCCGAGTACAACGACAGGCGGCACGCGTGAAACGGACGTCGGATAACCGAGTTACAGGTCACGGAAGTTGGAGGGCATCTTGGTAATTTTTGCCCTGAGGGCATTTTGGTCTTTTTACATGGGGTACTGTTCACCACCGTGGAAAAACAGAGTGCGGCCGTGGAGTTTATGCGTGCAATTGTTTATGGTTAGTGGACTGATCAGATGGTTTGTTTAAGTCAATTGAGGTAGTGGAAGCAGGATTGAGTGGCACTGGTGCACGGCTAGACAGAGTTCAGGGCACGGGAGAGCAAGAATTGGCCATGGTTTCTGTGTTTGCGGGAAACCGTTTGCAGAGACTTCAGTTGGTCTCCCACGGGCTGCTAGCCACACTGATCGACTAACCGTGTATGGGAACGAAGTGAGGATTCGTTTGGGGTCATTTGTGCATCAGTGTGAAGGCTGAGTTGAGAGAAACAGTGAAGAACCGTTTTCAGGTTTTTTGGGGGGGGGGGGGGAAATCTCAGAGTTCAATTCCTACGGGTTTTGGGATCAATCTAAACACACTGAGGGACTTCTGGGAGTAGCAGAATCACGACGGTGCAAGAACTGAGGGAGAATGATCACGGTTGGCCCAAGAACCTGAGTTGCTGTTCAAGGAAGAACCAGTTGGAGGAAAAAATCACATTTAATTTTTGGGGCTTGTTGATCGAAACCGAGGGCCGTGTTGGACTTCTGGAGTCACTACGAGCACAACCGTGCAAGAATCGAAGGAGGAGGAGGACTGGTTGGCCGGGAACCTGAGTCTCAGTTTCAGTGGAAAACCAGTGTTGAGGTCGACGACTTCCAGGTAACGGCGAGTCCAATTGATTGTACCATCGTGTTCGTCTAAGTCCCCTTAAGCTACTGGTGAAATTAATTTGAGAATGGAGTTAGTTTGGGTGAGTTCCAGAAGTCGACTTGCTCGACTGCTCGAGCTTGAGTTGGGTCGATTTAGTGTTAGTCGAGGTTAACCATTTATGCAGACCTAAAATTAATGGATTAGAGAAGATAATAGGATTGAAAACGGGAAGAATTGATTGAGAATTGAGCTTGAACTGGTCGGGTTGAGTCGCGGGTAATAGACCCGTTTATCAGTCTATCCGGGTAAGGACGAAGGTACTGTAGCTTGGCGCGTGGCCTTCACGAGCAGCCACTTTGGGCGGCGCGTGACGACGCGTGGGATGTCAACTCCGATCACGGTCAACATGAGATTTAATCCTTTCAGTTTAATTAACATTTTATCTTTAGAGTTCGAGTGGATCGGGAGTCATTCGGGATAATTTCGGGAGTCTGGAAGGTTAAGTCTCTAAGTTTAATTTCGCCGAAAAATCCCGAAAAATTAGGAAAAATCATACGAGCTATTTGAGGATATTTGTAACCCTTCTTGTACGTTTTTACAGGCCCGGACACTTCCGAAGCTACTGAGGAGCGCACGGGGCGCGATTGACACGTCCTAAAACCGTGAGTGGACTTTTTGATTTCTAAACTGTGCATGCATGACTATTTTACTGGTTTATCTTATGGTTTTGCATATGATTTTATGATGGTGATATGATAATTCGGTTTTACGTATTTTCACGCTTTTCGAGATATCCTTCGTGTTTCAAGCAATTCGAGGTTACGATTTTTGCTTATGCGTGAATGATGTTTTGATGAAGTATCTGGATATGATTATGCATGTTACGGATTTATGATGTTTTGATTATAATTGTAAAGTGATTTCGGGAATTACATGTTTTGGAAATTTCATGTGAATTCGGACGTAAGTCCTATTATGACGTGATATGATTTCGGAATGACGTTGGAAAACGGTTTATGATGAATCTTGGTTTATTGTGTTAAAAAAAAGGGTTTTGGGTTTAAAGACCCGGTTGATTGTTGGATCTGGTTTTGGGTTTAAAGACCCGGTTTATTGATGACGGGGGCGGGTCCGAAAATTGGGTTTAAAGACCCGGATTGAGTTTAAAGACTCGTGAGTTTAAAGATTCGATTATTGTGATACCCCCGAGGCCTATTGATCATGTTTTGAGTTTAAAGACTCGTTGATATCCCGGGAAGGCCTGATATTGAGTTTAAAGACTCGGATGGATCCAACGGAAAAATTGTGATTATTGATTCACTTTTTACTTGATTTGTGCAATTGATGTTTCAAAATGACGGTTTCTGGATTTTGGTAATATTAAGTTGTTTTACATGAGTTATGACAAATCTCTGTAACGTTTTTCATGTGTTTCGGAAAAAGAGTTTTCAAAGGTTTAATACGCGATTTTTGAAAATTCGGTTATGCATGCGTGTTACAAAACTGGAGGGCGAAACCGATTTCGAAAACTATTTTTCCTGTAAAGCTTATGTTTCGGTCCACTCACATTTTGTTGTTTTAAATTCCCTCCAGGTCGTGGTACAAGTGCGGGGGCAAGCGCCGAGGCAAAGGCGGAGGCATAAAGTTTTCCGTTGCGGAGTAGTTAGTTCACATAGTAGGATTTGTTCTTTAACCTGTTTTGTAATATTATGCTCTGTGAAACTGTGGACTTGACGTCCAGTCAGATGTATTTGTTTAATCTCCCTGGTCTGACAATGGGTGTGATGTCATATTATTTAGTTTTCCGGTCTTTTGGGATTCGATTGTCAGACGGGAGCAGGATCTTCCCGATTATCGAGGCGATAATCGGGGTGGGTCCTGTCAATCACTATTGCCACCTCGACCACCACCACATCAACGTCACTAACAAAACCTGTCCCTAAAATACTTTGATATATGTGCCAGCCTACTCCCGTCTAACAAATAATCCAAAATTCTGAAACTATCCTTAACATTTTTCAGACAAGGGATGCTCATATAGCTTTTCTACTTATGTCTCTCTTCTCGATCTGCCATGACATTCGTGCAACGGCTTAAAGGGTCATCGAAAACACAAAAAGTGTGAGTGGACAAAAATAAAAATTTTAAAAATACATTTACCGAGGAAAACAAACGTTTACGCTCCAATTTCTAAAAACATGTATGCATAGAATAAAAACGTAAACAATTAAATTTAAATCAGTCAATCACGTCAAGTCAACCAATCCAACATTATTAATTCAACCAGCCAATATCAATCAAACCATCAAATCTAATATAAAATCGACCAAACAATGCCAAGTAACCTGACATCAGCTAGCCAACATCATGTCTACATAGACAGCCTTATAACCTCACGATCTGCGGAGCCGAGCTCCTGACATCTGAATCCCATCTTCTGGAATCAACGACGTCCGGGAAGCCACCCCAGGTTCTGCCTGCTTCCATCTATAAGATGTAATATGACAACCTTTAGGATATGCGAACTCGAACTCCGGATGTCTGAGTGCTAACACATTCGAGAATAGGTTACCATGGTCAAACAATTCGTAAATCATTAAAACTCATTTAACACAATCTTTGACTCAAAACCGAGTAAAAAATACATCCAAGCCCCGACCTAAGCCCAAAACACCAATTCCTCAAACATGCATTTGTCGACTAAGCTAAACTCATTTAACGGAATCACATTTAAAGATTATCTTTGCAAAATTCACCCAATTCAAAAAGTCATTCCACTTGTATCGCCATTTGCCCAAAAGGTACCAACCAAATGGAAAATCATAGCAGGTCTAATTAATATGACAATCATAGACATCACTTAATCACCCAAAACACTATATATAGATTGATATGTAGCAGCATTGATTCAGTTAATTTCCCATCACCCAAAACACCCTCAAACGATGTCCAATTGACTTAAAACAGGTGCCATTAGATCCATATCGTCGAAATCTTGAAAAACAGCATTGGCATGATCTGTAGGACTGTCTTGCTGTAACAACCCGTACCTACGGGAAGGGTAAAAATGTAATTTTTGTGAAGTTTTGTAAAAAAGGACGATTTTGCCCTTGTGAATAGTAAACGAAAAGTTGACTTTGTGTACTATCGATTTGATGAGTGTTAGCCCTTAACCGTGACGTAGGTTAGGACGTCACGAGTCCGTAGACAGGCGGCAGGTTCGATTCGGACAACCGGAGGAAAAGTTATGATGTACGGAAGGTTGGGGGCGTTACCGTAATTTTGAGTTAAGAGGGGAAATGTTGACTTTTTGGAGGATTTGTGGTTTTCACGTAGACCGAGAACCGTTGGATAGGCCTCGACGTCCTGAGTTCAACGACAGGCGGCACGCTGTCATCGGACGTCGGACGGAAAAGATACGGGTCTGGAAAGTCTGAGGGCAAAATGGTAATTTTGTGCAGGAGGGGCATTTTGGTCATTTCTCCTCAGCCCAATCAGATAAGGGCAAGTGGCAGATATTTTTGGGCTGGCCAATAGCTGATGGACACGTGGGGGACACTAGATGGTTCTGGGAGAGACTTAAGTGTGCACGGCCACACAATATGCACGTTCAAACCGTGCATTTTGCTTGAACACAGAGAAACAGAGGGGAACATTTAGGGAGACAGTGATCGATTCAGGGGGAGATTGAGTGAAGAATGAATTGAGAGAGTGACATAGAGACAAGGAGGAGCTGGTGATCGTGGTCTGGTGGCGCAACCGTGCACGGAGGCGACGTGGTGGACGGTTGGATAATTGGGAGAAACAGAGGAGGCCGTGGACGGTGGTGGCTGTTGTGTTGTGTGGTGGACGGATTCAAGGTACTAGGAGACTCGGGAGGTTGAGGGGAGTCCCACGAGCACCGTGGTGGGTGACGGTTCTCACGGCGGCGCCGGAATCGAAAGGTAATTTCTTTTGCCCTGTTTTTCGTGGATTTTCATTCCAAGAGTCGTGGACCTAGAGCTAGAATCAAAAGGTTTGGTGAGTGAAGGGAGGTTTAGGGAGGTCCTAGGAGTCGTTTGTGGTGGTTGCCGTGACGGGAGGTTCACGGTGGGTGGTGGTTCGACGGCGGGTCCTCTGTACCCTATTTTAGCCGTGATTTTCAAACTTGAAGTCGTGGACTTCGGGGATGAATCGACGGGTTCTGTGAGTTGGGTAGGACTAAGTAGGGTCCTAGGAAGGTGCTGGTATCACCACCGTGAAGGGGGAAGCAGTGGACGGCCGGGAAGGAAAACAGGGCTCACGGGCAGTGTTTTTCGAGGTTGAAGACGAGGGGTTTCAGGCCGTGATTTCTGGATTTTAGGACTGGGTTTGGTTGCAGGGGACTGGACGAAGCTATTGGAATTGAAATGGGGAAGAATGGTGGAGGAACGGAGGAGAACCGGTCACGCCGGTTCAACACAGTTGAACCGGGTGACTCGAGGTTGAAGATACACTGTAGCAGGCGCGTGAGGCCCACGCGCAGCCACTTTGGGCGGCGCGTGGGGGCGCGTGGGGAGGAATCCGGTCAAGCGTCCAACATGAGTTTAGCCCTAAATGTCCTAAGGAATCCAATGGTATAGTTTTCGGGTTAATCGGACGGTGTTATGGAATGGTTCGGGAATCTGTACGGTTTAGGGTTTCGGATTAAAATATTATTAAATGCCCGAAAAATTGGGGAAAATAGGGAAGGTATCCTTGATGTTATTGTGACCCTATTTGGTATCTATTGACAGGATGGGAGACACCAGAGACGGTTGAGGAGCGCACGGAGCGCGAGTGACGTGTTGTAAACTGTGAGTGGACTCTTTCTTACTTCCGAGCATGCCAAACTGTTTTAATTACTGTTTTATGATTTCTATGTGTGTTTTTATGTCCTGATGATGATTATACGTGATTGAGATGTTTGCACGTTTTTCGAGACGTTTTCGGGATTTTACACGTTTTTCGAGGAAAAGCGGGTTTTCAGAGTTTGATGTTATAATTCAGAAATTTAACCTAAAAACGTTTTCTGATGATGGTAAATAGGTTGTGGAATATGATTTTGGGATTATCCTACGGTTTTGTTATGAACATGAATCTTTTTCCGGATTTGGGTTCGGAATGTCGGTTCTGAAAGCCGGAAGGGCTTCGAACCGGGGATTTCGAATTCGGATTTGGCGATGGATTTTGAATTGGTTTTACACTGGATATGGATTGGATTTGCTGGATCTGGATATGGGTTTAAAGACCCGGATTGATATTGATGGGGGACGGGCCCGGATTGAGTTTAAAGACTCGGGAGTTTAAAGACTCGGATATTACGATATTACCCCCATAGGCCTATTGAGTTTAAAGACTCGGGAGTTTAAAGACTCGGATTTATATGTGAGGCCTGGTTGAGTTTAAAGACTCGGATAGGTCCAGCAGGTTTGATCGGGTTATACTCTTGTTTCTTATGATGTTTCATATTAAGACTTTTCTAATACTTCATTGGCATGCCTGGTTTTAAACCGGAGGGAACAAATGATTTTATTTCCTTACTTTGATTTGCTGGTAAACGGTTTTAAAACTTTCATTCTTTTTGGTCCACTCACACCTTTGGTTTTTAATTTCCCTCCAGGTCGTGGTGATAGCGCTGGGGTGAACGTTGAGGCAGATATCGAGGCATAGGGCTTCCGACGTTCTTCCGTTGCGGACTTAGACTTGTAGGACTTTTGGTGCCCATTTTGTAGAACTATGCTCTGACTTACTGTTGTATATATTTACTCCTTCGTCTGATGGTTATGCTTATAGTTGTATTAAGTTTATTTTTGGTATGGTAAGTGTGATTGTCAGACGGGAGCAGGGTTCATCCCGAGTATCGAGGTGATATTTGGGACGGGTCCTGACAATTGGTATCAGAGCATAGGTTGTGTCAATTTGTGTTGGGTCTAGGTTGTTATACTAACTCTATGCCTCTTTCAGCGTACGATTGATCATGCCTCCGAGACGTGAACCCCCTCCACGACCTGAAGATGAAGCGGCGAGAGGGACTGAGAGCGTTTCGATTGAGAGAGCCCAGAGGCTTGGGGCTACTACGTTCAGCGGTGGGGCTGATCCCGAGGAAGCTCACCGGTGGATCACCCGACTAGAACGTATTTTTGGGGTGATGCACTGTCCTCCCGAGGATCGGGTATTGTTAGCCACTTTTCTGTTGGATGGAGCTGCCTACGAGTGGTGGTACACGCTGGAACTGTCCGGCTGGGATGCACATACCGTGACCTGGGAGACTTTCCGGGAGCGGTTTCTAGATCAGTACTATCCCCGTTCTTTCAGGGATGCGAAGGAAGCGGAATTCCTTCACTTGAAGCAAGGAAACTTGACAGTTGCTGAGTATGAGCAGAGGTTCCAGATGCTATCTCGTTTTGCTCCGGCATTTGTGGCGACTGAGGCGGAGAAGTGCCGCCGGTTTGAGTTGGGCCTCCGGGGAGAGATCAGGGCCATAGTGACAGCCGGCTCTTTTGCTACATTCCGAGAGTTGTCTGACGCTGCTGTCAGGGTGGAGGCCAGTTTACCTGCTCGACCACAGTATTCGGGCAGTGTTCGACGCCGAGAGCAGTCATTTCCAGGAGCATCGAGTCAGAGGCCCCCGAAACGGGGTAATTTTGGTGGATCACTATCGGCTGGTGGAGCCCGGTATGGCAGACCAGGCAGTTTCCAGGGCTCAGGATTTCGAGGAGCTAGGTCACAGCCGACTTGTAACAACCCGTACCTTCGGGAAGGGTAAAAAGGTAATTTTGTAAAATTTTGTGTAACTGGACGATTTTGCCCTTGTGAATAGTAGACGAAAAGTTGACTTTTTGAATTACCGATTGGTTGAGTGTTAGCCCTTGACTGTGACGTAGTTTAGGACGTCACGAGTCCGTAGACAGGTGGCAGGTTCGATTCGGACAACCGGAGGAAAAGTTATGATGTTCGGAAGGTTGAGGGCATAACCGTAATTTGACTAAATTAGGGGGGATAGAGTTGACTTTTCCTACGACCGGGTTTTGACACGTTGACCTTGGACCGTTGGGTAGATCTCATCGTCCTGAATTCAACGACAGGCGGCACGTGTTCATCGGAGTTAGGACGGGCAAGTTACGGGTCTAAAACGGTAAGGGTAAAATGGTAATTTTGGAGTTAAGAAGGGTATTTTGGTCTTTCTCTTGCATTGGGAAGTGTGCCCAATACAAGTGGGACACTTGGCTGCATCTGAAGAAGGAACCACCAGGAGTTTGACAAGTGTCCCTCTCCAGATGGTTGTGGAACATTGATGACCGCCTCACAAGTTTACACGGCGGTTTAAATTGGTCTGAGTTGAAGAAGCAGAGGAAGGGTGCAACCGTGAGAGAACCCGCCAATTTGATCCCTTGATCGTCATCTTCCGGCCTTGAGTTGTGAAGAAAAATTGGAGAGGAGTATGGAACGAGTGGGGTGGGGCTGAACTCAATCACCGTCGTGGACGGTGGCTCTGATATCACGAGAGGCAGAGTGCCCGTGTGCAACAGAAGAATTTAGCTTCCTCACACCACTCAAACCTCATTCTTTGCCTTTTTGGTCTGAAAGGAAAGGAGGAGGGAGCTTAGACAAAACGATTAGTGGTCACGGCGAGGTGCGACAATAAGGGACGGTGGCGGAATTGAGAGAAAACCGCAAGTCCTCTGTTTTTCCTTTCACAATTGGACGTTACAGATAAAGGCTAAGGAGCTTAAATTGTTACGGCATTGTGATATTGAGGCGTCTGGGAGTCGAATGGACGTGATTTGGTGGCTCGCCGTGGACGGTGGCCGGTAAACCCGTTACGGTAAGTTTTTATTTTAAATTTCATTATGGGTTTGTAGACCTTAACGACGCAAACTAATGATTGGGACAGGATCATGGAAGGGAAACAAGTTGATTAGGATGAATTTGGAGGCTGGAGGAAGCCGGAAAAGCTATGGAGGTTAAGGTTGCAGAATACGGGTTAAATTCTTGAACGTGAAGGTATGAATTCGTGGTTTTTGTTACAAACCGATTAGGTTAGTAGATTAAGAGTGGACAGACGAACCTCCTAGGCTAATTAGAACTGAAAACCGATTAAAATTGAGTGAAAACCGTGAACGCCGGTTCACGGCTGAACTGAACCGGTCGGACCGGGTTTTCCCAGGGAAGACGATGACATTGTGCTGGGCGCGTGGCTCCCACGCGCAGCCCTTTTGGGCGGCGCGTGTGGGCGCGTGAGGCCGAATCCGGGGAAGTGTCTAACAAGGTTTTTCGTCTAATCAATGTAACGAACATTTTAGCACTGGTTTCGAGTTAATCGGACATCGACTCGATATGTTTCGGGTTGTCCGAAGGTTTTAGGGTTCGGTTAAAAATAGTTAAAAATACGGGAAAATTATGAGAGTCTAGTATGAGTATCGTAAATCAGTTAGTGACCTTATATTGGAACTTGGACAGGTTCGGGGAAACCGAGGATAGTGAATGGCCGGGGACGGTAAAAGTGCGTGTGTATCGAGGCGACGCTGAAATGGTCTGTGAGTGGACTTTGCTTTCCAACTCTTGATGCATGCATATATGTTTTTATATGATTTCTATACGAGCTTCTATGATTTGATTTATAGTTGTGATGATTTTATGTATTTGCACGTTTTTCGAGGAAAATGACGGTTTTCACGTTTTACGAGGTTTTGATAACTATTGTACTTTGAACCTGGTTTTAACGGTTGATTTCGGGATTTGAAATACGGTTGGATTTCAAGGAAAGTAAAAAGGATTTTGAAAAGTATTTTCGGGCCTGAGGCCCAGTTCAAAGGTGTTTTCGGAAAGGAGATTTCGGGTTTCGGAATCGAAATTCCGGGTGACGATTCGGGATTCGATTCGGGACTTGAAGCGGATTTTGGGTTTGGGTTCGGAATAGTTATTCCAGATGCTAGCTTACGGAATGATGGTTGCGGACTCGGACCGGAAAATGAGAAGGAAATGAGTTCTGGGTCTGGATTCGGAATGACGGTTATGGATGCCGGAAGGGCATCAGACCAGTGGTTTCGGATTCGGGTCTGGATATGGAAATGGAAAATGAATTTAAATGATTTTGGGATTGGATTTGCTGGATCTGGATATTGGGTTTAAAGACCCGGATATATGTGACGGGGGACCGGCCGGATTGGGTTTAAAGACCCGGATTGAGTTTAAAGACTCGGGAGTTTAAAGACTCGGATATATTGATTTTTCCCCCGTAGGCCTTGAGTTTAAAGACTCGGGAGTTTAAAGACTCGGATATGATTAAGGCCTGGATTGAGTTTAAAGACTCGGGAGTTTAAAGACTCGGATAGATCCAGCAGGTTCGATGGATGAGAACGTGGCTTTAAATGTGTTTTGGGTTTCACTAGCTTTGATGATGATGTTTTGGGCAGTGGCCCGGATTTGATGATTTTCGGTGATTTTGGGCTGAGGCCCGGGATTGGAAAAAAATAAAATGTGTTTGGTTTTCGTATATGGTTTTATGACGTAATTGATATGCATGCATTGGTTTTTAATACGGAGGGTATAACTGTTTGTGTTTTTCGATAACTGTTTTGAATTTAAACTTTATTTTTGTCCACTCACAGTCTTTTCGTGTTTTCGATACCCTCCAGGTTGCTGCAGTGCGGGCTGTTGGTCGAGAGAGAGATGAAGACATCACACATACGATCCACAGTAGACTCTGCGCACTCTGAGAAGTTTGAGGTTGTTGAGGTGGTTGGTTTGGAACTCCCTTGTCCGACTTACGTGTCACACGGAGGTTAGGCGGTTGTTTAGCCCTCGTGTCATGCGTACGTTAGACGGGAGCGGGGTTTAGCCCTTAATCCCGGGGGATTAGGGGTGAGCCCTGACACGACTCCTCAGGCGAGTGCGACTTCAGTGGCTTCTACAGGGAGGCATACCGGTGGACCCGGTAGGGACACTTGCTTCTATTGTGGAGAGCGAGGACATTTCCGTCGGGAGTGCCCATTGTTAGCTCCGGAGGGTGGAGCAGGCAGAGGTGCAGCAGAACCCGGGCGGAGTACTGCTTCAGTATCAGGGGCGGCAGGCCCTAGGGGTGGCGGTGGTGCCACGAGTAGTTCCAGAGGGCGCGGTAGGTCATCGGGACCTCAGGCGCGAGTTTTTGCGATGACTCAGCAGGAGGCTAGGTCAGCACCGGGAGTGGTGACAGGTACACTTACCATACTTGGTCACACTGTTTTTGCTTTGATAGATCCCGGGGCTACCCATTCATTTATAGCTCGGAGTTGTAGTCTGGTTAAGGAGAGGGAAGTGTCTACTTTGGATTGTGCGTTAGGAGTGAGTACACCTACTGGGGAGGTGTTGGTAGTGACTCAGGTTTTGAGAGAGTGTCCGGTGATGGTAGGCCAGGTGGAGTTACTGGCAGATTTGTTACTCTTGGATTTACGGGACTTTGATGTGATCTTGGGTATGGACTGGTTGACGAGACATCATGCTTCTATCGAATGTTTCGATAGGAGAGTAACTTTTCGGAGTCCTGGATTATCAGAGACTACATTTCAGGGGGATCAGCGTGCACTTCCTACGGGAGTTATTTCGGCACTCGAGGCTAGTAAACTGTTACGTAAGGGGTGCCAGGGTTACTTAGCTCATGTGGTGGATACGCGTGCTACGCCAGAGAGGGCGGAGGATATACCAGTGGTACGGGAGTTTCCCGATGTTTTTCCCGAGGAGTTGCCAGGACTACCCCCACACCGAGATCTTGAGTTTACGATTGAGCTTCTACCAGGTACACAGCCTATTTCTCAGACTCCTTATCGTATGGCACCTGCCGAATTGAGGGAACTTAAGGCCCAGTTGCAAGAGTTGGTCGATATAGGATTCATTCGACCGAGTATGTCACCTTGGGGAGCACCTGTTTTGTTTGTCAAGAAAAAGGACGGAGGATTGAGATTGTGTGTGGATTACAGGCAATTGAATAAGGTAACTATTCGGAATAAGTACCCCCTACCCCGGATTGATGATTTGTTTGACCAGCTCAAGGGAGCACAGTATTTCTCGAAGATTGATCTTCGCTCCGGCTATCACCAGTTAAGGGTTAAAGAGGAGGATATACCGAAGACAGCTTTCCGGACCAGGTACGGTCACTATGAGTTTGTGGTGATGCCTTTTGGTTTGACTAATGCCCCAGCAGCTTTTATGGACCTTATGAACCGAGTGTTCCGGCCCTACTTGGATCGTTTTGTGATTGTTTTCATTGATGATATTTTGGTGTATTCGAAGAGTGCGAAGGCGCATGAGAAACATCTGAGGATCGTGCTTAAAACGTTGAGGGAGCATCAGTTGTATGCGAAGCTCAGTAAGTGTCAGTTCTGGTTGACCAGTGTTGGATTTCTTGGCCATGTGATTTCGGCCGAGGGCATTCGTGTGGATCCTCAGAAAGTTGAGGCGGTAGCCAATTGGAAACAGCCTAAGACGGTGACGGAAATTCGGAGTTTTCTGGGTTTGGCAGGGTATTACCGGCGTTTTATTGAGGGCTTTTCTATTCTTGCAGCACCGTTGACGAGGTTGACACGGAAGGGAGTTCGGTTTGAGTGGGATGAGAATTGTGAACAGAGTTTTCAGGAGCTTAAGAGGCGGTTGACATCTGCTCCTGTGTTAGCCCTTCCAGATGATAGTGGGGAGTTCGAGGTGTACAGTGACGCTTCTTTACAAGGTTTGGGTTGTGTCTTGATGCAGCACGGGAAAGTGATTGCTTATGCTTCCTGGCAATTGAAACCCCATGAGGTGAACTACCCTACACATGACTTGGAACTGGCTGCGGTGGTTCATGCATTGAAGATTTGGCGACATTACTTGTACGGTGAGAAGTGCAGGATCTTCACGGACCACAAGAGTTTGAAGTATTTGTTCACTCAAAAGGAATTGAACCTCAGACAGCGCCGTTGGTTGGAGTTACTTAAGGACTACGACTGTACTATTGAGTATCATCCAGGGAAGGCTAATGTGGTAGCCGATGCTCTGAGCAGGAAGTCAGCTGGATTTTTGTCGCATCTGAGGACAGTACGGTTACCTTTGCTGGTTGAGCTCCGTAGGTTGGGAGTAGAGTTGACTGTGGATGATCAGGGAACACTCCTAGCGAGTTTCCATGTGCGACCCGTTTTGATTGATCAGGTGATTGATGCTCAGTTTGAGGACCCTATTCTGGGCATCATTCGGATTGAGGTCGAGGCTGGAGAAAGACAGGATTTTGAGATCCGTGAGGATGGAGCCTTGGTTAAGAATGGACGGTTGTGTGTACCTGAGGATGAAGTTTTGAAGACGGTGATACTGGATGAGGCTCACTGTTCAGCTTATGCGATGCATCCTGGTGGGACCAAGATGTATCGTACCCTTCGAGAGCATTACTGGTGGTCAGGGATGAAACGTGAAATTGCAGAGTATGTCAGTAGATGTTTGATTTGTCAACAGGTAAAAGCCGAGCGGCAGAGACCTTATGGAGCAATGCAACCTTTGCCGATTCCCGAGTGGAAATGGGATCACCTGACTATGGATTTTGTGTTCAAGCTTCCGAGAACACCGAAGGGACACGATGGTGTGTGGGTTATTGTGGATCGACTTACGAAGTCTGCTCATTTCTTGCCAGTGCGGGAGAACTTCAGGTTGGAACAGTTTGCACAGTTGTTTATTAATGAGATTATTCGATTGCATGGGACTCCGGAGTTGATAGTATCTGATAGAGATCCGAGATTCACTTCTCGATTTTGGCAGAGCTTACAGGAAGCTTTTGGGACTAAATTACACTTCAGTACTGCTTTTCATCCTCAGACTGATGGGCAGTCTGAGCGGACTATTCAGATTCTCGAGGATATGATGCGAGCTTGTGTGCTTCAGTTTCAGGGTACTTGGGAATCACATCTGCCTTTGATGGAGTTCGCCTACAATAATAGTTTTCAGGAGAGCATTGGGATGGCTCCTTACGAGGCTTTGTATGGGCGGCAGTGTCGGACTCCATTGTGTTGGACTGAAGTTGGTGAGAGGAGGTTGACTACTTCTGAGCTGGTGGAGCTTACTCAGGAAAAAGTGGCTTTGATTAGGGATCGATTGAAGGCAGCGCAGGACCGCCAAAAGAGCTACGCTGACCGTAGGATCAGGGATTTGGAGTTTGCTGTTGGAGACTGGGTTTTCCTGAAGCTATCTCCTTGGAAAGGAATTGTACGATTTGGCAGACGAGGGATGTTGAGTCCTCGTTACATTGGACCGTATGAGATCTTGGAGCGGATTGGTCCTGTAGCTTATCGGTTGGCCTTACCAGCAGATTTAGAAAAGGTACATAATGTCTTTCATGTTTCTATGCTTCGGAAATATATTCGAGATGATTCGCATGTTTTAGAAGCATAACCAGTGGAACTGAGGGAAGACTTGAGTTTTGAAGAGCAACCTGTTGCAATCTTGGATCGGAAGGATAAAGTGTTGCGAAGGAAGACGGTTCCCTTAGTGAAGGTATTGTGGAGGAATCATCAGGTCGAAGAAGCTACTTGGGAACCCGAGGCCTTGATGCGAGAACAGTACCCTTATTTATTCCACTGAATTTCGGGGACGAAATTCTTTTTAGGGGGGTAGATTGTAACAACCCGTACCTACGGGAAGGGTAAAAATGTAATTTTTGTGAAGTTTTGTAAAAAAGGACGATTTTGCCCTTGTGAATAGTAAACGAAAAGTTGACTTTGTGTACTATCGATTTGATGAGTGTTAGCCCTTAACCGTGACGTAGGTTAGGATGTCACGAGTCCGTAGACAGGCGGCAGGTTCGATTCGGACAACCGGAGGAAAAGTTATGATGTACGGAAGGTTGGGGGCGTTACCGTAATTTTGAGTTAAGAGGGGAAATGTTGACTTTTTGGAGGATTTGTGGTTTTCACGTAGACCGAGGACCGTTGGATAGGCCTCGACGTCCTGAGTTCAACGACAGGCGGCACGCTGTCATCGGACGTCGGACGGAAAAGATACGGGTCTGGAAAGTCTGAGGGCAAAATGGTAATTTTGTGCAGGAGGGGCATTTTGGTCATTTCTCCTCAGCCCAATCAGATAAGGGCAAGTGGCAGATATTTTTGGGCTGGCCAATAGCTGATGGACACGTGGGGGACACTAGATGGTTCTGGGAGAGACTTAAGTGTGCACGGCCACACAATATGCACGTTCAAACCGTGCATTTTGCTTGAACACAGAGAAACAGAGGGGAACATTTAGGGAGACAGTGATCGATTCAGGGGGAGATTGAGTGAAGAATGAATTGAGAGAGTGACATAGAGACAAGGAGGAGCTGGTGATCGTGGTCTGGTGGCGCAACCGTGCACGGAGGCGACGTGGTGGACGGTTGGATAATTGGGAGAAACAGAGGAGGCCGTGGACGGTGGTGGCTGTTGTGTTGTGTGGTGGACGGATTCAAGGTACTAGGAGACTCAGGAGGTTGAGGGGAGTCCCACGAGCACCGTGGTGGGTGACGGTTCTCACGGCGGCGCCGGAATCGAAAGGTAATTTCTTTTGCCCTGTTTTTCGTGGATTTTCATTCCAAGAGTCGTGGACCTAGAGCTAGAATCGAAAGGTTTGGTGAGTGAAGGGAGGTTTAGGGAGGTCCTAGGAGTCGTTTGTGGTGGTTGCCGTGACGGGAGGTTCACGGTGGGTGGTGGTTCGACGGCGGGTCCTCTGTACCCTGTTTTAGCCGTGATTTTCAAACTTGAAGTCGTGGACTTCGGGGATGAATCGACGGATTCTGTGAGTTGGGTAGGACTAAGTAGGGTCCTAGGAAGGTGCTGGTATCACCACCGTGAAGGGGGAAGCAGTGGACGGCCGGGAAGGAAAACAGGGCTCACGGGCAGTGTTTTTCGAGGTTGAAGACGAGGGGTTTCAGGCCGTGATTTCTGGATTTTAGGACTGGGTTTGGTTGCAGGGGACTGGACGAAGCTATTGGAATTGAAATGGGGAAGAATGGTGGAGGAACGGAGGAGAACCGGTCACGCCGGTTCAACACAGTTGAACCGGGTGACTCGAGGTTGAAGATACACTGTAGCAGGCGCGTGAGGCCCACGCGCAGCCACTTTGGACGGCGCGTGGGGGCGCGTGGGGAGGAATCCGGTCAAGCGTCCAACATGAGTTTAGCCCTAAATGTCCTAAGGAATCCAATGGTATAGTTTTCGGGTTAATCGGACGGTGTTATGGAATGGTTTGGGAATCTGTACGGTTTAGGGTTTCGGATTAAAATATTATTAAATGCCCGAAAAATTGGGGAAAATAGGGAAGGTATCCTTGATGTTATTGTGACCCTATTTGGTATCTATTGACAGGACGGGAGACACCAGAGACGGTTGAGGAGCGCACGGAGCGCGAGTGACGTGTTGTAAACTGTGAGTGGACTCTTTCTTACTTCCGAGCATGCCAAACTGTTTTAATTACTGTTTTATGATTTCTATGTGTGTTTTTATGTCCTGATGATGATTATACGTGATTGAGATGTTTGCACGTTTTTCGAGACGTTTTCGGGATTTTACACGTTTTTCGAGGAAAAGCGGGTTTTCAGAGTTTGATGTTATAATTCAGAAATTTAACCTAAAAACGTTTTCTGATGATGGTAAATAGGTTGTGGAATATGATTTTGGGATTATCCTACGGTTTTGTTATGAACATGAATCTTTTTCCGGATTTGGGTTCGGAATGTCGGTTCTGAACGCCGGAAGGGCTTCGAACCGGGGATTTCGAATTCGGATTTGGCGATGGATTTTGAATTGGTTTTACACTGGATATGGATTGGATTTGCTGGATCTGGATATGGGTTTAAAGACCCGGATTGATATTGATGGGGGACGGGCCCGGATTGAGTTTAAAGACTCGGGAGTTTAAAGACTCGGATATTACGATATTACCCCCATAGGCCTATTGAGTTTAAAGACTCGGGAGTTTAAAGACTCGGATTTATATGTGAGGCCTGGTTGAGTTTAAAGACTCGGATAGGTCCAGCAGGTTTGATCGGGTTATACTCTTGTTTCTTATGATGTTTCATATTAAGACTTTTCTAATACTTCATTGGCATGCCTGGTTTTAAACCGGAGGGAACAAATGATTTTATTTCCTTACTTTGATTTGCTGGTAAACGGTTTTAAAACTTTCATTATTTTTGGTCCACTCACACCTTTGGTTTTTAATTTCCCTCCAGGTCGTGGTGATAGCGCTGGGGTGAACGTTGAGGCAGATATCGAGGCATAGGGCTTCCGACGTTCTTCCGTTGCGGACTTAGACTTGTAGGACTTTTGGTGCCCATTTTGTAGAACTATGCTCTGACTTACTGTTGTATATATTTACTCCTTCGTCTGATGGTTATGCTTATAGTTGTATTAAGTTTATTTTTGGTATGGTAAGTGTGATTGTCAGACGGGAGCAGGGTTCATCCCGAGTATCGAGGTGATATTTGGGACGGGTCCTGACACTTGCATGCCGTTAGAAGTGGCATCCTTCTCACATCGCTGAATCCCCACGCGCGCGTACACGTTGCACACCACCTCAATGCCATGTGGCCTGACACATGTCAGGCCACATCAGTGCCACATCATCATAGAACCGTTGTGCTATGACGCCGTCATCGTTGCCGGAAAACTCCATTGTTTGCCGAAATTTCAAACCTTCATAACTTCTTCATTTCTTAACCAAATCAGACAAAATTTATATGAAAATTTATCTAATCAACCCAAGAAATTCAAATATAAACCCAAAATTTCAAGAAAATATCTGGATTTTCTAGAAAAATGCTCAAAAGTTTCGGTCAACTCTAGACTTCGTGTTCCAAGCCCTTTCCGTGTCCAAGCCTTCAATACTTTTAACTCAAAACCATCCCAAGAGCTCAACTAAGAGCTTGGAAACCTTAGTTTCAAGCTTGAAACCTTCGAACATGCATTGTTATACAAAATGATACGTTTAAAATTATTGTACAAAATGATATCAAACACGCATTTGTCGACTGAGCTAAACCCATTTAACGAAATCACATTTAAAAATTATCTTTTGCAAAATTCACCCAATTCAAAAGTCATTCCACTTTTATCGCCATTTGCCCAAAAGGTACCAACCAAATGTAAAATCATTACACATCTAATTAATATGACAAGCAAAGACATCGCTTAATCACCCAAAACACTATATATAGATTGATATGTACCGGCATTCATTCAGTTAATTTCCCAAAAAGTAAGGGCATTCTGGTACACATGTAATTAAGTAAAAAAAAAATAGAAAGCCTCCCTCTCATCAGCAGCCGATCGAGGATCATGTATTCATTTGTTTTTCTCTCCCTCTGACTCTCTGTCTGTTTTTCTCTCGTAAACTTTGCATTGAATCCCTCTTGGCCTCTTGGAGAGAGGGAGACGCAGAGAGAGACGCAGAAATTATCGATCAAATTAATTTTCTTTCGATTTCGAAGCAAAGATATTAAAGCAGCAGAAAATTATGGATTGCCGACGTTGGTCGAAAGGGGTTGTTCTGTTCCTGCATCCTGTGATCATCAACATATTCATATTCTCGTGTTTCGACAACGTAGAAGCTGCAGGTTTCAATAATATTACAACCATACCCTTCAACCAAGGATACTCCCCTCTCTTTGGCGACGGCAATCTCGTCCGCTCACCGGACGGATGAGGTGTTCGTCTCCTCCTCGACCGTTTCACAGGTACTCTTTTTCTTTCGTCCGGATTGAAACGAAAACACCCCAATATTTTAACCTCTTTATACGTTTTTTTTCATTTCATCAATGAAAAATAGTATTTTACTCGTTGGTTTATATTTTTCCATATTAAACGAAATTGAGTTCTTATTGATTAATGAAGGGTCTGGCTTCATCTCCTCCAATCTTTACAACCATGGCTTCTTCAGCGCCAACATTAAATTGCCATCCGAATACACTGCCGGTATATGTGTTGCTTTCTACGTAAGTTTTTTAATCATCATTTAATTATAATTAATATTACCTATGCATGCCAAAATTAACCTAATATAATTGATTATTAGAACTCTAATAACCAAAACAAAATTAATTAATTATTAGTACGTCACCCCGGCCTATGTACTCTTCAACAATCAAATAAGAAGTTGCGCGTCAATATCATTTGTGATCAATTGTCAAAATATTCTTAAATGATTTTCCAATTAAGTATATATCATCGTGCAATTCATTTTAATTTTTTTTTTTTGGGTGCTTATATAGACAACCCTTTTTTCTACTGAAATTATTTTTCCTTAAATTTTCAAACTTGCCAGTCATAAAGTTTTTTTAAAAAAAATATAAAAGAAATGAAAACTCAAAAAACCCTATTAATTATGCGGTCAAACCAGGCCCCTTTGAGAATCAGAAATTTGGGTTTGGTGGTCATTTTAGTAAACGGTTCGCTTTAAATTTTGAATTTCTGAGTTTGTGTTCAGTGTTAATGGAACTTTGGGTTGAATATAAGAAAAAGAGAAAGAGACCACAATCGAGGAGGGGTCGCCGGTGATGGAGATGATGGGTGTGTGTGGTTGTCACGGTGGGCGTAGCTGTTAGAAAGTTATTTTTTCTTGGATAATACTTGCATCTCATTCTAATGGTACATATTCATATCACCCATTCGATTTATCAATTTTTTTTTGTACATATATTATTAATCAAAATCGTTCATTTTCTAAATCATCATGTCAAGATTATCTCTGTACAAAATCAACAAGACCGAAGGTCGTTTAGTTATTCATATATATCAATTACATGGACAACTCGTCGCGAGGATCTTAATATTCTTATTAAAACCGTTCATTTATTTAACATATATGAATTACTAAACGATCTCTAATTTTACTGATTTTTTACGGAGATGATGTTAACATGATGATTTAGTAAAATAAACGATTCTGATACTTATATATGTACAAAAACAATTCGATAAATCAAAAAGTTAATATGAGAAAATATCATCAGAGTGAGATGCAAGTATTTTCCTTATTTATTTATTATTTATTTAAACACGAGGATGGTTGTGGCAATAAAATTACCCTTGTTTTTTTGTGTGTGTGAGGATATCGTCTTTATTTACCAACTTGAAGATTTAATTGATTCCATTGATGAAAGTGAAGAAATAAATGAAACAGACATCAAACGCGGACGTATTCGAGAAGAACCATGACGAGTTGGACATTGAATTTCTGGGGAATACAGAAGGGAAGGCATGGAGATTTCAAACCAACCTGTATGGAAATGGGAGCACCAACCGTGGCCGTGAAGAGCGATACCGCCTCTGGTTCGACCCGACCCGGGACTTCCATCGCTATAGCATCCTTTGGACCCCTACAAACGTCATGTACGTAGCGTACTGACCTCACTCTTTTATTCTATATATTATCGTTATTCATTATCACTTACTTAACTACTTTGAGATTAAATCACACTTATCCAATCAATTAAATTTAGAGCTATCCTTTGTTTAGTCCTTAATAACATCAATGTTTATTCAAACTCACTAATCATATTTTAAAAACTTTTTAGTTCCCTAACCATTATAATAATTAGTTAACCAATAAAATTGACAATTTTTCTTCAAAAATACTTTACAAACTTTAAATTTGTTTTTTTTAATTATAAGATTATATTAAGAATTATGAAAACATTACTTATATTTATAATTTTTTTTTTGTCATTTGTTCATTTTAAGGAGTAATGTGAGTATCTAATCCAATTTAAAACAAGATAATTAAGGGCAATAATTCTTCAAAAATATTTTTAAACTTTAAATTTAAAAAATATTTATCATCTAGTATTAAATAATTTAGTTAATTACTTATGGTTTAGCGTTTAATTCTTAAATTTTATGTCCAAAATCCAATAATTAAATCCTAACCCCTAAGTCGTACGCTTTTCCACCACCACCTCACCCCCTCTAAAAAACTTTATATATACTACCGTTGAACTTCAGACAATACGAACTTCATTATTGATTTAATAGGAAAAAAAATTCAATTGTAATTATATAATATATCTATATATCTATATTCATATGTGTAATATATATTATACGTATAATATAAAAAGGGTCCGAGAAGCCAAAGAGGTACTAAAGGACACATACGTCAAAGAGGATCAAAGAAGATAATGTTTTTTTTAATTGTTTGAAGGATCCCAAAAAAAAAAAATTGATTGAAAGATTTTGAATATAAAGTAAAAATTGTCAAGAATGAACTAATAATTTACGCTTAAATTAAATACTGATAGATTTTAAAACAATGCTCACCATTGATTAAAAACAGTAAATCAAAACATTCCCGAAAATATATGAGTGCTAAAATACATATATATAAAACCTATCTCCAATTCTCCATGCCGGCCGATAATAGTAGTCGTCTTTCTTAGCCTATACACCTTTGAATTTTAGTGTGCAAAACCGAATTTGTAAACACAATAATAAAAAGACAATACTTAATTAGGTAGGTGTGAATTAAATTTATTGTCATATTCATTGTACTATTCACACATGAATCTTGGTCCTTGGATATGAATCCGAAGTAAAAAAAATTGGGAAACTACCTAAGAAATATGAAAGTAGACAAATAATCCCCGTACGTTTTTTAAAAGCCAAAACTTTCTTCAAAAACAAGCAGAGTCTATATTTACATAGAGGCAAATTCGACCACATAATAATAGTTATTTTTTGGGTAAATACCATGACATTCCCACACTCGAAATATGAGCTTAATTTTCGATAGGAATACCCCATCAGGTTCAAAAAATACTCACGTATCCCATAAAATATGAATTTTTTAGTTAAATGTAATATAAGTTGTACAAATACTAAATGGTCTTATAAATGTTTGGACATATTATCATTCTAACTTTGGAAACATTATCGTTAAATTAAAAATAAAATAATAACTAAATATATTCTTCTTTAATTAAAAAAAAAACAGATAATAAACTTTATATACATCGTCTTATGGCAGTCGAATTCAACACTCTAAATTATGATTCAATTATATTCAGACTTATAGACATTTGATTTCAAGTTCGAATTCCAATGAGATGTTGTATGAATAACTTCCAAAAATTTTCCTCTCCCTATAATAAAAAAAAAAAAACTATGATTCAATTACTGCTGGTTTCTTCTTGAAATTGATGTCAATTCGGGTTCCTTTTAACATTTGAGACGAGTAGTCATTGTTGTATACTTGTATGTACGATGTGCTATGCTATTATGACGACTTTCGTTCATTTAATATGGCCGAATGGAATTTCTCTCTATACATTTATAAGTGTATGTTTGCAAATTTATTTATATCGGAAACTTACAAATCCCTATTCAGATTTTACGTGGATGAGGTTCCGATACGAGAGGTAGTGAGAAATGAAGAAATGGGTGACGATTATCCATCGAAGCCAATGTCCTTGTATGCGACTATCTGGGACGCCAGCAGTTGGGCCACTTCCGGTGGCAGATTCAAGGTCAATTACAAATATGCTCCTTTCGTAGCAGAATTCAAAGACCTGGCCCTTGAGGGCTGCCCCGCCGACCCAATCCAGCAAATCCCAGCCGCGGAGGCCTGCGCCGATAAATACGCCCACCTTGCCACCCAGGACTACTCCGCCATCACCTCCCGGCGGCGGGCCTCCATGCGGAGGTTCCGCCAGCGTTATATGTACTATTCCTATTGCTATGACTCCTTGAGGTATCCGGTGCCGCCGCCCGAGTGCGTCAGCATTCCGGCCGAAAAGGCGCGTTTTAAGGACACAGGCAGGTTGAAGTTCGGCGGCAGCCACAAACGGCTGTCCAAGCGGAGGACCCGGAATCGCAACCGGGCCGTCCCCGATTCCGATATTACTAGCTATTGATCACTAGCTTCAGCAATCAGCAGGATATAATATATATACACTTGCAGGAATATAAACATAAATCTCATGCATGTAAATTCATTCATTCCTATATATATTTCCTAGTGCTGTAATATCATTCACTTTTTTTTCTTTTTCTCTTCGCGAATCTCTCTTCAAATTAAGTACATACCTTAATTTGGTGCTGTTGATGGTTAGTATTCATACTATATATATATGGTGAATTATATACGGGTGTATATATATGTTTAGAATCCAGGGACAATTATATTTACATTATATTTGGATTTTTAGATTTCTTCGACGGTCATAAACAAGAATATGTGAAGGCTTTTTAATTAATAAATAATGTGGCATTACTATAAAAAAATAAATATGAAGACTAAATTAAGAAACAAATTGTAACAGAGGAAATAAATGGATTATTACCTCAATTACTTTTTGTTATTAATTATTGTATGAAAAAATGCTAATACTGTTTTTGTTTTGGTCAATCTGCATATAAGTGTGAGTTTGGCTTGAAGATTAAGAACATCTCTACACTTAATAACAAATTATAGTAATTAAGCAAATCTTTCAAAGCTAATAACATCTCGAAGAATCATTATTGTATCATGATTTACTAACAATTGCAAAGTAACATCTTAAAGAATCATTAGTATTGCCTCGTGTATTAATATTTTTCTTCAGATGTGTATATGCTTCATGTTCTACCCAAACCCAACATTGCACCTTATTAATACATTTTTTCCAAGTTTTATTTATTTTTTCTTCAGATCATAGTAATTCACCATATATATATATATGCATATATTGATCCTCGCTCCTATATTATTATTAAAAAAAATATTACTCACTTCTATCTTGACACGGATCCATAAATTTTTTGGGTGGGCTGCATCCACCTTAAACGTGAAAAAATATGAAAAATTTTAAATTAATAAAAAACTGTAAAATCCAGAAATTCAATACAAAAAATATCATTATAAATAAGATTTCATAACACCCCTTCCTCTTGTACTATCCATTTCTCTAACAAAAATAAAAAATCAAGATCTTTGAATAGACAACGTGTCAGTCATTGGGCATGATCCTGCTGCCACCTCTGCACTTGGGCAACTACTTCTGATATAAACAAGCGCCTCTATCCACATTCTCTCTCTCTCTCTCTCTCTCTCTCTTTGTTTTTGCTTAAGCTCAACTCGCTGTCATAGTCTCTCTGAGCCCTGCTTTGTAAGTGTTCCTTCCTTTTCTGCTTTTGGGTAGCCATGTTTATTGGTCATCTAAAATTCTGGTTTAGATTTTCTTTACTTTTATCCTCTCAAAAATTCATACGGGGTGCATTTGAATATGGTTCTTTGCCTTAAACTGTCTCATTTTAGGTTTATAAAGAATCTGGGTTTTCTGGGTTTCTTCACATGTTCGTTGCAGAGATGGATTTTAATATTTTTTGGGTATAATTATTATAGTTTTTGGGTTTTTTTTAAAATTCTTTACTCGTAGTGTCATGCAATTTATTGTAGTTTGGATTGGATTAGTTCATTAATTTACTCATTGAATGTGACTTCAACTTGTCAAAATTTTTTATTGTTGTGTTTTGATGGGGGGAAGAGTTTGTTTAATTTTTTTCGTTTGATAAGATTAGTGAAAATTAAGTTCAATAAAAGTTGACTAATTTATTAGATGTTTAGTTGAAATTTGCAATGGAAAGGCTCCAAATTAATATAAGATTTGAGTAAAAGTCTGCAAATTGGGTATCACTATGGAACATGTTTGATACTATAATATAGTTTACGTTTTATCTTATGTTTTGTTCTCTTACGTTGTTGTTGTTTTTTTATGTTTGAAGAGTTCATCAATTATGCAGGATGTCAGGAAATCAAATGTAGGCTACAGGATGTCTTACAATTTGCGGAGCAAGTGTTGATTAGAATAGGCATTACTAAACTACTGATACTGGTTTTGTGATGGGATTGTTTTCTGAATTAGTTACTACCGCAATAATCTTCGCGACAAGGCCTTTCTCCCTTTTCAAGCTGTTATGCTTGTTTTTCATAAGGACTGTTTTTCTTGTCATTCATACATGGATTGAGTTGTTGAGGGCAGCAGTCAGCTTCCATATGAACATATTCTGGAGAATCGTGATATGGACATTGGCACTTATATCTCTGCCTGGGCGAGTTTTGACTGCCTTACAGAGGGAGAGGGAGGTCCGTTCTATCTGCGTTCGCTTAATTTTTGCTCTACGATTTGGAAAAATAAACTTGTATTTTGTTCAGTTTATTCTACTTCTATTTCTTTAGCTTCTTATGAGGTTTATCGTTATGTTAAGCAGCTGGAATTGCATTTGCGTGATATGCAAATTGAGTTGGAGAGTCTTGCATGGGATAGGAGACAGCTTCAGGAACATCTACAAACATCAATTGAAGAGCAAAAAATGATGGAGTTGATGTTAGAAGAACTTGAAGAGGAACATGACAAGGCCATTGCCAAGATTGAGCTGCTAGCAAGTGAGGTAAAATCTTTATCATCCTCTTGCGTGTTTTGAGCATCGTATATGTATGCTGTTGTGAGCTCGTAACCTAAATTACATTCCACTACTCTGTATGCATCTAGTGCAAGTATGCTATCTATATTGCAAATGTGATTGAATTATAATCTTTGCAATAAGAGTATATTCTGTCAATTTATCGGATAGTGTTTGTTGTAAATATTGCAAAATATAAGTAGAGCAGAGCAGCTTAAGATGTATTTATAAAAAATTTATCTTCTTAAACTCATAGTCCTCTTTTTTAAAGGAATCCATTTTATTTGTACGAAAGGGTTCATATTTGTTGTCGCTACCCTGCAGTTGGTCCGATGGTCCTTCGTTATTTTCTCCTGGAACTTGTTCTATAAGTGCAGTAACTAGGAGACTAAGTGTCAGTGTGTTTTTTTGCGTATGAAAAATGAAACTAGTATTGATTACACTACATGTTAAAAGTCCTTGTTTTCTTTCAGCAGCCCTAGATAATATCATCTTCAGATTATGTAATATATGTCAGTTCTTAGAAGACGACGCAACAAGTGTATTCACTTAAATTGCTTTGCAATGGACTTGATGTTCATCTTTTGTATTTCTATACGTATGCTTGATTTTTCCCATTTTAGCACTTTTCTGATTACTGATCTTAATTTGTGTGTGCTCGGACTTCAAGTTACACGACCTCAAGGCTGAAAATCTAAGGCTAAAAGAAATTCAGCGCAAAGCGTACTGGAACAACAAAGGTGGAGATGAAACAGAGAATGTCCAGAACACAACCATTGGTGATTATGGCATTTCATATGAGATTGGGATCCCATCATGGAAATCCGGTTATGATGGAAGTGGTATCATCCTCCAAGACCTTCTGATGCACAAAGATAGGGAGGGAGACGAGAGCAAAACTAAAGCCGAATTGCTCAAAATGTTAAGAAATCAGTCACTACCGGTATCCAGCTTTATGCCGGAAATGAAGCTGAGAAATTTAAATATGAGGGAAGTGTTTGAGCTGCGAAGGGGTATTGCAATCAAGCAGAGCATTTTCAGTGCAGTTTTATCCCTTTTGGTCGGAATGATTATATGGCAAGCGGAAGACCCTTGCATGCCTCTTGTGGTTGCTCTATTCACCGTAGTTGGTATGTCGTTGAGGAGCGTGGTTGAGTTTTTCTACATAGTAAAGAACAGACCCGCGTCTGATGCTATTGCTCTCTTGAGCTTCAACTGGTTCATACTCGGGACGCTTACCTACCCAACATTGCCAAAGGTCGCCCATTTGGTGGCTCCCGTGGCACTCAATTTTGTAGACCGAGCTTTCAGCTGGCTTGGTGCGTCTTTTTTCCCAGCTTAAGTACCACTCTTTGGCTTCCTTTTCATTGTAGTTCCACTTGTACCATATATACATAGACCCCGAAGTATGAGAATATGAAGTTTGGTTCATTGTATGTATATAAAGGCTATGGTCTACGACTTTAATTAAGCATGCATTTCTTATATATGAGTCTAAAATGAGATGTGTAATTTTTTGTTACATTACAAGAATATATCACTGTGTTGATAAAAATATAGACGAGCCTATTCTGACGATATGCTCGACAACATTTCTTGTTATCGTAGACGTGTATTGACAAAAAATTTTGGTCTTTGACGACAAACAACTTTGGTTGGGAGAGCTTAGTGCTATATTGATGTTGCTTTGGGACATAAGTCCTTCGTGAGGTGTCACACTCATACGAGAACAAGAAGTTTGTGGCTTATGTTGGTGAGTTTGTTTATGACCAAATCTCTCTCCAATCTTGGTATGCGCGAAGGTACACTATTGGCAATGTAGAAGAGAGACTCAATCCATTTACAAGCTCTTTTATGGTTGTGTAATTTTTCAATCTGAAATTTTTATTTTTTTTATATTTTCATACGTTTCCTCATGTGTGATGATTTTCAAGCTTAACAAGTGGATAATACTGAATGATGTGTAGCACATGTGGTGAGTGCCATGGAGCATGTGTGATACTTTAGCGGATTAAAGCTACGAGGGAAAAAGTTAAGTTATCTGATAACTCAGCCAATTTTTCGACGGATTAGTTTGCTTTTGCCTTATGATTCATGTTCTGGTGCACCAGATTTCGAGAGAGGAATCTAATGCCTTTGGGAACTCATAGCTCTCTTTTAGTAGTACTTTGTCAATTGTCATGGTCGAGTGATACAAAGTTTGTTTGGTTCGTTTGTTGTGAGTTGTTTAGCGACCTTTTTGTATATCGTGGTGGATGTCTTTGTGCTACATCAGTTGTCTCTTCATAAGTTTCAGTTGTGAGGGCCAATTTGTTAGGTTCTGCGAAGTTGGAATAGTGAGACACCACAACCAGAACATTTGTGTGGTTTTTCTTAGAGAAAGCCTCATGCTTTCTAATTTAGTTTGTCATCGGATTTTTGGCCAAATTTTTTATCCTCCGCGATTTGGTTTATTGGTCTCCATCTACTGCAATTGTTTTGAAGACTATTGAGGTGCAGATGTGAACTCTGGCTGGTAAATTGAAATTTGTTGTCTTGTTGGTGCTCATGGATTTTTCTGTATGTATAAATTCGCGTCTCGGAGAATACGTCGTATATTATGGTGAGTATTTTTATGCAGTTTTGGACCATGATATTTGTGAGCAGTGGAATTTGTAGTTTAACGATTTGGTGCATCATTCAACTTTGCTTCTTGTACTTGGTTTTGTTTGATGAAGTTGGAGAATTCTGGTGTCTCATTGGAATCACTTTGTTAGGTTAGAAAAGACGTTGGAGAAAAGTTCTACTTTGTTCCTTTGTGTACAATTAGAGCCGACATTGATTGTTGCTTTTAGTTTGGCTTGTATCGTTGTTGCAGAAATTTTGACAAGGTGGAGACTGATAGATTATTGGCGCAGTTTGCTAGGGTTTTGTGTTTGGTTCAGGCCAACAACCCAAATGGCTTAGGGTTTTCTGGAAGAAGTGTGGTGCTGCTGACATTTGAGGGAAAGAAGAGAGCTCCTGCTACATCTACCATTCCTGGATTTGTGAGGATGTTGGTGCATTTGAGCAATCATCCACTCAAATAGGTTGATGCCATCGTTATTCGAATTGGTGAGACAAGACATTTTTAATGCTGAGTTTCTATTTTCTTTGTTTGTTGTTTGTGTGAGTGAGTGCTATCGGGTATATCGGGTACTTGTCACTATTTTTTGGGCATTTTTAATGGATTAAATATATATATGGGACAATTTATTATAAGAGAACCCTATTAGTGAGTTGCATAAAAAAAAGTCTATTTTAGACTTATTATATGAAACGCGTTATGAACTCATTTTTAATCTCACCTTACACTCTGAAACTACTTTTGTAAGAATATGCACCCAATTTTGCATAGTGTCTCACTTAGACACCCTTTTTTATTTTTGCCTTCTTTGGAGCAAGTGATTTGAATCTTGCTTTATTCGTTTTAGGCAAATTACATGAAATGTATTCTGAAACTTACTCTTACTCTCACTTTACACCCTGAAACATTTTGTAATAGTATGCACTCAATTTTGCATATTTTTTTCTCACTTAATACCCTTTTTTTTCTTATTTGTCTTCTTTGAAGCAAATGATTTGAATCTTACCTTTTTTGTTTTAGACATACTACATGAAATACACTCTGAAACTTACTTTTAATCTCATTTTACACTCTGAAATTGCTCACTCTTAATCTCACTTTACATCCTGAAACACTTTTGTATAGTATGCACCCAATTTTGCATAGTTTGTCTTACTTTACATCATTTTTTCTTATTTATCTTCTTTGGAGCAAGCGATTTGAATATTGCCTTATATTTTTTTAGGCTTACTATATAAAATGCACTATAAAACTAACTCTTAATCCCACTTTACATCTTAAAACTGCTCACTTTCAATCTCATTTTGCGACCTGGAACACTTTCGTAATAATATGCACCCAATTTTGCATATTTTGTCACACTTAACATCCTGTTTTCTTATTTGTTTGCTTTTTTTTTAAAGCAAGTGATTTGAATCCTGACTTATTTGTTTAGACATACTACATTAAATGAACCATGAAACTCACTTTTAATATCAATTTACACCCTAAAACTGCTCACTCTTAATCTCACTTTACATCCTGAAATACTTTTGTAATAGTATGCACCCAATTTTGCATATTTTGTCTCACTTAACACCCTATTTTCTTATTTGTCTTATTCCGAGCAAGTGATTTGAACCTCGTCTTACTTGTTTTAGGCTTATTACATCAAATGTACTCGCAAACTTACTTTTAGTCCTCACGTTATACCCTGAAGCTGCTCGCTCTTAATCTCACTTAACATCCTGAAACATTTTGTAACAATATGCACCCAATTTTGCATATTTTGCCCCACTTAACACCCTGTTCTCTTATGTGCCTACTGAATCTTACCAATCTCACTTTACACTCTAAAATTGCTCACTCTTAATCTCATTTTACTCTACGAAACACTTTTATAATAATATCCATCCAATTTTACATATTTTGTCGCACTTAACAACCTGTTTTCTTATTTGTCTCCTTTAGAGCAAGTGATTTGAACAAAATTAGAGTTAAATGGGGCATCATTTACAAAATAGTGCGCATATTGTTACAAAAGTAATTTCGGAGTTCAAAATGAGATTGAAAGCGAACTTGAAGGTGCATTTCATGTAATAAAGAGCCTTTTTATTATTTATTAGAAAGGAGTGCAAAATAATTCTTTTGAATATATTATGTAAAACAACAGGCTAATTCTTTTTACATAGAAAAAAAAATATTATCTTGAATTGACAGAAGTACGAAAGTAAGAGAGAGTGGAATAGTGAAAGATACTGCAAAGAATATTTTAACATGAAACTGAGGCCCCCCTGCCAAAATCTCCCATTATCGGCAACAACTTGCCTTGTATACCACATAATTTCACCATCACTCTTTTCCCCAAAGGGTATTTACAATTTACAACTACCATCTATGTCTTCTCTTCGTCAAAACGAAACGTTCTTTCTCAGCAACCAAACAACATTAACCACATCAAGCTCAAGACTTTTCTGCAACCATCAAATCAAAGCTTCACAGTTGCCGAAATTTATGAGTTTCGGCTGACTGCTGGGCATGAAAGCATCTCCTATGATCAATGTGTCCATTAGGTGTACCGGACACCAACGACGGAATTTTGCGACATTTACAGTATATATTGAATTGAATAACTCATCAAATTTAATGTATTTTGAATATAACAATGAATATATTTTCATAATAAGAGATTGCAAGGGAATTAAGATAAAAGAAAACTCATCCAATCAGTGACGGGACTATGCCTTATGCTGGGTGTGCTATATATAGCCCATCCAAATTTCTAATGAAAAAATAATTACTAGCTAAAGTTATAATAAAATTCAAAATTTTAATACATAAAAATTAGAATATTACGACTGCAAGAAAATAAATAGTTCACCCTCTATTGTTCAAAATATGCTTATGGCATCAGTAATGAAGTTTAATGGAGGATTTTACTCTTAGTGATTCATATGACACAACAAAATTAGATAATGATATTTTTCATGTGTATAAAATATGCGAAAATAAAATTAGGGGACAAAACTGATTATATCCTTTGTGTAGTATGTGAATTCCGTTTATATTTACTAGTATATTTCATTAATCATAATAATATAATTAGGTTTAGAATTAGGATAAGAATTATTGGAGCTACAAGTGTGAGTGTGGCTTATCATGGACCCCTTTTAGTAAAAATCTTAGTCTCCAGCGTCTGAAAACACCGGATGCTTTTTTCCTTTTTCTTAACAACTTATGCTTTCTAAAGAATCTATGACTTTCTCAATTTTCCCCAAAAAAGTAACTCACTCTGTATGTAATGCAGAAAGAAAATTCCAATGCATACATAAATAAAATACCAATCAATCAAATCAATCTCTCTTCTTAAACAATCCACCCTCATCCCACAAGAAATCTTTCTTAGTTCTAGTTTTAGCTGAATGACAATAATCCAACCAGAAATAACCCCATTAATGGGAATAATTAGTAATGTCACCTATAATTGAAAAACCAGAGTCTGGTAATGGAAATTGGAATAATTAGTAACTTTATCAATCCAAAAAAAAAATGAAAATAGGAAAAATAATATTTATATATAAGAAAAAAGAAAGCCAAAAAAAAAAAACAATCTGAGATTATGATTATACAACAGCCCGATCTATTAATTTTGCATCCAGATAATTGTTATTTTTTTTTTATATTTCTTTTATAACAAAACTGACACCGGAATGAAATGATTGGCTTGAATGCCGAAGGCTGTACCAAGTTTAATTCAATTAATTGAAATAGATATTTTATATACAGATATTGGTGTTAGAAGTTGGAAATGGCCGACCTGAGATAAGATCTGAGAAATGAGTAAACGGAAAACGCGAGATCCATGAGCCACCCACCACCCCTTCACCGCTGTCTCCGATTCAGTTGATGCAAGGCGGGAGCTGGTTCGCACCACACACGACGCCCTTTTACATGGCGCCACCTGGCTCTCTCGAAAACCGAAAGCGAAGCAGTTCCCGACCTGCACCAAGCGAATTAGAGACCGCCGGTAACTGAATCAACGCCCCTCCTCCGTAGCTACTTAGCTCCAAGGCAAGCCTACTAATGGCCGTCTCTTCTCACTCTCCCTCTCGTTTTTGGATACTTTAATCTAACCCTATGAAATGTATGTCAATAGCTAGGACGGGTGTTATTTATACCCCTCACAAACCAATCATGATTTGCCACCTGGTACGTTACCGGCTATGTTGTGCTGGCGCCACGCCACCAAAGGTGATTTTTACGTGAATTGGCGGGCCCTCGAGAGGTAATTGAGTTAAAGTCTGCGTCGGGTGCGGTATGCCCTTGTAATAGAAATTATTTACAGTTTTGCCCGTTCGGTTCAAATTCATCGAAAGTCAAGTTCTGCACAGTTGACGCACGTGCGTGTGACGCTGCAACGTGCTCTGGGAGCGTGGTGCAGGACTCGCCGATTTGGGATATTCTCGCAGATTTTTTTTACACTGGTGTCTGGTTCGGAAACGTTTTATAATTGCGAATGACATAACGCCACGTGGAAACAATATTTAATTAAATAGGATATGATTTTATTTTGACACTTTTGAAAACTTAATAAAAGGTCAATTCCCGGTTTGAAAAAAATGTAAATGCAGAAATTAGCAATGGACGATGAGGATTTCCTCTTTCACTTACATCTTTGATTCCACCGATTAAAATACGGCAAGATTCAATGCACCCAAGCGTGTGTAGATTTATTATTTATTATTTATTATTTTGAATTTATTTGTATGATTTTTAAGAAATAAAGGAAAATTAAAAAAAAATCAAAAAAATTTGAGCATTTGAGTAATTACCCACACCTTCACTAGAATGTTTTTATTATTATTATTATTTTTATAATTATCCTTGTCTGTTAAATATAATCTTTATCAAGTGAGTGTAATTCAGTTGTTTTTGTTTTTTCCACTTGCCTGCAGGCTGTATCCATCAATGTCGTCGCGCATCACTGGCGCCACGCCCACTACACATAACGTGAAAGATAACAAAGAATATCTTCCATCACCGTATATCGGCGGCAGAAATGTTCTAAAAATGGGGTTAGGCGGAGGCCTAGGGGGTCGGTGAACTGACGCCGCCCTCATTTTGTTGCAAATGAATGGTTGAGGAAAGCGGAAGAGGAGTACTGGGCGGCGGAGCGACTCGGCTGATTTTTTGTTCCTCCCTCTCCTTTTTATCTCTGTGGCTCTCTCAAGCGGTGGCGGTGGCGGTGGCGGAGTTGTACATTTTCATCGACAGGAAGATGACCACTAAAATCCCACTTTTGTATTGATTGGCCTACGGCGTCGTCTTGCTTTTGTTATCTTATTATTTTCTTTTACTTAAATTTCTAAATCTCATCCCTTATTTTATTTTCACGTGGTTTTTATCTTCTTTTTATTTTTTATTTTTTTGGTTAAAAACATTTTTTTATCTTGATCCACTATGGAAGACATGGTTTTAAATTCAAAAGTAAAGCAGGGTGCAACCTACCACTACCAGAGATAGAGACTAACGAGCACTAAAAAAGGGGCAAATTTTCAACATTGGCACGACTCCATAAGAAACACAAAAGACGATTGAACAAACTGTCAAATTGTAATTGGCTCTAATGTACAATACAATGGCAATATAGCTCCCTATTTCCTATGCATTCTGCAAGAAGGTAGTTGTAGAAACAAATTGGATCGGTACACAATGACCAAAGTGACCAAAGTGACCAAAGTGATCGGTACACAAATAGCTCCCTATAAATCCATCCACCTCAATGACCAAAGTGATCGGTACACAAATTGGAAACAACTCACCAGCCACCTCTTCTACCTCTCCCGCGTTGTCCTCCTCCTCGCCTTCCTCCTCTGCCACCACTCCCTCCTCTGCCCCCTCTGCCCCCTCTGCCTCCTCTGCCTCGGCTTCCAAATCCATCCCTATTTGGTTTTAGTCCCAGTGATTGAATTCCCCTCCGCTTTCCACGCTGTGTTTCTTCATCATCGTCCTCTTTGTACTTGGAGGAGCTTCTAGCTCTAAAGGAAATCTCACGTGAACCTCCGGGTCCAAGCTTAACATCATTTGGAATAGCAGAAACCTTCTGATCATCTCTGAGAGCAGCAACCCTCTCGCCCAATGGAAGTGATTCCTCATTTGCAAATGACTCGCGATTCAAGAATGCTTCTGCATGTCGCTCATCCTTGACTTCATAAAATCTACAGAATGTCAAGAGAGAACATTTAGAAACTGAAATTTCAGGTTTTATATATAGATAAAATCACATTATTGCTATTGGACATGGGTTAAAATAACCACATTTAGCACAAATGTTTATCAAAACATTCCTTTTTCAGGAATTATACTGAGAGCCACTGTCACTGGGAATATTGAATAAATTTTATATATATATATATATATATATATATATATAAAACCAGATCTGTCTCTTAGACTTGTATGCTTATAACTACGTTCAAAATGTTCATCATGAAAACCAATAACTTCAATCTTGTTGTCATGGTCATTTGGCAACTTTCTCTTAAGAGCAAACTGATACTTTTCCCATGATAGTCAAGACTTCTATAATTGAAATTTGAAACCCACTTATGCATGAGACTTGTATATATAATTTAATAAAGATAAACACACGACCAAAGACTTTCTACAAAGGAAAAAAAAAAAATCCTCACCTTGGAGCTCGTCCCTTATGTCTCGTTTTACTGTTTTCATGGCCAGGCTGATCGTCTGATGAAATAGATGTTGCAGAGGCATCAGAATCACTTAAGTTCTGATCTTCATCCTCCATGGCAGGTCTGAAATGTTCTTCCACCAATGATTGTTGCTTCTTAGAGGGCATGGGGTGTAAAGCCACATATTCTTGTGAGCGCTCATCAATTTCAAAATCCTGGACACGAATTATAAAAAGGAAGCATTATAAAAATTGTGAAGAAAATACTGAAAGGGGATCAGCATAATAGTAATATTAAAAAATAATCATAAAGTTAAGCATGTCATAAGTTTGCCTTTACTTCTCATCATTATTAATATTATAATTATTATTATTATTGTTATTATCTTAAGAAACTGAAACAATTTAAGAATAGAAATGGGCCTAATACAGAAAAACGATCCAGAAAGCAATGAAACAGGGCAAGCTGTGGAGCCTGAAAAACAATGAACCAACAGTAAAAACAAGCAAGACATTATGCAACTAGGCTTAAAAATCAATGCATCGAGGTTTATTAAGAATAAATAAATGCCTCACATCCAGCGTTGCCATTGAAAACATGGGAAGGGGCTGAAAGAACGCATGATGAGATAAGGGCAGAAAGATGAGTGACCCATTAAAAAACAAGAAAAGTTTCTGATCTATGTCATATGGGGGTTTTTAGACAATTAATTCTGAAAATACACAGGGACATGAAAATCCTGGGACAAGGATAGATGGGCTGAAACGAATGAATCCGCGTATTTGGAATTACGAGATGTGGCCGACGCACATTGTGTTTTCTGGCCTATGCTTTCTATGGCAGCTATCTGGCATTGGGGTGTATTGGGACACAAATATTGATCAAAGAACGTACGAGAAACCCTCTTTGGATTACATAGTATGAAACGTAATGGGAAGGCATCAATAAGGAAGCAAACTATAGCATATAATCAAACATCAAAACACCAATATAAGATATTACTAAACATTAAATGACTTGATGTTGTAATAATCACTAAGCTCGACAACAACTCTTCTTATCCATACCATAATCACGTAAACATATAAATGTACTACAAAGGAGTAGGGAAAAAGAAGGCTTGACCAGGAGAAGGGGGCAGAGAGAAGGAAAGGAGACGAACAAAGAGGAACGGTCAAGGATTACGTTGTGTGTAAAAAATTTGCAAGGGATGAAATTTGGATTGCATACTCATAGAAAAGGATAAATTTTGAGTTGTCTCATAAAAAATGATGGTGAACTGCATAAATATATTTTTGGGTCAAATAGTTTCCTTTTTAAAGGAGAGAAAAGAATCGCTGAGAGATAGATTCTACTATTTAGTCAAAGATTCAGATTAACATACCGTATTTTCAAACATTTTTGTGAACCGCTCGTCTTTGAGAATTTCACCACTAAGTGCCTTCTTTTTCTTGGATGGTCTCTTAGTCTCACTGTGATCAGCATCTTTAATTTCATGCTCCGCATCCTCATTATCCAGAATACTCTTTGCAAGAGTCCGATTGACCTTGGGCAATTTCCTCTTAATCTGTGGTTAACGAGAAGCACAACATAATAAGGGACTTAGTAAAGTGACATTATATATCTATCGCATTAGTACAAAATTTAACAGTTGAATCCCATTCTTAAACTAAGATGTATGCTACTTGTGGATGGCTAAAGTTTTGTAGATGAAAAAAAAAATAAGGTTCTACTTTGTATCTTAAACGTATCCAGAGAGATCTTGGATTTTAGGAGATAACAAGGGTTAACAATTATACGAGTTGTAAATTCAAATTTTCTAGAAACCGAACTAAACATCAAAATGAGAAAAAAGGGTCAAAGATTGTGAACAAGAGTGGAACCAGTAATGACATAATGACTACAATACTACACATAAAACAACTAACCGTAATCCGCTCTTCTGTAAGTTCTTTCTCTACAATCTCTCGCTGCCGCTTTTCTCTGTATTCAGCATAATCAAATGGCTCTGCCAAAGCTTTTGCCTGCCAAAATGTAATACATAATATGAAATAAAGTAGAAAACTTAACAGACTAACATCAGAACTCGCAAACATTAACTCATTGAATCATTAAACAGCCAGAAGTGCAATTCCAAACAAAGATAATAACCAAAAAAAAAAAATCCACAAAACAAAACACAGACATGAGCCTTGAAAGGGTAAGAGAACAGTTAAAAACCAAATTGAACAAAATACAAAAATACAATTTGATTACTATTCTCCTCAGTTTCCTAAGGAAAATCCCATAATTCATCTCTTGCATATATCATTTATGTCCCCAAATTTGCATCACCCTGAAAAATTGTTTCACTCAAATTTATATGAAACACAAGAAGACAGAATTTTTCATTAAAATGTATCACTCAACATAGAAAGTGGATGATACAGATAGGCCTAGATACAGACCCCAAACAGCCATAGAACCATTTTTTAAAATAATCATATAAACAAAGGAAGGTAGCCTAACCTTTTTATACAGCCGATAATCAATAAAAAAACCATGCATGTAAGCTCTGAGTACATTGGTCCCAATGAGACTGGTCAAGTTAAGCCTCTCAAGTTCTTCTTTTGTCAAAAACTTGAAATCATCATAGATGGTTGTCTGTGCATCCTCCTCTAGCTCTTCCTGTAGAAAGAACTCTTACATCAGCACTATAACTGAAAACAACAAATAAGATGAAACTGTATGAATATGTGAAAATAAGTAAATAACATCTGATAACCCACCGTAAGGTTTTGCAGGTAAGAACACCAATTGGGAGCAGGTCCAAGATCAGGTATGAAATAAGATGGAATCTGACTGCAGTCCAGAGCCAGTAACATCAATCCACTACCTTGGACTACACATATATCATTAATTGTTCCAGCCGTTGGTTCAATGGTGGCCATGCCTTCACCCTGCAGTACAATGGAAGTTTATTTACTTCTAAATACATAATTCTAACATCCATTTGTCTTCCCAAATATAATGACTCACCGTGTCAGGGTCCCATATTCTAACAATACGGTTATCAGTGGTGATTAACTTAGGCCGCTCAGAATTAAGAGTTTGATGCCACTTAATGTCTAATATTGGGCTTGCATACCTATTAAACAATGGCAGTTTTCAACAACCAGCAAGTTATACAAGGCAGAAAAAAAGCAGACTAAACAAGGGAAAACCATATAAGCCGAAAAACTCACATGTGATCCTTAACCTGTAAGGGATGTGATGAACGCAAGTCATAGATGAGGACCTACAAGTTCAATGACAAATGAATTATATTTCCAGAGACATAATAGTAAAACAATGCATATTCAATTTATAGCAACAAAACTGTAAGTTAAAGAGCTGCATTCTTTTTGTAAAATGGGCCAAGCGTCTGGCATATTCTTGATAGGGGCTCTCAACAACTGACTCTGAATGAAGTAAGAGTGCTAAGATACATTGCATAGATTCAGGCAGGATACTGCCATACAGGCATACAGTATGATACAATGATACGGAAACTCTCCAAAAACTACCAAAAATCTAGGACAAGGATGTAGAAAATAAAGAAAAACATACATATATGATCAAGTGTTGCATAAAACCAAAAAAAGGGACCAAACAGATCAAATCGAATAAAAAAAATTAGTTTACCCAAACCGACTAAAAACCAAAACTGAACCCAGCCAAATCAAGTTATTTGGTTCGGTTTGTTCTGGTTTTATATTTTCCAACCCCATATAGCACCGAACTGAACTGACTCCTGGGCTTGATGTTCCAAATGGTCACGTTGAACCTTTATTTCTAGTTGTTGAATTATCGCAATGTGGATGATATTATATTGCTGAATTGTAATATTTTATCGATTCTATGATTGTTAAAATCGATTCATTAATCATAAGTAAATTATAATATAATAGTATTAATAGTAAGTATTATTTTATGGATTAAAGACGAGTCTATTATATTAACGGCAAGTATTATTTTATGGATTATAGACAAGTCTATGGATGAGTGTTGGTAGTTTTACACTAATGGTGTTGTAATGTAGTGTAAATTGCTGAAACTATAATTGGAAAGAAGAAAAAAAGCAAGCAAAAGAAAAAACAGAAATAACAGACTGAACCAAACTCAAGACCGAATATGTTTGGTTGATTTTGGTTTCTCCCAAAACTGGACCGAACTAAACCGAAGCAATCTCTAAGCTCATCAACCACTGTGGATGGCCTAAATTTGGAAACATTTTTTATTAGCTCTTATGTTGGCTGTCGCTTTAATTTATCACTTCCAAAGTTAAATGTCCCCCTTTCACGAGCCACTAGTGTATTTGACACAGAATATTTCTTAAATTTTGAATATATCCTAATGTACTCAGGAAACAAGTGGCTGTTTCAGACAATTAAACGGTTGTTAAGGTCAGTGTGTATTATTTGATACGGTGACTAAAATGAACTCTCTAAGAGAAGGAGCTCTAAGTGAGCACTGCAATTGAGGAAACTGAACGCATTATGAGTGGATGACCCAACGAGAAAATGGTGCACATCTCTGAGTAAGAACAATGCTTGGGAATAAGTAAGGATACACCATCCTCACTTTTTTATTTGGGCCAATAACATTGCACCCCTTGAATACTTTTTTAATCAAATGAAATATCATATGCATTTAATTCTAGTATTTAATACGATAAACAGACACCTGTTATCAATTAAATGGAGGTAAGGATGAAATTCATCCTTACCTAGTTTGGACCTAAGTATTGTCCCACTAGTAATATGAGATCACACCTATATCATAACAATATTATACAAATATCTTAGTAAAAAGAATAAAATAATAATATACAAAATACAAATATCACACGATACCTTTACTAGCAAACAGAAAAATGACATCTTACCTTTCCTGCACTGCTTCCAACAGCCATCAGAAAACCCGTTTTCTCATCAAACGCTAATGCCGTGACTTCCTGCAAATCCAAAAGGTACACGTTAATCTTGCCTGATTTGATATTTGAAGAGATTGGTGAGCATCACAGGAACGCCACAAAAACAAAAAAACACCGCAAATTTCTTTGTTTTGCAAGTAGAAGAGAGCGCAAGAGAATTTCTCCATGCATGTGGTTGAACTGATAAACCAACCAAATAATTAAATCCAATTACAAATGAGAGGTTTGGTTAGGGTTTAAAGGACTAAATGGCTTAAATTGGCTTTTGAGGTTAACCATCCTTTCAAATCAGTAATGCTTTCAGTTTGAGAGTGTCCGAGAAAAACAGTATCTTGATCCAAATAAATCAAAAAATAAACATACCTAAAATAGCTAACAGGTCGCCTTTGTGATTTATTTCTGCAATAGTTAATAGGGTGCCTCCCCTCACTCCCACTCTGTTTAAAACTTCAAATTGGATCCAAGTGTGCGACATGCAAAACTCTCAGGCCAAAATTGACTTTCCCTCCATTTTCAATTATCTTCATTTTTTTCTTTTTCTTTTTGAATTTTGTTTTTGAAAAAACATAATGAATATTTGAGATAAAAATGAAAATTAAAGAGGAAAAGGGGTGCTAAGAAGGTTATGAGGCCCTCAACTCACTGTGCTCTTGTTACCCTACCACAATACCTTGAGGCTGAACATAATCATCTAATGTAATTTCCCTTGGACCTGAACTATATTCTTTAAATCTTAACATAAAGCAATGAAGTTGATGGAATTTCCTTTATAAATTTGTGACGAATGAATAAAAGAACTGCTGCTTTCTGGGTAAAAAGAACTTAAATGATAGAACCAAGCTACAATAAACTGCTATCTGCCTTTGCTCAGAGTATTTACTCGCAAAAAATAGATGTAAGGACTGTTACCTCGTCAGTGCCACCAGCAGGTGCAACAGCATTGATCCTACCAACTGAAGATTTCATTCTCAAGTCAAAACATTCCACAGCACCATCCTCACCGCCACAAGCAACTAGACCA
This sequence comes from Prinsepia uniflora, assembly GCA_032719365.1. Classification (NCBI taxonomy): domain Eukaryota; kingdom Viridiplantae; phylum Streptophyta; class Magnoliopsida; order Rosales; family Rosaceae; genus Prinsepia; species Prinsepia uniflora. The sequence continues at coordinate 883,516 of CM064874.1, forward strand.
TGAATTTTGCTGAAATGTTAAAAAAAAAAGTAACTTAACCTCACATAATTAACCCACAATAACCATTTATTAAGAAATCCTACATGTCTGATAACTAAAGACGACAAAGAGCCTACGACAGTAGAAAAGATCAACAGGCCACCTCCGAGAAACTACATTTAGTGCTGGCGATTGTGTGCTAAGAGATGAGAGGAATCGTCCCTGCAATCAAGTCAACATTATCATCAAAAACCTATGAAATAAATCAGATTTAAAAATAGCCCAGTTAAGCAAGAAAACCTGCTCCAAATTAATCCTGTATAATTCTGGGGAAGAGGCAGCACAGAGCAAGTCACAAGTCCAGCAATCATACATCATATCCCTTCCCATTCTGTTCAGCCAAGTTCAATAAGCTCATTTTAGAAAGAATTTCAAACTTAAACAAGCAGAAATTTTTAATTGCAAAAGCACGTCATTGACAGAGATATACTAGCTATGCCCTGTGAATGTACAAGTATCAAACTAAAGGGAGCTGTTATTGCCACTCCAAAAGGTCATTATGCACTCCAATCTTGTAAAAAGTATAAGGGGGAAATTGCACTTGGGAGTGCAGTATGACCTTTTGGGATGCCAATATCAGTTACCAAACTAAATTAAAAATTTAATTAACTTGAATCTGTATTACATATGTTATACTAACTTTGATTGTTTCTTTGTAGACTATAAATCATATTTTAATTGAGAATAATTTTGAAATAGGAATAAATTTTAAAAATGTAGAAATATAATTTCAATTAACATATATTGGAAATGAGGGCTAAAGCAAAGTATAAACTTCGGTACGTAGCATTTCTTTGATAGTACTAGCAAGGTAGCAAAGTGGAAGATTCTATATACTTGCAAGACCATTCTAAACTATGGAATGTGTGAAAACTACACAATTTCATACTCTTATTGATACAATAACAGGCATTGTAATTTTGTGGAACATTGTAGTTTTAACTGCTTCCACAAGCACAAACGTAGACATGTACTTGCATATATTTTTTAATATTATACTAGTATATATAACAATCAATGCATCCATAAAGCTACTCATCTTCTGCCCATATTGTTCCCTTTTGGGCACTACGTTTTTTTTTTTACAGAAAAATATTTCCAAGAGGACCAACAGCAGGCATTAAGAAACAACATTCTAATCTGAAATAAATAAATAAATGAGCTCTCCCTAATCTAAGACACATTCATATAAGACAGATCACAAGGGATCACATAAGACCTATGTGAAATTCCTAAAGAGATATCAACAAAACAAGGGAGCCAACAATATGAATGATGCAACAATATAAGAATGATTCCAACATTTCCCAAAGAGACGCCCAAAACAGAACCTACAACGAATAAACAATCTCATCACTGGTCGCATCCTCAAATATCCATCTATATGTTTTCTATTCAAAAAAACCCAGTAACACATGACGAAAAGAAGAATACCCACAATACGTAACGAAACATTTGAGTTCAAAAACTAATAAAGCAAGTAGACACCATTTCCATTAACAAAGAGCATAAATAGCAACCTTGGAATCCGCAAACTGTAATGCTTTCCATATTTTGCATGTAGATAAATTGAACGATCAGCACATAAAAACGCAAGCTTTGAATAATCATCAGCCAAAACCTAGATGAGTTACAAAGAGTTGAGTCAGTCATGTTTTGAGCATCATGAAAACATCTTGAAAAAAACAGAATAATAACTTATCAGCATGATATGATCTTGTCCAGCATTTAACTTTACATTTAGAATAAAAAAAATACCATTCAGAAGCAACTGTCCTGGATCAAGGGAAAACTAAGGGAGCACTTACTAGATCAAATAGTTTTTAACCTATGAGGAGTTCTACAGTTGCTTAAGAAAAATACAAATGCACTTAAAGTATTGTTTACTAATTATAAAACAAACCATTGTGAGATCAATTAATTACATTCAACGATAAGAAATGAGCAAATTCAACAATAAAATGCAGATACAACCAGCAGACTCTGAACACTAATCACCCTAGGGCATGAATAATATTCAAATATTTCGATGCGGAAAGTTAAAATGGCGAAGCTAAACTACCTGGAAATCAATAATCTCCGAATCCAAGTGCCTTTCAAACTTGAGTGAAAGTTCCCTCAGCTCATAAACTTTTACTTGTGGCGGGTAAATACCTGAGTTTCAATAACAAAAGCCAGAATTGGAACATGTTTAAATGCTGTTACCTTATTGCACACACACGAAATACATGTGAAGAGACATTTTATATAAAATCCCTTTTGATTGTTGAAAACAAAGTATCAAACCAGAAACAAAATAAAGTAAATCTTAAAAGCACCTGATGCAATTAAGAACTCCCCATCAGGAGTTGCCTTGATTTTAGTTGTTGCAGTTTCAAATCTCAGGTCCTGGATCAAGTCCACCCTTTGCATATAATCTGACAAATAAAAAGCAAGAAAGACCTCCCATTAGATGATGTGACTGCTAAAAATTTTCTCTATCAGCTTAAATAAAAATTCGAGACATGTTCATCTCCAACTGATTCTCAAATTATCAGTCCCTTTTTTAACAAATAGATGAAACTTTATGTCATAAGAGAAACTGTACAGTGAAGAGGACAAATAATCTACCAGGTACAGAAGAGAAGAGAACATTAATTCAAACGACGCACAGCTTGCTTAAAAACTAAAATTCATCATGGCACTATCACTTTCATTCTAGAAAAATATTGGATAAAGTTTGTTCCAGAACAAGGATGAAATATCTGCTGATACCCCAGTATATCCCCTTATACTAGATAGAGATGTGTTCCTAAAGGAGGAAGCCGGGATGACACATCCAACACTAAACTCCTCAATCAAATCCAGAGACCATGCCCTCACCACCTACCTACTAAGGTCATCAGCAACTAATGTAAAAGGAATTTCCTACTATAGGCCTCCCTCGATGATGAATGAAAAATTAGTAGAGCTCCAACAGGCTCAAACACCCACCCCCCCCCCCCCCCTCCTATTAAACAAGCTTTGATGGAAAAATATATCTTAGCACTCAAAGAAAATCTGTGTTAAACCTAAATTTCTTTTTTCTGTAATCTAAAGGTCTGAAATCATTGACTGAACGAAAGTTAATAAAGTAGATGTACAGTTAAACAGAGTCTAAATGTAAAAGAAACAGGTTCATCACACAAAGACTCTGAGTTTCAGGGCATTTTCATCTTAAAAGCATACACTTCCAGAATTTACATGAACATCCTCTCATGTTTAGAGCTGGTTGCAGATTATACCCCCCTGAGAAATGGATATGTAAACTTACAGCTAAAAAAAACCAACCGCACGTTACCAAAGTTACGAATTTCTTATAGATATGATCTTGCTATAGGAAATCTTCACAGATTCTATTAACCATACAAAATTACACAGCATTAGGTATTGTTACACATTTAAACTAATAAATTTAAATGTTCAAACATCTTGCATAACCTAAAAAACACAATTACTGGTCTACAGCATGCAATTTATGTTAATAGATTCCACCACAATGATCACATTGTTTTATGAATTCTGACTTAGCACCCAAACCCTAGAAAGAAAATAACCAAAGTCTTCCAGTGGGAGCCCAATTTGAGGAAAAGTCCTCAAAATCATCAGTAAATTCACAAAATCAGAAACGAGGGACAACACTTATCTCCATTGCAACACAATTAACTAAATGCAAGAAGATTAAAAAAGAATAATGAGACGGGTGTACTTTGGTCTTCACGAAGCGCTCGACGTTTCTTAGGGTCAAGCCAGGTGGCTTGAGAGCGTTGCTGGGAAGTAACGCTGTACATCTTGACACCATTGATGGAAGTGGACTTGAGCTTGCCTCCATCGTAAGCCATGGAGATGCTGAGTGAAAGGTTAGACAGAAAGAGACCGGCGGCTGTGTGTGAGTTTGGCCTATGGAGAAGATTGGCAGCCTCGTAATGTAGAGAAGAGTGGTAGCCGGTGGGTGGTTCAGGGCTCAAATAGAAGTAGGACGGTGTTCTGCCCTAGTGGCGGCCGGGCTAGAGAGAAAGGGCTGTGCGGCGTGGAAAGGGTTTAAGGGTTTAACTTAAACCTCGACCAGTGATTAGATGTTAGAAGGAACATGGTATTGTCCTCCGATCCTCTGACAGCCACTCATATCCAGCCGCGTGGAAAGTTCCGAAATGAAAACCCGTAAATTCGTCACATATCCAGAAAATAAAAAATAAATTTTGGCATTTCATAATAACTTAATGCACTTCATCTTTATATTTGAATAGTTTCTTATTTTTTTTATGAAAAAACCTTCAAACATACCCCTTTTTCTTTTTGAATTTAATATTTTTTATTTTTATTTTTTTGTTTGAACTTTTTTTTTTCCGAAAAATCCCACCCCCGCTGAAAATGTTCATTATTATTGAGAGTCGAGAACCATCCATTAGTGATTATATCAAATAGAGAGTAAGTATATTAATGAGAAAGAGAGATACGAAGTGCGAGGGATATGAAGCAAGAGAGTTGGGTTTATTGAGGGAAAAACAAGCTTAATGTTTTATATAAATAAATTATACTATATTAAATTCAAATAAGAAAGTGTAAATAACTTACGGAATGTCAAAATCAGGTTTTATTTTGAAATGAATGAGAAAATTATCAACCTCGATTTTTTTATAAGAGTCTAATTAGGGGTGGGTACGAATTCGTTAAAATCGTTAACCGATCCATTTCAAACCGTTATTTATCCAACAATTTAGGTTTAACCGAATAAAAATCAAACAGTTTGAAAATCTAAACTCCTCGGTTAGTAACGGTTTTGATTTAAATTTTCATTTTGAAAATCCATTAAATCCAAATCGAACCATTAAGAAATATACTAATTTTTATTAATTTTTAATCTATTATCAATATAAAATAAAAATAATAAAGAAAACGGTATACCTACATATACCCATATAAGATTACAATAAAAGATTCTTAAATGATACTGTTTGTTTGATAAATCTTAATATAGTAGTAATGTTTGCAATTCAATCCTCCGTAAACTTAATATATAAAAAATTTGAGTATTGATTATTCTACTATTTTTTGTATCCCTATTTTTTTTTAAATCCTTACTGGTTTTTTATGCCTAAACAGTTTCAAGTCATTTTGATCCAAACCAAACCGTTAGTAACAGATTACTAACAGTTTAGATCGAAACTGTTTAATTTCTAATTTTATAAAATTCAAACTTTTATCGAACCATCAAATTTTAACAGTTTGAATTTGAATATTGACAAAATCCGTATCAAACCGCACTGTGTCTACCCTAAATCAAATATGTGATCACTTAAATCTTATATTCTTATTTATCCAATTCTAAGCCTCAATATGAAAAGTTGATAATATAATATTATCCATCATTACAAAATCTTAATATTAAAGCAGGGTTGTTTGTTAATTATATATCATTGATGCCCGGAGCACAGAGCTGGCTTGAAAGACACAGTCCACTCCTGAAGGTCGTAGCCCACAAGGAAGTTGATTTGTGCCAAGTTTCCAAATATAGCAACATCAGTAGAAGGTATCATCGTGAAGCAAACCAAATCATCTTCCATTCTAGCGAAAGTGTTCACCGGCTGCAATCTGACGTCAGCGCCGCCGCTAAAATGGGCGGTTATAACCGGAACGCTAATATCATCGTCGCTTTTACTTCGAAAGCAAAGGCTCAGAATCCCATTTGGATCACTGACCCTCTCCGCATTGATGGCAACCTCCAATTGCGACACCAAGTCTTCGTAAAATCCCGGCGGAAGGAGTGTCAATGTAGTCCCGGAGTCGATGATGATATTTCCCTGCTCAATATTATTCCTGGTTTGATGACGTGGATTTGCTGCTTTGTACGGCAGTTTCTTGTCTCCGACGCTAACGGCTTCAAGCGTGAGGTAATAGAAAGTGTGGGGCCCTTTGGGAACTAATGGAGTTGAGACGGCACCGGCAGTACCCTACACAATGCCAGCCTTGCCGAAACTGATCTTGCTGGCCACGTCGAATTTGATACCGTTACTCGGCGGCGAAGGCACTAAGCAGTAGGAAAATTTCCCGCCATTTTTTGTTTTGGTCAGTTGAGAAGCGAAGGAAAGCGGGCCCCCTCCGAGGCCAATCAAGCCGGACCCGGACTCGTCAAATGTCCCGCCATTTTCGTGTCCACAACCGAACACGAGTTGGGGAAGTGAAACCGATCCAACGGTCAAGGTGTCGACAGCGAGGGTTCCTCTAGTAAACGAACGGTCTCCATATCGGTAGCTGTAGCTACACGTGTCCTGATCATCACCGTCGGTTCCACATGCGGCTTGTTCAAGTTCAAGATTAGAGCAAGAATTGGAGTGACAAGGCAAAGAGTGATACGAGGAGGATTTTTTAGGATCGAAGAGCGGTGGGTTTTGGTTGAAGCATTGCTTGCATGGCTTGCATTGCGTCCAAATGAGGTCGCTGCCGGTGTCGGCTATCCCGAGGAATTCAACCGCCGGAGTTCCGATTGATATGTTCATTAGGTACTCTCCGGCGCTTGGTATTATTTCGGATTCGATATTCAGGCCCGTTGTGGACGATGATCTTGGTTCGAGGAAGTGATTTGCACGAATAATAGAGCGCCGAAATGCCTCTCGCAAGCGATCAAAATGGGAAATGGATGAATCGTAGGAGGGAGACCCCGGAGAGTCACGGTGGATGAGATCGACGGTGAAAGAGAAATCATGATTATAGACACGACCACTGACTTCGGCGACAACCAAAATGGAGAGAGTTGCGATGAGTAGGGCATAAGTAGCACAAGTAGAAGTGGATGCTGCAGCCATGATTGATCACTATTGATTCAAGTATTTGGGATTTAACGATATGATCGTATCAATGAAGAACACGTTAAATAATTTATAGCAAATTTATTGAAACGTATAATTAATTATTAGTGTCACGTGTTATGATGATTGGAAGTTGAAGAGCGACGATGCATGCAGTTTATTAGCGATGGAAGTGCAAGAGACTGGAAACGTACATGGCACTATATATGTGAAAAATTATTGAAAAATATTCAATGCTGTATTCGTTATTTATATATTAGTTCCACATTTATTAGACGATGGGTATATGGACGTAATCTGCAGAAATTGTGAAGACTAAGAAGACCTGCTTGTTAACCAACTAATGAATATAGGGACGATGGGTATACGGACGACGGGTTCAACTAATGGATCGGGAAGATCGGGAAGATAGAGGGGGGGAAATAATCTGCAGTTTATTGAACACTAGTTAACCACAAAGACACTAATTAAACCAAAGAAAACCTGCTTGTTATCAGAATATACATGACTAAGTCTATTCCAGTAAAGACTAAGAAGGAGAACACAATTAGAGACCAAAATAAGAACGTAGGCCACGAACCGTCTAGCAAGGCAGCGTGGCCTTCCATCTCCTTTGCCATTTTTGTGTTCGAAAGGGTCAAAGGCAGACACGAACCCATGATTGAAAATAGAGGTGAGCTGAATCTATAATTAAGAATAGAAAAGAGCTAATTTATAACCAATTAATTTAATAAAATAGCATTTACTATAAATTTAATAAAAAAAAATTTTGAATTTTTCATATTTTTTTACATTTGAGGTGGGCTGGAGCCCACCTAAAAAGACTCTGAGTCCGTGCCTGATCAAAGGAGTACATAGACCATGTCACCATGACCATGTATAATTTATCTTGATTCTAATTGTTATTGTTGTCATTATAATTGAACACCATCTAGACTTTGTTTATTTCGATAGAAATTGGATTCTGATTTGATAACAAAGTTATATTCGATATAAAAACTAAAAATAAAATACTAGATTAAATAGATTTGAAATAATTATTTTTTATTGGTTTTTTCTTTTTCAATGCGATGGTATTTACCACACGGGTGATTATGCAATTTAACCAATTTTTTTTTTCCAACAGATTCAAATTAAATAGATTAAATAATGTACACAAACATAGTAAAACGATTTAAAAAAATTGACGATAAAAGATGAATTTTATTGATATAAAATATATATACCTATAATATTTAAAAAAAAATTATGTAAAATATACCTATAACAAAAACTAAGTAGTAATTTTTTCATTAACACTTGAAATCGTAAGTAAATTTAAAAAAAAAAACTTCCGAGGTTTATTTTTAGCGACCTCAAATAAATAATCAAGTGATTATTTAAAAAGTAGTCAAGTTAATATGGTATCATAAAACTAAAAAAACTATAAAGAAAATACTTACCATAAAACTAAATAAAATATAAAAAAGAGTAGGAAAAAACAATCAAGTATGTGTTTCCAAAATCGATTGTTACTTCAACTTTCCCATTTGTAGGCAGGCTTGTAGCCATTCCTTCCGATTTCTTACAGCTTCTGGCTCACCAAACTCCCAACTGAAAACAGACAAGTAGACATTAACCATGACGCCGCATCGGCCTTTGCTCTCAAAACCCATCAGACTCAGTGCACCACCACCGTCACCGCAACCGCAACCGCCACCTTTCCCATCCTCCAACTCAACAAGTTTGAAAAGGGTCTCTGGATGTTCTCCCCATGCTTTCAATAAATTCGTCGTCTCCATGGCTGCCAGCTCCGGGCCTGGAGTTTCTTCTGTCCCACGACACCCATCGTCTCAACTCATCCCTTCCGACATCGCCTCCGACTCCAGCTCCTTTGACGATTCACCAAATAAACGAGAAGCCATTGAAGAATACTTAGATAAGGTACATAATCTGGAGTTTTTTAATCGACCAAGTAACACATACATACTTATAACTGTTTCGGGTGCTTGGTATGTGTAGGTGGTATACAGGTTTCGATTTCTGGCATCTATGGGAGTTTTGGGGTCCTTAATTGGATCGGTTCTTTGTTTCATCAAGGTATGCTTTTTAAACGAACCATCTACTCTTGTTTTATTCTATTTTTCTTCTTCTTTGTTTTCCCCCTGTTGTTAGGTAAACTATGATTGCTATTTTTCGTTCCAATTGACGATTTTGTTTATGGTAGAAAATATTGCATGGAATGAATTATTGAAAGGGAAGTCATATAATTTAATTGGTGCTAGAAGGCATCAGGAGAAATTCGTTAATAGATAAGAGTGGAAATGGTAAAGAAAGATATTTTAATAAGTAGAGACGATGTATCTTGCTTGTTAAATGGATGTCTTTTCATTGTGAGAGGATTAGAAGGAAATTTACCTATTCTAATCCTACTATTTTGTGGGGATGGGATTGGATAAGTTTCCTTCTATGTCTACTATCTAGTCCAATCCAATCTCAGCCACCAAAATGGCCTTAAGTCGAAGTGAAGTTGTAAACTGAGTCAAGCTGGGCAGAGTCTCTTGAAATTAATCTGATGTGCCACTATGTACACACGTAGTTCAAATAGTGTTACGTTGATCCTTTTCCAGTATGAAACTAGCTATTTTTAGATGCCATTCCTATGTTTTGTTTCAGTACTAGAGCCAGTAACAGCATTTCTTTTGCTCTTTTCAATTACCAAGTTTCCTCCAAGGCAATGTTTACGAATTGTGGATTTGTGGTGAATTTAGTATCCTGCACAATCTGCATTTCATATTATCCGGGCAATATTTGTGATCCTGTAGATCAATTTAGATACCAAAAATCTGATTAGGTTTGGTTGTTCAATCACAACTTTTGTCAATTGTATATAATGTATATATTCTTTTTCTTTTGGGAAGTGGTATTCCTGTTGGCCAAAATGGGTGGATGTACATCTATTTGCATGGTGGACCATGTGGCCGTTGATGTATTACCGTGTTTTCATTTATTCAGGAAGTGAAGTTTTAGCAGTAGGGATTATAAATTAAGAACTCAAGTCATGTAATGCATGACTAATAATGATTTTACATAATCTCTTGTTACATGCAAACTTTCTCTTTAATCCATTAATTTGCAATGTTTATCGTGATATGTAGGGCTGCACGTACGTTGGACAGTCATTCATGGAATACTCCATAAATCGCAGTAAGGTGATCTGGTCGCTGGTTGAGGCCATCGGTGAGTACTCAAATGATATTGTTATCATGATTTATATTTATATGTTTTCGTTCCTTGATTTAAAGCATGAAAAAAATTGGTTTTACTAGAGATATTTCAATCTTTTTTAAACTAAAGACTAAAGAACAGAACAAGCAAGTAACCATTACAATCAAGGAAAATGGTTAATCTTTGATTTGACAGCCAGGAAAAGAAGAGAAATGGTTGAAATAAATATGTAATTGGACCTCTAATTGTAAAAGCACCTTAAGAAGATGCACTCAGAGTTTTACTTATCACCATCAGTATTCAACAAGAACTTGTAAAGTCATGGATTCTGCGCATACGTTGCTAACTATTGTTATTAATGGCATATATAGATGTCTATCTTTTGGGAACAGTCATGTTGGTGTTTGGAATGGGTCTATATGAGCTGTTCATCAGCAATCTCGACACTGCAAAGACTTCGCAAGAGGATAAAGCTCCTAACAGATCAAATCTTTTTGGCATGTTCACTCTAAAGGTCAGGACCGATTCTTCTTGGATCCAAGCAATGAATTCTTAGCTAGCTAGCTATATTAGTCTTGATTTGGTTATTGGTTTGACAGGAACGGCCGAAATGGTTAGACATAACGACTGTGAATGAGCTGAAAACGAAGCTTGGGCGTGTGATAGTGATGTTGCTTCTAATTGGGTTGTTTGAGAAGAGTAAGAAGGCAATTATACAATCTCCTCTGGACTTGCTTTGCTTTTCAGCCTCTATACTCCTTTCTTCAGGTTGCCTCTTTTTATTGTCTAAGCTCAGTGACTAGGATTCAGAAGCCATGATACAGTCATAAATATGTAAATGTATTTATACTTTTCACTAATCAAATGTGCATGTGTAAAGATAAACAACACTTTTTTTTTTGTGGTTGGAGTTGGACAATTCTTGCTTACATTCCATGGGCCATGTTTGCTTTCATTGGTATCATATTTATTGGAATGACTACAATACACCGTCATACTAAGTAAGTTATATTTTTTCAACCCAATATAATAAAAAATAAAAAATATAAAAAATGTCTCTTTATTTTTCAGTCGTTAAATTTTGATTTGGGAGAAGCTAACGAAAACATAATTCAAATATAAACATAATTCAAATTTTTAGTTGTGTGGTGTTGTAGAAATTTTGCATATTTATCTGCATTAATTCTAACTTATCGCTTTTCAAATATTCACATATTTGCATCCTATAGGACTCAAATATAAACATAATTCAAATTTTCTATTTAGCTCAAATCCATTTAGACAATTACTTATTCAATTTACTGTGATTATAAAACAATTAATAATTCAATTTATTCCAAATTAAAAGTAATTATTAATTAAATTAAAAGTCATACCTATGGGGTATAATTGAGCTTTACTTCAATTTTTAAGCAACACAAGTAAACATAATTAAATATATATATATATATTTTTTTTAAACGATGCTCAAAGAGCGTGAACGACACACGAACAACAGAAACAATAAGAAGAAAACCAGAAAACCAAATAAAACAACCACTATCAACTCAATGGCTAAAGCGCATTGAGAGGGGAGGGGAGGGGGGGGGGGGGGGGGTAATCCATCTCGGGATAACACGTGCACTAGGGATGATGGGGGACGGTCAATCCAGACCTCCCGAAGCATCATTCGTCGAGCCCGTGAAGCAAAGGCATCAACAACCATATTAGAGGATCTCTGCGTCCATTTAAACCTTACAGAGTCGAAATCCCTTGAAGCCATTTTGATTCGAGCTAGAATTGGATAAAGTTCTCATCTTCCTCGGAAAATTGAACCCTTGACTAAACTAACCAGTTCCAAAGAGTCAGACTCGAACACCACTATGTTGTAACCATTGCCCCCAGCCAGCAAGACTCCCTCAAGAAGAGCCCAAGCCTCAGCCTCAATACCCGAAGACGCGGAACGCTCAAGAATTGCCCAATTAAAAATAAAGTAAGATCGTAATTTTTTTCGCTATTTTCAGATTCATATATTTCATTTGGATTTCGTGATTCGAATCAGCTAATTGAAATTTTTATTGCCAACGTGGCCATGTATTTAATCTTCTCTGGTTCGTTCGATACTGTGTAATTCAGGTTGGTATTATTAATTACTTCAGTCCTAAATTTATACTGGCAGGTCTCTTTTGGTATTACCGTAAGCAACACGAATGCTTTGTTCCTCTATGTCTTATTATTCCATCTTGGTTCCATGGCTTTTATGCTGCGTCGAGTCGCGCAATCTCTAATTCCCAAACCCATAAATCAAATAACCCAGAGCATCCACACAGACTCGACGCCGCCGAGAGCGGCGGCCAGAGCCATCCGCGACTCATTCAGAAGCAGCTGGAATTGGGACGCTTTGACGAAAAAATTTGAATCCGTTGAATTAGACGGCGAGCTCGTCGAGAGCGTGTTGTTAGAGTTGAAGGAACCCAGCGATGCGAAACGAGCTCTGGGGTTTTTCCATTGGGCAGCTCACAGGAAGAACTTTGAACATGGGATTTGGTCCTACTCCATAACCATCCACATTTTAGCCCGAGCCAGGCTGCTCATGGACGCCAGAGCTTTGCTTGAATCAGTTTTGAAGAAAAATGGGGAAAACTGTTTGAAGTTTTCAGTGGTCGATTCATTGCTCAGTAGCTATGAGGTGACTGGATCGAACCCATTTGTGTTTGATTTGCTGGTGCAGGCGTACGCTAAATTGAGAATGTTGGGGACGAGTTTTGATGTTTGTTGCTATTTGGGGGAAAAGGAGATGCCTTTAAGTCTGATAAGTTACAACACACTGCTTCATTTGGTTCAAAAATCTGACCAGGTGGCTCTGGTTTGGAAGATTTATGAGCACATGATTGAAAAGAGGAGGTACCCAAATGAAGAGACGATCAAAATCTTAATTGACGCTTTGTGCAAGGAAGGAAAGTTGAAGAAATTTGTTGACATGTTGGATAGGATTCATGGGAAGAGATGTTCTCCTTCTGTGATCGCAAATACTAGTTTAGTTTTCCAGATTTTGGAGGTGGGTAGAGTAGAAGAAGGAATGGTGTTGTTGAAGAGAATGTTGCAGAAGAATATGGTTTTTGATACAATTGCTTACTCATTGATTGTTTATGCTAAGCTTAAACTGGGAGATGTGTTTTCAGCACGGGAGGTGTTCGATGAAATGCTTAACAGAGGTTTTCAAGCAAATACTTTTGTACATACTTTGTTTATAGGAGCTCATTGTGAAGGAGGACGAATTGAGGAAGCACAATGCATGATGAACGAGATGGAAACTATGAAGTTGAAGCCTTTTGGTGAGAGCTATAATCTTGTTATTGAGGGATGTGCGAAAGCTGGAAGAGTGGAAACAAGCATGATTTACTTGAAGATGATGATGGAGAAGGGGCTCATTCCTAGTCGTCCGGCCTTCAATGTGATGGTTGGGAAGTTGTGTGAAGATGGGGATCCAGAGAAGGCCAATGAAATGTTAACTACACTGTTAGATAAAGGGTTTATACCGGACGAAATCACCTACTCTCATCTGATACAAGGGTACGAGAGAAAAGGCGACAATCAGGAAGTTGTGAAGCTCTATTATGAGATGGAGTCTAGATCACTCCCTCCTGGAATATTGGTTTTTACATCCTTGATAAAGAGCTTCTGTCAATGTGGGAAATTGGAGGAAGCCGAAAATTGCTTTCGAACGATGAAAGAACGTTCAATTTCCCCAAGTTGTTGCATATATGAGACATTGGTGAGCAACCACTTTGAGAAGGGCAATAGAGAAAGGGCCTTTCGCCTTCAAAATGAAATGGTTTTAGATGAGAAGGGCAAAACTTGTTGAAACTTTTCTACTTTGTATAGTACTACATGATCAAATGGGGTTGTCAAGTTTTACTACAAACTGAAACTCGCATCAATGTAAAACCTAAAATCACAAACTTTCTATTTGGACATGTTTGATAATTTTGTGATCTCTTTTAGCTGGGTACCAATGGCCTTAAAAAATTTTAACTTTGGGGACCAGCAAGTTTACACATCGCAGGCACCTTCACCTTTGATTGAAGCCTAAAATGGCCGCCAAAGGGGAGTGAGCTCCGGCCAGCTGATGAAGCTAGACACAGATGCCCAAGGCAAGTCACTCTCTCTAAAAAGAAAACACTCTCCCGCTTCTCTCTAGAAACCAGTCGGTCCTAATGAGTTGGGGGTGGAGGTTTCTCTAAATCTCCACCAGCTAGTGGTAGATCTAGAGTTAAAATTTTACCTCCTCCCTCTTTTGTTAACTTTTCTTTTCCCTGGGTTGTGATTCTTACCGTTTTTCACACTTTTCTTCTTCACCGATCTCCTTTTTCTGAGTTGCAGGTGTGGTGGCTGAAGTTCATAATTTTTCTTCACTTTCCATAATATAGATTTGCATGCAGTTATGCTCTTATAAATTAAAAGCTTTAGGATCAAGGAATTCTATAGCGAGATATTCAATAATGAAAATGATCAAGATGATAACGTTGAAGATGATAGTTTACTCCCGAGTCCATTCTGCGAAAAAAATAAAATTTAAAACGATGATAACGTTCAATAATTTTTGTTGCAATATAATAAAATTACACTACATATAACTTCTTACCATGTTAATAAAAGTTAGAGATGAGGCCCAATGTGTCATCAATTTCAAAAACTCAAACTACGATCGGGTCTTATTTTAGAAATCCTAATGATCGAATCATAAATATTATGTCTTAATAAATTAGCAATTTTATATATTATATAGTACATACGAGAAATTTTTATATATGTATTGTCTTATAAATTTAGAGAAATATCAATTTAACATGTTATCCACAAGTCGGAATCAACTTACAATATTATTTAACGAAAGTTATTAATTTCTTACGTATCAAGCCCCGAACATGATTGAGCTTTACTTAATTTTTTTGAGCCACAACACAAGTAAACATAACAGAAGTAACCAACAATAACATGAAAATATTTCTCTCCGCACTTTATGGGAAAGATATGAAATTCGATTTTCGTAAAAACGAGATTAACACCCATGTATATATAGCGTAATCCTCTTATATAATATCACTATATTAAACAAAAAACCCCATTAAAAAAACAATTAGAACAAATAAGAAAAAAAAAAAACTTATTTAGGTTGCGGCCACCCAAATTTGGGATAAGTGCTCGTTGAATTTAAAAACCTGATTTGGCACTCAAATTTATTTAAAAAATATATAAAATATAAAATTAAAGCGAAATGCAGCAAATAAAAACTGGAAAACCAAAAATCAGGTCACCGAATATGTCCAGCGGCTGCGTAAGGAGCAAGCACTGAGGACGACATCGGCCTTAGATAACCAAAATAGCTTTATTCTTTTCTCGAAGTTGACAGAATTTTTGTCAATGTATTTGCCCTCTCTGGGAGAAAAAAATCATCGTCGTCTCTCCGATTAAAATTAGACGATATTCAACTCCTCCTTTCTCAGGGAGACTAGTATTCTAATGGGGATTCGCTGTTTGCCCCCATCCATGGCGATCCATCCAACATGAACCCGTTTTGACTACATCTCCAAATGAACTTGTAATTGATTGCTTCAGGTAATTTTGATCTAATTACATCCCTTTCTTCTATTTTCGGATTTAAATCTCACTTGTAGGCAACGCTGATTTTTGTTTCCCTCCATCCATCTCCATGGAAGTCTTTGATTTGTTCCTTTCTTTTTTCAATCTCTTCGAAACTCTAATTAGGTATTGAAAGTTTTATTACTAATTTCGCCATGGCCATGGATAGGCACCGGTGGCTGCTACTGCACAATCCCTAGTCTTAAAAATATATGCAATCCAACATTCATTTCTTCTGTTTTCTGTAATAATATCTTTGCAGACTACAGTGATGGTATGTATGAATGTCTACAAGTAAGTGAAGTAAACAAATTAGTGATCAAAAATCGAAATTGCTTTTATCCATGATTTCACTTGTTTGTTAATGTTACACAACTTAAACTGTCGAAGTTCCGAAAAGGAAGTCATGCTTTGTTAACATTTTCCTCTTAGCTTGTGTCAAAGTTGAGGACTAGGTTGATAGAATTGCTGTGGATGTATTGCGTTGACACATTTTCCTCTGTTTCATTTGATATTTTGAAATCAACACTGGTAATTTATATTCGTATTATGGTGATTAGTTCAGTCTTAAACATATACTGGTAGATCCCTCTTCTGGTTTTAGTATGGTATCTTGTCCTGGTTTCATGTGAATATTAGATTTTTATGGAAGACATGCATTTGTTTGGACATACTTAAGTTGATTCCCTTATGATGCAGGGTTCAAAAGTTTTAGCTACAATTTTCTATCCAACCCAACCCAAATGGATCCTAACCCGACCAACTTCCCGATCCTCTCCTATGTCATGGCCCGGCTCCCCTCCTTGGGGTCCAGGCACACCAAAACCGCCGCCCTTACCGTGTCAGACCTCCACTCCATCCACGTTGATGGCCATCCACCACCACCATTGAAATCCTCCTCCGATGCATCCACCTCCTCATCTTGTCAAATGCAGATCCTTGACCAGATGCCCCACTTGTCAGACCCAAAAGTCCTGGCCGCCATGACCCATGCTGTGTCTGATGTGTCCCAGACCCGCTCTGTCCTCAAAACCCTCGGTGACCGACCCGACCATGAGCTAGTCGACACCGCCAAGGCTAGGCTTTCTGATGTTGAATCCAATTTGGCAAAGAAACTAGAGGAGCTAGTTCTCTCTTCCCGCCCTGCTGATGTGGACAGGCTTCAGTGGCGGGCCAGCCTTGCGGAGCGAGAGCAAGAGTACCGTGAGTTGGCAGAGAAGGAGAAGCAAGGTTATAAAGCGATTCTGCAGATGGAGGAGTTGCACTCAGCCTACGAGAAGCTTCTCAAGGAGGCCGAGCAAAGGCTCATCAAGATTTACAGGTCAGCCGAGGCAGGTGTTGTGGAGGATGAAGAAGAGGGTGAGGACGAGGAGGGTTTGACCAGCAACAAAGTCCATGAGGAGGTGGTCGGGATTCTGCAGGAGGCCTCTGTGACCACCCTCAACCGAGTCAACCTCTCGGGTAAACGATTACGGTTCTTGCCTGAAGCCTTTGGCCAGATTCATGGTTTGCTCCAGCTTGATCTTTCCAACAATGAGCTTCAGGTTTAATTTGGAATATTGATTAATTGATTTCATTTCATTTAATTAATTTTCTATAAGTCAAGATCTGTTAGATTATCTTTTAAAGCAAACATTTTGAACAGGTGATTCCTGACTCTATAGCTGGATTAGAGAAGCTTGAAGAGCTAAACGTGTCTTCAAATCTCTTGGAGTCTTTACCGGACTCAATTGGGATGTTGCAAAATTTGAAGGTTCTGAGTGCCTCTGGGAACAAGCTATCTGCCCTTCCTGACTCTATCTGTCAATGCAGGTACATTCATAATTTTATAGCTTCTTTCTATTTTTTTTCTTTCATTACTGGAGTGTAATAATGTGTGAGAGCGAGAGAGAGAGAGATAGAGAGAGAGGGAGAGGAATGGAATAATAAGTAGTTTGGTTTTGCAAATTGTGGTTAGGTCATTGGTGGAGCTGGATGTGAGCTTCAATGGCCTCACGTACTTGCCAACCAACATCGGTTATGAGTTGTCCAATTTACAGAAGCTTTCCGTCCAATTGAACAAAATTCGGTCCCTACCGTCCTCTGTTTGTCATTTGAGGTCTCTGCGCTCTTTAGATGCGCACTTCAATGAGCTCCGCGGTCTTCCTCTGTCCTTTGGCCAGTTGACCAATCTGGAAATCCTCAACATCAGCAGTAATTTTACCGATCTCACAGAGCTCCCAGACAGCTTTGGTGATTTAACCAACCTCAAGGAACTTGATCTGAGCAACAATCAGGTTCATGCTCTTCCAGACACATTTGGGCGTCTTGAAAATTTGACCAAACTTAACTTGGATGGGAACCCCCTTGTGCTTCCTCCCCCCGATGTCGTGCAACAAGGTGTTGAAGCCGTCAAGGTCTTCATGGCGAAGAGGTGGCTAGAGATACTGGTGGAAGAAGAAAGGAAGAGCATGCTGCAAGTAGAAGAACAAGAAGAAGCAGGATGGTTGACACGCAGCACTTCCTGGCTGAAGGATTATGTTTCGAGTGTTTCTGGATATCTGGGATCTCCCAGAACTCCCAGAGATCCTATTCTTGATCAGCAGCTATGATTATACGGAATGGCTCTCTGCTGCATGAAGTTTGTGTGTACTCTTAGTTTTCTGTTTCGTTCTAGCTTGAAAGAGGTGGAAACCTTAACTAATTCTAGCTTGAAAGAGGTGGAAACCTTAACTAGTTTTGTTGTTCTTTATTTCAATAGTTGTCAGACTTAGTTGCATTGTATGGAATATGATGAATGGTGTGATAATGTTTTGATATTCTTGTATTAGAACCAGAATGATCTCATTGCTATGTAGCTTCTTTGTGATTCTTCAATACCAGTCACTAGTACCCTTTCTTCATTTAGAGGGTACCTCGTTGCTTTTTCAGGCTGATTCTTTCTTTTTCTTTTTTTTGGATAAATTTTTCGAGGCTGTTTCAAATCCAAGGGGATAAAAATCAAGAAATAAAGCAATCTATAATGATTCAAGACATTTGATTTTATAATAGAAATGAGAGGACAGCCGAATTGACAGAAGAGAATCTGGACTTGTTAATAAACTCTCTTTGTTGAAGGTCCGCTGCTGATAAGACGTGATTTCCCATCTGTACCGCGAAAAGGAGAACAAATGCATGACAAAGGAGGAAGCTCGAGAAGCTGATGCCAGAGTAATAGGCAACAATAGGAAATTCCCAGTCAGGTTATTAGTCTGAGATCATAAAAAGCATATTGCGAGTAGGAAGTGCTCTTTCATGTCCGTTCTCATTACACGTATGAATTTTAGGTTAAGGAGGCCTTTCGATCTTCTAACTCCCTAAAGGCTAGTCATAGGAGCATCTGAGTGGGAGTGAATGGTACAACGTAGTTCTCTCTGTTCAAGAGAAAAGACGACTACTCTCAACTCTCAAGTCATCTATGCTGATCTGGGATGCAGCTACATCGACCTGTTGACTTAAGGTATCGTTGGGATCATAATAGGATTTTTTTTTTGTTAGAAAAGCTAATTTATTTTATGAGCAAATTAATAGAAAGTATTGAAAGTCCAAGAGCTAAATCAGCCCGGAAAAAAAAAATCAGCCCCAAAAAACAAAAAAACTACAAAGTGCAATACTAACAAAGCCCATAAACAAATAAGACGTAAAAAATACAAGAAATAAAATTGGAATCGGTAAATTTTACAAATCTCAACTATATGTCTCGCATCTGATCATTTGCAAATTTCTTAAGAGTGCATTTGGACGAAGAATTTACAATTTAATGAGAATTTACGAATTTCATAATTTTTAATTCCGTATTTATAATTTTTTGATTTGTAAATTCAAGTGTTTGGATATCAATTTTAAAAATCATGGAAATTATAATTTCACTTGCTTCAGTTGATCATTTGAAAAATTATGTTCGTTGAGACAGAATTTCAACTCATTATTTAAGATCGTCAATTCCTCCCATATTTTTTTCTAAAAATTTACCAAATTCTGACTTAATTTTCCAAACGAAAGAAAAATTGATTTTCATTCGTCAAATACTTCCCTCACGCCAAATGACCTGTTTATCTATTGGAGCCAAAGACCCCCTACAACTTTAAGGGAATGTGGACATGTCATAAGATCCAGGGTCTCTTTGTGGGAGCAATTAAAGTTAAAAGCAAGTGTATTTCAGTAAACACATTTTCACAAGCTTCGGAACCTGGAAATTGGAAATTGGAAGACTCTGGTTGTGAGCTAGCTAGGACCTCCGACTCTAGAATTGAATGCTGGAGATGGAACATTTTGGCGGCAGCTCCTTCTGATTAACCAATTGCTTTGCTTCTTCAGGTAAAATTGATTCATTTGCATCCCTAACCTTTCTTGTATTTTCCTATTTCCATCGAAGCCTTTGATTTTTCCTCTATTCATCTCAAATGGGCTTCACTGTGGAGGTGGTGGTGGCGGTGTCTACTGCAACAATCCACCCACCCACCCTTTTCCTTGAAAACATGATCTGTCTTCTTCCTCTCCCTAATCTGTGAATATAAATATCTCGCGACAATTTACATTGAGTGAAAAACAAACCTTTCATTATGAAATTTATCTTTGATGATCTGATGCTGTTGGGTATTTTATAATTGTGATTTTTTTTTTTCATAAGTTTGGGAAGAAGGCAATCCAATCCAAATGGCCATCTCAACGAGACTGGGAAGGAGACAGTCCCTGCATAAAATATCTGGACACGGCGCCTTTCTCATAAGATTTTCTTCCAAGAAAGTATTCCGCGCCCTTCTCATAATCCTTGCCTTCATCGCTTTTGTACCTCCCATCTTCTTCCTCATCAGGCTCAAGCGCTTTCATCAGGTAATCTTCCTCTCCCTCTTTCTTTTACACTATGTTTGTTGAAATATTGGCTTTGGTTTTGGCTTTGTTTATTAGGGGAAAGTGGTGTTATTTAGTTTACTCTTAGAAAATTGAGGAATTAATAAACTAATTCGTCTTTTGATTTGATGAATGTTCCCCTTTGTCGTTTAGGGTCTTTTCGTTTTGTTGCCAACTGCTTCCATCGATTTTTGGGCTTTAGATTGTAGGTAAATATATTTTGAAGACAACAAACTGATTGTACATGGCTTGTTTAATGTAGCAATGCTCCTTCCGTGCTCAGAGTTTCTTTATTGGAGACAAAATTATTCTCCAATGTTTGTAAAAAAAAAAAGTGCTGCATTTTACGTACATAATGTGTATTCTTATATGATTTTTCATTGTAGACTCAAATAATTAGTTTGTAAGTGCTGAATCTTTCTACAGATGCAGTTAAGGAAGTGTGGTTGGCTAAATGAGCCTCCTCTTATATGTGCCCATGGGGGTGACTCCAGTAGGGCCTTTCCTAATACGGTAGGTTGGCAATCTTTTCATTGATTAACTTAATTGGTTGTGTAATTTTGCATTCTTATTGTCCAAAGCAAGTTTTTTGTGAGTGATTTTTTTCCTAGAAAGGAACATTTAAATGCTTTGGTCACTACACTTCTTATTTTGGGCGAGGAATCTGCCTTTGTATTATACTCAAATTGAGGAGGAGTTCATTTTGTAAACTAACCTTGCTGAAGTGGAAGTGGAAGTTGCTATTGTGGCCAAAGTAGAATTGGTTGAATACGGATGAGGATCAAATAGTTCAAACTTACCATTCTGCAAGAAGTTTATTCTCTTAAAGTTCCAATTTGAATGTTACATATTCTCTCTCTCCTCTCACCATTGTATAATCTGTTCATAATTTCACAGATGGCTGCATATCGTCTTGCTCTTCATTCTCAAGTAGACTGCATCGAGATTGATGTTTCTCGTTCTTTAGATGGAGTTCTACTTGCACTCCATGACAGGTAAAGTGACGACATAGCATTCATTACTTTATCCCCAATCTGCTGATTGCCATCGTATACCGTTCAACTAACTTAACTACCAATAATTACTTTCACTAATTGTTTTTTTTTTTCAAAGTTCAAACAATGAGAAATCTCCTATGAACTTCTATTATCATTTTATTATGTAGTAACATACTAGATTACTGTCCTAGAAACCAAACTGCAGTTGATGTTTCACCATTTCAGAGTTTTATACTCAAGTCATGCACTTTTCATCAGACATATTTTTCAAATATATTCGGTTGTATATGTTTTACGTTATTAATTATATCATATAAAAGCATTCGTACCTTTTTATCTTTTCATAAATTTTACCCATATTTCCACCCAACTCAATAGTTCCACCAATACTGTCATTTTCATCCTTGGAATAAAGCTGTTAGTAATCAAATGTTCTTCATTGATCATCCAGAAGTTTAAAGCATAGCTGTAACTAAAAAAAACCAAAGAATTGAAGCTTGGGTTAAATGTTCACAACCAACTTGAAATCTAAGGACATAAAAAAGATTATATTGCCCCTAATTTTATGAAATACAAACTTCTCATTGAATAATACCATGTCAACTAAAATGGGACGATATTATTTTAGGTTCTGTTGGAGTACCACTATTATTCATGATTGCACCATATGAATTTTATTTAAAGGTTCAAACTGCTTGTGGTTTTGATTCTCAAATGACAGAGACAGGGATTTGCAGCGGATAACTGGAAACAATGCGTCTAAGGTTGGGTACTTAAGCATGAAAGACGTGAGTTTGCTTTGCTATCTGGCTTTCTTATAAACTGTGTTGAAAAATATTGTTTTGGGTTTTCATTAGAACATTATATCATGTGCTTTCTTTAATCATACTGCTAGGTAGTTCAGATAATGTTGATTGAAAATATATATTTAGTTTTTGGTTGGTAGATAAAAGATCTGGGTTCTGAGCATCAACCTGCGAAGAAGTTTCCTGATGAAAATATTCCTACAGTTGAAGAGGCTTTGGAGGTCTCTCTCTCTCTCTCTCTCTCTCTCAAAATGATCTTTTTGGTGCCCCTCGCTCCCCATCTGCTTTCTTACCAACTACTCTCTCAATCTTTCCCCAACTGCTTTCTGACCAACTACTCTCTGACTGTTGTTCCGATTCTTGTTTCAGTTAGTTTCAAGGTCAGCTCATCGAGTGATCCTAGATGTAAAAGCCGGGCCTCCATCATATGAAAAAGGGCTTGCAAATGATGTTCTTTCTGCTGTAAGTTTGCTTCCTTCATCTTTTCCACCCTTGTTTATTCTATATCGTTAAAACATTACAATCACAATTCACTCTTAAAATCTTCGAATAGTTAACAGCTACATGTTCACTAAACTGAAGGGAGATATGTATCATTAATATTTGTTGTTATTCTTATCTTATTGATATTATTTGCATGCATATATAAGTTTAGTTGACAACTTGACATGGCTCTCCAAGTAGCCTCAAGCTTCTCAGTGATTTTTTTTTCCAGGTTGAGAGGATGCAGTGCAAGAATTGCATTGTATGGGCTAAAAGTGACAACATAGCAATGGATGTAATCAAACAATCAACAGATATCATGGTAAATAGTAGCACACAATTTTTCTATTCTGGTCTTCTGTGTGGGTTTTTTGAAATTATGGATGTGACTGTTTTGTATTGATTGCTGAATTTGATCCTTTGATGTTTTGGGGGACTTTATCTCAAGAGGGTGGTGTTTCTGTGCATGTGCATTTTTTAGCGAGTTGTAGATTCCTTCAACTGGAATGATCATATCTCTTCATTAGGATTCTATATGTTAAATTAATTTTCTTGTAAACACCTTTATTTTCCTTAAGACTTCTTGGATGCCTAGGATTGGATTAGATAAGTCATAGAATTCAAGGCTCTTGAAGGTAGAAGTGAATGGCTTTTCATTTCGAGGATATTAGACATGATAGATTCTTACCCTTTTAATCATAACATTTTGTGAGGATTGGGAGGGTTAAGTATCCTTCAGGTGAGTGATCCTTCTTTTACCTTCAGCTTGAACAAATTTTTTCATTTCTTTCGTCAATATACTTTGAAATAGTGAATTATCTAATCCAAGTCAATCCTATGCACTAAGCAAGCCCTAAAAGATGTATAATTCTTCCATCGTGTTTTAAGCATGCCTTCCAGAAAGGTGACCTGAAA
This sequence comes from Prinsepia uniflora, assembly GCA_032719365.1. NCBI lineage: Eukaryota > Viridiplantae > Streptophyta > Magnoliopsida > Rosales > Rosaceae > Prinsepia > Prinsepia uniflora. The sequence continues at coordinate 907,279 of CM064874.1, forward strand.
ACCCCTGGAGGTTTATTTCTCATTTCTTTTTCCTTTACTGCATTACTCTAACTTGCCAGATGTAAGCTTGGTCATTTGGGCCATGTGTTTTGTCTTTTGAACATAGTCATACTGGTTTGATTGTACACCTGGTTGGGTTGTCTTAAACAAAATAATTATACATACATGTAGGTTTATTATGGACTTTCTGTTTCTTTGTGGCATAATCCAGACTGAAGCCGTTTGAAAAGAAATATCACTGGGTTTAGCTAAAAAATAAAATTAAAAATTGAAATCCTGTCTCGAATAGTAAAACAGCAGCAATGGTTATAAGAATATAGAAAGTGTTGGAGATTGCTAGTTACTGCCCTCCATTATTCATCACTTCAGTTGACAAATGCAATCACTTTTGGCAAGATTTCGAGAAGATGAAAACTTGCACATGGAAGTGATTATGAGTTCATTTTTTCTTTTTTTCTGAAATTCACTTCCCCCTTCTGGGTTTTTAGGTTTGATTGGGTCTCTATAATTCTGGGCCTCTCAATTACTTTGAACCATCTGCTACCCTTTTCTTGCTTACCAGCTCAGCTCTATTTTTTCCCTTTTAAGCAATATAAATTACCTCCTTTCATTTAGGTTGATTGTAATTGCCGAATGGCTTCCAATTGTGTCTCTAAACTATGTACCTATCATTACCCTGAACCATTTAAATAAGCCCTTTCCTTACTAACCAGGTCCGTTTTATTGTTGTCTTTAAGAAGTATGATGGCCTTTCTCTTTTGTAGATTGATTTTAATGGATGGTTGTTCTTATTTAACTTTTTTGACATTGCATGAGATGTGGGACTAATCCTTGCCCTCATGAGACCCCGGCACTCACATGAGATTGATATCAAGCTAGGGTCGCCCCTTAAGGCCTTACGTGGCCACAAGAGACAACCAGTGGGATTTGAACACTGTACCCAGGAGTAAACTAGACTAATACTTGAACAAGTAGACCATCTCTTGTGGTTGTTTATTAGTTTGTTTCTAGGTTATTTTTAGTATGGAAGAATTTGAATAACTGCACAATTCTGCCCCAAAATCTCTGTTGTTCCAGTGCATAGAATACTTCATTAGTTTCAAGTTTGCAGACCCTTTTATTTCTGCTCATTGTTGCATGTCCTAGCAAGCCTCAAGCTCTCAATCAATGAGATTATATGGAGTCTCGCCAGGGATGGGATTAAATACCATGGGCTTGGTTCCAATGGGTTTTTGGCTATGATTTGAATACTATACCCGGGAGTAAACTAGAGCAGTGTTTGAACCAGTAGACCATCTCTTGTGGTTGTTTCTTAGTTTGTTTCTAGGTGGTTATTTTTAGTATAGATGAATTTGAACAATCTGGACCTTTCTACCTGCCTGCTGTTTCTAGATCTTAAACCTCACGATTCTGGCCCAAAATCTCTTTTGCTCCAGTGCAGAGAACACTTTATTAGTTTTAAGTTTGCAGACCCTTTTGTTTATGCTCCTTGTTGCATGTCCTAGCAATCCTCAAGCCCTCAGTTAATGAGATTATATGGAGTCTCGCTAGGGATGGGATTAAATACCATGGGGCATGGGCTTGGTTCCAATGGGTTTTTGGCTATTTGCGCTCAATATGGAAGGTGTAGGCAAACCCAAGTCTTGCACTGTGGTATTAATGTCAGAGTATATGGATTGATGATATGATCTGTCAGTGAATGCTAATACCGGATGTTTCTGTTTCAGTACAAATGGCTTGTAGTTTTGATGTAGCGTATGTCATATGATTATATTATTGCAGGTAGGGTACATTGTTATGATCGATCCTTCTACTAGGGGGGGAACCAACTTACTGAGGATGAGAGGTGCTGGTGTTGTTGGTGTATACCATCGATTGATTGATGAGAAGCTTGTGAAAATTTTGCATGGGTATGACTTTTAAGTTGATGTATAACATTGCAAGGAGCCTGTATTGTGTGCATCTGTTTATGAGATTTGATAATTTATGTGTGGGTTTTCGATCTTCACAGGAGAAAGAAGAAGGTATATGCCTGGACTGTTGATGATGTGGATTCCATGCAGGACATGTTGTCCGAGCATGTGGATGCCATCGTTACAAGCAAACCAAGTATACTTCAAGGTCTGATGCAAGATATCCGAGCAGAGTGTCTGGAGCATGGTTTCTCATTATCGGAATAAGTTTTTTTTTTTTTTTTTGGGGTGTGCCTGGGGGTCGGTTTATTTTGTAAAATACTGTGCTCATGGATTGGCTGCTATTATCAGAAGTAGTAAAAAATTGATCTTTAAATTCAAAGGGTTAATTAATTAACATTTAGTAACTTCGGAATATATTTGTTTTTTAAAACAACGGCCGAACGAAGTACCAAATCTATGTACAATATGCCAACCTAGTAACCTACCCAATTAGTACTTTTCAGTCCTCGGAATTACCAAAGGTGTACTCTATACGAGGATGATTAGAACAAAAAAAAAAGACACACATGCTCTGTCGGGCCCCTAAAGAATCTTATACATCGGTGTAAAGTGAGGTTGAGTAGACCTAGCTAAGCTATCCATCGATGCTACAGTGCGAGTCTTTGAGTGGAGTTTTCCATAGTTTTTTAGTGAAAATGGCAGATGTTGTATCTGCGTTCGGTAAAAAGAAGAGAAGATGAGCCCACAATCTTCTGGATGTCTATTTATATTCTTCGTGTCTAGGTCACCGATAGACGCTGAAATAATATAGTTTATATTTGTAGCTTATGCTAGTAGTACCTCGTCGTATAATCGTTTTGATTCCCATATTATTCTTATATATATATATATATTATAATTAGTTATTTATTCTTTAAATTGTTATTTCAAAATTATATCTATAAACAATCAATGAGATTGAAATTCGTTTATTTATTTATAATATAATAAATAAATCAAATATTTTGGTAAAAATTAATATATTCATGGAAAACCGTCCATTAATATAAAATATATGAGTGACTAAATGATCTCTATTTTTATTGTAATTGATCTTGAAATTATAATTAAGGAGTTGAACAGTTTTAATCATGTTATCTGTATACTGATCAAAATGGTGATACGAGAATGTACCACTAAAATGGGATGCAAATAATGTTCATGTAATGTTAGATGCATATTGACATACGATATATATCACGGAGTATTTTTATTTTACGAAAGTATTGATACGATGTAAGAGAAGAGAATCTCATACACATTTTACATATGTTTAGGCCTCCTTTTAAGACAAGAGAATCCCATTGATCGTGACCATCCAATTTTTCATCTTCAACTTCAATATTTTATTGCTCTTAGGATGAAAATGGTGCTTAATTATCGCTTAATTATCTCTAATAAATAATCAAAACAGATACACTTTTAAAAGAGATAATTTTGTGTAAAATATTAAAAGTGATATTTTTGTGTAAAATATAGTAACATCAATTTCATTATTGCACCAAAATCATCAAGAATAGCAGATGCATACTATACCAAGGGTCAATGTTAATTTATTAGTCAAAAATGGTAAAGGGATAAAAAGTTTTTATGCTCTTTTATAAGAGAGTTAATGTATAATTTTTTAAATACGAGACGTCTAAATCATATAAGTAAAAGAATAATAAAATATGTTTATTTTTGTGGCGTTAGAGAGGACTTGGTGGTTATTGATTCATCTGTGTTGTATCACCTATTGAGTTTTGACAAAAAAAAAAATTCATGATATTATGTGTGGAGGCACGTATTATAAATTGTAATTTGCTTTTGCTATTTTTCCAATAGAGAATTTTGTGTTCTTGAACGCTTATATTCTCACGTGAAACTAAAATTATTGGATTTTTATTGGGTCAAACGTGCAACTAAATGCACAGGAATCGCTTAATATCATAGCTTGGATTTGGTTCAAGTGGCAAGTTATTTGGGACGTTACTCTATGGAACCTGAATTAGTTATCGCCTTATAAAATCACAAATACCTAATTATCGAGATAAATTAGTCCGATATAATTGTCTTAATTAGGAAGCGTTATCTTTTTAATTTTTAATTTTTAATACAATAATATGAAGAGATAAGGTTTATATTATATAAATTGGATATCGACTTTATTTTTATAAAAGTTAAATTTAATACCTCTTATATATTGTATTAAAAAAATACTATATTAAACTCTAATACTAAGTGATAGTTGGAAAATCTTATGCAGCTTGAGGGAAAAAAAGAAAAATGGTGGGTGGACATGGCTAGAATTTGAGGCCGACAAAATATCAAATGGTATTGATTTTTCCTAATTTTTATGGTCAGTGGTGGAGCTTGATTTCCAATGCCAGTTTGCTTAGCGTTCTTATATGTATGAGCGCCCCTCTATCCAATGCGCGAGTTTTGGGGATTGGACCCCCCAAAAGCAAATCAGTGAAAGTGGGAACCTGTGTGGTTGAGGCCAATGGGGGAGTAGGACTCCAAGGCCCAAAACGGACAATATCGCATTGGAGGAGATCGGATCGTAACATACGTAAACCACATTTATTAATCACACAATAAAATAGGGAGGAACTGACAACATAAATAGGATCCACATGTTTTAATGTGTGGTTTACGAATATAGTCTATAAACTTCCTAGCATTTTGCATTTTGAATGGGAAATGAATCAGTATCATATATTGTACGTAGGAGGATTAGATATAGAGTGAATCTTACACTTTCTAATCCTATTATTTTAAGAGGGTGGATTAGGTAAGTTTTCTTCTATTTCTACTCACTCTCATTCCTTTACAATAAAAACACATTTATTTTTACATGTAATTTAATGAGTTGCATCCAATTCAATACATTCCAACTTGTCGGGGCCAAAAAAAGGCTAAATATATATTACTTCTCTTCTTCAAAAAATATTTTTCGTTCTATCCGTTTCCCTCCTCCATTCGAACTAATCTGTCTATTCGATTTCTTGTATTTAAAGTTTTTTTTTTTCAGTAAAATGTGGGTCTTCAATAACCGATGTGGTAACATGCATGATAAGATCAATCGAAACTAAATTTTACAGCGGAGCTCAACCCACCACCTTCAGTAAAAGTATCATATATATATATATATATATATATATTCATTAATAATGGTAAAAGCAAAGTGTTCTTGAATTGGTGTTGTCTAATCAAAATCCATGCTCTCTCCTTTTTAAGTATTTTATAGGCATTCCAATGGATGGCCCTAAGAAATGAACGTATTGTTTATTAATTCTGAATTACAGAAATGATGAACATCGAGTCAAGAAATGCTAGACATGCCAAATTAAATTGGAAATGATTCTTCATATCATCCGTTTTGGGTAGGAAAAATGATTCCTTTTTCATCTTCGATATTAGAATAATATGTGACGAACATCGCCATGTGTAGCTACTCGTTATTTTATGTTCAACTTGTAAATTAAATCTAGCTCGATCTCTTGAGAAATTAAACCTTGTTAAATACCCACACTCTTGTAATTACTTCTGCATTCTCAATCAGCCAAGCTTATTGATATATCATACACTAACTAAAATGACACTAACCACAAACACCTTCATGATCATAACCATTTTTATGGTTCTCCTCCTTCTTGGCCAAGACTTTGATTTCGTCGCAGCGTCACGACCACGACATATAAACCCTCCCGTCATCCATGAAAACCCCAAACCTCCTTCCCCTCAGCGGTTCACTGCAATAAACCGCTACAAGCGGATTCAGAAGTCGCCCGGCGGTGACGCCTTCCGGCCTACGAGTCCCGGCCATAGTCCTGGAGTTGGCAACAACCTGCGACCCGATGACCTATTATGATCTGCAATTGCATGCACGTATACTCATGTTGAAGGATATATATATCACAACATGCAATTATGACAAGTTTTATCCTTGAACTGATCATCCATGACGTACTGCATGTAACGTCAAATTTTCCGCATGTGGATTTAATTTTCTCCAGTACTCTTGTAGGATCCATGAGTAGCTGATTAAGTTTTTCCATGTGAAGGTACTCACTGCATGCCTCCATAATGGTCTTATGTTACTTATACGCGTATTTGAGTTTTTTTTTTTAAAAAAAAATCATTGTTTTTTTATTTGAGATAATAATTTTCATCAGATTTTGTATTCGAATTTTTTTTAAGAATGTTGCTTAATTTGGTTGGTTAACATTTTGTGTGTATCCTTGATATATAAAGCAGTTGAAATTGCTTACTGTTCTAATTATATATATATTGCTAATTACATAAGTATTCATTATTTTATTAACATATTTTACAAATAAGAAATATATATCTAATTTATCGGTCACTCATATTAAAATACAGATTTAGTGTTATTACGTGAAGATATTTTCGGGAGAATGAAAATATTTGGTCTAAGTGGAAGTCAGCCACATAAATTTGTTGTACGTACCTAGTTAATTAATAAGATTATTGTCATATAACAAATAATATTAATAAGATTATTGTCATATAACAAATAATATCCTATAAACACAAGGCATCTTCCTTAATTACTTCTCAAATAGACTCAAACATTCATGTAATTACTCTTTCAGTTTATTTTTTTGATTAAAATTGACTTAGGTATTAGATCGATCTAAATTGAACACCATCTCCATCCATATATACTTACACCAACTAGCATATTATCTTTTGATTAAAACTGACTTAGGTATTAAAGCGATCTATATTGAACATCATCTCCATCCATATATACCTACACCAGCCAACATATTATCTTTTGATTAAAATTGACTTAAGTATTAGAGCGATTTATATTGAACACCATCTCCATCCACACCCACACTAGCTGGCCAGCACGTCCAAACCCTCCCTTCCACCCCTCCTCCCTCTCCCTCCCCCTCCACAAAGCACACCCCAACATCCAATCCCTGGCGTCAACCTTAACCGTGTTATCTCATTTACTGTAACGCCCCGGAAATTCGGGAAAATGTAATCTTGTGAAATAATGAATAAATGATGTTTTTACCCTTGTGAATAGTATGGTCAATTTGTTGACTCTTTGATTGATGAATCAAACGAACGTTGACCGATGACCGTGACGTAGTTCGGGACGTCACGAGTCCATTGACTGGTGGCACGTCCAATTCCGACAATTTGGGAAAAAGTTATGACGATCGGAAGTTCGAGGGCATTTTTGTAATTTGGGCGAAAAGGGAGAAAATGTTGACTTTTTGTTTGACAACTAATTTTCACACGATTCGAGGACCGTTAGGTAGGTCTCGATGCCCTGAGTACAACGACAGGCGGCACGTCGAAAACGGAGTTCGGATGCGAACGTTACGAGTCACGGAAGCCTAGGGGCAAAATGGTAATTTGTCAAACCAAGGGCAAAATGGTCTTTTGACCTTGATCAGACAAGGACACCTGTCCTTTGTCTTATTCTTACCTCGGAGAACATAGAATCGGGTCTTAAGGGAAACACAATGATATCCCCTTTTGACATCTTTTCCCCAAATTAAGGCTTAATTCATCATTATGTTCAATTGACCCGTGATAAACCCCAAACTCGTCGTCATTATGCAATTGAGTGTCTAAGTAGGAAAACTGAGAGAGAGGAACTCGAGGGGTTGAGAGAATTGGGAGAATTTTGCTTCAAAAATTCAGAAAAATTGGGGGAAAATCGAATTCGAATTTGGGAGTCAGGAGAAGAGAAATTGAGGATTGAAGTACGCTGCTGGGATCAAAACGAACATCTTTGCAACAAAAACGAAAAGAAATCGTGTCGAATTGAGGAAGAACAGACGCTGCCATGGCTGCCAAAAATCGACCTTGAGTTCAGATACTTAGAGGTAAGCTCGTATGAAATTGATCATGGATAATTGTTCCTTACATTCTCACGATGCTAACCATGTGAATTAATTGGAAAATCAGGGACGAAATCGTGAAACCCGTATCGGAGACCCGTCGAAGTTCGATCGTGAGTCGTGAAGTTTTGGACCTTAATTGAGGTAATTGAACATACAGAACTAAAATGAAGTTGGATTAGATGGAATCAGTTGAAAGAACGGATCGATTTGAGGTCAAATTGATGGAGGTTGAATCAGATCCTATCGCGGGTATTTCAACCCGTTTATCAGACATTCGGGCAAGAACGAAGCACTGTAGCAGTACTGTGCTACGCGCGTGGCTTTCACGCGCAGCCGCTTGCGGCGGCGCGTGAGGGCGCGTGGATGGGATTCCGGCAAAGTGGTCAACATGAAACTTGATGTTCTCGATGATACGAACCTATCCGCGTTGTTTTCGGGTCAATCGGATATGGTTTCGGAGTAGTTCCGAGTACCCGACACGTTTAATTTATATTAAAATAATATTATAAAATTCCGACGAATAGGGGATTCTTATATGAGGACCATATGATAGTCTAGTAACCTTAAATCACTTTGTTTGATAGGCTGGAATATTCCCGGGACTTCAGAAGAAAGTGAACAGCTCGAAGCTGAGCAATCCGGACGGTGTGTGTGAGTGGACTTTGTTTTCTAACCGTGATGCATGCATATATGATTTAAAATGCTTTATTATATGATTTGATATGCTTTGGCATGATTGGTATTTCAATCCGGTGATTTCTCGATTTTCTCGATTTTATGATTATTATATTATTATATTTTGGCACGATTTTCGAGAAATCATGAAATTGGTTAAAAATGATATTGTGGGCGTGAGAACCCAAGTGAATAATGATTTTGACTCGGATTTGGAATTACATGTGAATTTGATGAATTTGATGATTTTTGTATTCTCGTGATTTTATGATTATTTTATTCAGTCTTTCGGGCACGTTTTACGAGGAACGTGCAAATGATGTTTTGTGTAACACCCCGGAAATTCGAGGATTTCCATATTGTAATTTAATGTGTGATTTGACGATTTTTACCCCTGTGAATAGTATGGTCAAATTGTTGACTTTTTGATTGGTGAACTAAATGAACTTTGACCTATGACCGTGACGTAGTTCGGGACGTCACGAGTTCATAGACAGGTGGCACGTCCATTTCGGACGATCAGGGTAAAAGTTATGACTTTCGGAAGTTCAGGGGCATTACCGTAATTTAGACTCTCGGGGGAAAATGTTGACTTTTCTTTGGACAACTAATTTTCAGTTAACTCAAGGACCGTTGGGTAGGCCTCGACGTCCTGAGTCCGTAGACAGGCGGCACGCCGAAATCGGACTTCGTACGAGGAAGTTATGGTCAGAAACGTGAATTCGGGAAGTTCGTGTCTCGGTTTCCGTGTCGAATATTAAATTCAGGAAATCTGATTGGAGGACACCTAGTGAGTGACAAGTGTCACTCACCCATTGGCTAGATTAGATCAGATCCACTATTGGATTAATAAACATTTGAATCAGCTTTAAATTTCAGCCTTTGGATTGAAAACCCCAGATCTAATCTCAGCCCTTGATCTAATCTGGAGATCAAATCTGGGCCGTCCGTTTCTTTCCCTCCATTTCTTTATATTTCATACCCGCAGAGCACATTCTGCCCATTTCGATCAAACATCCCAGCAAACCATCCACTCTCTGTGTCTGCATATTGGGGACTCACCGGCGAAGCTGAGCAACGGCAGTGACCACGGCGGAGGACGGCGGCGAGGAAGAAAATCAGGGAACCCGTGGCGGTTTTCAAACCCAGATTTTTGGTAAATCCATTTCCCACGTTTAGTTTGTTTTTGTTGGATCCTAATCGACTCTAGGGACTGCCAGGAACCTTCTGCGACTGAACTCGTGGCTGGAGGAGCTCAGGGCGGTGACTAAACGGCGACGGAAACTGGTTCTGTTCTTCGAGGTAGGTCCTCGATCCTATCGGTTTTTCTCCATTCTTTTTACACTGAACCAATCTAGGGACTCAGACGAGTAGTTAGGAATTGGAAGGAACGAAAACGATCCAGAAATAAAGAAATGGCAACCGGGTCAGGATCGCGGGTCTGATCGACCCGAGTTGCAGGTGTTCGGGTCAACCCGCCTGAGGACAGCGGTGATGACGTGGCACCCTGTCAGCCTGTCAGATGACGTGGACCAACCGTGAGCCGACACGTGTCACATGTCAGTGCACAGTCAGCACTGACATGTCAGTGACGTGGACCAGTCAGGGACTGCCACGTGTCACTAACATGTCAGTGACGTGGACCAGTGCCGTGCTGACACGTGGCACATGTCAGATCTGACACGTGGTCTGACAGATCAGTGAGGTGGACCAATTGGATGTTGACACGTGGCACCTGTTAGAGTCTGACACGTCAGACCTGACAGCTGTCAGATGACGTCAGCATGACGTCATGCTGACGTCAGCAGTGAAGTCAGCGATGACGTCAGCAGGAACTGTTCCTGCGTTGACTGACGCGTTGACCGGCGCGTGGGGGCGCGTGTGAACAGTGTTTTTGGTGGGACCACCACCATTCTTTAGGTTTCGACGATCCGGATCCAATGGCGGTGGTTTCGGGTCGATCGGAGATCATTAAGTTGGTCAAAATAAGGTTTATTGCCTTGGGAAGCGCGTTCGGGCGGCTTTCCCGGGCCGGTTTCGGTCTAGGGCTTCTTGGTTAAATGTTAGGGGTTTAAATTGACCTTTACGAATACTTGGACTTGACAGGGATTGTACATTTGTACCAGGACGAGGGTATACGTTCGGTTTCTAGCAGGATTGTACTGTGAGTGGACTATTTTCTTAAACCCTTGCGTGCATAAATGTTTTCTGGTTATTTATACTTATTCACATGTTGAAACAATAATGGTTTTGAGGATATGGAAAATATGGTTATGGCATGTTTCACGGTATTTGGGCTTGAGACCCGTCTGATGAAACTTAATGATTGGTTCGGATTTTATCTATGTATATATATGCCTTGCATGTGGATATCAACAAAATGCATTTGTTACTGCACTGTATAGATCCTTCCATATTATATTGTCTCCTCCGGCGAGGTACCCCGGAGAGGTCACGAGCGTCTAGTACGTCCAGCGTCTATGACGCTAAGCATCAGGTGATGCTGCATCAGGTGATGCTGTACCCGAACGGGGTTCGGGGATTTAACTCGGAAAATTGAGACCCGAGTGGCACGCGTAGCCTTGTGATTGTGACCTTATTGGACGTCAGGGACGTCAGACATCAGGGATGTCGGGATTGGAGTGTATAGTGCAGCAACTAAAATTATACTTATGGTTTTATTATATGCCTTATGTTTCATATTATATGGTTTATGATTTTGAATTATGTTGCACGCATGTTTGAAAAACGGAGGGGTAAATTATATGTTTTACTTATCAAACGATTTTATAAACTTGAGTTTCGGTCCACTCACCCTTAATGTTTTGATAACCCCTCCAGGTCGGGAAACTGAGGTAGAGGAGGAACCAGAGGCTGAGGCATAGATCTACTTCTGCGTACCTGAACCCCTGCTGGGCGGTGTACCCGCAGGTTTACTTTAGAGTCGTGCTCGCAAATTTGTAATTTTGGATTATATCCCTTGTCTGACATTCGTTTAATTCGGATTTGATGTATGACTTTAATTTGGCTATTTATGCTTTTAAAAGTTTTGAGGTTAAAATTGGTATGAATTATTGGGTGTCAGACGGGAGCAGGGCACGTCCCCTTGTGGTCCCTGTGGGATCGGGGCGGGTCCTGTCATTTTGGGCTACGACCCGGGATTGAAAATGATATTTGGATTCAGATTATGAGTCAGGAATTGTTTTCATGGATTTACGTGATCGTGGCAACTCGGGTTTACGGTTGCACGGATTTGCGTGAAAATGAGATTTTGGGCTTAAAACCCAATGGAATTGTGATTTTGATTGTATTTGTATTTCCATGTGATTACATGATGATATTGATGATTTTCGGATTTATAAAGTAAATCGGGACTTGGGGCTGAGACCCTGTATTGAAAATGATTTTGATTTCAAGCGCAACTGTTTTTCACTGGTTTTTGTGATGATGATATGTTGCGGATATTTAGGGCTTTCGAGTGAAAATATGTTTTTCCCCGGAGTGCACCTTGGAGATAACGCTCGCCTTCGGAAGGAAAGTGTTTACCCCGAAGAGGTCACGTAGCACGGTTTGTTGTCGTGCAGCCGAGGGAGGCACGACTCATACCAGAGATGTGCTGGATATATATATATATATATATATATATATATGGATCAATGATGTGTTCAGTAGATCAGGATTTTCGGCTGGTGAGGTTTTCACAGCGACAGATGCTCGGATTTTGAACGGTCCTTGAGCCTATTTGATTTGCACGCGTAGCAGGGATAAACGTGACTATAAGAAACTGAGTATGGAAATGAGTCCCGTGAATTTGTGGAAAATGATTTGATTTTATTAGCCCACTGAACATATTTGATTGTTTTCTTATTATTACTCGTGTTTCATGTTATGCATGCATGCTTGTGAAAACTGGAGGGGAAACTTGAGTTTCGTTAAATATATTTAGAAAAGTTTATTTTTGTCCACTCACACCTTTAATGTTTTTATGCACCCTCCAGGTCAGTGCACAAGTACGGGGGCTAGAACCGAGGCAAGCGAGGCAAAAGAATAAATAGACCGTTGCGCACTCAGACTCTCTACAGAGTAGGAATTTGATCCCTATCTGTAATCGTACCTATGCTCTGTATTGTCGTTAACTAGTCAAACTTGTGACGTCATTGGTCTGTAAAACTTAACTATCCCTTGTCTGACAATGTTTGTGGGATTTGTTGTGTGGTGTATGTATATAAGTTTGGTTATTTCTGGAAATGTTTAGTTATTGTCAGAAGGGAGCAGGATTCATCACGACTATCGAGGGATAATCGGGATGGGTCTTGTCATTTACTACATGATGACGATTGATAAGGAGTTCTATCAGGCACGAACTCGGGATTAAAAATAGAGGTGGGCTGAATTCATAATTAAGAATAGAAGATGGCTGATTTATAGCCAATTAGTTTAGTAAAATAGTATTTACTAGAAATTTAATAAAAAAATCCTTTGATTTTTTCAAATTTTTTCACATTTGAGGTGAGCTAGAGGTCACCCCAAAACCATCTGAGTTCGTGCCTGAGTTCTGTAAGTGAATAATTTCTGCACCAACTGACGGAAAATTTGAATGAAACCAGCCTTTAACAAGTGTGAGATAGTTTTTTTTTTCCCAAATGATTTCATCTAAAAATCCATTGAAATGTTTTATCCATAACCAAACAATTGAGATGTGAGCCTAAATGGTTATAACAATAACTAAACCATTTATCCAAACGGTTCAACCATAACGAAACTGTTTAGTATAAATAGTTACGTAATTGGCGTTTTAACCATAATCACCCTTTTTTACTTTCATCCCTAATATTATAAAGGGTGTTATATACATTAGGTATCAGCTTTACTTTTTACAAGACTGAAATTTAAGACCTCCCACTACATAATGGATATGAATAGAATTAGACTAATAGTACCAATTGCAATATAAAATATTTTCAAATTACAATGGGTTACACCAAAAAAAACAATTAATGATCAAGAATCTAAACCCCAAACGAAAAACAAAAACAAATCTAGACCAAAAAATCATAGATGGAAGACAAAATTCATTTACAAGCATACAAAATCGAATTGAAAGATGCTACCTTCGAGCGCTTCACAATCTTCGCAGAGTCTAACACTAATGATCAACCCAACGAAACCCAACACTAGCTTCTTCTTTATCCCCAAACTTGTAAAAAATTGACATAAAAACCAATCTTGTCGCAACTTGTAAATTTAATTAATGGATTTTTGGAAATCATTTTGGGAAAAGACGAATTTACCTTCGATTGTATAAGAGGCCCGAAAGTTAATTTTTATTCGAGAACATTTTTATGAGTTTTTTTGGATTGTTGTGCAAGTCTCAAATTTACGAGTTCGTAGACAAATGACACACCGAAATTAGAGTTCAGACCGGAAAATTACAGATCTATAACGAAAAGTTTGTGTGTGTGTGTGTGTCATTGTAAGGGTACTTTGGTCCTTTTTACTTAAGGGTGACTCGTCATCTTACTTTTGATTCAAGTTTTTTATGTGTGACATGGGTCACACATCATTTGATTAGTCGTTAAATAGCCTCACAGCCACATTAAGAAGAAATATATATATCTTTCCCTCTCTCTCCCTCTCTTTAGTTCAAACTAAAGAAAAAAAAAATCATCTTCCTCCCTTCTCCATGAACACAACTGTATCATTTTGAGCTGTAAGGATTTCGGTGGACGAAGAGACAACCACCCAAAGATAGGTTGGAGCTTTTCGACCAATTTTCGGCCACTACAGGTGAGATTTTTCAGTTTGGACTTCATTTTTTAATTCCTTGGATTGAGTAATGAATTTTCATTTTTGGAAGGTTCGATTTGGTTGAGAAAAGAGGAAATTATGAACCTTTAAATCTTGGGCTGCCATCCGTGGGCTTTTCGGCCTTCTGGCCTTTCTGGGCTTTAAACCTTCTGGGCCTTTGTTTGTTTGTTCGGCGCTCTGGGCTGACTTGGGCTTCAAACTGAACCAATTAGATTGAGCTCCAATTTGATTTCTTCCGGGCTTTGTGGTTATTGGGCTTCAGGCCTCAAAGTTGGATAGCCTGCTGGGCTGCTTCCATGAGTCCAATCCGTGAAGAAAATAAATTTGCCTTAGCATTACCTAAGTTTTGACAGTCGCAATTGAGAATTTGGCATGGCATCATGCCATGATCATCATCCCATCATCAATTACCATTCATATTTTTATTTTATTTTATTTTAATGGAAATAGAAGTTGAATAGAAGATGCATAACATTAGGCCGGGATTACAAACAATTAATAAATAATTCACATCAATTAAATCTCAGTATGCAATTATGTATATATATATATTCATGTATCAATTCATACCTAAATAATTATCACACATCATGTATGAATTGAAGGTTTGCAAAGAGAAAAAAAAACATGAATTATCAAGGATCAATTATCAAATTAAGGGAATTAATTATAGGGTTCATCACGAATCAACAATCCTAAAAATTATGTTTCTAGGGTTTTGATTCAATCAATAATAAAAAAAAGGATTTTTGAGAAATAAAAAACCTACTTGATTGAATTAATCTTTCTCTTGATCAATCCCCGATTCCTGAGTTGTTTCATGCTTATAACGTGATGTGAAGATTTTTAAGGAGAACGTGCGTTTGAAAGAAGAAGTTAGAGGCAAAGAGAAGAGAAAAGTGACCAATGTATTCTGTATTGAATAGTTATAAAAAAACATAAACAATACATTCCCCATTATAAATTGAATAGTTATAAAAAAACATAAACAATATATTCCCTTACTACGACATGTATAATATATATAATATAACTATTGACTAGTATCGACACTATAAGAAAAACGATTTTACCCGATGAATACAAATTCGTCAGGTAACATTAAAATTCGTTGGGTAACAAGCTGTCGGGCTAGAGGTTTACCCAATGAATTAAGATAGATTTGTAGGGCAACAGTCAAATCACCCAAAAACGACACGAGATTCGGCAGGCAAAATACAAATTCTTCGTCGGGCAAGATAAAAAAAAATTCACGAGATTCATCGGGTAAAACGAGCTTGGTCGGGTATTCTCTCCGTCGGGCAAAATCTCGTCAGGCACTAGCGGACCGACTAAGGGGCAAAAAGGGTCACTTGACCCTTCGACCGCCGAAGAAACCTGCAGGAGAAGCTTTCTCCATCGTTGATTGACCCTCCACTATGTTGGTCTACCAGAGCTCGATGAAGAAGATGAAGTTCTAGGCTTCTTCTTTCCTTTTTTTTTTTGTTTTGAATAAACAAAACGACGCCGTTTTGTGTGTGTGTGTGTGTGTGTTTTTTTCATTCTCGGTTCAAAACGACGTCGTTTCATTAAGTGAGAAGAAAAAAAAAGGGGAAAAGTCCTATGCTTGCAGTGTTATTTAATCTGGGGAAGTTGGAAGCTTTTGAAACAGAGCACAACTGCACTTCCTCTCTCGACTCTTTGAAGCAAAGAAGTAGTCACCATGACGCTACAACGATGGGACACGGTGCCACAACTCCACCGACGCCACTAAGGAAGGTCGACCTTTCCTGCATTAAATCAAAGTAAATAAATTTCTAAATTTATAAACCCTACATTTTTATACCTCTCTTTCATTAATTGTTAGCACACATGCTTTAATTTTGAATTTGGGTCAAGGTCAACATACCTTGATTTAATGTTGAATTTGGGTAAATGTTGAATTTGGATAAATGTTGAATTCGGGTATAAGTGTATGGTTCTGAAATTCTAATGTATTGATGTATTGAGTGTTTTGTTATTGATGTATTGACAATTGATGTATTGAATGTTTTGGAGGGAGTGTTTTGTTATTGATGATGTATTGATGTATAATCAATTGATGAACACACTGCAAGTATAGGGTTTTCATCTATAATCAATTGATGATGGATTTGAACATAGCACTTTCATCTATAATCAATTGATGTTATTGATGTATTAATGTATAATCAATTGATTTGTTATTGATATTGATGTATAACAAATCAATACCAATAACAAATCATTATACATCTATTAGGTGTGATGTGAGATACTCTTTGAAAAAGTTTACAGCTCACATTATGCTTGTTAAACATCTATTATTTCAATCATGCTTCCTTAAAATTTAAGGGTCGACTTGGATGTAAAATACACTGATTTGGTTCTTCATGTGTACTTCGTATTTAAGCTTTTAATTTAGTTTTCGCAGACCCTGCTTAGGGTTTCTTGTCGGTTCGAAATTGTTGTCATGTACTGTTTCTTTCTATGTTTTTTTTCCAAATTGGAACTCATTGTTTCCTAAACTTTTGTGTGCCTTTCCCCTTTCATTTATGCTTCCAAGTAGGTGCGTGTGGATCATACGAACTTTGGTCCTCATTTTTCTTTCTTTATTAGATTTTAAATATATCACCATGGACTGAGGACATGTTACTTGTAGTATTGCCTTTTTTGTTTCCTGCATTAGCACTTAGGAACAAGTGGCTCCTAATTTCTCAGGAACTAAACCTATGTTTTATGAAGGTTTTCGACTTTGTAGTGCTGAATTATATTATATGGGTTGTCTAGCTAGACATTTTTTTTTGTGTTGACATGATTTCCTTTAGCATATCACGGCTACCGAGAGGAATATTTTCGTTTGTATTGATAATGAAGTTATAATGCAACACTTTCAAGATATAAAAAGTGGTCGTGGACAATTGTAATTTATAATCTTTTATAAATTATGAGCGTTAATGGTATTCTTTAGTTTTAAATGATATTTTTGCTTTCCAATTTTTTTTACAGATTATATAATGACCCTCCTGGGAAAAATCCCTGAGCCCGTCACTGCCGTCGGGCAACTGAATTTTTCTTGTAGTGCGAGGACTTTGTTCCTGATTTACTATCGAGGGTACAATTCAGTAATCGATGCTTTATTCACAGAATTTGGCAATGAGTTGCTATTAGGTTGATGACCAGATACTGCAGATGGCATGTTCATGTCCCAAGGGCGACTATGCACAAAAAATGCTGGCTTTTGGGGCAATGCCATAGTAACTGATGAATGGCTGCTGCTTAGCATCTGAACAATGCTTTGCATTGTTGGTCTCTCATCTGCATCTTCTTGAACACAAAGCAACGCAATATGAACACATCTTGTCACTTCATTTCTTGAGTAACAATCACTTAATTTCTGGTCCAACAATTCCAAGGGCGTCCCGTCTCTCCAATGTTTCCAAGCCTGGGCAACAACAATTAAAAGACATGTTTTAGTCCGTGCTAGCTGCAGTATTGTATTGCTGATGGAAAGCAAGAAATTAACGAAACTTAGAATGTTTAACTAATTATACTTACATAGCTCAAGAGGTCTTGGTAGCGGCCGTGATCTGAGTTATAGAAGCTAGCGTTCTTCTTGCCGGTTACAATCTCCAAGATCATGACTCCGAGGCTGTACACGTCTGTCTTCACAGAGAAGTGTCCATGCATTGCATATTCTGGAGGCATGTAACCACTAAAAACGAGGAACAAATTCGTTTACATAGATAGCGGATATATATAGACGTGAGCAAAGACAAAGTTACAATTTACTTACTATGTGCCCACAATCCTTCTCGTGTTTTCTTGAGTTTGATCAACTCCGAAGATTCTTGCCATGCCAAAATCTGCAATTTTTGGATCCATTTCCTCATCCAACAAGATGTTGCTTGCCTTAAGATCACGATGAATGATTTTAAGCCGGGAATCATGATGGAGATACATCATCCCTTTAGCAATCCCCCCAACAATCTTGTATCTGCTTGACCAGTCCAATTCTACTTCATGCTTAGAGTCTTTGAACATACACATTTGTGATTTGACCACAGAAAATGTAAATGCATGTCAGAATAGTATAAGTAGTAATTCAAGATGGATGATGAAATAAAGGTTAGCCAGACAAACCGAATAAAAAATGGTCAAGGCTTTTATTCTTCACAAGCTCATAAACAAGAATCTTTTCATCTCCTTCAGAGCAAAATCCCAATAACCTCACTAAATTTCTGTGCTGAAGCTTGGCTACCAACACAACTTCATTCTTGAACTCCTTCGCGCCTTGGCTGGAGCCACTCGATAACCTCTTCACAGCTATTTGTTGCCCATCAAGAAGTGTACCCTGAAATTAATTGCAAGGTTTTACCAATCTTTTGCAAAAATCAAGTATAAATTTCATTGCTTGCTGATGCATGTTCCCGTGTGTGTTTTACCTTGTGGACCTCCCCAAATCCACCTTCTCCTAACCTGTTACGATGAGAGAAATTGTTTGTGGCGGCTTGAATTGTCCCCAAATCAAACTGAAATGACTCCACAGTGTTGAATTCGTCTCCAACTGCGCAATTAAAATAATTATACAAAAGAAGAAAATACAAAGAAATTGGTTTGGAAATTAAGGAAAGTAAAACTTTTCTTTGTTGATTAGTATACCATGATGGTGTTGTCGTGTACGAGTGTACTTTTTCCTCGCTCTTCTTCTAAGGAAAAAGCAGCCTACCGAGAAAAGCAATATGACAATTATTGGAACCACAATTGCCACGATGATTATCGGTGAGATTTGGTCGTCATTTCCTGCGAAGAATATAATTAGTAGAAAAGTTAATTAGAAGAAATAAGAGTGGTGTGTGATTCTGTTCGCCTTAATTAATTTTACCTTGAGGCCTTGCAACTGAAGGTGGAGGTGAAGGTGCAGCAGGGGGATGAACAAAATAAAATTGTTCCACTTCATACCTAACATTTCAACTAGGAAACAAAACTCTTCCCGCTCTCCTTTTTTCCTCTAAAATATTCTGAAAAGTCGCAATAGCATTCCGGAGACATCGTTCACATTCGGCAGTGGAGAGGTCAGGCGTGCATTGTGTGAGGCCGTACAGCCGCTGAGACGCCGTAAAGTCTTCTTCTCGAGTTGCAAACTTTTTATCCCCGTCGGGCACAATCGAGGCCATAGGCACTAAGATAGCGACTGTACGAGCCACCGACCAATTAAACCGGTTTGCCTCAGTGGTAATAATGTTCGTGCTCCACACATATACTGCAGGGTTTTCCTCCATGTTGCCAAAGAAGGACACGTTTGAGTACCTTATCATGCACTCATCGTACCATAGGTATGTCACTTTTCTTAGAGGGCAGTATTGGACTGTGTCTCTTGCTGCAGTTGCCACGCACTCTTGACACACACTTGAATTGAGATCACCGCGGCATAAGAATGAACCATAAATGACAGAGTTGGGGTCTTGGGCACGGGATCCGGCGGTGGTGTTGTAGTATCCGATGTCGTTGCTTGCGTTGGAAGTAAGGGAAGAGAGGAGGCGGTTAAGATTGGATTCATAGGTGCTTTTGGGAGTGAAACTTGTTACGTTATTACAGATGTGGTACCGGTAGGTTGGGGCAGCTTCAGTGTTACTACATAGGGTAAGCAAGCCAAGGATGCAGAGCACCACCAGCACCAAGGAAGGCATATTCATCAATGCTTTCCCGAGGACATAAGATTATAAAATTTTAAAAGGCCTGATGGGAGGTCAAAGTCTTCTTCTTCTTGTTTATTGATGCATGCGGAAATTAATGCTCATTGAAAAGTAAATGATGAACAAATGGAATAGTTCAGACACGCTTTTTGACTATATTTAGTCTGCAACATGGATCCCTAGCTACATATAAAGATGATTAGAAAACAAACTCCACTGGAAAACCCAGAAAATGCATACAAGACTCCATTTAATAATTAGTTTAATTATTGTGTTTTGTATATTGCACCGCCTTGCTCACCAACCCATCTCTGTTGAGTTTTAGTCTTCTACTTTCTTGCTTATGGTGGGGACATTCAAGGGGCATCTTCTTTTCACATACATATTGACGTAGTCAGTAATTAAATTCAATTATGCCTTTTGACAGGACCCGTCCCAATCCCACTGGGACCATCCGGGGACGTGACCCGCTCCCATCTGACAATGACTTGAAACATACCAAAATTACCCTTAAATAAAAACCGAATACTTAAATAGATAGATAACGTACAAACACAGTGTTTTAAGTGATACTGTCAGACAAGGGAAAGTAAAATACAACATGTGAGCACACTAGTCAGAGTACATTTATTCGGTGCTCAACCTACCCACAAGTGGGTGTACAGGTGCACAGCTAGGCAAACTAAACCTCTGCCTCCTCTTCCGGGTCCTCCTCCTCTATTTCCGTGTCAGGGTCTGGAGGGGTCAGTAAAACAAGGGTGAGTGGGCCAAAAATAACAGTTTAGAAATCAATTTAAGAATAAAATAATCATAAGGTTTTACCCCTCCGTTTTCCAAATCTTGCATGCAGTGAAAATATAATATTATAATGAAATCATAACAAATGAACCACAATAATAATCGTAAGGTGAAACTAACATATCAGTGCACTGTAAAACCCAACCCAAATGATGTCACGGTTCTAAGGCTACGCGTTGCCACTCAGGGTCTCACACCCGAGACTCTCTAGGTACATCAGCTCCCGGTATCCCGGTCACTGCCCGAGGTATATAAACATGCCTTCCTGAGAGTAAGCAGCCCAACGGGGGTCAACTCCACTCAGTCAGAGCCCCGTGACTACTCCAGGGTCCACCCAGGCCAACGACCCTCCCTGGAGGAGACAATATACACAGGTAGGAAAGTACAGTACAATAACAGTATAGTTTACCCTATGTCCCCCGGACATCCCAAACAAAATCCACATATAATTCAGACGGGTCTCATGCCCAAAACATTGTAATAGCATATATAAACAGTTCATAAGACTCATCAGTGGAAATAGTAAAACAGTTTATGCATGCAAGCCTTTTATAAATCAAACAGCCCACTCACACTCGGTCCTTGCTGCTCAACGATCTCTATAAACCTGTATTATTATTCCTGAGGGTTACTTAAGGACCCTATAATATCAATACCAAGACCCAAGAACAGATCCGCCTCAAAATCGCATCCCGGGCACTATTCCCGGTGCTTCAAACCCCATTTTGACTAAGATAACGATCTCCGATCGACACGAAACCACCTCCATTGGATCCGTATCGTCGAAACCTTGAAAATGGTACCGGCCCCACCAAAATCACTGTTCATACGCGCCCCCACGCACCTGGTCAACGCGTGGGTCAACGCTGCTACAGTACTGCTGACGTCAGCAGTGACGTCATCACTGACACTTGTCAGGTGACACGTGGCACGTTCTGATTGGTCCCTGATCTGACAATATCTGACAGGATGACGTCATCATGACGTCAGCATGATGACGTCATCATGCTACAGTATCGGGTCAGACCCGTTTGACTGGAACCGGGTCGCCGTCGACCCACGGCTTGACCCGATTCAACCGTACAATTCCGGCCACCATTTTCGACGGGGTTCATCCCTATAGGGTCGTCTAGGTCTGTTCTATGGTTCTACAACCTCAAACTAGAAAGAAAACGGGAGAAAACTCACCAGTTCGTCGTTGAAACTCACGGCCAATGTCCGATCGTCTTCTCCGGTGATCCACGTCATCTCCGTCGTCCAAACCGGTCCTGATCAACTCGTCTCTCACCCTAGAACATTTCTAACATCACACAATCAATTTCCTAGCACTAAAACACGTTGGTTCGAAACAGGGGATCAAAACGGGTTTTCGGGTTTTCGACCTTACCGCCGCCGTGTCGCCGCCGCAGGCCGTGCCGTCGTCCAGTTAAGCTCCTGGGGTCCTCACGGTGCAGACTGGAGCTTCCCCTGCGTCGAGGTGATGTGGTTGTCACGGTTTGCTTCTTGGACCCGTTTCCGTCGTGTTTCGGGTCTGAGTTTTTGGACGGGATTTTCAGGCGGGGAAATGGGCTGGTGGTTGCCGGTGTTGCACGGTGGTGAAGACCAGATAATGGTGGTGCTGTGGGTGGTCGTTTGGTGTGATTAGGATGGCTGGTTTGATCGCCGTGGTCGAGAGAAAATGGAAGAAATGCACGGGTTGTGGGGGGGGGGGGGGGGGGGGGTGAATGTGTGTCTGTGTGTGTTTGTAAGAAAACAGAGATCGTGCATGAATAAGGGAGCAGATGAGAATGAAGGGCCAGGATTCAATCTGGCCAGAAATCCAATGGCTGAAATCAAATGGAGGGAAAAATAATTAATATTAAAATGGATTAAATAGTGTAAGTTGCTTTATGGGAATAGTATAGGCTTGGATGGGTGACACTTGTCACCAATCCACCGGTTTGATTTAAATATTAGGTTGGCACGGATTCCCGTAATAAATTAATATTTTATTCCGTTGTTCTCGGTTCGTAAAGTCCGCTAAAACGCTTCCTTGACCATAACTTCTTCATACGAACTCCGATTTCGGCGTGCCGCCTGTCTACGGATTCGTGACGTCCCGACCTACGTCATAGTCATGGGTCAAAGTCCAAATTGTTGCCCGGGTCAAAAGTCAAAGTTTCCCCCCCTTCAGGGGCAAAATAGTCTTTTTACATTAAAATATTATTATTCTCGGTTCGGGTCGTTACAACCTACCCACCTTACAGAAATTTCGTCCTCGAAATTTACTCAAACAAGTATGGGTACTGCCCTCTCATCAATTCCTCGGGTTCCCATGTCGCTTCCTCCACCTCGTGGTTCCGCCATAGTACTTTAACCAAAGAAATCGTCTTGTTCCTTAAGACCTTTTCCTTCCTATCCAGAATCTGCACTGGCCGTTCCTCGAAACTCAAATCTGTCATCAGTTCCAGTGGTTGCTCTGGCAGTGCATGAGAGTCATCCCGAAGATACTTCCGTAGCATAGATACATGAAATACATCATGTACTCGGGAAAGCTCCGAAGGTAGTGCTAAACGGTAAGCCACCGGACCAATCCTCTCGACAATCTCATATGGTCCGATATAACGAGGACTCAATCTCCCACGTCGTCCAAATCGGAGAATCCCTTTCCACGGCGATAACTTTAAAACAACAAAGTCACCAACCTCGAACTCCAAATCTCGGATCCGCCGATCCACATAGCTCTTCTGACGATCCTGGGCCGCCTTCAATCTCTCTCGAATAACCCGTACTGTCTCCTGGGTCATATCCATCAGATCCGGCCCCACTGCGGTTCTTTCTCCGACCTCCATCCAGCATACCGGTGTTCTGCACTGTCGACCATACAGTGCCTCATAGGGTGCCATCTCTATACTCGCATGGTAGCTGTTATTGTAGGCAAACTCCATCAATGGCAATCGATCAGCCCACGAATCCTGGAATTGCAACACACAGGCTCTCATCATGTCCTCGAGAGTTTGTATTGTCCTTTCAGACTGTCCGTCGGTCTGTGGGTGGAATGTCGTACTGAAGTGTAATTTCGTACCCAAAGTAGTCTGTAGACTCCTCCAAAACCTGGATGTGAAACGCGGATCCCGATCCGACACAATCGACTCTAGGGTACCGTGTAGTCGGATGATCTCATTAATGAATAACTGGGCCAAACGGTTGAGCTTGTACGTCTCACGTACAGGCAGAAAATGCGCTGATTTAGTCAACCGGTCCACAATTACCCAGACTCCATCAACTCCACTCCTTGTCTTCGGTAACTTGAAGACAAAGTCCATTGTAATATGATCCCACTTCCATTGTGGAATTGGAAGTGGCTGCATAGCCCCATACGGACGCTGCCGTTCTGCCTTGACCTGCTGACAGATCAAACATTTGCTGACAAACTCAGCTATCTCCCTCTTCATCCCTGGCCACCAATAATAGTCCCGGAGGGTACGGTACATCTTTGTCCCTCCTGGATGCATAGCATAGGCCGAACTGTGGGCCTCGTCTAAAATCTCTCTTCTCAACTCTGGTACCGCAGGTACACACAATCTCCCAAGCTTTACTAATGCTCCATCGCCCCTGACGGAGAAATCATGTCTCTGTCCGGATTCAACCTCGTTTCTGTAGTCACAGAATATCTGGTCCTGTAATTGAGCCTTGATGATCCTGTCGACCAACACGGGTCGCACATGAAAGCTAGCCAACAAGGCTCCCTGATCGTCCATCCCTAACATAACTCCGCTCTTCCGAAGTTCCACTAGCAAAGGAAGATACACCAATCTAAAATGCGCAACTGATCCCGCCGACTTCCTGCTAAGTGCATCAGCCACAACATTTGCCTTGCCAGGATGGTACTCGATCGTACAGTCATAATCCTTCAACAATTCCAACCATCTCCGCTGTCTCATGTTGAGTTCCTTCTGTGTGAACAAATGTTTAAGACTCTGGTGACCGGTGAATATTCGGCATGTCACACCGAACAAATGATGTCTCCAGATCTTTAGAGCATGAACCACCGCTGCCAATTCCAAATCATGAGTAGGGTAGTTCAACTCGTGCGTCTTCAGCTGCCGGGATGCGTAAGCAATCACTTTTCCATTCTGCATCAATACACAACCCAAGCCCCGCAGCGATGCATCACTATATACCACGAACTCTCCACTGCTGTCTGGTAATGCAAGAACAGGTGCAGTGGTTAATCGGAACTTCAATTCCTGAAAACTCTGTTCACACTGCTCGTCCCATACAAACTTCACCCCTTTCTGGGTTAACCGAGTAAATGGTGCGGCAATCTGGGAGAAACCCTCTACGAATCTCCAATAGTAGCCTGCTAACCCAACAAAACTTCGCACTTCCGTCACCGTGGTCGGTCTTGGCCAATTGGTCACAGCCTCCGTTTTCTGAGGATCCACACTTATCCCCTCAGGTGATATAATGTAACCCAAGAATCCAATACTATTTAGCCAAAACTGACACTTGCTTAACTTAGCATACAGCTGCTCCTGTCATAGTTTACCCAATACCATTCGTAAGTGCTCCTCATGAGCCCTGACACTCTTGGAATACACCAAGATGTCGTCGATAAACACGATCACAAATTTATCCAAGTATGCTCGTAAAACTCGATTCATCAAGTCCATGAATGCCGCTGGTGCATTCGTCAGTCCGAAGGGCATCACCAAGAACTCATAATGCCCATACCTCGTTCGAAAAGCTGTTTTCTGAACATCTTCCTCGGCTATTCTCAGTTGATGGTATCCTGACCTCAGATCTATCTTGGAGAAATATCGTGCTCCTCGTAACTGATCGAACAAATCATCGATCCTGGGTAAGGGATACTGGTTCCTTACCGTAGCCTTGTTCAACTGCCTATAATCCACACACAACCGCAAACTACCCTCCTTCTTTTTCACAAATAAGACCGGCGCTCCCCATGGTGATGTACTGGGTCGGATAAACCCTAGATCCACCAGTTCCTGTAATTGGATTTTCAATTCCCGTAGCTCCGCCGGTGCCATACGATACGGTGCTTGTGAAATCGGTCGAGTCCCGGGGAGTAACTCGATCGTAAAGTCGATCTCCCTGGGTGGTGGTAATCCAGGTAAATCTCCTGGAAAGACATCAGGAAATTCCCGCACAATCGGAATATCCTCAATACTCAAAGATTCATCCGTAGACTCTACCACATAAGCAAGATAACCCTGACACCCCTTCTGTAAAAGTTTCGTAGCTGTGAGTGCAGATATTACCTTGGGTGATGCGTCTCCACACTCCCCCTGAAATATCACTTCCGGCAATCCCGAACCTCTCAAAGTCAACCGCATGTTACTACAGTCGATGAGCGAATTGTACTCCGACAACCAATCAACTCCAAGTATCACATCAAAGTCGTGTACATTCATAAGAATCAAATCTGCTGGAAATTCGACTCCCTCAATCTCCACAGGACAAGCTCGTATCTCCTGGTTCACTTGGTAGGTCACACCCATCGGTGTCCCCACTCCCATCTCGTGCTCAAGTGCGGTCACCTCACGACCCAACAGACTCGCACAACGCGGTGAAATAAAAGAATGAGTTGCCCCCGAATCCATCAATGCACGAACAACCATACCATAAATATGTACAGTACCTGTCAACACTCCCGGAATGGATCTGGCCTGCTGCTGGGTAACAGCATAGACACGAGCCATAGACTCTGCAGGTCGTCCCCGTCTTCTAGCTCCTCGATCACGGCCACGCACAATACCGCGTGTCCGGCTGCTGTCAGTCTGAGATGCTGAGCTCTGTGCTGGCGTAGTACTGCCCCGAATCAGTGGACAATCAGAAGCATAGTGCCCCGGCTCACCACAAGCGAAGCATGTGACCTCCCTAGGTCGACCCGAGTATCCTCCCGGTGAGATGCTCATCGGTGAGTACGGCTGCTGCCAAGCTCCAGAACGCTGTCCAGACCGCTGAGGACTCCTGAACTGACCAGAACGTCCTCGGCTGCCAGAAGACGAAGACCCACCAGAATGTCCTCCCTTCGAGCCCCGACGGCCCGAGAATCCCAAATGCGGGCGATCACGTCGCCGTGTCTCCCCCTCAGCTCGCTGACGTGCCAGGATACTGTTCTCAACCCTGGTCGCCGCATCAGTCAGATCCCTCATGGAAGCAAAGGGTGTTGCAGTCACCATCGCCTGAATCTCAGGTCGCAGGTCCCACTCAAATCTGCGACATCGGTCTGCCTCGGTGATCACGAAGTTCTCAGCAAAGCGAGACAACATCAGGAAGGTCTCCTCGTACTCTGCTACAGTCTGATCTCCCTGCCGGAGTTGCAGAAACTCCGCCTCACGGGCGTTGCGAAACGACCTTGGATAGAACTGGTTGAGAAACCACTCTCGGAAGGTCTCCCATGGAATGGTGTGAACAGTCCAGCCGGCCAGAACAAGGTTGTGCCACCATCGATAGGCGCTCCCATCCAGTAGGAAAGTCGCCAGTACGACACGCTCCTCCGGAGGACAGTGCATGACCTCGAAAATCCTCTCCCAGCGGTCAATCCACTGGTGTGCTTCCTCGGGGTCGGTTCCCCCACTAAAGTGCGTAGCACCCAGGCGCTGAGCCCGCTCAATGCTCGCAGTGTCTCCATTTCCTCCATTGCCCTCGTCAACACGTGCACGGGGTTCACGTCGGGGAGGCATATCCAACTGTTAAGAGGCAAACAGGTTAAAAGACATCGAAAGCGACCATGTACAAAGTACAAACCGCTAACCTAGTACTCTGACTGCTAATCCTAATGCTCTGATACCAAGCTGACAGGACTCGTCCCAATCCCACTGGGACCACCCGGGGACGTGACCCGCTCCCGTCTGACAATGACTCGAAACATACCAAAATTACCCTTAAATAAAAACTGAATACTTAAATAGATAGATAACGTACAAACACAGTGTTTTAAGTGATACTGTCAGACAAGGGAAAGTAAAATACAACATGTGAGCACACTAGTCAGAGTACATTTATTCGGTGCTCAACCTACCCACAAGTGGGTGTACAGGTGCACAGCTAGGCAAACTAAACCTCTGCCTCCTCTTCCGGGTCCTCCTCCTCTATTTCCGTGTCAGGGTCTGGAGGGGTCAGTAAAACAAGGGTGAGTGGGCCAAAAATAACAGTTTAGAAATCAATTTAAGAATAAAATAATCATAAGGTTTTACCCCTCCGTTTTCCAAATCTTGCATGCAGTGAAAATATAATATTATAATGAAATCATAACAAATGAACCACAATAATAATCGTAAGGTGAAACTAACATATCAGTGTACTGTAAAACCCAACCCAAATGATGTCACGGTTCTAAGGCTACGCGTTGCCACTCAGGGTCTCACACCCGAGACTCTCTAGGTACATCAGCTCCCGGTATCCCGGTCACTGCCCGAGGTATATAAACATGCCTTCCTGAGAGTAAGCAGCCCAACGGGGGTCAACTCCACTCAGTCAGAGCCCCGTGACTACTCCAGGGTCCACCCAGGCCAACGACCCTCCCTGGAGGAGACAATATACACAGGTAGGAAAGTACAGTACAATAACAGTATAGTTTACCCTATGTCCCCCGGACATCCCAAACAAAATCCACATATAATTCAGACGGGTCTCATGCCCAAAACATTGTAATAGCATATATAAACAGTTCATAAGACTCATCAGTGGAAATAGTAAAACAGTTTATGCATGCAAGCCTTTTATAAATCAAACAGCCCACTCACACTCGGTCCTTGCTGCTCAACGATCTCTATAAACCTGTATTATTATTCCTGAGGGTTACTTAAGGACCCTATAATATCAATACCAAGACCCAAGAACAGATCCGCCTCAAAATCGCATCCCGGGCACTATTCCCGGTGCTTCAAACCCCATTTTGACTAAGATAACGATCTCCGATCGACACGAAACCACCTCCATTGGATCCGTATCGTCGAAACCTTGAAAATGGTACCGGCCCCACCAAAATCACTGTTCATACGCGCCCCCACGCACCTGGTCAACGCGTGGGTCAACGCTGCTACAGTACTGCTGACGTCAGCAGTGACGTCATCACTGACACTTGTCAGGTGACACGTGGCACGTTCTGATTGGTCCCTGATCTGACAATATCTGACAGGATGACGTCATCATGACGTCAGCATGATGACGTCATCATGCTACAGTATCGGGTCAGACCCGTTTGACTGGAACCGGGTCGCCGTCGACCCACGGCTTGACCCGATTCAACCGTACAATTCCGGCCACCATTTTCGACGGGGTTCATCCCTATAGGGTCGTCTAGGTCTGTTCTATGGTTCTACAACCTCAAACTAGAAAGAAAACGGGAGAAAACTCACCAGTTCGTCGTTGAAACTCACGGCCAATGTCCGATCGTCTTCTCCGGTGATCCACGTCGTCTCCGTCGTCCAAACCGGTCCTGATCAACTCGTCTCTCACCCTAGAACATTTCTAACATCACACAATCAATTTCCTAGCACTAAAACACGTTGGTTCGAAACAGGGGATCAAAACGGGTTTTCGGGTTTTCGACCTTACCGCCGCCGTGTCGCCGCCGCAGGCCGTGCCGTCGTCCAGTTAAGCTCCTGGGGTCCTCACGGTGCAGACTGGAGCTTCCCCTGCGTCGAGGTGATGTGGTTGTCACGGTTTGCTTCTTGGACCCGTTTCCGTCGTGTTTCGGGTCTGAGTTTTTGGACGGGATTTTCAGGCGGGGAAATGGGCTGGTGGTTGCCGGTGTTGCACGGTGGTGAAGATCAGATAATGGTGGTGCTGTGGGTGGTCGTTTGGTGTGATTAGGATGGCTGGTTTGATCGCCGTGGTCGAGAGAAAATGGAAGAAATGCACGGGTTGTGGGGGGGGGGGGTGAATATGTGTCTGTGTGTGTTTGTAAGAAAACAGAGATCGTGCATGAATAAGGGAGCAGATGAGAATGAAGGGCCAGGATTCAATCTGGCCAGAAATCCAATGGCTGAAATCAAATGGAGGGAAAAATAATTAATATTAAAATGGATTAAATAGTGTAAATTGCTTTAAGGGAATAGTATAGGCTTGGATGGGTGACACTTGTCACCAATCCACCGGTTTGATTTAAATATTAGGTTGGCACGGATTCCCGTAATAAATTAATATTTTATTCCGTTGTTCTCGGTTCGTAAAGTCCGCTAAAACGCTTCCTTGACCATAACTTCTTCATACGAACTCCGATTTCGACGTGCCGCCTGTCTACGGATTCGTGACGTCCCGACCTACGTCATAGTCATGGGTCAAAGTCCAAATTGTTGCCCGGGTCAAAAGTCAAAGTTTCCCTCCCTTCAGGGGCAAAATAGTCTTTTTACATTAAAATATTATTATTCTCGGTTCGGGTCGTTATACCTTTGCTCTTCATTAGGCCAGTAAGGATAGCTTATTCAATACACAAGGTTATTTTTGTGAATAGCTAATATTTTTAGGCCGATGTCATCATTTAATTGACGATAACTTCATAAATGGATATATGTGTAATATTTTTAGAAAATTAGGGGTATTTATGTAATTTCCAAAACGTGAAGGGTATCTATGAAAACACAAAAAACCTTATATATATATAAATATATAATTTGGCTTTTGAATTGTATCACGAGACAACTAGGCTACAGAAATGGAGTCGAAGTGTATGTCAATATGGATTAATGTTGTCCAAATACAAAGATTTGATAAGCTAATTATTAATTAGACTATATGTATAGGGGAAATTACACTTTACTACCATGTGGTTTACCAACTTATGACATATTTATACTTAAATTTTCAAATCTTACCATTTTCACTCTGAACTCTTCAAATTATTACACTTTGACCTCTCAGTTAAACTTCTATCAACCCACAATTTTAAATGATAAAATATTAATTTAAATAAACATTTTTATTTTAAAATTAAAACAAATATTTTTAGATAGTAACAATTTTAAAAATTTACAAATGTACAAAAATTATAAAATTATTTATGTACTAAAATAATTTGTCTCTCTCTATCATCTTTATTTTTTTATTAAGGCCTTATTACACAAAAAAAAAAACTAAAAAAAATATTATTTATATGCAGAGTGAAACAAATTACTTTCGTACATAAATAATTTTAAAAAAATTTCAAATTTTTGTAATTTTTTTATTATTTGAAAGTAAAATTTTTGGTTATTTTTTTTCAAAATAAATAATTTTTATAAATTTAAATTATTTTTTTATTTTTTTAAATTGTAGGTCCCATTTCAAATTTGAAAAAAATTTAACCAAGTTGTCAAAGTGTAATGATTTAAGGAGTTAATGGTGAAAATTGTGACCTTTGAAAATTTAAATATGAATCGGTTATAATGTATAAAATACAAGATAGTAAAGTGTAATTTACCTAATAAATATATATATATATATATATATGTAATTAACAAACTGCTTGGACCCCCAAAGCCTTACGAAGATAACAAGAAGTCAAATAAACAACTTGGCCAACGTAATTATGCAATATGACTATTTTCGAGTGCTGATCGATAATAATATTTGCTCATTATTTACAAAATTGATCGATGGCATATTGCAGGGTTTGGTTATTGTTTGGCTGCAACCAAAAGCAACCCAAGTAACAGCCGCACAAGCTCCTCCGTCTTCGAAACACTTTTTCTCCTCCTCTTCATCCCCTTCATTGAGCAATGGGCTCTTGCCAAAAAGCAGGACCTTGAATCCACAAGGAAGAAGAACTCTGAAACCCGCAAGCTGATTTTCAACCGAGCTAAGCGATATGCTAAGGAGTATGATGAGCAGCAAAAGGATTTGATTCGTTTGAAGTGTGAGGCGAAATTGAAGGGTGGGTTTTATGTCGAGCCAGAGGCCAAGCTTTTGTTCATTATCAGGATTTGGGGAATCAATGCCATCGACCCAAAAACTAAGAAGATTTTGCAGCTTCTGCGTTTAAGACAGATATTCAATGGTGTTTTCTTGAAAGTTAACAAGGCCACAACCAAAAGCAGCAATAATAAAGTAGAGCTGGGCTTTCTCATACTTTACGCAGCTGCTTTCTCGCGGTGGGAGTTGCAGACCATCAATTTGATGGCTTTCTTTCAGACCCAGTGAAAACAAAAGCAGAGGAGAGAGAAGAGTAACTCTGATTTCTTTGAAGTTAACTTGCAGCATCTGAGGATAAGGAATCTTGATTGAGTCTCTTTTGAGTTCTTGGAGTCTCTTTTTCTTGAGCTCTTTTGTATCAAGATGAATTTGATTTCTTTTGATCGATTTGTAGTATTGAAGGAGGAGGAAAAATCTTGAATGAGTCTCTTGTGTGCTCTTTGAGTCTTTGCTTTGATCTCTTTGAGTCTTTCTTTTGAGCTCTTTTGTATCAAGATGAATTCGATTTCTTTGATCGATTTGCAATATTGAAGGAGAAATATGGAACGAGTCTCTTTTGTGCTCTGAGTCTCTTCTTTGAGCTCTTTTGAGTCTTCCTTTTGAGCTCTTTTGTTCCAAGATAAGCACAGAGAAGAAAAAGAAGAATAGTGTAAAAAAAACAAAATTCAGGAAGACGAATTTTCAGAGAAAAAGAAGATGTTCAAGAGGAACCATTTTGTATTGAAGCGGAAGCATAGGAATCAGGATCATTCATGAATGGTGTTAACCATGGATCATGAATATGGCTCGATACCATGTTAGAAAGGTTAGAAGAAACAAAAGAAGAGAGTTGTAAAAGATAATAGAGAGGATTTAAGAGGAAAGGCTAATTTCACTAAGGGATTTCATTGTGTTATTAGGTACATTGCAATACTAGTTTATATAGGAAATACACAAGATTAACAAACTGAAAACTAACTCTAACAAACTAAACTAACTCTTAACAACTCTAACACTATCGAGGGTACAATTCAGTAACTGATGCTTCATTCACAGAATATGGCGATGAGTTGCTATTAGGTTGATGAGAAAATGATCCACCAGATACTGCAAATGGCATGTTCATGTCCTTATTTCGAGTATGCACAAAAAATGCTGGCTTTTGAGGCATTTTCATAGTAACTGGTGAGCGACTGCTTAGCATCAGAAAAATGCTTTGCATTGTTGGTCTCTCATCTGCATCTTCCTGAACACAAAGCAACGCAATATGAACACATCTTGTCACTTCATTTCCTGAATAACAATCTCTTAAATTCTGGTCCAACAATTCCAAGGGCGTCCCGTCTCTCCAATGTCTCCAAGCCTAGGCGACAACAAAAGACAAGTTTAAGTCCGAGATGTTGATTTGTGAGAATATGAAGGTACAAAAGTCTTAAGTACATTTACATTAGAAAATTGCACAATCTTCCAAAAGCTTATAAGAAGTTGAGCCTCTCCCCCCATCGCCAATTGGTTTTGGGGAGGAACCTCAGTTTCTATCATGGTATCAGAATGGGTTATCCAATGTGTAAAGCTTAGCCGTCAGACATGCTTCACATCACTCAATACGAGTTATCCAAGTATTAGGCTTGAAAATTCAACACATGTGAAGGAGTGTAGTTTGTTCACATACTAGGCTTGAAAATTTGTCAAACGTAAGAGGGTGGGTGAGAATGTGAAGTTTCAAAAGTCTCTTATTAGAAAGATGTACAATCTTACAAGAGTTTATAAGGAGTTTGGCCTCTTCTTCCATCACCAATTAATTTTGGGTGGAATCACTATTTCTATCGGTATTGTATTGTTGATGGAAAGCAACAAATTAAAGAAAATTAGAATGTTCAACTAATTATACTTACATAGCTCAAGAGGCCTTGGCAGCTGTCATCTGAGTTATAGAAGCTAGAGTTCTTCTTTCCAGTTACAATCTCCAAGATCATGACTCCGAGGCTGTACACGTCTGTCTTCATAGAGAAGTGTCCATGCATTATATATTCTGGAGGCATGTAACCACTAAAAACAATTAATTAAGAACAAATTCGTTTGATTATATAGAGGATATATAGATGCGAGCAAAAACAAAGTTACTATTTACTTACAACGTTCCCACAATCATCTTCGTGTTTCCTTCAGTTTGATCAACTCCGAAGATTCTTGCCATGCCAAAATCTGCAATTTTTGGATTCATTTCCTCATCCAACAAGATATTGCCTGCTTTAAGATCGCGATGAATGATTTTAGGCCGCGAATCATGATGGAGATACATCATCCCTTTAGCAATCCCCCCAACAATCTTGTATCTGCTTGACCAATCCAATTTTACTTCGTTCTCTGAGTCTGTGCTTACACATTTGTGATTTGTCCACAGAAAATGTAAATGCATGTCAGAATAATACAAGTAGTAAATTAAATCTACAAGATGACGATGAAATAAAGGTTAGCTAGACAAACCAAATAAAAAATGGTCAAGGCTTTTGTTCTCCACAAGCTCATAAACAAGAATCTTTTCATCTCCTTCAGAGCAAAATCCCAATAGCCTCACTAAATTTCTGTGCTGAAGCTTGGCTACCACGACAACTTCATTCTCGAACTCCTTCTCGCCTTGGCTAGAGCCACTCGATAACCTCTTCACAGCTACTTGTTGCCCATCAAGAAGTGTACCCTGAAATTATTTACAAGTTGTTACCAATATTTTGCAAAATCAACTAAAATTTCATTGATTGCTGATGCATTGTCACCATTTGTTTTACCTTGTAGACCTCCCCAAATCCACCTCCTCCTAACCTGTTGCAATGAGAGAAATTGTTTGTGGCAGCTTGAATTGTACCCAAATCAAACTCAAATGACTCCGCAGTGTTGATTTCTCCTCCAACTGCGCATTGAAAATAATTATACAAAATAAGAAAATACACCGAAATTGGTCTGAAATTTAAAATTAGAATTTCAAGTTTTTTAAGCACAAATTCACTTATTTAGATGTATAAATATAAGAAATTTAGATGTCACAAATCCCAAGTTTAAATTCCATATAAAAATGTGTCATTTTCAAAATTTCATCCATATTTAAATTACATATTTAAATTTCATTTTACTTTTATATATGAACATTAAATTACATATTTAAATTTCATTTTACTTTTATACTATTCAAGTATAAAATTTTACAAATTCTATAAAACTATTTTCGGTAATTTAAATTACATTTCATTTAATAAATTTTTAGTAATTTTAAAATTTTTCATCCATAACACATATATACTTAACGAAAGTAAGACTTTTCATTGTTGATTAATATACCATGATGGTGTTGTGGTGTAAGAGTGTACTTTTTCCTTGCTCTTCTTCTAAGGAAAAAGCAGCCTGCCAAGAAAAGCAATATGACAATTATTGGAACCACAACTGCCATGATGGCTATTGGTGAGATTTGGTCATCATTTCCTGCAAAGAATATAATTGGTACAAAAGTTAATTAGAAGAAATAAGAACTGGCGTGTGATTCTGCTCACCCTAATTAATTTTACCTTGAGGCTTTATAACTGAAGGTGCAGGTGAAGGTGGAAGAGGAGGACGCAGGGGTGTCGGAAACGGAGGAGGGGCATGAACAATAGTATAAAATGGATACACTTCATACCTAACATTGCAACTAGGAAACAAAATTCTTGCCCCTCTCTTATTTGCGTCTAACGAAGTCCGAAAAATCTCACTAGCATTATCCAGACATCGTTCACAGTCGGTGCTGGAGAGATCAGGCGTGCATTGTGCAAGGCTGTACAGCTGCTCAGACGCCGTAAAGTATGCTTCTTTAGTTGCAAATTTTTTAGCCCCGCCGAGCACATTCGCGGCCATAGGCACTAAGGTAGTGACTGTACTACCCAACAACCAAATAAACCGGGTTGCGTCACTGACATTGTTCAGGTTCCACATATATGCTGCAGGGTATTCCTCCATGTTGCCAAAGAAGGACACGTTTGAGTACCTTATCATGCACTCATCGTACCATAGGTATGTCACTTTTCTTAGAGGGCAGTGCGTGTCTCTTGCTGCAGCTGCCACGCACTCTTGACACACACTTGAATTGACATCACCGCGGCATAAGAATGAACCGTAAATGACAGAGTTGGGGTCTTGGGAATGGGATCCGACGGTGGTTTTGTAGTATCCGATGTCGTTGGTTGCGTTGGTAGTAAGAGACGAGAGGAGGCGATTAAGATTGGATTCATAGGTGCTGTTGGGAATGAAACTTGTTGAGTTATCACAGATGTGGTACCGGAGGCTTGGGTCAGCTTCAGTGTTACTACATAGCGTAAGCAAACCAAGGATGCAGAACACCACCAGCACCAAGGACGACATTTTCATCGATGCTTTCCTGAGGACATAAGATTTTAAAATTTTAAAAGGCGTGATGGGAGGTCAAAGTCTAGCTTCTTCTTTTTCTTCTTCCTTACTTATTGGTTCATGTGGAAATTAATGCTTTCTGGAAAGTCATTGATGAACAGAAGTCATTGATGAACAGAAGTCATTGACGAAAAGATGGCGTAACTTCGGTTGATGTTAAAACATGCTTTTGGAATGTATTTAGTCTGCAACGTGGTTCCCTACATATAAAGATGACTAAAAAACAAACTCCTTTGGTCAATACAAGAGAGGTAAGATGTGACCAGCACAGAATTTAAAGCGGGCAAGAGAAAGAGGATAGGTACTGATTCAACCCAATAGGGGATAGGTATAGAGATATGGGGGATGGCGCGCGGTAGAGAAAGAGGAAACGCAGAAAATTTTAAATATTACTTTTACAAGCAGTAAAACAATAGATAACATGTTGAAGCTAACTTAATTTGCTAAAATTGGGTGGTGCATGGATGCTCAAACTCTAGCGAGGATATGATTAAGTAGCATATGAATTATGATAGTTTGGATTAATTTACGTTATCTTCGTCGGGTACTGAATTATGATATGGTTCAGTAACATTTGCCCACGAATATCTCCATCGGGTAACCTTGGTCAAGGTTTTACGTTCTTCGACGAAGAAAATGTATAATATTTGTCGGGTTTTGTTTTGTTACCCGACGAACATGATTTTTTCGCCGGGTAACATGAGAACTTTTAACACGCAAAGTTTTTTCCTTCGCGCCATTAAGTTACCCAATGGTGTTATTATATTTGTCGGGTAACATTCATTTCAACAACGGAATTGGATTCAACGGGCAAAAGTCCGCCAGGCCCCGGAAATTTTCTTGCAGTGGATATCCAATGTTGTATTGCATATAAAACGCAGGTCTTGATGGAATTGAAAGTGTGGTAGATTGGTTATTAAGCATGGACACAGCTGAAGCCACAGTTGGCATGTCCATCAGTCTCTCGTCTCAATTTTCTATATGAATAATAATATTGTATCCCACACGTAATATTTTATTATACAACAAAAAATACTACTGAATGTGCTACGTACAAGGTATTTTTATTATACTGTATCCCATACCGATATTTTATTATACAACAAAAAGTACTACTGATTATGTATCCCACAATTAATAAAAAAAAAAATACCTCAAGCTTGTTTAACGCATATATTTGAATTGAGCTTTTCCGATGTGGGGACTTTTATCGTCACAGGACTCCAACCAAAATTACTACTGAATGTGCTACATATAAGGCGGCGGTTTCATATGTACATTTCATTAAACTCAGATGATTTTTAAGTTTTTACAATTATGAAATTAATTGCAGCGCTCGATTTTAATGGAACGGATACACATATATGCAAGAGAAACAAAGCAATGCTACAGATTGCTTGTAATATTAATTTGTTTTCTGGATGCACGTTGAGTTTTAGTTGTTTGCAAAGTGTCGATCTCCATAATCCATATGAATGTGGATAGATAATAAAATGAAAAACTCAGGAGTTTTTTTAACTATTAGATAACTACTAGCAATAACACCCCGTGCGATGCTGCGGTTTCATTTAATATTTAAAAACAATTTTGGTCATGTTCTCTAAATTCATGAGGGAAAATTTCCTAAAGCTTTCTTGTAAATCAAATAAAAAATGGAAATAAAATGAAGTAAAGGGGAAAAACCGAAAAGAAAAAAAAAGGATAGTAAGTGTTATAATGTACTCTAATTCACTAGGCATACAAAAATTGGGCAATATGAACTCATCAAAATTCGAACAGAAATACATTTTTCAATCCGTATAAAACTGCCCTCAAGCACTTAAACATTTTTCAATCCATATAGTCACACATGTAGGTTATTTATACAAGTAGGACTCTCTTATATTTGATATGTATTTACAAGTATAGTGGATATATAAAATGTGATCTTGTTAGAAATATATATATATATATATATATATTATGTATATGTATATGTATATATATGGGTGCATGCAGGTATTTGGTGAATGCCAATGGAGTTTGTGCCGGTTATTCTCTTCTATCCGCTATCTTCGCAGCGAAGCCTCGTCCCCCGACCAACTCCCATGCCTGGACTTTTTTCCTCCTAGATCATGTAATTACGTACTTCATACAATTTTACAATTTGTTTGATTATGTGAAATTACCGTATTTTCACTTCTTTTTTTATGTATTAATTTATAAGAATAATATTATTATTATCAAGAATAATAATAGTATTAGTCAATAATAAGTGAATTAGGTATGATTTGAATAGATAAATATTTGTTTTAAATTATTTTTTATTCTTTCCTTGAAATTCATAAATGATTTAATTCAATATACGTACGAAAGAAGAAACATAATTTATGATACGTACGTACTTAACTCAAAACTCAATAGAATAAATACAATTCATGATACGTATGTACTTAAAAAGATAAATAAAAATAATAATTCATGATACATATATACGTATTTAATTCAGTATTTTCACGTTATTCTATTGTTCATATGACCTTTATTATTTTCTTTCTAAAAAATCATTTTACAAAATTATAAAGAGACAAATGTGTTTATTTATTTTACGGAGCCATGTATGGAATTGGAATGGAACACACTAACACAGCACAATATCCTCGAGTACTTTAATTATTTCATTCATATGATATCATGTATTCATTTTATTTTTTATATTTTATAATATCTCCAACAATTTTTATCTTTTACTTTAAATTTAATTTGACTTAAAACTTTTTCCAAAATTTTATTTCATTAACTCTTGATCTTCAAGTTAAAGTTGATAATCTGAATAATTGTTAGCTATAAATAGAAAATTTGGCTTTTGGCCAAATCTTCAAATTGCAAAGAATTTTCAAAATATAGGGGAAAAACAAGTTTAGCCAAAATTGATTGAAAATGCTCTTAAAAAATGGAGAAAATATATATATATATATATTATATTTTTGTTTATTTATTAACATAATACTACAATTTGTCTTCTAAAAAAATAAGGAAAAGAAATTAAAAATGGTCCAAAATTTCTTAAAGTAAAGTCCCAACATTATGTAAACATAAAGTGCTTTTTTATGCCTTGCTTTAGTTGAGAGCCAGGCGGTGCATGCAATTATAAAAGGTA
This sequence comes from Prinsepia uniflora, assembly GCA_032719365.1. Classification (NCBI taxonomy): domain Eukaryota; kingdom Viridiplantae; phylum Streptophyta; class Magnoliopsida; order Rosales; family Rosaceae; genus Prinsepia; species Prinsepia uniflora. The sequence continues at coordinate 946,532 of CM064874.1, forward strand.
ACTGAATGATTGTTTAGTAGGGTGACCTCACAGTTATTACCCACTAATCACCACAGTTAATTTACATTAATTAGTAGGCTAATGTGAATGACCTTTTTGTTCTTTTGACACTCGAGAAATCAAAGACTAGCTAGAGTTAGAAGACAAAAACCCAAAAGGATGACTGATCAACTTTAAGCTTTGTTATCTCTTATTGATGTTAAATCAGTGAGAAAAGGAAATGGAAAAAAGAGACCGAGAAAAAAAAGAAAAGGAAAATGAAGAAAGTGATGAAAAAGCAAGCAAATAATGATCATGAGGAATCTCGAGAGTAAAATTGAAGAAATGAATGGTCCAGTGATCAGGTCACAAACTTTTGGGATGTCCCAAGCTCTCTTGATTTCGAAACTGCTTTAGTTATTCTTGTGCGGTTAGCATTCATGGAAATAGAAAGGAGTTAATTCGAAGGAAAAATGTAGTTGTCATCTGTTTGATCCTCCGGTTACTTTATAAGTATCTTGATAGGACCTGTCCCGACTGGATCTCAATAACTGTGCCCGGTCCTGCTCCCGTCTGACAAGTCAACTGAAATCCCGAAAGTACCTTTCAGCACCTGTCAGACGAGGGATAACTGCACTGATTTCTGCTCATGCCTCCGCCTCGCAATCCGCCCCGAGTGTTGTGCCACGGCCTGGAGGGTCATCAAAAACAAAGGTGTGAGTGGACAAAAATAATATCATGTAAAACACATTTGTAACACATCTGTTACCCTCCAGTTTATCAAACCATGCATGCATAGGGAAAAACACATGAACCATTTGAATCATTTTATAAAATCAGTTCACCATATAATAAAGCATATAACTCGGGAATTACATATCCGAGGATCCTCTGGGAATTACACATCCAAAGTCGTCATCCATTGCTGGGAATTACACATCCAGCCTCACCGGGAATTACACATCCGGAGTCCCTCCAGGAATTACGCATCTGGGGGCATCAAACATCAATACACAATCAAAAACATTATTCCAAATCAAGTATCAAAACCATGTCAAAACCATTATCACGGGGCCACATGCCCAAATCTCATTTCTCGTCAATCCGTAAAATCATTAAATAATTCAATACACGCAAATCCGTAAAATCATATCCGAAAACATCACAAATCCATTAAATCAATTTCCCTACCCATAATCCAAGCCAAAACTAGTCACAAATCCCGGGCGTTCGCCCAAAACAGTCATTTCACATTTTCTCGAAAAACGTGCCCGAAGCACCGATTAAAATAATCATTAAGTCTCAAAATAATCATATCAAATCATTGCAATTCAAATCATGCCATAAATCATATAAAACATTTAACTATGCATGCATATCAATTTATAAAACAAACGTTCACTCACACACCGTCCAACTGCTCGTTTCCCGCGCTGCACGCGTTTCCATAATTTTCGACACTTGCTCGGAATCTCGAATCCTGTTCACAATCATTATTCAAGGTTACTAACAAGTCAATTTACATCATCTAATTTTCCCATAATTTTCCGGGAATTTAATATTAATTAAATACGTAACTTAAATCTTCGGACTTTCGAAACATTATCGAGACGGTATCCGATTGATTCGAAACCAAAACCAAAATGATCGTTACCCTGTATAGAATAAAACACCTGTTGACCACCTTCCTAGAAAAGTCACCACGCGCCCTCACGCGCCGCCGCAAGCGGCTGCGCGTGAGTTCACGCGCCTTGCTACAATGACATGAACAGTAGCATCCCAAGCTCTCTTGATTTCGAAGCTCTTGTGCGGTTAGCATTCATGGAAATAGAAAGGAGTTAATTCGAAGGAAAAATGTAGTTGTTATCTGTTTGATCCTCCGGTTACTTTATAAGTATCTAGTTTACTCTCTTTTGGTTTCATGACCTAAATCCACCATGCATATTCTAAATATAATATATATATATATATGTACATATATATATTATGTATATATATATATGTATATATATGGGTGCATGCAGGTATTTGGTGAATGCCAATGGAGTTTGTGCCGGTTATTCTCTTCTATCCGCTATCTTCGCAGCGAAGCCTCGTCCCCCGACCAAGTCCCAGGCCTGGACTTTCTTCCTCCTAGATCATGTAATTACGTACTTCATACAATTTTACCGTATTTTCATTTTTTTTGAGGTATTAATTTATAAGAATAATAATATTATTATCAAGAATAATAATAGTATTAGTCAATAATAAGTGAATTAGGTATGATTTGAATAGATAAATATTTGTTTTAAATTATGTTTTATTATTTCCTTGAAATTCATAAATGATTTTAATTCAATATACGTACGAAAGAAGAAACATAATACGTACTTAACTCAAAACTCAATAGAATAAATATAATTCATGATACGTATGTACTTAAAAAGAAAATAAAATTAATAATTCATGATACATACATACGTATTTAATTCAGTATTTTCACGTTATTCTATTGTTCATATGACCTTTATTATTTTCTTGAAATTTATAAAATATTCAATTCAAGATACGTATGTACTTAAAAAGATAAACGCAATTCATGATCATGATTAGTAAACTTAAATTTTGAGTTTTAAAGTAGGGAGCTGATTTTCACGTCATTCCATTGTTTACATTATGCACTCTATTTCTACCTCTATTCTTTATTCTCTTAAACAAGATGTGATCTTTATTCTCTTAAACAAGATGTGATCAGAGTGTAGAATGTAAATATTGAATTGTGAAAATTAGTTATCTTAGTTTATTTATCTCGTGGTATTCAACTTCACTGTGAAGGTGTCGAATTCGACTATCGTAAAGGATGTTGTCGCTATCGTGATTCGACTATCATAAAGGACGTTGTCGCTCTCCACGATATATAATATAACTCCTACGCCATATCAATGTATAAAAATCATGACATATAGGTGGTGATTAGTGTTATGCAACAAAGTAGATAAAATGAATGAAATTGTTGTGTGTATATTATACATGATGGATGTACAAACATATGCAGGTGCTTACGTACCTAATATTGGGGGCAGCAGCGGTGTCGATGGAGGTGTTGTACCTGGCGTACAGAGGGGATGCGGCGGTGACATGGAGCGCCGCTTGTGAGTCATTTGGGGGATTCTGTGACAAAGCCACAACTTCTGTTGGCATTACATTTCTGGTGGTTGCTTGCTATGCACTCATTTCATTGATTTCCTCTTACAAACTCTTCAGCAAGTATGATGCTCCTCATCCTCATCCTCTGCCTCTGTCCAGCCCCAACTCCAACATGAAGCCTGATAATATTCAGACTGCCAATACCCAGCTCCATGCTTGAATCCTCTTATCTTCAATCTTCAATCTTTGGGTACTGTTTCGGTGGATGCATTCATCTGATAGAGTCGTTATGCAACGGTGTATAAATTGGTTTTTAAAACTACTAACATCTAAATCTATATCGTCGGATGACGACTCTATCACATGGATGCATTCACCAAATTACCACCGCAAGCTCCGAAACTTGAATGTTCATCACCAGCACTTGAATGAATAAAGTAGTTACATATGTATTATATCTTGTTTGTGCCCTTTGGTGATTACAATGCATGTTCATTCTATCTCTTTTTATAATGCATGTTCATTCTATCTCTTTCTATGATGCATGCTCATTCTATCTTTTCCTGCATATAAAATATAAATTGTTCTTCTCTTTCTATTCAATTCATAAGGGGACTGGGTCACGGTACGTTTTCTTTTACAGTGCCATTGTGTATGTAATTAAGAGGTTATATAGAATTACATAATACAATTTTACAGAATTTTATTGAATTTTATATAATGTGATTGTGTTTTGTAGAAAATGATATTAAGTTATATACTTTGATTTTGTAAGAATTATATGACCAAAATATAATTATATTTTACTAAAAAAAAATTTCACTAAATTAAAACAAAATAATATATATAATATTATAAAATTTTGCAATATTTATTATTATAAGTACAAAAGTATAAAAAACTCTTTTAATGACTAATGAAATTGAGAGGTTAGGACCTTCTGAGATCATGTATGCCTTTGAAATTTCCTTTTCTTCAATATATTCATGTAAGTTTTCTATTATTTAATTATTTATAGTTTTTATAAAAAATAATATACAATAATAGATATCAATAGGATACATGAATTTTGTTGAGTCTATTGAAAAATATAAAAATCAGCAAATAAATTTTTTTAAGTCCTCTATAAAGTCTATAGAAATTAAAAATTTGTTAAAGCATAAAATGAAAAACTCAGGAGTTTTTTTAACTATTAGATATCTCCATCGGGTAACCTTGGTCAAGGTTTTACGTTCCTCGACGAAGAAAATGTATAATATTTGTCGGGTTTTGTTTTGTTACCCGACGAACATGATTTTTTCGCCGGGTAATATGAGAACTTTTAACACGCAAAGTTTTTTCCTTCGCGCCATTAAGTTACCCAATGGTGTTATTATATTTGTCGGGTAACATTCATTTCAACAACGGAATTGGATTCAACGGGCAAAAGTCCGCCAGGCCCCGGAAATTTTCTTGCAGTGGATATCCAATGTTGTATTGCATATAAAACGCAGGTCTTGATGGAATTGAAAGTGTGGTAGATTGGTTATTAAGCATGGACACAGCTGAAGCCACAGTTGGCATGTCCATTAGTCTCTCGTCTCAATTTTCTATATGAATAATAATATTGTATCCCACACGTAATATTTTATTATACAACAAAAAATACTACTGAATGTGCTACGTACAAGGTATTTTTATTATACTTGTATCCCATACCGATATTTTATTATACAACAAAAAGTACTACTGATTATGTATCCCACAATTAATAATAATAATAAATACCTCAAGCTTGTTTAACGCACATATTTGAATGGAGCTTCTCCGATGTGGGGACTTTTATCGTCACAGTACTCCAACCAAAAGTACTACTGAATGTGCTACATACAAAATGTACATTTCATTAAACTCAGATGATTTTTATGTTTTTACAATTACGAAATTAATTGCAGCGCTCGATTTTAATGGAACGGATACACAGATATGCAAGAGAAACAAAGCAATGATACAGATTGCTTGTAATATTAATTTGTTTTCTTCTGGATGCACGTTGAGTTTTAGTTGTTTGCAGAGTGTCGATCTCCATAATCCATATGAATGTGGATAGATAATAAAATGAAAAACTCAGGAGTTTTTTTAACTATTAGATAACTACTAGCAATAACACCTCGCGCGATGCTGCGGTATCATTTAATATTTAAAAACAATCTCGGTCCTGTTCTCTAAATTCATGAGGGAAAAATTCCTAAAGCTTTTTTGTAAATCAAATAAAAAGTGGAAACAAAATGAAGTAAAGGGGAAAACCCGAAAAAAAAAAAAAAAAGGATACTAAGTGTTATAATGTACTCTAATTCACTATGCATACGAAAACTGGGCAATATGAACTCATCAAAATTCGAACAGAAATACATTTTTCAATCCGTAAACAACGCCAAATAGCCCTGATGACGATGAGATTTATGAAACCAAAATAATTATCGGACAGTGGAATTCAATTCAATTTAAAAAAGAACTTAACACATTTATTAAAAAGAAATTTAACGAAATTCAAACCAAATGTGAAACCAACAATTATAAGTTCTTTGTAAGTTCTTTTATGTACAGAATTTATATTTTCCCTCTTCTCATAACATTCATTTATTCGAAATTAAATTTAATTTACAACCGACTAAGAAGATGATTCTCAGAGAACATAAGTTGTGAGGAAACATCAAAACAAGTGGAACATAAATTTAAATTACAACACTATTGAGCAGCCACCATTTGCAAGATCGTCAATGGAAAACACGTGGCTCACTTGAGTGGTCACCACAAATTTATCAACGCAAGAGGAACATCTCAAATTCGAAGACAGAAGTTTACCCAGATTTTGACTAAACACAAAGCTGTAGAATGACGATCATAAAAAAGATCTCAGTATTAAGCAACTGGACCTTAATATAGTTCATGGTATATAATTTGAGACGATCTTTATGAACGAACCATTTTCACTCAATCTAATGATTCATTACATATAATATTCTTTCTTCTTTCTGTAAATCATTTTTCTTAAATTGCATATCAGCTAAAATTATTAAACGAAGGAAATTTACTTGTAGTTTCTATTACATTCACACTATAAGCATGACAATACTCAACCCAGCAAATAGTCTCTTGATGTCTGCTCTTTTGCTGCCTACTGCCAAGCAAAATGTAGTGCACTAATTAGCTATAAAATTGAAGGAAATTATCCTAGTTATGGATCTATTCACATATATTTTTTACACTAAAAGTTAAGTATACATACCCTTGGGTTGAGTTCTGGGTCTTTTTGAAGCAATTCTTTGATAAAGCCTAGGCTGAAATAGAAAGAAAGAACAATACTTAGCTAAAACACATTAACCAATTGAACATATTAACTTACTTATTGAAGAAGCTTGATCAGCTTCTATGATTTGTTGACGCTCTTAATCACGAAGTACTCGATGTTCTTCTTCTCCGTTTTATGCACAGCCTGCAAATCCAATTTTAAAGTGATCCATCACTAATCCGTACTATCGAAGTCATCAAAGAAAAAGTAAAGGTAGTAGCTCATTGTTTAGGACTCTCAAAGAAAAGATACCAAACAACATTCGAAATAAATTAATCGAAGGGAGTAAACTTTTCAAGGATATCATGGACCCCAAAAACTTATCCTGAAAATTTCTCAAAGTTCTTAAAATGTTCAACAGCTTCTTGATATTATCGGAAATTTAAGAGCATCAACATTACCAAATTTAAGAGCATTACAAAAATCAGTTGTAGAGTAAAATGTAAATACCTAAAAACCCAATAGCTGAGTGATAAAAGTCAGAGTAAAACACAAACACATACATATTAAGTGGGACTTATAATATTAAGTGAATGAACATACAATCAAAATCTCAAACAAATCTTGTAAGTAATCTAGCAAAGTAATGAATCGGGTCAACAAAATTATCAATGTGAAATGACGAATTGGTTTCAGTGTCATATGCAGCCTAGGTTCAGAAGTAAACTCCCTGTCATATGTACCACCCTTCTCGATAGGTATCTGCAGGTCATAACCCAAATATGGTGGAGCAGATAAATCCTGAACAAAAAAAATATATATGTTAAGAAAAAAAATCTTATTTTGAGCGACATCTATGTGACACACTCATTAATTCTATGTATTTGAAACATTAATGATTGTGTTAGTAACACAATTCAACATTAGCAATGTCTTGCATATTAAACATCAAAACTGAAATCAGCATTGGCAATGTCCTGCAGATTACACATCAAAACAAAACACCTACTTTACAAACCCAGAAATAAATCAAAGTAAAAGTGACTGATCTGGAAATTTTCTGAATGCAATGATATCTACATTAAAAAAAATGACAACATAATGTACATGATTCAATCTTTTTGTTCCATCTAACTAACCATACAAAACCTGTCCAATGTTGGCTCCCAAAGTGAACCAGATCAATGGTAAGATTTCAGGAACCTGGCATGAGCACCGCGGCCACCGAACTTCTTGGGGCTGAAACTGATGTAGAAATCAGAGGCTATCAAACACAAGATTCAAAACTACCTCTATGAGCTCGAGCAACGCGAAGATTTCACTCGGCAAGGTCAATAATCACCGATGGCGAGGTCAAGGATACTAGTGAAATTGATGAGTTATTCCCTCCATTAAATGGAGAGGAATTTGATGGGTTATTCCTTCCATTTAGTGGGGGACAATCTGATGAGTTTATCCCTCCATTAAGTGGACGAAAATTAATATGATCTTTTGAGTTTCCCAAATGAAGACTTTTGATATCTCAATGCACATGTGATAGTTTGTGCATGGATGCGATTTTGGGTAAGTTCATTCATGTGTTTGAAAACAAAGAAGACTTTTGATCTCCCAACTTACTGTTGGAGATTACTATGCTCATGGGAGTTACCATGAGATTAATTGGAGCTAATTCTTATGCATTGATGACTTCCTTCCATCCATCCCTATATAAAGGAGAGGGATTGAGCATTCTTAATCATCCTTCAAACAACAAGTTATCCACCAAAGGTGAGAGTGAGAAGAGAGTTCCTCCTTGTGTGAGAAATTGGAAGATAGCCTCCTTTGTGAGAAAAAGAGAGAAAGTGAGATCCTTTTGAGTGAATCCAAGAGAGAGCTGTGTATTCACCATTAAGTGAGATTGTACTTGTAATCTCATTATTCGTAGTGAAATTTTTTGGAGCTGCTGTCTAAGGACGTAGGCACATTGCCGAACCTCGTTAAATTTCGGTGTTCTCTTTTACCTTTTTTATTTTTGTTTTTTCTGCCAATTTATTTACTCAATTTCTTTTGAGGGTGGAAAAAGTTTGAGCCTGGTGATTATAATTATCTATTTGACTTGTGCATCTTTCCCAACACTAGTCTAGTGGTTGACGAGGCAATCGGAGATTGAAGTTACAGAGTGGGCTTAGGGTTTTCCATTTGTCAGGTTAGGGGTATTGATTTTTTTTCTTTTTCTTTTTCTTTTAGGAGCAAATAACATGTTCTGATACCAACTTAATTTAGGGTTATGAATATTTTATATTGCTCTCTTCCAATTGGAGGTATTTATAATCTTTACAATAGGATCATATCTAGGAAAGAATAACTATATTTACAATTATACTGAAATCGATTCATATCAACAAAAATTATGTAAGGAAGTTCTAGAAAATCAGAAGAAAAAAATCTTTGATGATATTTTGGAGCAGATATGTGAAATGCTATGGAATACGCATTATAAATATGAGAAATGTTCCATAGCATTCTAATTAAAAGTACTATGGAAAATCTTACACAATATTCTAAAATGCTATGAAAAATGTTTCACAGCGTTCCAAAAACGCTATTGAAGGACAATGACAATTTTTTGGAACCTTTGTAATAAAACTTTCTATAACACTTCATGAATGCTATAAATAGAGATTTTTTATAGTACTTCATGAAACACTATGGTAGAGGTACTACCTCCTATAGTGTCAGCTATTATAGCGTTTTCTACAAAGCTATAGTAAGTTATTATAGTGTTTTGGGAGTGGTATAGATGTTGATTTGTAGTATTGTGTGTATTACCATTTCGATTTATTGAATTGTGTTTTTACATATAATATAATCGAATTGTTCTTTTGCTAAATCATCATTTCAAGATAATCTTTATAAAAGTATAAATAAAATTGAAGGTCATTTAGTCATTCGTATGTAGCAAATAAATCAATGATTTTGATAACAATTAAAATCTTTATGACAGACTCTCTATTTAATAGAAACATATGAATAACTACTGTATAAATTAATATTTTTGATTATAATATATATAAAAAATGATAAATTGAAATATATAGTTGTATTATCCTTTGTAAACATATAGTCACACATGTAGGTTATTTATACAAGTTGGACTCTCTTATATTTGATATGTATTTACAAATATAGTGTATAAAATGTGATCTTGTTAGAATTTTCCTAATTTTTTTTTTCTTTTTTGAGAAAATGCATGTAAGAATTAAGAGAAAGGAAGTAGTAGTTATGTGTGACATGGGGATGTGTGGTGTGCCTTAATTGCATTGCATTGATTGCTCCACCACTGTCCACACCTACCCCTTAATTATTATGTAGGTATAGAAGATGAGATTGATGGAGGTGATCCAGAAGCTACCTCAAATTAAACAAATTAAAAACATCCAAATTGTGTAAACCCAACCGGTGGATATGACAGATCATAAAGCAGCAGCAATGGAGGTCATGGCAAGGCAGAAGGAGGAAGATACTGGTAAGTGCAGCTTGAGGACTGCTGAGACTCTGCTCCGTCTGCTGCCGATTGCGCCGTGTGTGGCGGCTCTTGTGCTCATGCTTCACGACTCCCAGACCAATGACTCTGGCTCTCTTTCCTACTCCCACATCGGAGCTTTCAGGTATATATTAACACTATTTTTTTTTGCCCGGTTTTAGCTTCACGGTTGTATTTATTTTTCTTAATAAATTTTTTGTGAGAGTGGGGGTTTTGAGAGATAGGTCATTCTGTTCGGAGCTTAATTTTTTTTTTTTAAATTCTGCTCGCTTAATTCCAAATCTTGTCATCTGTAATAAGAAAATTATTTAAAATATCGCGCGCTTATATTTCTTTATACTTTGGTTTCATGACCTAGATCCACCATGCATATTCTAAATATAATATATATGTACATATATATTATGTATATGTATATATATGGGTGCATGCAGGTATTTGGTGAATGCCAATGGAGTTTGTGCCGGTTATTCTCTTCTATCCGCTATCTTCGCAGCGAAGCCTCGTCCCCCGACCAAGTCCCAGGCCTGGACTTTCTTCCTCCTAGATCATGTAATTCGTACTTCATACAATTTTACAATTTGTTTGATTATGTGAAATTACCGTATTTTCACTTTTTTTTGAGGTATTAATTTATAAGAATAATATTATTATTATCAAGAATAATAATAGTATTAGCCAATAATAAGTGAATTAGGTCTGATTTGAATAGATAAATATTTGTTTTAAATTATTTTTTATTCTTTCCTTGAAATTCATAAATGATTTAATTCAATATACGTACGAAAGAAGAAACATAATTCATGATACGTACGTACTTAACTCAAAACTCAATAGAATAAATACAATTCATGATACGTATGTACTTAAAAAGATAAATAAAAATAATAATTCATGATACATACATTCGTATTTAATTCAGTATTTTCACGTTATTCTATATTGTTCATATGACCTTTATTATTTTCTTGAAATTTATAAAATATTCAATTCAAGATACGTATGTACTTAAAAAGATAAACGCAATTCATGATCATGATTAGTAAACTTAAATTTTGAGTTTTAAAGTAGGGAGTCATTCCATTGTTTACATTATACACTCTATTTCTACCTCTATTCTTTATTCTCTTAAACAAGATGTGATCAGAGTGTAGAATGTAAATATTGAATTGTGAAAATTAGTTATTTTAGTTTATTATCTCGTGGTATTCAACTTCACTGTGAAGGTGTCGAATTTGATTATCGTAAAGGACGTTGTCGCTCTCCACGATATATAATATCTCCTACGCCATATCAATGTATAAAAATCATGACATATAGGTGGTGATTAGTGTTATGCAACAAAGTAGATAAAATGAATGAAATTGTTGTGTGTATATTATACATGATGGATGTACAAACATATGCAGGTGCTTACGTACCTAATATTGGGCGCAGCAGCGGTGTCGATGGAGGTGGTGTACCTGGCGTACAGAGGGGATGCGGCGGTGACATGGAGCGCCGCTGGTGAGTCATTTGGGGGATTCTGTGACAAAGCCACAACTTCTGTTGGCATTACATTTCTGGTGGTTGCTTGCTACGCACTCATTTCATTGATTTCCTCTTACAAACTCTTCAGCAAGTATGATGCTCCTCATCCTCATCCTCTGCCTCTGTCCAGCCCCAACTCCAACATGAAGCCTGATAATATTCAGACTGCCAATACCCAGCTCCATGCTTGAATCCTCGTATCTTCAATCTTCAATCTTTGGGTAATGTTTCGATGGATGCATTCATCTGATAGAGTCGTTATGCAACGGTGCATAAATTGGTTTTCAAAACTACTAACATCTAAATCTACATCGTCGAATGACGACTCTATCAGATGAATGCATCCACCGAATTTCCACCACAAGCTCGGAAATTTGAATGTTCTATCACCAACACTTGAATGAATAAAGTAGTTACATATGTATTATATCTTGTTTGTGCCCTTTGGTGATTACAATGCATGTTCATTCTATCTCTTTTTATAATGCATGTTCATTCTATCTCTTTCTATGATGCATGCTCATTCTATCTTTTCCTGCATATAAAATATAAATTGTTCTTCTCTTTCTATTCAATTCATAAGGGGACTGGGTCACGGTACGTTTTCTTTTACAGTGCCATTGTGTATGTAATTCAGAGGTTATATAGAACTACATAATATAATTTTACAGAATTTTATTGAATTTTATATAATGTGATTGTGTTTTGTAGAAAATGATATTAAGTTATATACTTTGATACTTTTTTTTTAAGAATTATATGACCAAAATATAATTATAGTTTACTAACAAAATTTCTCACTAAATTAAAATAAAATAATATATATAATATTATAAAATTTTGCAATATTTATTATTGTAAGTACAAAAGTATAAAAAAACTCTTTTAATGACTAATGAAATTGAGAGGTTAGGACCTTCTGAGATCATGTATGCCTTTGAAATTTCCTTTTCTTCAGTATATTCATGTAAGTTTTCTATTATTTAATTATTTATAGTTTTTATAAAAAAAATAATATACAATAATAGATATCAATAGGATACATGAATTTTGTTGAGTCTATTGAAAAATATAAAAATCAGCAAAATTTTTTTTAAGTCCTCTATAAAGTCTATAGAAATTTAAAATTTGTTAAAGCATAATGTACACTAAAATTTTGATAACACTCTACAAATTAAACTCTACTATTTAATGAAATCTATTGATATTTTGAATTTTTATGAAGTTATAAAATATCATAATTGAATACATGCACCTTAATTTTTAATGACTTAATAAATCTCTATAAAAAAATATAGATTGAATAATTCAAACGTTTATTATTAGTCCTAATGAAATATGTTAATACCATATCGATTAACCTGATCAAGATTCAAAAAATCACTCAGACCAAGCTCGGTTCATCATCAAGGCCCATCACAACATGAAAATGTCACTTGGACCAGATCCATCAACAAGGCTCATGCGTAAGCCCCACCATTATGCCTCATAACCTAAACTTAGATATTGCTTACAAATAGGGAGCTTGCTCCATCATTTCCCCGTAGCTCTCCCTTCTCTCTACATTCTTACTTTTCCTCTAAGGCTCAATGTCTCTTGTATCATGTACAAACACTTATGTCCTTAATGAGAGGACTACAACACCATTGACGTAACTCGATTTGGATGAACTACGTACATCTCGGATTCCTTGTGTGTGTGTGGTTTTCACAGACTAGTTGATCCATTTTATGCATGAGCAAAATACATATGAACTTTTAGAGACATTTAAACTTTATGAAATTCTAAATCGAATACACTCCTTTGTATTTTTTTTTCTATTTTCTTTATTAATTTACTCATTTAATTTTGATTATATTAATTTAGTCTATCTCAATTTTAAATTATGAATCCATTCTTGTGCAGGTGACGTTGAGCCGACGAGGAAGAGTTGTTGCCTTGTTGGGTTTGTTTTCGTGTTGTGGGCTTAAAACTGGGTATGTGTAGGTGTAGCCCTCATCATTGGGTCGGGTCAAGCAAGCCCTGTCCAAATTTTTTTGGGCTTGGGTTAGGCTGGATTAGGCCTATTTCATAATTTCAAAAGTACCGGGGCGGGGCCGGGTGGGTTTAATCATAAATATAAAAGCCCAACCACTTTGTCCGACAAGGTTTTTATCGAGCTTTACGGACTGAGCCTAATAAGCCCATTTGGGCCGGGCTCAATTGGACTTTTAGAAATAACTTGTTCAACCTTTCAAAGAAATTAAAAAAAAAAAAAAACTCATTCAACAAATTTTGGAGTTAGGAAAAAAAAAAGGTATAAAAGAAAAAATAATATTACAACTTTATCATCAAATTAACTCACTTTCACTCTCAAACACCTCAATCTCATCATCACTACATCTATCTAGTGCTTATATGTTAGAGCAACCTAAAACAAATTCTTGTTATTACAACCTAAAGCAAATCTAGTGACTATATCCATCCACTTTTAAAAATTATATTACAACCTCATCATCAAATTCTTGCTCCTTGCAACCTAAAGCAAAATGTGTGTTAAAGCAAATTGTGGCTATGCTCATCAAAAATTGATTATGACTATATGTTTTTTATGTAAATGAATATAATTGTGCAAAGATGACTACACAAGGAAATAAAACAATGATATCGATCATGTAAAAACATGAGACATAGTTGTTTTGTTTTCCTAATTTTAATATCCTAATGCAAAAAACCATGTCAATTGTGCCTAATCTTCAATTGTGTTACGCTAGCCAATGTTGAAACAGAAAGAGCCACAGTTGTAAGAGAATTCAACACATGAATGCAAAAGACACTTCAGACTATATTTGGATCATAGCCATGAAATCCTAAATAATAGAAAGAGTAAAACCTTACTTCACTTCATTACTCACAGAACAACTTTATTAAAAGCAAGATTAGGTTCACACAACAGACATATATTGACAGTAGCACACATAAACCATAAACAAAAATTAGGAAAAAATCATATATAAAGAAAACACAATAATTCCTAATTAATAATTATTTTATATATTCGGGTTTATGTGTCGGGTTTATACAAACGGGTCGGGCTGGGCTTACCGAGCCTTATCGGGCTCAGACCTATCGAGCTTATCGAGTTTGAATACACCAAGTTCAAGTCCAACCCACTAACTTTCGGGTCGGACCGGCTCGCGACCCATAGTGATATGAGTCAAACTTTTATCAACTGACCTAACGGGTACCCACAAACCCGGGCTTCGAAGTCAAATGATGAGGGCTACGTAGGTGCTATGGCTTGGTTGGAGAAAGAGATCATCATGGTTGGGTAGAGAATGAGGGAGATTGATAAGGGTCAATGATGTATGCTACTTTTGGTTGGGGGAAAGTACAAATGATCTTTAATAATTTTTTGGAAAAATAGCATAAAAATATCTAAATTATAGAATCGATTTTAAGTAGTAAGCTAACTAGAAATAAGATTTTAAGTATCCAACTATACTGTAAATTACAAAAAAATACCTTCGTTTTAATTTTCATCCAAAAATCTATTAAAAATATATGTGGCAAAAATCGGGCCACTCAGCTAGGGATGTGAATTTGGATGGGCAATTTCAGAATAATAAAAAATTTGAGCTACATCTCCTCTTCATTATTAGTAATTCCACAGCATAACATGCTGTTTTGCTAGCGATCCATCTATTAATTCCATTGTCTAAAATGCATGATGAAAAAGATGACCGCTAAAACCCCTGGGCGTAGGTGAGGTGACATGGGACTTCAGGCAACCATGTTTATCGGCCTCTGATCTTGTATTCAAATCTCACTATTTTTTATTGAATTTTGATTTAACCATTCACACAATTGAAGATTTAGTTATATAGACTCCAATTTACAGGTTAGGACTCAGTCGGAAGAATTTGACTTTACGTAGATTATGGATTAAAAAAACAGAAGAAGACGACCACTTAAAAAATAAAATACACTGCCAATGGAGGCATGGCCAAAATGGTAAATCCAACGAGGACTGAATACTTAAAAAAAAACACGGAACTTCTTTTCCAATTGTTATCCCGCGTAGGCGTGATGCAAAAAGCCCCTCTCTCTCTCTCTCTCGCGCGCGCGTAGAGATAATTAAGTGGGAGTGGAGTGTCACTCACTCACTCTCTTTCTCTCTCTCGCTCGCTCGCTTTATACTCTCTGCACGCATACACTAAATTCTCTGCAAATTTTGGGGATCTAAGCAATCATGAATCGGCACCACGACCCCAACCCATTTGACGAACAAGAGGTCGAGGTTGAGGTCAATCCCTTTTCGGTAATTGCTCCCACTTCCTTTACTTTCTCCGGTTTCAACTATTTTCTTGTTTTTCTTTCTCATCGTGTTTAGAATTAGATCTCCCCTCTATTTAACTTGGTCATTAATTCATGGATTACTTGTTAAATTGGGTCCTTAGATCTGGATCTGAACCCATAGGTTTTCCATACGATTTTAAAGTGAATATTTATTGTTTTTGAATTTTTTTAATTGTGCCGATTGGTGTGGACAAAATAAAAAGATGCAATTTTTTCAAGAGAGGTGAATTTGAAAAACTCAATCTTTAAATTTGAATGAAAATTTTAAATAAACATCTGGATTTGAAGTCTTAAACTCTTAATGAAAGCCGAAACCGAGACAATTGTCGGTGCAAGAGTCCGTGGCTTAGAGCAAATGTAATATGTATGAAAATCAGCTTAGAAAGCTGACCTATTTTCGGGTTAAAATGATATCTGAAGTAGGTTTGGGTTTTTACTTCTCTCAATCTGAATAAAATTTAAAATTTAAATAAAAGTTGAAGTTATCCCTCATAAACATCCAATTCAGCAGTGTGGAAAAAGGATGAATTGCGCAGCATTTTTAAACTTATTGTTTAAAAAGAAGTTCCTGATCAATTTGGAAGAAGATCCTTTGCCATGTCTTTGTGCATATGCTATTCAATTGTCAGACCACTTTCAGCTTCAAATAAGGAAAAATAAATTTGAGTCATACAATATTTCCATTACGAATGCTATTCGATTCTAGGATACCAAAACAAATAAGTTTTGAATTTAGAGCCATGGCTTCATATTTGGGTCATGTATATTGATACTACTGGAAAGCTTTGTTTGTATATATTTTTCTTATCATGCTTGTAGAAATGCGTTCCTATTTGTCATAATTTGAGAATTATGCAGAATGGTGGTGCAGCTCCCAAGTCAAAGTCACGTGTTCCACCTTCGGCATCTGAACTTCTGGGTTTTGGGCAGAAGCATGATGCAACAGTCGATATCCCATTGGATACAATGAATGTAATGTAGTTTGTGTTTCCTGTACAGTTTTGCTTTATATATGGAGCTTGGTTATGTATTTTTTGGAATTGTATTTACAGGATTCTAAGCAAAAGGCAAAAGAGCTTGCAACTTGGGAAGCAGATCTCAAGAGGAGAGAAAAGGTTAATTGCACGTACTTTTATGATTGTTTCTTGTTTACGGTATTCACCTTTGTTTGCATCATCTTATATCCTTCTATTAAATCATATTATATCATATTCCATTTTGGAATGATACTTCAAATTTGGGGCTGGGAAATTATCAGATATTTCTGCTGCTGATACGATACGGGTTTGATATATATCCGACACGCCATGTGGTGTATCATTTTCAATCTTTTTGACTTTGCGATACGTTTCCACTACATGTTAGATATGGTCCCAATGCGGTCAACAATACGAAAAATGGGTCAAAATGAAAAAAATTGGGTATTGTTTTTTATGTTTTTTAAAACTTAGAAAATATTGGATTTGAAGTGTAAACTTTATAAGTTGACTGATTTTGTGATATGGACCAATTTTATTGCATGAATCTTTTTTTTTTTCTGTGTTGCATTTAATTATTATTTTTTAAAATATATTATTTAGGTTACAAATTTTTGTTGATTCGTGTTCTACTTTTTGAGGATTTTTCATATTGTCTTATCATATTTTATCGCCGTATCCTTGCAACCTAGATATTACAACATATTATAACCTTTGTTGTAATGTTTCCTGTAATAATCTCTTATGAGCGCAATCTCTCAGTTTCTCTAATTTTTGCTTTACTGACTAATGTCTTCCTATACTAATCTTTTTAAGATTGCATTTGTCTTTTAACTTTTACAGGATATTAAACGGAGAGAAGATTCTGTTGCAAAAGGTAATCACTATGAATATGAATTAGATATTAGTAATTTGGGTTATTTTGTTGGATTTTATTGAATTATTTAGTAATTAATTTTTTCCTTCTACTTCGTGAATCAGCTGGTGTCCCTGTTGATGATAGGAATTGGCCTCCATTTTTTCCAATTATCCACCATGATATACCTAATGAAATACCAGTTCATGCTCAAAAGCTACAATATCTGGCATTTGCAAGTTGGTTAGGTAAGGCGGGTTTATTATGCCAATGTCTTGCTATGTAGTCTCCATAAATGAATTGAGGATTCCATTTCAAAGAAGCATGTCTAAGTTTTAAGTTTTGTTATTTTTTGCTCTGCCAATATGGTTGCTGCTCATTGTCAGCTTTTGGCGTTCTCTGAATGGATAACCTTTTCTGTTTCACCTTTCATGTCAATGACCAGATTTTTATTGAGATAAGTAGAAATAAATTATTAAATTCATGTAGAATTAAACTATGGCTGTACATGTCTTTTCCGCCATTAGTTTCTTTGAGGTAATACTAACATAT
Organism: Prinsepia uniflora; assembly: GCA_032719365.1. Lineage (NCBI taxonomy): Eukaryota > Viridiplantae > Streptophyta > Magnoliopsida > Rosales > Rosaceae > Prinsepia > Prinsepia uniflora. The sequence goes on from CM064874.1 coordinate 964,687, forward strand.
GGATTAGTCATATATTTCTTCTAATGTACCATTAAGGCATCCACTGATAATTTTCCGCCACTACAAAAATAACTAGATTTCATCTTTCATGTCAATAACCAGATTTTTATTGAGAAAAGTAGAAATAATTTATTAAATTCATGTAGAATTAAACTATGGCTGTACATGTCCTTTCCACCGCTAGTTTCTGGGAGCTAATACTAACATATGGATTAGTCATATATTTCTTCTAATGTACCATTAAGGCATCCACTGATAATTTTCCACCACTACAAAAATATATTATAATGAAGGCTTATAAAGCCTGCAGATTAATTATTAACTAATACATGTCCTTTTAGACTGATCATCACATTTTAATTAATGAAAATAAAGGAAAGCCCAAGAATCATATTATTGGGCAACTTTTGACCTAATTATACGATTAGGATTTAAAAATAAACTGTAAAGTGAATTGAGAATTTAAATTTGCATCTCTTTTGGTTAAATAATTAAATTTTAATAAAATGAAAATTTAAACAGGAAGAGAGAAAGTTCCGAAAAAGTACTCTGATATTAGCTTTATTTCTTTGGTATGAGAAATAGGATTTTGTTAACAGATGAATACACTATACAAAACATAGTAAACCAGAAGTCCACTATCGAGATACTACATTCTAAGAGATTAAATTCAAGATATACCTCCAGTGTTGTAAAATAACTCTTGACTATTCGACAGTAGCTTGCAGTCTAGTAAAATTACTGACAATGTAAGACCCCTAAAAGCTGCAGACAGAGAATCCCATATTGATGCCCAAATTTAGCTCTCTCCTAGAAATCCTCTTCTACGTCTCAATAAAGTTCTCAAAGATTTATTTATTTCCGGTGAGCCTTCTATAAGATTTATCTTCTCTCTGTAAAGATATGGTTGTTACTTTTTAAGATATCGATTTTTCAGAAGGATATATATATTTTTTTATTTGGAATATTAACAAATTATTTTAGAATTGTTTCTGATAGTAATGGGTAAAATCTATTTAAAAAATTCATGGAGATTAGTGTAGGACATGATGATTTTGTGGGAAAATTTAGACATTCTTATAATACAAAACTTGCCTTGGTTAGAAAAATAGGACCTTATGTACCCCAACATACAGTGTTTTTTTGACAGCAATTATAGCATGTTTTCATTGTGAAGGACCTCGTATGCCAGGAGAACCTGTGGGAGAACTCCCGATCATTAATGTTTTTTTTTTCCATCACAGACTATGTTTCCATGTTAGGCTTCAATGTGTTTATCTTTTAAAATTCTTTTGCTTTACATCTCCTTGTAAATTTTAATAATATTGTCTTTGCAGGCATAGTTCTTTGCCTCTTTTTTAACACGGTTGCTGTTATCGTCTGCTGGATTAGAGGCGGAGGTAGGTTTTCCTATGTGATTTATGGTTATTTATGGATTGTAGGGAAAATTAGCTTCTTGGATATGATGCTAATTGGATCTTCTGATGTGTTTCGTAAACTGCAGGTGTTAAAATATTTTTGCTTGCTACAATTTATGCTCTACTTGGATGCCCTCTTTCATATGTTCTGTGGTATAGACCTCTCTATCGTGCAATGAGGTACATATTAAAAAATGCCCTTGTTACTACTGCTCAGTGAATTATAAGATTTGTAGTTCCTCGGGAGCACAAGAGTAGGCGTTTTTAGCATGTAATTTTTGGCACTTTAAGAAAATATATGAATGCAATACCTAAGACAAGATAATATGTATGGAATGACAATTTGGAAACCAGATATCAACAGATGAGCATTTGCATCTATCCTAAGATTATCATCATCTAAGTAATGGAAGAGAACTGTTTCCCCAGTTTCCCTTGTTCTATATGCACACTTGTTTAATGATACGCATGGATTATATGATTGAAAAAACAAGTTTTACCCTATGGACCATAACTAGCATTACAACAGTATTGCAATTTTTTTGTACCGTATATGCAGATGCACAATGTTTGTTTGTCCTTACTCCTAGTATCTCTCAAAGACACCGATGGGATGTTGGATTCCCTCGTCTTTTGACATCGCAACAAACTGTTTTTAGTCAATCCTATAAATTAAAAAAATTTCAGCCTCACATCGGCCTGTAGAATCATATTGAAGGTGCCTTGGAATCACTGCAAGTCAACCCATGCCTTACACATGAGCACAAAGCAAAAACTTTTTATACTAATTATTTTTTCCTTGGAATTTTACAAAATTTTTACAGGGTCTTTAGTACATGTACCTGAATATATCGACATAAATACGTTAAAAATGCTGAAGACACAAGCCATAGTCATTCTACATTTAACTCATTGATCATATGGAATAACGAGTCCCTAAGACAATGAACCAAATCTGTAAGTTGCATTTCTAAAACATATAAAGACTCTTTAATTTATTGTTCATTGGTACTTGGATGGACTTAATTTATAATTCTTAGAACCTATATCTGGCATCAAATCCATTTTCGACCAATATTATATCGTTTATGGCGGTTTTATCATCCGCTTAGCCTATGTATAAGTTTGTTAATTTAATTCTCTTGGACTTACATTTTTTATCCCATTTTTGCTTGAGGTCACAACTGGGTTATCACTTTCCCAGTGGGTAATTCTAGTTGTATATTTTGTTCCTCTTTGAGGATGTTTATCTTGTTAACTTGAACACTTCATGTTTTATTCATTAAAATTCTGACCTTTCTTCTTACCAATGTTTTGAAAGGTGAGGCTAGAAACTCTGTACTTGAATTATGTATGTGTAAAATTAGAAAAATGGTATAAGTGGTCCCTTCCTGTATTTTTGTGACTCTTTTATTGTTCGCTGGCTTATTTTACATGGGAATTGGGATTTATTGTCAAACTGAAGAAGGTTTTACTAAGCACTATCTTTATGGAGTCAGATAAGTATGTCACTTTGCTTCATTTACAGCCACATGCCTTTTTCGATTGTAGTCCCTCATAAGCTCAGTAGAAATGAAACAAATTATAACAAACATTACAGCCACAAATTAAACACGAAGAGCTATATGAAGCACACTTTCAGTAAATGGCAGTAAACAAAAATAATGAATGGCAGCATTCGGGTTAAAGTTTCTTGTTTTTATTATAATAAGGTTTGAGGCCTTCCCCTTCCTCGTAAGGTGTGATCCTGTGAACATATTTACACCTTCTGAACAACATTGCATGCAACCTGTGCTACCTCCCCTCACAGCATAGTATGCCTGTGACTTTTACTAAAATGTATGCCTTGTCAATTCTATGATGCACACCTTACAAACACCTTTTTTGTTATTTTTTTCTAACCTCCCAAAATCCTTTGAAAACACTGCTGTGTTACTAGTGTGATATGGTGCATATAATAGTAGTTGTTAAGGGATGTGGAAACCGAATTTCTCAGGAAATCAAGAGTTATTTAGAAATTTTTTCCTTGAGGGAAATTATTCATGGCATTGCATGAATGAACTTTTAATAATCAGAATGTTGATTGGATGATTTTGTAGTCTTTTCTTCAATGCATTTGAAAAATACTGCGTAGATCCCTTCTTTTATGAAAATCAACTTGTCCAGCTACAGTAATCTATTGCTGTTTTTACTTCTGTAAGCATGATAAGGTGTTTTTGCTCAAAGATCACTATGCCGCTTTACAGTATCAGATATTTTTTTTAATCTTTGGAATGTTTCAAATAAAATACTTATACTTTGATCATTTCTCCAATTATGCATATGTATGGTATCATTCCGTATAATGCATTCTATGATCGTTGGGACAAGGTTCCATCTTATTTCTGTACAAATGGGTATATAAATCACTTATATGATGACGAGGTTGATCTTGATAGAAAAAGCTGAGCTTAGTAACCTGAACTTGGCATTTTGGTTTTAAATGCTTTGTTTGTTTTGTTTTTTAATTAAACTTAACTTAGTAATATTCTGCCTTTGAACTGTAAAAACTGCAGTGGTTATGCTGACTCTGTTTTTGGGGTATTTTCCCAACTTGCAGGACAGATAGTGCAATCAAGTTTGGTTGGTTTTTCATGTTCTACATGGTAAGTATTGATACCGTATCCTTTTGAATTTTGACTGCTTAGATTATTGATCTGATTCGTAATCAAATTTATGAGGCAGCTCCATATTGGGTTCTGTATTTTTGCGGCAATAGCTCCTCCAATTGTGTTCAATGGGAGATCATTGACGTAAGTTCTTCCCTTTCTTTTTCCTATTCACATTTCTTTGTTGAGTTTAATATTCTCTTAGGGTATGTTTGGGTGAGGAACTTCAAAGCACCAAGGGATTTATACTAGTTACTAAGAGATGCACTACCAACAATTGAATAGAGTGATTGTTAAGTATCTAGTTGAGTAACTAGGAAGAGAGCACATGCACCCACATGAGCATAGCAAAACTACCATTCAAGGGATTTCCAAAGTATAACCTATCAAGGTGTCACTTACAAATCCATCTAAATGTATTGTGTTTAGTCATTTTAAAGTACCTTGGTACTTTGAAGTTCCTCATTTTTAACTAATTTAGCTTAAATCCTTGATATTTTGAAGTTCCTCAACCAAACTTAGCCTCAGGTCCGAGTCAAAGTACATTTTGAAAGGCCGTCTCCCAAAGGAAATGACTTGGCTCTTCAGCTGCTGCATTAAACACGGTATAGAAATAATAACTAAAACCGGGTAGCGCGATCCTGAATAGCTAAAAACGGAATCAACCAGTCAACTTGAAGTCCCTATATAAACATCCATTTATCATTAGCATTGATAACTGGATTCACTACAAATTGGGGGCCTGTGCCTGAGTTTATCTCTGCCCTGTACATTGATTAGTTCCCAATATATATATATACACAGTTGTTTAATGTGAATATTTTTCCTCCAAAATTCATTTCGTGTTGTCATTTTGTTGATTGATTTGAAGAAGAGAAAGTGACTTGTGCAGTTTCTCAGATCCCAAATATGTTTGAAACATAATACATGTGTTTTTAACTGTATCCATATTGAAGTAAAAACCAACTTCTGGAGGATTTCATTTTTTAAGTTGACAAGTTTCTTTGACTCCCTAAATTACATAGTACAATGCCACTACTGTTGCTTGAACAAAGGGGAAGAAAGTCCATGTTTAACCACTATGGTCCCTAGGGAACAAAAGTTACTTCATGGAGTATAAAGTGTTTTGAATTTGTTCGACTATACCAATATTTTTTCCTCTTTTTTTATTTTTTAATTTCTTTGTTGTTTTCTATTTCACAAAAAATACAGGGGCATTCTTGCAGCAATTGATGTCTTCTCTGACCATGTGGTGGTAGGGGTAAGTTTACAAAAATTCCTGCATTTATCATTATTAGCTTGTTTCCAGTGCCGAAAAGGAGTGTGAACATAAGAAGTGTGAACATAATTGTTAACTTACAGCTAGAGGCTGGGCAGCCCTGATTTTGTGTTTCTTATTTTTGTTTAGTATATTCTATGACTCTGCAGGCTGTGATTTTAATATCTGCTGAATTATGTTATTTGAGAATCTGTAGGAAGTACAGTATTGCTTTTATTCTTTGCGTCCATCATCCCAGTGGGGTTTCTTTTAGTGTACATTTTAAATTCGAAAGGATCAGAAAAGAATAATAATTAAAACTCGGTACTTAGTTTTCATGCAGAGATGTTTATAATGCATTCAAGATGCGAAACAGCAAACAGATAAATTTGGGTACATATAACCGAAATAAAGTGGAAGATAGGCCAAGGAAAATACAGTTATGCTTTCTGGTTTTGTGTGAGTCAAAACTCAGACTTAGGTTAATACCTCTGGCTTGTGTTCACTTTGAAATTCCAATTAAATGTTGTCTTCTTCCCCTAAATACTGTTAACAAATTAACAGTAACCAAGGTTCTCTGGTGATCCAAAGTTGGATAAAGACTAAAAGATGATAGCTACAATGAAGTTTTAAGTCTTCACCAAGATTCCATATTAACTTCCAATGCTATGCGAATGTATGAGAATTGCGAAACCTTATGTTTAGCGTGGTTGACCACGAATCTGTTCTAAGCATTCAGAAGGTACTTTAACAATTTGGTAAAAGAATGTGGTCTTTTAATTTAGGCAATATTGCATCCCAAATGCTTCCCCAGTGTTTCTTAGTTAAGTATAGAAAGCTCTGTGAAGACAAAACAGTGAAGGCTACATTTAAGTCTATAAATATATGGGGTATATTTGTCTGTCCCCCCGAAAAATGAAAAAGGCATCAGTTGGTATGGAATTATGTAGCATCATGATTTGTTTCGGGTTATAATGTTACGAATATAATTTTTTTTGGTTTTTTGTTACTTTGGGTGCAGATTTTCTACTTAACTGGGTTTGCTTTGTTTTGCTTAGAGTCCCTTCTAAGCTTTTGGGTACTTCAGGTGAGATAAAAGTTCCCTTTGTTATCGATTTACATTTTTAATTTTTATATTATTTCTTTAGACTATACTTTCTAATGGCTTACAAAAGGATGCATTTAGTTGATTAATCTCTCGATATAAAAATTACTCTTAGTTGGTAGAACTGTAAATCACTTTAATTGTTTATAGAAACTGATTTTTCCCTCTGCCAAATTTGGTACGAAGTTTGCAACTTGAAAGCAGTGGGATTAGGTGAAATCTTTTTAAGTGAAACTGAGACTTTTCTTAAAATGATATCCAAAAATCATTTTCTGTTGATTTCCAGAGGGGTATAATGATAGTTGAGTAAATGATTTTATCAAATTGTTACTTATGAATTATGATTTATATGATTCTGATATGATTTAGGTTCCGTTCTGTTTTTCGTTTCGAGTTTCAACTTTTTGTGCATGTGACATGTAGAAATTATAGGAGTGGTAAAGGGGGATGAGGAAGAACGGGGTATATAGAGAGGAAGAATGGAAAAGAACCCAAAAAGTCGCCTATTTTTTCTTCTACATTCTGACTCCACTCCTTTCATCAAATCTTTCCTCATTTCCTCATATCTAAAGCATTCAAAGTGAAAATTGGAAACTGAAAACAGAATTGTTATCAATGAAAGCTTTATATACGATCATGATATGGGTAAATGTAAAGGAATAATTTACCAGCTGGTGCACTTATGCCCCTTCTCATCTTCAAGCTTGATTGTTTTGCTGCGAAGTTTGATTGTTTTTTTATTGTTTTTGTTCTTTTTGTGAATGAACTTTCGTACGGTGGTAGTCAAAATGAAGGGATAGTTGTTATTGCATGGTATATTTGCTTGACATTTCCCTGATACCGATTGTGTTTACGGCTTGTGCAGAAAGTATACATGTATTTCAGGGGGAACAAGTGAGGTTTGAGTTTGATCCAATTGGGATCTGGAGTCCCGTGGCTTTTTTAGATTGGTTTTAGTATATTCTTCTGCGGCCCTATTATGTTTGGCATTTGTTTGTGATCATCGGATTGCACGAGTTAGTAGAATTATAAGCATTTACATATGAGGATGGATGTACACATGTATTGTACCCTACAAATTCAGAAGTCTGTCTGATGTCCCCTTCTCATCTTTGAACTTGGGTGTCTGATGTATAATGGTTCTTTCTGTTACATATCCATATTCAAGAGTCTAGATTCTGAGGGAAAAGTCCCAAGATACAATGGGGTTGGCCTCTACTAAACATCGGAAAAAACCGCCCTTCCCTGCACGGCTATAGGCTTTGCTTTACATCAAGTTCCACCAGAGAAACTGGAGGCGGTCATCGTCTCTAAATCCTCGTGGGTTTCGGCCTCAGATCGCTTATTAGCTGAGTGTATGAGCTTAGGTGAAGATGGTTTGAATATGCAAATAGAGGTTATTATTAGGTACGGGTTTGAATTACAAGCTTTGTGTTGTCCTTAGAGCAAATGATGTTTTAGATTAGCATATAATGGGACCTTTAACAAGCTAATAAGCTGTGCAGTTGTATCGACATTGTAGTCGAAGATCTATCCAGTGGAAAAGTAGATTGCTAATAGCATGCAAGTACCTAAGACAAAAAAGAAGACGACTTTCATCATTTTCAGAAATATAGTTGAATTTGACTAGGGAAGAAACTAGCGTTGGCGGCCATAATAAATAGAGTTAAATTTGAGTTAATGTCTGTTTTAATTTTTTTGAGAGTTGGATAGTAATCAGAAGTTGTGGTTGTATTTAATTAGATGTCTCTAAAAAGTTCTACTATTAGTAAAAGTGTTTTGGTTGGTAGTCAAAGTAATTCTCCATAACCCCTAGGCATAGGCTGGGTGGTAGGGGTCTTTCAGTGGCTATATCTTTCAACTTCTGATTCTGGGCTCAAATTTTATCATTTTTCGTCGAGTCTTAATTTAAGTTTTTACACAGTTGAGGGTTTGGTTATGTGGATCCTAGTTTATTGGTTAAGGTTGAATTTGATGGACTTGGCTCTGGGTGGGTTTTGGGTATCAAAAAAAAAAATTAATTTAATCAATTAGGGATGGACATAATTATCCATGGACATGGATACTCATGGGTATGAGTGATATGGGCAAAGATATTGATGGGCAAAAAATTACCCATCACTTAATGGGTATGATATAGGGTAACTCGTGGGTACCTATTATGCATGAAGAAAAACACAAGAATAAAATAAAAAATTAATTTAATTAATTTTTTTTCAATTTTTTAAAACATAATTTAATATTTGTTTTCAATTTTCTATTAAATTTTAATCTAAAGGGTTTAATTAGAAAATTTATGGAGTCAAATTTCGAAATAACTCATTTACTAGCTTTAGTCAATTTGACAAAATTTTGAAAATTAAGAATAGAAGGGTAAGTTGGTCATTAATTGATTCTGACTTTAAATTTTAAGGCGGGTTGTAACAGAAAATTCAATAAAAATTAAGAGGATTCAAAAAAAGAATAAAAAGCAACAAACAAAAAAAAAACAAACGAAATTGGAAGGAAAAAAATTGGAAGTTGAAAAATGAAAAGCTAACGACAAACGAAAAACAAAAAAAAAATGAAAAGCAAGAGAAATTAAAAGGGATAAAAAATTAGAAGAAAAAATGAAAAAAAAAAAATTGAAAGTGAAAAATAAATGTAAAATGTCATGGGTACCCACGATTGGAATTTCGTAAAACATTTTTACTACATAATGACTAAAGTATTAAATGTCATTCGGAATATGTCTAGCCATTAAAGATATCCATTAACTATTTTTGATGAAATAAAATAAGTATTTCCTTGATTTTGAAGTAATTTCAAAAATCGACTAAAAATCATTTGTTATAACTCACATTTTTTTTTTTGTAAAAAATGCAACAGTTGGGATTTTGTGAAATATTTTAATTGCACATTTTTTAAAGTATTATATGTCATTTGGAACATATCATGTCATTCAAGATGCCCGTTAACTATTTTTTTATCCATTTTTTAAACAAAAAAACTTGAATTTCATTAAAATTTCGTAACAGACTTCGAAGCGAGTCTAGGGTCTGAAGGTCTCTAGAAAACATCCCCCTCCACTTTAAATTATCTTATTGAGTGAAGAAAATGGAAATAAAATAAGTATTTCATTACTTTTGAGGAAATTTCAAAAATCGACTACAAAACGTGAGTTAGCTCTTCTTTTTTTTTTTGTAAAAAATGCAACTGTCGAAATTTCGTACAATATTTTAACTACACAACAACCAAAGTATTAAATGTTATTTGGAACATATCCAGCCATTCAAGCTATCCATTAACATTTTTTTTTTTGAAATACAATAAGTATTTCGATCACTTTGAAGTAAGTTTAAAAATCGACTAAAAATTGTGAGTTATAACTCACATTTTTTTTTGTAAAAAATGCAATAGTCAGGATTCGTGAAATATTTTAACTTAAGATTTCTCAAAGTATTATATGCCATATCCTGCCATTCAAGATACTCATTAACTATTTTTTCTGCATTTTTATGCTAAAAAATTCCAATTTCATGGAAATTTCGTAACAGGATCTTAAGCGAGTCTAGGGTCTGAAGGTCTTTAGAAAACATCCTCTTATACTTCAAAGAATCTTACAGAGTGAAGTGAGTGGAAATAAAATAAGTATTTCGATGTTTTTGCCGTTAAAAAATTGACTAAAAATCGTGAGCTCATATTTTCTGTAAAAAATGCAACAGTCAGGATTTCGCGAAATATTTTAACTGCACAATAACCAAAGTATTGAATGTGATTCAGAATATGTCTTGTCATTCAAGAAGCCTATAAACTATTTTTTTTTTATGAAATAAATAAATATTTCGATGATTTTGAAGAAATTTTAAAATTCTACAAAAAAATCGTGAGTTATACAAAAAATGTAGTTATCCAGATTTGGTGAAATTTTTTAACTGCACATTTTTTCAAAACATTATATGTCATTTGGAACATATCCTGCCATCCATGATGCCCAATAACTATTTTTTATGCATTTTTAAGCAAAAAAAACTTGAATTTCATTAAAATTTTGTAACACGGTCCGAAATAAGTCTAGGGTCTGAAGGTCTCTAGAAAATATCCCCAAAATTTCAAAGTATCTTATAGAGTGAAGCGAATGGAAATAAAATAAGTATTTAGACGTTTTTGAAGAAATTTCAAAAATCGACTAAAAAATGTCGTGAGTTATAGCTCACATTTATTTTGTAAACAAAACGGCTGTCGAGATTTTGTGAAATGTTTTAACTATATAATAACCAAAAGTATTAAATGTCATTCGGAACATGTCCAACCATACAAGGTTTTCCATTAACTGGTTTTTAGGAAATAAAATAAGTATTTCGATGATTTTGAAGTAATTTTAAAAAATCGGCTAAAAGTCATGAATAACTCACATTTTTTTTTTTGTAAAAAATGCAACAGTTGGGATTTCATGAAATATTTTATATGCAGATTTTCCAAAGTATTATATGTCATTTGGAACATATCCTACCATTTAGGATGCCCATTAATTATTTTTACACATTTTTAAGCAAAAAGCTCGAATTTCATTAAAATTTTGTAATATGGTCCGAATTGAGTATAGGGTATAAAGTTCTCTAGAAAACATCCTCCACAACTTCAAAGTATCTTACAGAGTTAAGAAATGAAAATAAAATAAGTATTTCGATACTTTTGAAAAAATTCAAAAAACCGACTAAAAATCGTGAGTAATAATAGTTTTTTTTTTTTGGAAAAATGCAACTGTCGAGATTTCGTGAAATATTTTAACTGCACATTTTTCAAAACATTATATGTCATTTGGAACATATCTTGCCATCCATAATGCCCAATAACTATTTTTTTATGCATTTTAAGCAAAAAAATTTGAATTTCATTGAAATTTCGTAACACGGTCCGAAGTAAGTCTAGGGTCTGAAGGTCTCTAGAAAACATCTATCCAAATTCAAAGTATCGTATAGAGTGAAGCGAATGGAAATAAAATAAGTATTTCGACGCTCTTGAAGAAATTTTGAAAATCGACTAAAAATCGTGAGTTGTAACTTACATTTTCTGTAAAAAAAATGCAACAGTCTGGATTTCATGAAATATTTTAACTGCATAATAACTGAAGTATTTAATACCATTCGGAACATGTCCAACCATTCAAGGTTGCCCATTAACTATTTTTTAGGAAATAAAATAAGTATTTTGGTGATTTTGAAGTAAATTTAAAAAATTGACTAAAAGTCGTGAGTATAACTTACATTTTTTTAAAAAAAAAATGCAATAGCCGTGATTTCGTGAAATATTTTAATTTCATATTTTTCAAAGTATTATATGCCATTTGGAACATATCCTGCCATTCAGATGCCCATTAACTATTTTTATGCATTTTAAAGCAAAAACTCGAATTGTGTTAAAATTTTGTAACATGGTCCGAATTAGGTTTAGGGTCTGAAGGTCTTTAGAAAATATCTCCCTCAACTTCAAAATATCTTACAGAGTGAAGAGAATGAAAATAAAATAAGTATTTCGATACTTTTGAGGAAATTTCAAAAATCGACTAAAAATCATGAGTTATAACTCATATATATTTTTTAAAAAAAATACAACTGTCGGGGTTTCATTAGTTATAACTCACATTATTTTGTAAAAAAAAATAAAAGTCGGGATTCGAGAAATATTGTAACTACGCATTTTTCAAAGTATTATATATCATTTGGAACATATCCTGCCATTTAAGATGCACATTAACTAATTTTTATGCATTTTTTAAGCCAAAAAACACGAATTTCATTAAAATTTTGTAACAGGTTCCTAAGTGAGTCTATGGTCTGAAGGTCTCTAAAAAACATCCCTCATCAACTTCAAAGTATCTTATAGAGTGAATAGGATGGAAATAAAATAAGTATTTCGATGCTTTTGTAAAAATTTCGAAAATCGACTAAAAATCGTGAGTTATATAGCTCACGTTTTCTATAAAAAAAAAAATACAATAGTCAGGATTTCGTGAAATATCATAACTGCACAATAACTAAAATATTGAATGCCATTCGGAATATGTCTTGTCATTCAAGATGCACATTAACTATTTTTTATGAAATAAATAAGTATTTCGATGATTTTGAAGAAATTTCAAAATTCCACTAAAAATTGTGAGTTATAGTTCGCATTTTTTTTTGTAAAAAATGCAGCTGTCGGGATTTCGTGAAATATTTTAATTACACAATAACCAAAGTATTAAATGACATTCGGAACATGTCTAGCCATTCCTGATGCCCATTAACTATTTTTTACGGAATAAAAAAGGTATTTCGATGATTTTGAAGTAAACTTAAAAAATCGACTAAAAGTCATGAGTATAGCTCACATTTTTTTTTTTTTGTAAAAAATACAACAGTTGAGATTTCGTAAAATATTTTAATTGTAGATTTTTCAAAGTATTATATGCCATTTGGAACATATCCTACCATTCAAGATAGCCATGAACTATTTTTATGCATTTTTAAGTAAAACCTCGAATTTCATTAAAATTTTGTAACAGAGTCGTAATTGGGTCTTGGGTCTGAAAGTCTTTAGAAAACATCCCCTCAATTTCAAAATATCTTACATAGTGAAGAGAATGAAAATAAAATAAGTATTTCGATATATTTAAAGAAATTTTAAAAATCAACTAAAAATCACAAGTTATTACTCACATTTTTTTGTAATTTTTTTTTTTTAAATGCAGTTATTGGGATTTCGTGAAATATTTTAACTACATAATAACCAAAGTATTAAATGTCATTTGGAATATGTCCCGTCATTCCTGATGCCCATTAATTATTTTTTACTAAATAAAAAAAGTATTTTGATATGTATGAAGAAATTAAAAAAAAGACAAAAAATTATGAATTATAACTAATAGGTAGTACTAGTAATTTTACCTGCGCGTTGCTGCAGTATTCTTGAATGTTTCATAAACTTGAAAGTCACAGTAAGAATAAGAATGAAAGTCACAGTAAGAATAAGAATAGTAAAATACGCGATTATTATGAAGAAACATGGAGTATTATAATTAACACAAATGTCCACAGCCTGTTTACATATTAATGAAGTTGTTTATGGAACATAATGGAGCAACTATTGGTAGCTATGCTATCTTTACTAACATTATACATATCTTAACCATTGTTCAAAACTAACTACTCTTTCTTCATTAACATTATAGTGTAATTATAGGCACAAAATAGAATTACAAATGTGCAAGCGGTTCAGGTAATTCACACTTGAAAAAGGACAATTTAGAGCTAATTGATTAGAAACCCTTGTATAATTCTATGCATATTAATATTAGACCAGTTATCATTTTCAGAGTATTGGAATGAGTTACAACTCAAGGAATGAGCAAGGAAAAATTAAACCATATTATAAATGCCAAAATATGAGGCCACATAAAGTTGGCAACCTGCAAACCAATAATAACAGAGGTCAGGGAAAAAACCAAACCTGGGAGTGCCATAGAAAATGGTGGATTGGAACTGGAATTTAAGGTATAGATAGAAACCACATGCCTGCAAAACTAAAAAAGCAAAAGGAATAGCAGTAATTTAGCAACATCAATGAAAAAACTGAAAGCTAATACCATACAATAGCATTTGTATATACAATGCAAAATGGTAGGCATAACAAAAAATTAAAACAAAGTATAATATCTATCAAAACAATGTAAGAGAATTAACAAAGGAAGTAAGTCAGAACATTAAGCATAACCAAAATCAAATGTAGGTAAGTCCAGTTATAATCGAAATGAATCATATCAAATTCGTATCTATTAAATTTGTAAAATTGAATAAGCACCAAATCCAAGACGACAATGCTTTCCTTTCTTGGCAGTTGTCTAAGGGACTACCCCTATCTTCAGTATGTTCTTCTCAAATCTCTCCACCTTCCTATCAGCCAAATACTTTGTTGTTGTCTGCAGTCTAAACCCAGATTCAATTTTTTTAGATCTCATACAAATTGCAAGATCAAACGAAAAAACATCCAACATTTTTTATATAGAAACTTCTTTCAATAAAAACGTCTAACACATGGTGTGCATTGAACACATAGTGTGCATCGAAAAGGATAATCGAGTAAATAATCATCGAAGAACAAACAGTAGATTAAATTGAAGATAACCAAAAATGCATGAAAATAGAAAAAATCTGAACCTGCAAAAAATTGAAGATCAAAATGTTGCATATTTATTTATTTCAATTTTTAATCTCCTCATTTTGATGTTACATCATTTTTTTCATTCTGTTAGTTGTAAGATATAATGAAAAATATATGCACAAAATATTACACAACATTTACTCAATCCTCGAGATGAACAAATGGCACACAACTTGATGATATTACTGTTGCAGCAGTTAAGTACTCAGAGAGACCAAAGAAGGAAAATACTTACGGAAGAAGAACTCGAAAATAATGTAAGTCGCCCCCAATGATAGAAAGAGTGCCAGACCACTATCATTATGTAGGGACATTTTATGGAGAACGCAGTTCTTTTGGATGCTTTGTCAAGTAGAGCAATCTCTAAACCAAGTCTATCATTCTGCCTCTCCACTGACTTTACTCCTCTAAGTTCATCACTTAGACCTCCCATTATTTCTTCACGTTGATGACTATTAACTTCTTTTGGTTTGCATGAACCACATTCCAACACTTTAATATAGGACTTTCTGTGTAAATGTGGATTCAAGACCCTACACGTGAAAATCAAGACTTTTTGTGCAAGTGTGGATTCAAGATTCAGCACATGAACCCAAATAATGAGCTTAAGGAGAGAGATTCCATAAACAGAGTAGGACTATTGATTTCCTTATACTGTACTTACGTGTGTTCATGACTATAACTATTTGGGTCCGGAAAGGCTTACATCAAATCTAATAAGCTTAATTATACCTTCAGTTTCAGAAACATTGATCCACACCGATGCTTCAACTTCATATATATATTAATTTATCAACTTACACTAAACTTCTTTATGCAATATTTCCAAATAGACTATACCAAATAGAATAGATTTCAAACTTAAATCATTACGAAAATCATCCCATTTGAAAGGATATTCAACCAATTACCAAAGGAACTATAAATCAATTCATGAATCCATGAAAATGAGAATTCCAATTAATAATCAAAATTCCAAATCACATTTTCTAAGACCTATCTACTCTGCATATACCTCATATGAACGAAAAATACCTCATATGGCCACCTAAATATCCACAACTGCTTTAGTATCTGTTCAGCGATTCTATGGCCAAAAGAAATTGCTAAAATCAATCTCAACATCAATTGCATCAGATTTGAAACAGAAACTTACCGGGGGAAAAAAAGATGAATACCTTCTAGAATCTGGAGGGAAAAGCATGAACTTCTACTACAATCTGGAAAGGAAGAAGCATGAATTCCTTTTACAATCTACAGAGTGACTTCCTCTTTGTCTCATAACAGAGATGATGTTGCTTGCTTTTTAATGTTTTGACCAAATTGACAATTGGGGTAAACAAATAAAGTAATAAACAATGAGAAGATCACAATGGAAGACTGTACCTTTATGGTTAGGCAACCAAAATCTTCAAAGAGTTCGTCGAAAGTCATCAAAGATGGCCCTAATGGTTAAAACTCTATACTGCGTTTGTGTGAAAAGTAAGAACAATTAACATCATGTCAACCTCAAATTGAACACTATCTTACGGTTTAGATATAAAATTAAAAAGCGAGGGGAAAACTTAATCAGAAAAGGAAGAACAGTTATTCTCATATGAACCTCAACTTTAGAGATCGAAGTTTACCTGAGAATTTGAAAACACTCAAAAGAATCTTCACCAATCCTTGCAAGAATGAAAGAAGCCACAACTATTTAGAACAATAAAGATCAGTTAGATTTTCTAATGGAATTATCTTCATACTCATTCTATTAACACATAAATAAGATGAACATATTGAGAAGAAAAAGATGATTACTTGTGGTTTTGGCAACCTTCTTTAACTTAAACTTACCAGAGTAGTAAGTCTTTTTCTTTCTATCATATAAGTTTGACAGACAAACCCATAATTATTTTATTAAAATCACAGAACCTAATATCATTAACGCATATACTATCTTGAAGAATAATGGCTCTGATTTATTGACGTAATTACAGCAAACTCAGAATAAAAAACAATCAAGAACATAAAAATGAAATCACAAAAACCCTACATATCTATATCTTGAAAATCAGCCATACATATCTAAAGAAGACTGCAAGATAACGATGGTAATCATCCTTCATCTTGAGATAGAAGAATGCAAGATACATACGAATATTAAAACTAATAAAAAGATAGCAGTGACAGAAGGTGCTGTTCTTTAAAGAAATAAGCTGGATTGGCGATGCTATGTGCTTGTGGAAGCAAAGTCATTTGTACATAAACCTCACACGTTTCTTGTTTAGCCTAAGATTGCAGGAAACTGAAGATAAGCTGTTTCCAAATAAACAATTTTTACAAATTATTCCACAAAATAGGAAATAAATTTCTTCTATAAATTACAAAAATTAATGTGACACGTTTAGATCGCAGAGGAGTATCAAAAAAATTGTCAAAAAATTCAAACCACAATTTAATTAGCATCATAAATACAATAATGTACTTGAAAAATTACCCAAACCAAGCCCCATGAGTCACCTGATCCAAATCCACCCCTTGCCAAAAGAAGAATTCAAACCACAATTTAATGAGCAGCATAAATACAATTTACTTGAAAATTTTCCCAAACCCGACCTCGTGGGTCACTTGCTCCAAATCCCCCTCCAAAACATACAAAGCAGCGAACGTAAGATATATCGATTTGAATAGAATTTGCAGTAATTAATCAATTTCATATATATTGAAGAGAAATTGATGAAAGCTTTACTAAAAAGTATGTTGAAAAAAAAACAAAAACAAAATCAGCCTCACTGGCTTAACTCCACAACACATCAACCTCACTGCGCAAAAAGAAAAAGAACAAAATCCAACATTCAGAAGCAGTTTGGAGGCGAAGGAAGAGAGAAAGAAGAAATCGCAGCGAAGGAAGAAATCGCCAGTGAAGGAAGAAATCGCCGCAGCTTTATCTGTCACCAGCGAAGGAAGAAATTGTGAATTGAAGGCAATGAGGATGTGGCGACGACAGAAGAAAAGCGAGGATAAAAGCGGCGAATTTGGAAGCGATGAGAGCAAGGATTAGCTGCCACAGATGCGACGTTTGTAGCCAGCGAAGGAAGAAATCACAGAAGTAAGGAGGAAGAAGGAAGGATCACGATGCTTACCCCAAAAAGAGTAGAATATAGGATCAAAGACTTCTTGTTGGGATTAATGATCGAGGATAGACGATTAGCGGTGAAGAAGAAGGGCAATACTGATGAAGAAATCCCAGGAAGAAACGTGAAGAAAGAAGAAAGGAGTAAAAAATCCCTAAGACACTTGTCAATCAAATGCTAAAGGGTATTAGTGGAAATTAACTGTTCATAAGCACTGTTTCATGAACAGTGCACCCGACATACGGGTTTTAGTAGATAGTAAATTTGAAGAACCACTCATGAAAATGAATTTAAATGGGTATAAATCTATTTGTACCTTGTAGGATAAAAATTTACCCTTTCCTACAACCAACAAGCCAACACTTTTCCAAGTTCCAACCACCAGCAAAAATGGAACAGAACCTCAGGTCCCAAACACTCCCCAACTCCCTCTCCAGCTCACTCTCCAACCATCCAAACGACGTCGTCGACGATGACGCACCGACCCTAAGTCTTCAAGCCCTAGAAGCTCTCAAGGAATTCCTGGCCGAGCAATGCCAGTCCTTAACCGACACCACCGCGGAGAACCCAGCAACAGAGTCTACCGCTCCAGCGCTGATCTCCGAAGACTGGAGATTGAGTCAGTTCTGGTACGACCCCCACACCGCCCAAACCCTAGCTCAAGAGGTCCTCATTCTCTGCAACTCCGTTTCCGTTTCCGCCTCCTCCTCCGGTTGTGTCGCTTGCGTCGCCTGCCCTTCACTGTATGCTTATCTCAAGGTCATTATTCCGACTTCTGGGTTTCAATTTCTCTTTAATTTTTGTTTTGAGTTTTTCTTTTATATTTTTTCTTTTTAATTTTTTTTCTTCAGAATGGTGATTACGATGTGTCCGTACGACTTCTTGAATACGACAACAGGTTCGAGCAGTACGGTGGTGATTTCTCGTTTTATGATTACAACCAACCGGAAAAGCTACCATTGGAGCTGAAGCATGCTTTTGACGTTGTAGTTGCTGACCCTCCTTACTTGGTGAGCCACTGCAAAATTAAGCTTATTTCTGCCATGGATTTAAGTGGATTTGCCATTTTTCACTTTGATTTAGTGGTATAATTTGTTTTTTATCGGATCGGGGTTATAAACTGCGGGCATTTGCATTTCTATTATGGCAATATGATGTGTGTTATTTACAAAATTAAGGTCTAAATATTTTTTTGTCTTTCCGTCCAAATACATACTGGTGATTGTATGTACTTCTGTTAGTGATTGCTTTGCTTTGCAACATCTTTTGTGTAGAGATTAAATCTATTTGCACAGGTTGCACAAATTGTTTTGTTTGTTTCTTGGTTGGCTTCAGTAGCAGCTCTGGGAATGCGATTTTTTCTTTTTCTTTCTGAAATTTAGCTGTTAAGTTGTTGTTTTATCCTGTTGTGATGATTATGTACAAAATTTTGTTGTAGACTAACTGTTGTTTACAGAGTCAGGAGTGCTTGGAGAAAGTTGCTCAAACTATGTCCTTTCTTGCAAGGTCGAAAAAATCTTACTTGCTTCTCCTCACAGGTAAACATTGCCCATTTTCACTCCTATGTATATATTTGGCAAAACGTAATAATATTGTTACTGTTCCTGCTCAGGCTGCGCTGTGATTACTACTATAAGTACAAGACAAGATTCAATCATTTCACCAAAGACATTAAATTTTAACTCATAAAAAATCAGAATTGAACTAATGCTGTTTGAGTTTTGGGCATCTAACTAGATTGATATATGGTGACATGCAGGAGCTGTGCAGAAACAGAGAGCAGCTGAACTCATGGGATTGCGTCCATGCGGTTTTAGGCCTCAGCATGCTAACAAACTAGGAAACGAGTTTCGGCTTTTCACAAACTATGATCCTGAGACAAGACTAGAAGGGTGGGACTTAGAGGAGTAGAAACTCCATTCTCTTGTGCCCCTAAACTGGTAAAGTGAATATTAGTCGGGGAGAGTTTCTTTCTTCCTAAATATGTCCGCAGATTAGCCTAAGTATTTTATAAATACTGAATATATGTATGCTTCCTGTTCTAACTTCTGAGCAGATTGCAGTCAATGTACTAACATTTATATTCAATCTTGCTGAGTGATGATAATTTCTAGGGTCCTAGGTGACACATCGAAATTTGAATTGCTACCATGTTTATATGGGTTAACTTTGTCTGCAGATACATTTCTGGGCAGTCGAACATCGTTGCTTCCTAGGATTGTTCCAGATGGTAGAAAGATGATGACCGAAGCTTTCAGAATGCATCAACTATGAAGTCAGGTTAAAGCACTATATATTGATACTCCAGTTTGTGTTATGAACTCTAGCTGTTATTCCTGTGCTTCTGTATTCATATGGAGTTTTGAGTGAGATGAAGAACGAAGAAGTGCAATTAAAACTCGAAAACAAATGAGATAGTTGGTTGAGTTTGGCTTGGATTATGTGTTATATAAGATGCATAATTCTGTTTTTAAACTGTTTTTATTTTAATTCTGATGGGGGGTTATATTATAAACCTCGATTATGTTGTGTGTTAATAAAGTTATGTGTTCACATACAATTGAAATTCAAGTATTTAGTGGCTGTTTTTCTCCTTACTGAAGTTATATCTTTTGCGCCATTTTAAGTGGAATTAAATTCGAATTACTAGACACCAGCAACAATCAACAACCTCTTTTGGGGATCACAGCCGCTACTAGTTTCTTGAGTTCTTTATTTTTGCCAAGAGGTTTTCCCCACACCAATGCGGTTTGACCCAACTTTCTAGTGTAATTTTTTTTTTATCACAGGGGAGTGGAGATTTTTTGGAAATTATTCATATATGTTATTGAGGTTCGAATTTGAGATCAATTGTCTGCAAGTCAACAATAAAATTAACTGAATTTGGCCTATTTAATTAGTTTCTAATGTTATTTTGTACTGCCCCCCAACATTCAAAAATAAAAAATGAAAAATTTGAGCAAAATATTGTGCTATGTTCAACAAAATTAAAAATCCTCATTTGATTGGGCCTTAAAATGATAATTACATAATCAATTAACGCTGTCAATACAGAATTATGTTTGTTCTGATGATTAATTTTTTTGGTATAAATTGTACCCAAATGTCAAGGCCAATTTGGTATTGGCATGGTTTCTTCTCTTTAAGTTTTTTTTTTCCTAGCAAGTAGCTGTACATAAACTAGTTCAAAATTTGATAATGATTTTTCTGTTACATATCCATATTCAAACTTGGGTGTGTAATGCATAATGTTTTTTCTGTTACATATCCGTATTGAAGAGTCTAGGTTCCGAGTGAAAAGTCCCAAGATACAATGGGGTTGGCCTCCACTAAAAATCGGAAAAAAAACCGCCCCGCTCGGCTCGGCCCGGCCCTGCCCCGCACCGCTGTAGGTTTTGCTTTGCATCAAGTTCCACCGCAAAGAAACCGGAGGCAGTCATCGTCTCTACATCCTCCCAAACCCACTGCCTCGTGGGCTTCGGCCTCAGAGATTGCTTATTGGTTGAGAGTGTATGAGTTAAGGTGAAGATGGTTTGGATATGCAAATAGAGGTTATTATTGGGTACGGGTTTGAAGCACGAGCCTTGTGTCGTCCTTGGACCGAATGGTATAATGGGACCTGTAACAAGCTAGTAAGCTGTGCAATTGAATCGACAATGTAGTCGAAGATCTATACAGTGGAGAGAGTAAAAATATCAGAGGAATGATGCCCCTGGAAATTCTGAGGGAGCCTGTCAAAGATGCGGTCCTACAAACATTGCGAAAGCACCTTCTGTGCCCCCAACATACCTAGTAGGGCACTATCAAGCGTCACTAAAAGGAAAGAATTTCGAAACAAATTTCAGTGACCATTTTGAGATCATAGATGCAATTGATCCCAAGGTGGACATATTGTGTCATTTAAAAGTTTCATATTTCTTTACGAAGAAGGGGAATGAATCTTATGGGTCCGATTGAATCAATTATATGTAATGTCATTCTGTTTTCGTTTTGTTATTTACTTCCATGTTTCACCTTTAATTTTAATGGTTTGAATTTAAATTTTGTCATATCCGTATCGAACTGCACCGTATCCATTCCTATTTGCAAGACTTGTTTACATGGGAAATTGATTACTAGACTATCTCAATTAAAACTTGACATAGAGTCCCCATCCTTTTTACAAAGAATTCAAGGGGACATTTGTGGACCTATTCGTCCGCATTGTGAGCCATTATAATATTTTATGGTTCGTTTATGCATCTAGATGATGGTCACATATTTTTATATTATGTACTTATAATATTGCCATTGCGATGGTCCTTGCCCAAATAATTAAGTTACAAGCTCCATAATTTTTAAATATTTCATTGTCTCAAAATCTTTATTTTATTCTCTCCCTAGAAATTTTTTATAGATGTTATAATGTCCTATTGTCAATTTGAACCATTTATTAAGTCAACCATTCATATAAATTCTTTATTTTATTTTATTTTTGTTGAATACTTACTCTATAATAATATGTATACAGTATACACATATTTATTGAAGGGCATGCGTGTTAGGATTCAGCATATTTAGAATTCGGTAAGAAAAATAAATTGATTTACCTTGTACAAACAATACCGTTCGTATCTCCCATTCGTTGACATATTGTATTGATTTTTTTTTATAAATTAGTATAATTTTTAAGTATAATATATAAAATAGTTCATTTACTGTATTATTAAGATTTTTATTGTATTTTTTTAAATTGTATAGTTTTTTTAAAATTTTCTAATACCGTTAATACCATTTTCAGATATGGATGAGTAACTTTTAAAATTTAAATATTAATATTTAATATTTATTTTTAAAAATTATTTGATAAAATAATTTTGACTATTTTTTTTTTCAAATTTGTTTTAGAAATGAAAATCATTTTAATTCACCAAATTTCTCATATTTATATGGTGCTTTTGAATAATTACAGGATCACAGATATTTTATTAATTTTATAAACTTTTTTATTTTATTCCTTCATAGGCAAAATATTAATTACCTGTTTGTTTTATTTTTTCGTACGTAAATTAATAATTATTTGTGTATTTTTTATTTTTCTATTCCATTTGAGAGATGTATATCGTGTATAATATATATTTATTATACAATTAAAATTCTCATACGTAAATTACATTTTTTATGTACAATTAAAATTTCAATAGGAAAATTATGTAAAATAAAATCAAATTATATGATATTTAATGATACATTTATAATTCTTTAAAATTAAGGAAGTAAAATCAATGCTGTTTTTTTATTAATAATAAAAAAATTAAATTATTTCTTATTTACAATTTTTATTTATTGCAATGGATTAACTTATAATGTATACGGTGGAGCCGATTCATCGGCGGCAGGTTTTAAATACAAGCAACGTCCAAAGTTCCAACTTCCAATTGCCCAAAGTTTGTGTATGACATCAGCACAAATATAATAATTCTATCTCATATCTCCTCTTCCATTCCTCACCCTTCACCCCTAATCCTCAACTAGCCAATACAGCCCTGCCACGTGGCGCATGAAAATATCCAAACCTCAGCAAATAACCACCAAGCTTCTTCCCTCCTCCCTCCATGCCCATGTTTTGCAGGTTATCACAATTCACATGTGTCATCACCTCATCAATTCTCCATCTTTTTCATTAAAAATGGGATAACAAAACCATACAAAAAAGCATCTATCTTTTATAATTTAGAATTTGTTAGTGCCTAGTGGAAATGAGAGAATAAAAAATAACTATTGTATCACGCTTATTTCAGCCCTCTTAGAAATTTAAAATCACCTTGAAAATTTTGCCACATTTTGTAAAGCACAATTGAAAACACTAACTAATACTATTTTTCTTCGTTTTCTCTCCTCCTAGTCCCACAAAATAGTACTAATAATAAATTGGGAGGATCTTCCCCCTACTCCCTCAATTTTTTTTTCCTTTTTTTTCGTTTGGGTTTGTAATAAGAGTCGTTTTGTGACGACTGTTTGATCTGAGTCATGTTCAGATTTGAATTCATCATCATATTGTTTAGCTGTTGTTTTTTTTAATTATCACTTTACACAAAATCTTCCTTCAAAATTTATTCATTCCTCAAATCTTCTACCCTGCTATTAGTGGAGTTTTTCCATAATATATCTCGTTGGTTTTGATCATAATAGTTAGATTAATTATGACTTTTTGTTCTTTATTTTTTTTATGCGCAATTAGATTTTTGGAGATCAAGTTTTACTCAGATCCGTCATACTTTTCAGTTCTTCAAGATCAGATGCGATGAGTTTGACGATGATGACAGTTTCTTTTCGTGAAGGTAGTTTGTTTAGAGTTATAGGCACTATTAGGGTTTTGGTTGTTTTGGGTTTTGTGGTTATGATTTGTAATTTTGCATAATTTTAGTGGTGTGTTTGTTAGTTGTTAGTGCGACTTTGTCTACACTAGTATTACCATAACTTGTAAATTTTACTGTCATATCTTAATTTTGATAGTATAATTGTATCATTTATTATGATATACAATGATATCTCTTTTGATAAAAAAAAAACACAAACTAATTCATTCATGTCTTACTTACATCGGTGAGCCTTATTTATATTAATAGATAGACTAGATAGTAGATACCGATGAATTAAAAATATATGTTACATGATATTTCTACGCTACGTGTTTTAACATAAATTAACGATAGGATTTTTTGATAAGAGTATAATAATTAAAAAAAAAAATAACATGTAATATTGTAAATAGAAGAGTACCCAACCACTTGTCATTCCAAATACATGCAAATACATGTCTCCTAACATTGTATGAAACCAGGGGTACTCAGAGAAAACCCAAAAATCATAAGACACGTCAGCATTCAGCAGCAGCCTCAGCTAAAAGCAGCCAACATTTTCCCAAAACAACCTCCTCTTCCAGCCTCTTATTTCTGCTCCAAAACTTATCAATTTTGCTTCAGAACCAAATAAAACACTTATGTGTCTCCTCAAATCCAATTGAGAGAGAGAGAGAGAGAGAGCGAGAGAGATTTGTAAGTAAATGGCAATTTGTGCAGTGTACACAGCAACCCAGCTGGGTTTTGGATTCTGCCAAAAGCAGCAGCAGCAGGAGGTGGTGTTCTACAAGAGAAGCAGTACCAGCAGCAGCAGCAGAAGGTCATCTCTGAGTTTGATAAGATGCTCCGCTGGTGACCAAGAGACGGTTGTGATTGGGCTAGCGGCGGACTCAGGGTGTGGGAAGAGCACATTCATGAGGAGGCTGACAAGTGTGTTTGGGGGAGCAGCAGAGCCACCCAAGGGAGGGAACCCCGACTCCAACACCCTCATCAGTGACACAACCACCGTCATTTGCTTGGACGATTACCACTCCCTTGACAGGACCGGCAGAAAAGAGAAGGGAGTCACAGCTCTGGACCCAAGAGCCAACAATTTTGACCTTATGTATGAGCAGGTCAAGGCCATCAAGGAAGGCAAGCCTATCCAAAAGCCAATTTACAATCATGTCTCTGGGCTCTTGGATCCCCCAGAGCTCATCAAACCCCCCAAGATTCTTGTCATTGAAGGATTGCACCCAATGTAAGTCGCCAATTCATTCATTCTCTCTATCTATTTAAATTTTAGAGCAAAATTAGCATTTTTGAATTGAAATTTAAGTGAAATGAATTTTGAACAGAGCATACTAATTAAATCTTCTTAATTAGATCTTTTTTTTTTCCTTTTTGCTTTAAGCTTTTTAATGAGTCACTGGTTTTGGCTTTAACATTTGGAGTGAAAGAGTTTTCGGACAATCATTGAAAATTCCCTTTGAATTTGTGGCACACATTTAACTACTAGTGTGAATCCCAATCTGATAAGAAAATGTACAGTTATGAAAAAGAAGAACTTTTTTTATTTACTAAACTAAACCATAGTAACTTTCCTATTTTTAAAGGGTTAAAATAATTCTCCTAACGTTCGTCTCAGCCGGAATTTTTTTTTTTTTTTAAGAGGGGTACTTTTAGATGCCTAAATGAAAACCTAAAGAGATTTTGGTCAAGTGATTTCATGTTTCATGTTCGATATACTCTCAGTTAGTTATAAGTTCGATTCTCGTTAGGTTATAATGTGGTGCAATATGTGTGTCTTTTTGGTCTCCGACGTATTTCATTTCCCTAATATAAGTTGATTTTTGGATTGGTTTACATAAAATTCAATATGAGTTAATGGGATTTATAACAAAAATTATATTAGATGAATTACGATAAAATATTTTAAAGAATTTAATATATTTCAACAAAAAATTAAAACTCGGGTATAAACTTAAAATTTGATATAAATTACTGGGATGTTAAAGTGAAATCAAAAGGCTTATGTTTCTGTTCCATAAAAAATATTTTATTATCCTCATTAACCACTCAACAAATTGACTATGAAATAGAGTTTATATTATAATGTTGGGTCGATATCTTAAAGCTTACTAGCCTCACTGATCCTCACCGTGGCTTAGCGCTTGAAAGAGGCTTTTTCTGCGTGAGCCGAGAATTCATGTATAATAACATAATCCACTTTATACTATAATATTATATATACTTTCAAACCTAGGTCATAACTAAGGATGATAATTTTTTACACGACTCAATACCCGCACGAAATTATTCGAATAAACCGGCATGATTAAAATTTATGGTCAACCCGTTATGATACGTTTAATAAACAAGTGAGTTTCGAGTCAACCTACTAACCCATATAATGACCTAATAACTCGTTTAATAAATAAGAAGATTTTTTGTTAACCTCTTAACCTGTATAATGACCTATATATTAACTTGTTTAATAAACGTATCAGTTATTAGCCCATGTATCTACCAATTTATCTACCTATATACCTTTAAATTTTATAGTTTAAATAAGTTAAATATATTAAATATGTTAAACAGGTTATATGTTAATAGAATTTTGAGTACGACCTGTTTATTAAACGAGTTACATGAGTTATTAGCGGGTTGAGTTTGGATTGAATATTCTTGACACGATTATTAAACAGATCAAGTTCAGATTAGACATATTTAAGTAAAATATAATTCATAATACGACACGAAACACAACACAACATGACTTATTACCAACCCTAATATGGGTTCAAAACCAGAGTTACTAAAATCCATGGTCTTTGAGGGTCTTCTTTACTTACAAGTGGCCTTCATTTTATATTTTATACCCATTGCCAGCCCAAGTGTGGGTTCAAAACCAGTTACTAAAAACCATGGTCTTTGAGGGTCTTCTTTACTTACAAGTGGCCTTCATTTTATATTTTATTACTGGTACTTTGGGTAGTGATAATTAATTAATAATTAATAATTAATAATTAATTCAATCAAAGGAAGCAACTCGAGATAGCGGCTCATTTTATTCTATGTGTACGTGGTTTGTAGGTATGATGAAAGAGTTAGAAAGCTGTTGGATTTCAGTATCTACTTGGACATCAGCAATGAGGTTAAGTTTGCATGGAAAATTCAGGTAATAATTAATCACTTTTTGCATAATTATGATTATTGTTAATTAATCTCATATATCTTAATTAAGTACAACCATGTATTCATATATCAGAGGGACATGGCAGAGCGTGGACATAGTCTTGAGAGTATCAAAGCAAGTATTGAAGCACGAAAGCCCGATTTCGATGCTTATATTGGTAAGTGCTACTGTTTACACCCGAAAAATCCCAAAACAGCTGCATAAACACTACTGTTTACACCCGAAAAATCCCAAAACAGCTGCATAAACAGGCGCGGACATTTGATTGTATGATTCATTATTTTCATTAAATTTACGAAACTGATCATGATTTCTGAATTAATTAATTAATTTGTGGAAATGCTTGCATGGTTGCAATATTGTTGCAGACCCCCAAAAACAGTATGCTGATGCAGTAATCGAAGTGTTTGCCGACCCAACTGATTCCAGGGGATAATGAGGGGAAGGTGTTGAGAGTGAGGTTGATCATGAAGGAAGGAGTCAAATATTTCAGCCCAGTCTACTTGTTTGATGAGGGCTCCACCATCTCATGGATACCGTGCGGAAGAAAACTTACCTGCTCTTACCCTGAATCAAATTCAACTATGGCCCTGACTCTTACTTTGACAATGAGGTAATTATTATTAATATATATTGTTTTACATTAAGTTCACGAGTTTCATCTCAACTTTTAAATTTTGTATTTAAGTACTTTGAGCGCATTCAAGCATTTCTCCTAGATCCATTATAATCGCTAATCTCTATTATAAATCTCGAGACTTGATAACATGTGTCTCATGCGAGCCCATCAAAGATCGACTTTGCATATGAATTTAGGGCAAATAAGTCATTTAGCATCACTTTTTTCCCGAAATAATTAAAGTCGTGCAAAGTTGCGATTTTTCCTCTTAAAACTTATGCAAAATGGCTTCTTGGCCCTTAATTATATTTAGCTTCAGAATCATTTTTGAATGGACTCTGCATGAGACACGTCAGTAAAACGAGAACTAATTAAGATGGAGAGATTGTATTTGATGGCCTTGGGAGAATCGTATTAAGAATTTAGAGTATTTAAATCGCAAAAGTTGAGAGTTGGTATATAATAATGAAATTTGATAAACATAGAGTACTATATTATAATTTGCTCTATTATTATTATTATTATTATTATTATCCTACGGGTAATATAAATATAACAAAAATAATGTTGCTATTTTTGGTTAATAATCAATTATGGGTTACTTTGGAGTTGTATTAGGTATCGGTGCTGGAAATGGATGGGCAATTTGACAGATTAGATGAGCTAATCTATGTTGAAAGCCATCTAAGCAACATCTCGACGAAATTCTATGGAGAAGTGACCCAACAAATGTTGAAGCATTCGGATTTCCCCGGCAGCAGCAACGGCACCGGTCTCTTCCAAACCATCGTGGGATTGAAGATCCGAGACCTCTATGAGCAGCTCATCGCAACCAGGGCCAAAACTCCAGTAGAAGCAACCAAAGCCTAATTAATAAAGAACCTCCTACGTACTCATTATATATATATATATATATATATATTCAAACTTCCTTCTCCCATATTAATCTCCCTTCTCTTCATTATATCTGTATCTATTAATTGTATGTATTATTATGTACCTAAAGAAAATAATTCATGCCACTCTACAAGAGTTTTCTGTTTTTTTTTCCAGTCTCTCTACAATTCCCCAGACAAAGTAATAAACATTTGGTGCCCTCCCACCGAATTTGCTGCTTGAGGTTTGCCTGACGGCTTGTTTCTCCGTGCTAACTAAAAAAACATTTGATAGGTAGCCACCAATTGTGTTGTTTGAATGTTACCCAACATAGACGTTCGCGGGGCAAATTTTAATGTTGTAACTTCGGCCGGACGAATGGTCTTGTTCGTCGTACGAAATAGTAAATTCAAAAAAAAATATTTTTTTAATAGTTTATATTAATTAAATAAACATTTAATTAATATAAAAATAATGAAGAATAAATATAATTAAAATAATAAAACGAATCGAATGAAATTTAAAAAGATTATAAAAGTTAATATTATGTTTTTGCATAATTAAAATTAAAGTAATGTTTTACAAAAAAAAACTAAATACTTGGCCTCGGTTGGGGTGGCTGGGCTCTTGAGTGGGCTGTTGGCGGGGGCTGAGGCTGTGACGTCAGAATGTCATCCGGCTCACGGTCATCTAAGCGGTTAAGCACCCTGGCTAGTTGGGCCTATGATTACGAATCCCATATCTAAAAAACGCAATATCATTATGAGAAATTGAATCATCAAAGTTAAGTTTTACATAGTTGTTATTAGAAGGCTTCCAACTAATATAACAAAAAACAGATGAAAATCTTCCAAATTTCAGATAATTAGCCTTGAAATGAGAATTAATCCAAGATCTAGTGGTCAAATTAATGTTCAAGGGACTAGATTCCTTACCAGAATATCTTTAAACAAAAGTGTGTTTCTAGCATAAGATTGCATTTCCAAGCTAAGGAATTGCTTTGTCTTTTGGGCACAGACAAAAATTAGTGCATGTCCGAAGATATTTAGCTCGAACCAACTTAACCCACCCATTACTACGATGGGTTAAAAATTTCCAACCTAATTTAGCTAGAGTAGCTTATAATATTTCAAGGGGCTTCACGCCCAAACTGCATATAACTATAGGAGTAAAAATTAACATCACCCAAGCTACTAGAGGAACTGTTAGAGTTATTACCCCAAAAGAAGTTTCGATAAGTAGAATTAATTTCTGTCATAATTTTATTTGAGCACGGAAAAGTAGAAAGAACATGAGTAGGCTACCCATAGTCCCATAACACTAGATCTAATTAAGGTCATTTTTCCAACTCTAGCTAATTTAAGGTTAACACTTTTGTTTCCAATTTAAATTCTTTCTTTAAATAATTACATTTTTTATGAACAAATTTTTTATTATTTTGTAATTATGGTTTATGTTCACTACTTTCCTTAATTGTTTTTCATTGATTATGTATCTCCCTTTCCCATTTTGTTATTTCTTCTCTGATCTTCCTCATCATTGCATCCATTTCTTCAATTTTTTTCTCTCTTTTTTTGACAAAAACCAAGATTTCATTGATGTAAAATTATAAAGAAAATACAATAAGCAACAGGGCAAAACAAAACAAAATTGGGGCTTCTTTATATTTATAGTGATAATTGGAAGAAATAAAAGGTACACGTTTTGATGAGAGCATGCCAATTTTTAGATACACGGCTAAACCTAAGTATAGACTTCACCGGTAATAAAATTTCGACCACCAGATGTTTAGTAAAATAAGGAGTTATGGTTACCTCTTCTAGTACTTGTTTCGGTAGGTTTCAAGGGAATTCATTAGAGGAATGTTTCCAATAAAAATTGTTTGTTCTTGCATATCCCTACGGAGTGAAAGGATCCACAATGAGTCGTGTCGAGTTAGTGCTGACCCATTTAATAATCGTGTCAAAAATATCCAACATGAAGTCATCATGTTAATAAGCCATGTAACTCATTTAATAAAGTGGTCGTATTCAAAACTTAATTAACTTATGAATTGTTTAACCTCTATAACGTGTTTAACTAATTTAAATTATAAAAATTAATAGGTATACAAGTAATAATTAATTCAATGGGTAGATAATGTCTTATTGACACGTTTATTAAACAGATTAATATATATGTCACTATAGGTGATTATACGCATTGATAAGTTGGCCTAAAATCTACCCGTTTATTAAACAGGTTAATATGTCATTATAAGAAGTTAATACAATGATCTGACTGCCTATTTATTAAGCATGTCATAATTAAGGGATTGACCCATAACATGACTCTGAATTTTAATCGTGCCGACTGACATAGATAAATCTGGTGTGAGTTTTGAGACATGTACCGAGTCTTGTATCTAGTCGCGCCTTGGTATACGATGATTCGGAATGCCTAGTACGATGATTCGGAATGCCTAGTACGATGATTCGAACTGAAATCATGTCTATCTAGCGTCCAAAGTTTTCTTTCTTTGTCGAGTAACAAGAATCCATAGTCATAGTTTCAAGGCAAATACTCACGTTGAGTTTTTTATTCGGGGTTGTTATGGTGAATGGAAAAGAAATAATGTGTTTTTATAAGAGCATGGCAATTTTTAGATACGTAGCTAAACCTAAGTATAGACTTACTAGTAGTCTTCCATAGATTAATACTTGTTTCGGTACGTAAGTTCCATCTTCCTAGAAACAAAGGCTTTCAAATTGTATTGAGTTTGATTGCTTTTTAATTATCTTCCGTCTTTGCGGGCCGGGTCTTCATAGGAAAAAATATCAATATGAAATAAGATAACTAAATATGCGCAACCTTAAAAATTGTTTACATATACCTACGAAACCCTAGCTTCACATGAAACCAATCTCATCTGGTAGGGCATGTTGATCTTCTGGTTTTCTTTCCCAATTCATCTCTCCATTTTCCCTTTATTTCCTTTATCTATTATATCGATGTTCAGGCTATTTAGCTTTACTTTGTCTTAGGTCTATACTTGCCTATTTGCACTTTTACTTTTCCTTCATTATTTAGACCAATCTTATTTGCACTACCTAACTCAAGTAAGTATTTTACACCACAATTCTTTGTTCTGACACTGATCTTGTTTCCTACGCAGCTTCTCAATTTTGAATATCGGACTACCACCGGTTTTTTTCCACTCCCACTGACCTCAAGCTGCTGCACTCTTTTTCTTATACCATAGTTTTTTTCCACTGGGGTTTTCCCGGCAAAGTTTTTTAATGAGGCAGCACGGAGGACACTTGTAGATCTTCAGCTGAAATTCAACTTTTAACCTTGTTATCATGACATTACAAGTGCGATGATACAATTTTTTGGAACCCGGCAACAAAACAATATAGGTTTCTTCCTAGACCAGCTACAAAGATGAAATTTATGAACGTAGCTTCAGGTTTTGATTTCATTGATGATTATGAAAGTGGTTACAAGTTGGTTACAATTTTTGAAATTCTTGCCAATGATGGAAGTAGAGATGATCATAAGTACATATATTGGTCATGGAGCCCGAGTGTTCTCGCAGGCTACAAATTGTTGGAGAGAATTAGATTTTCCACCATCCCCATGTACGACCCATATATTTGTTGCATTCGATTATGTTGAATGGAGTGATGTATTGGTTGGGAACTAATAATCATGTCCGCAGAGGAGATTATGTTTTTTCATTCAATATGCGCAACGAAGTATTTCATGTGATACAAGTCCCATCATATGCCGTTGGTGCAATTTATACACCACGAATATTTTCACTGAAAAATTTACCGGCTGTGTGGAATGGTTGCCTTTGGGTGATGACGACGAGTGTCGAATCTATTGAAACTCAGAGAGGATTGCAATCAGCCGCAAGCTCAGGTATGACTCCCACTTAATCTCACACAAGCTTGCACACACGATTGTATCGGGATTAGCTTGTGACTAGACTAGGAGGATTTTGATTGATTAGTTAGTTGTTTTCTTGATCAATGGAAGAAGATGATGATTGAATGGTGAATGCGATCACTCCTACACTGATGCACACCACCTGTTTGCTAAAATGCCCTCGCACGGTTTTCAGCCTAAATTCACTCCGAATCTCATTTGTTGTATTCATTGATTAGTTTTAGGAGTATACATGCACCTCACTCGTACACTCACACACTCCACACACATTAGATGCACTCACACACGGCACCCAATGAGAGATTGCCACATATCTAGTTAGTTACAAAATTGCTTGCTCACCAAGCAAACCTCACCTCTTTCTAATCTTTTAGAGCTGCACTTTCTAGCTCTCACACACACACACACTTATCTGACCTCTCCTTCTAGAATGTGATGCCCTGCTATCATGTGAACCACGTGGAGAGTTTAGTCATCAACAAAATCTACACAAGCTACTTGGACTAAAAAATATTCTTCAATATATATCATCACCGATTTCAGGATCTACAATAGCATATATTCTTGGAGTTTGGAAGGATCAATTTCTGTACTCGCCACGTAATGTTGTTGAAGAAGGTGAAGGCCAGCTGCTTTCGTATTGCCCAGAAACCAAGAAATGGAGAAATCTTTCTGGACATGTGGGAGGAGTTTATCGTGATGTAATAGATTATGTTCAGAGCTTACTTCCAGTCCAAGTAAAACCTTATCATTAATTAAGTGATATATATATATATTAATTATTATAGCGAGAATTAATTAGAAAGATTATATTAAGGATTATGAAATATTATTCTTATTTATAATTTTTTTTTGTGCGGGTTCTATTAATGTGAGTACCTAATCAAACTTAAAGAAAGATAATTAAGAGTAAGAATTCTTCAAAAATATTTTAAACTTTAAATTTAAAAAATCTTTATCATCTAATATTAAATAATTTAGTTAATTACTTATGATTTAGGGTTTAAATTTTAAATTTTGTGCCCAAAATCCAATAATTAAATGCTAAACCGTAAGCCAAATTAATTTGTAATATTTTATTTTTCTTGTTATAAGAAATTAAAGCTAGGGTTTCACGAAGTGAGTAGGGTTGTCAATGTACGTAACTTATATACTTTGAGTGCACCATTGGCCTCATATAAAATAAAATAAAAACAACAACCACATTCAACTAGCAGGTCACCCATGCACCCAACCTGATCTAAAATAAAATTTAAAAAGAAAATAAAAACAACAACCAAGCTCAACCAGAAAACCAGCCGATGATTAAAAAAAAAACAAAAAAAAAAAACCAAGTTTAATTTGAATGGTGGTCCGGTGGATCGAGGTGTACATGCCTCTACGGTGAGGGTTCTAATTCTCGCTACAACAATCAATATATATCCTTGAATTAGTAATAAGATACTACTTACACTGGAAGTAAGCTCTCAACATAATCTACTGCATCGTGATAAACTCGTCCCACATGTAGTTCATGAGAAAGCTTTCTCCATTTCTTGGTTTCTGGGCAATACGAAAGCAGGGCCTCACC
The DNA here is from genome assembly GCA_032719365.1 of Prinsepia uniflora. Taxonomy (NCBI): domain Eukaryota; kingdom Viridiplantae; phylum Streptophyta; class Magnoliopsida; order Rosales; family Rosaceae; genus Prinsepia; species Prinsepia uniflora. The sequence goes on from CM064874.1 coordinate 998,930, forward strand.
TTCTTCAACTTCATGTGACGTGCACAGAAATTGATCCTTCCAAACTCCCAGAATATATACTTGAGATCCTGAAATCGGTAATGATATTGAAGAATATTTTTTAGTCCAAGTAACTTGTGTAGATTCGACACTCGTTGTCATCATCCAAAGGTAATCATACCACACAGCCGGTAAATTTTTGAATGAAAATAATAGAGATTCATATCCACCGACAACATATGATGGGACTTGCATCGCGTGGAATACTTCGTTGCGCAAATTGAATGAAAAAACATAATCTCCTCCGTAGTCATGATTAATTCTCAGCCAATACAACACTCCATTCAACATAATCGAATCCAACGAAGAGCTCCTACATGAGCATGGTGGAAGACCTTCTAATTCTCTCCAACAATTTGTAGCCTGCGAAAACACTCGGGCTCCATGACCAATGTTCTCATCAACTCTTCTACCATCATCGTCAAGAACTTCAAAAATTGTAACCAACTTGTAACCACTTTCATAATCATCAATGAAATCAAGACCTGAAGCTACATTCATAAATTTCGTCTTTGTAACTGGTTTAGGAAGATACCTATATTGTTTTGTTGCCGGGTTCCAAACAATTATATCATCACACTTGTATTTCTCTATAACCACTTCAAGACAGACTAAACCATTACTAGATCCCACCATATATTTCGTACCATGATTCCGAAAGAAATCTGGTGTATCTGCTGTTGAAATTGTTCCTTCTTCGTCAAGCAACGAGAATCCAAAAATATTAAAACTTGTTTGATGAGTTTCATGGCAAAAGCGCATGAGTTTTTGATTTAGGCAACGGAGCTTGAGATTGTTATGGTGAATGGAAAAGAAATAATAAGTTTTGATGAGAGCATGCCAATTTTTAGATACACATCTAAACTTGAGTAAAGACTTCACAGGCAATCTCGATAGAATTTCGATCACGAGATTTTCAGTAAAATAAGGGGTTGAGGTTACCTCTACTTCAAGGCCCATTTGTACGTTCTTCATAGAAACAAAATTTGTCAAATTGTCGAGTTTGATGCCTTTTTTCTTTAACATGTCTGGTTCCTGAAAGCAAAACGATCTCAAACGGAGGACAACATATTGCAACCTTCAAATTGTTATATATAATGGCCAACGAAGCCCTAGCCTCAACAGGAAAGAAAAAAAAATTACAAAATTACCAAGATACCTTTCAATTTATATAGGCTTATTTAAATTTGAATTAATTTACTAATGGCGATTCCCATCATTGTTTTTTTGTTTTTGCCACTCCATGAAACCCTAGCTTACTGTTTACACCCGAAAAAATCCCTTTGGGCCAAAGACAATGACTCAAAGGGATTAAAGGCACAAAATAAAAAAAGATCTAGCCCAATCGACTACTTGGAATGTGAAGAAGAAGGAAGCATGGGTGGTTCAGACACTCCAAGAATTCAAAGGCAAGGGGGAGGTTTTCAACGGATTAAACGGCAACTTGGGACCCACCAAAAACTCAACTTGACAAATCGATCAACCTCCTCAATGCCTATAAAAGGAGAAGAAATCAGTTTTTCAAATGACGGATAATCAACCAATCAAACCCAACAAATTGAACTCCATAAATTTTTGTACCCATGAACACCTAACCAAGGTTTCATGGTTTAACAAAGGTTGACCCCTGTGGCAAAAACTGTCTCTTTCAACCTAGAAAATCAAGATGTAGCTTCTCTTCTCATCTTTTTAAGGCATTTATGCAAATGCCTAACCGTCACTCTGACCCGCTCCAGCAGTAACGTCATAATTGTTAACTTCTTGTCCTGTACTAACTTTCTTTATGACTAAGCATTCTCATAAGGGTTAATCTTATCTCGATTGTCAGTTCATGGAATGTCGTTGAAGCTCGCAGAAGATTAACCTTCTTTCTAACTAAACATTGTGATAAGGGTTAATTATCCGACAACCGGCTCATAGAAAGTCATCTCGATTACCGTCTCACAGAAAGTCATCTCGACTATCAGCTCATGGAGAGCCATCCCGACTACCGGTTCATGGAAAGTCATCCCGACCACTGTCTTACGGAAAGTCATCCCGACTACCACCCTACGGAAAGTCATCATGACTAACCTATTCACGAAAAGTCATCTCGACTGCCAGTCCATAGCCAGTCTTTGAGGTGTTCAAACCTCCCTTTCGACGCCTAGTCTTCATCTTTGAGTGCTCTGCATCTCATGGCATGATTTCCCACTTATATTCATTTCAGTTGATGATTTTTAAAATTTCCTATCTGTTACGGGCTTGAATGCGAAGGAAATAATTCACTTTTCATGTACTTGTAATTTTAGTTTCGCTCAGTTCAATTCCAATAATTTTACATTTCAATATTTGTACTTCCATTCTCATTTCAATACAAACCAAATTTTCTTAAGGAGAAATTGGTATACATAATACATCATCCAAGCGTGGTTTACGGCTTCCCATACCACCATTGAGCATTTGTCCGAATATTTTGATATCGTAAGGGAACCTGTGACCCATAACCATCTGACTGCTGAAATAATAACGTCGTCAACCTGAATATTATGGAGAAATAACTGAACTTGGACTACGCTAGAAAAAAAATTATTAAAGCCTTTGAAAAAGACATAGAAAAGAACAACGCAAGCTTATCTTGTCTGCTTGCCTCACTATCGTTTTGATAGGAAGAAAGGTTCTTCGGCGGCGAACGAAACCCATCTTCATTGTCTATAGCAGTTTCTATTAGTGGTACGCCTGCACTTGAGCTGAAAGTTTATTTTCTTCCTGGTCTGCCCACCTAGGGATCGACCATAACTAAAAGTCCATCACGCTCAGCCCATCCAACATCATCCACACCATTTGACCAACAAAGAGTTCCCTACGACTGGACCGCCCCATCACTCAGCAGAAATCGGTTTCGCACGGAGGTCCAACGAGGGTTGACTCGGGCCCAGTGGACAACTAAAATGAGAAAATCTTTTTAGGCGGGAACACTTTAACAAGAAAATCAATAGAAAGTCTATAATTTGTTTCTTGGAAAATTGAACCTACCGAAACAAGTATTAGAAGAGATAACCCTAACTCCTTATTTTACTAAATATCTCGTGGTCAAAATTCTATTAAGACCACCAGTGAAAGTTTATACTTACGTTTAGCCATGCATCTTGAAATTAACGTGCTCTCATCCAAACGCATATTATTTCTTTTCTATTATCACTATATATATATGGGAGCACATCGGTGACACCATAAATTTGACACAACTTTTAAGCCATAAGATCATATTGGATGGTTAAGATTAGTGGTGATAATTGTTTTTTTTTAATGAATAATAATTATTAAAAAGAAAAATAAATTCATTTTTTCATAAAATAATTATGATGACATTTAATCTCTCTTATTTCTTTCCATCTTTGAACCCAAAAAACTCATTAAGTTCTGATACTAATTTTAAATGGATTCAATGATAACATTCATTCCAAAACAAATATGAAATTAAAAGAAACTTGAGAATTAATTTTCATTGCTCTACTATAATAGTTTAGATTTAAAGTTTTAAACTCCATACATGACATCTCAAGAAACAAAAAGACTTTTTTTCTTTTCAATTTGGCCTTGTCATTCCCTTTTAAGATCATCAAATCTATAATACATCATCTAAAAATTAATTATTAGATCTTTCTATGAACTCTAACCTCTCGTATCACTTAAAAATAAACAAAATTTTTGTAACCATGTTCTTGGTTTTAAGATTTTCTTAAAATGTTTTATATTCAAGGTTGAATTAATTTTGTCAAAAGTTTATCTACACCAAACATAGAGGACCAAAAATATTTAAGGGACCCCCACGTTGTTTTATATGCCCATGTTGTGTATTTTCTTTATAATCTTCATGAATGAAATCGTGGCTTTTGTTAAAAAAAAAAAGAGAAAAAATGGAGAAATGGATGCAATGAAGAAGACTGGAGAAGAAATAACAAAATAGAAAACGGACATACATAATTAATGAAAAACAATTAAGGAAAGTAGTGAACATAAATCATAATTACAAAGTAATAAAGAGGCGAAAGAGAAAGAAGAAGGTGGAAGTTCGCTCCAAATCTACCACCAGGAGGTGGAGATGGGAGAAACTTGCATTTAGGTCTGCTTCCTACCAATAATGGCAAAACGGTTTGTATATAGTCGGTTAATATGAACACGGAACTGGAAGTAGAAGCCAGCAGGCAGCTAATAGTTTTATCCAACAACAGCAAGCAAGCTTTGCCTGACTGCTGGAATTGAACAAAGCAAAGAGCCAAATATTCCATTCACAACATTAGAAATGGCACAAAATGGGAGAGCCTCGGGTTCCTTGACTGACAACGCAGCTGTTCCCAATCCAGGAGCACTGGAGCAGCAAAAGAAAATGACAAAAGGAACAAATAAAAAGCATGATAAGTTCATAATCAAGTTAATTGAGTTACTGTTTTCTAAACTGATTATGTGGGAAATGCTCAGAATCGAGACAATGGAAAGGTTTGATGTCCCAGTATCAATATCAAAGAAAATAAAAGATATTGTGATTTGTGAACCAGAAATAAGGTCTTTAATATTCAATACATTTAAGAATTTTCAAAGGATCTTCTTGCTTCACGATTGTGATTGTTCAACCAAATTCCTTTTAATTGTTTATAAGTTTGTTTAACTGTATATGCATTCTCATGTATGGTGACCGTTGAGTGCAGAATTTTCAGCAGAAACATACCTGGATGCAGTAGCTATTCCTCGAGCAATGGGTTCACGGAATTGTAATTTATCGAGTGTTGCTTGGCCAAAATTAGCTCCAACCAGACCAGTTACTACAACGACGGCAGCTGTGAGAGATGGATTGGTACCTACAAGAAAATATATAGTACATATTAAATAGATCTGTGTGGTATATTATACACATAGGCCACGTTTGATGAGCAGGATTGGATTGGATAACTCTTCAAATTCAATGTATTTTGAATCTAAAAATGGATGTGGGTTCATTGTAGGAGGATTAGACATAATTAGACATAAAGCGAAACTTACCTTTTCTAGGTTATTTTAAGAGGATTAGATTAGACAAGTTTTCTTCTCTCCCTACTCCCTCTAACCCCCCTTGCAATGAGAAAACATTGATTTTCATATTCAAAATATACTGAATTTAATGAGCTATCCATTTCAATCTAATCCCGCTCCCTAAAGCCAATATATCTCAAGGCTACAAGTTTGAATATGTATTGTACGGAATAGAGTAGATACTTGGAAAATGAAACAGGAACGGTCTCCAGTTCATTAGCCTAATGTGTTAGAAATTCATTAAAACTTAGTAAATGATTATCAAGTCAGAGATGTTATTGTCTTCAACAACCAAAGTATGAGCTACTACCTTCAAACAGAGATACAATGCTGAGTGCGAATGGCACAGTTATACATCGCGGTAGAATTAAGACAGTCAAACTAGGTTCCAACCCAACAAGGCGTCCGATAAGAGCAGTTGAATACAATGAGAATATGGTCGACAGGATCATAGATGTGAATATCTCAGCTGCGTGCCTTGTCACAAGCTGAAAAGTTGTAGAAAAGGTATAATTGTCATCAAGAGTTTGTAATATGGACTACAAAATGTAAAATGTAATACGGACTAGAAAATGTAAAATGCTAAGCCAGATTATAACATCAACCAGAATTTAGAGCAAAATTAAGAAACTCATTGGTGGAATGCTAAGTTGAACCAGCTTTATAACCAATTCTCAACACTTCTGTACATTCGTTATGATATATTATAGAGTACCAAGGAAAACAGAAAAGGTTATCATGAAATATTTAAATTATATATAAAGAAAGATTTATTCTAGTTAAACTTCCAATGCATATTCTAGCTTCAAAATTGTTCTTTTCAAGTCACCATCTAAGTAACTACATCTAGTACAGAAATGGGAAACCTGGGTTCCACAAAGGTTATTTACCTTCCTCAGCTTGAACATTGAGAAGGCAAACGAGAGGATAAGAGACCCCAAGAATCCCATCAGAACATCACCAGCTCCAGGATTAGATGAAACCTTTGTAAGGTAAGAGCCTGTGCATATCATGAAGTATCACGATCTACATACTAAAAGCACTAAGGGCACATTTGGATGGATGATAAAGATTTAAAATATGGGATTGGGCTTGGGGTTCTTGCATTAAGAAAAACAGCATATTCAAGAATATGATACACAGCCCAAAATATTTCCCTTAAAACGCATTTTCTGTAATTCTTTTGACTTCATCTAATAGCAGGATGTCCATTTAGTCCACTTGATTGGTACATCAGCTATTCCATTCTGTAGTTAAATAAGATTTCGGAGTGGAAAAAAAATAGAAAGAAGACAAATCACACACTGGTAAAAAAAAAATACCAAATCAGAAAAGACTAGCAAAGATAATAGTGAACCAAAAGATACGAAAAAGCTAACTTGGAATCTAACAAGTATGCTTCGCTAGATGACTTTTGCAAGTTGCTTCATTTTAATCTTAATGCTCCGAAATCAAAGGGGTAAAAAATATGCCAAAACCAACAATTTGATTTCCGAGTGTACCGAGGACAGAGTCAAGCCCAGACTTGGACACATATCCATATGTCAAAGCTGCCAAATCCGCGGACAGTGCAGAGCAAATGATCGGGTGGAAAACCTTCTTCACAGCTGATGGCAATCTGAAATTAGAAGTGAATAAATGAGTGATACCAATCAAAGGGAAGATACGGCTCAAAATATAAATGAAAACCTTTATTTGGTCTACAGATTTCTTTACTTTTATTTATTTATTTATTTTTTAAATTGTGAAGATAGACCAAAACAGAGGAAAAAGAAATTTTACCCAGAACCAACTATATAGCCCAACACAGTTGATGCAAGTAAGAATGGAAGGGATGTTCGAGCACTTGTCCCTAAGGCTGTTGGGTATAATAATGCAGACACAAATGATATCAGGAGGATCCCACTCCAAGACCACACTTCAATGGTAGAAAATGGAGAGGGTCTCCCCATAGGCTTAGCATCTGTCATTTCTGTCTTTACCATTTTTCTTACAGCTACTGCTGTATACCCTGCAACAGCAAGTGAAGCCAGCCAGCCTCCAACTGCAAAAAATCATTAAGCACAAGCATGTAATTCGTGCTAAATAAATTGAGAGATTAAAAAAACATGCAACACAATGCAATTATAGGCACATGTACACCAAAAGAGACAGAGAGACGGGTAACTGCTCCTACTAAATAGTATCAGTAAAACTGAACTTAAATCTCACTAGTATGAATCTTTTCCAAGTTAATACTTTAAGTGCAACTATGTCAGTGAGCTTCGTTTAAATTTTATCGGATTAAAACCAATACCAATTGCTTAGCCTTAAAGAAATGATGCCCATTAAAATCATCACAAATCTAAACAAGTAGACAAAACAAACCAAACCAAACGATCACCCCATTTGGAAAACTCAACTACTGTATAGCTTCACCAAAGAAAGTTATCTTAGAGTAGCAAATACTTGCATACCTATAATGAAGCAAATCTTGATGCCCGAAGCGGTGGGAATACTTTTCACAGAAAGAGGCAAAACAACCAAAGAAGGAACATAGAACAATGGCACCCATCTTTTGATGAACAAAAGCGCAGGCTCAAAGAAGTTCATCAAGCTCGTTGCGGCAGCAGGGATGGTGGAATCAAGAATAACAAGAACGGAAAATATACAAAACATCCCAAAAAGAGCACTCGGGAACTTAATGGAAGCTGCCACAAATGCCTTCTTCAAAAAATTGTCCATTACTAGAAAAATGCCGAGTGAAACAACGAGATGCAAAACCCCAAGCACCTGTAAAACATCAAAGGGAAAGCAGAAAGATCACAACTTGAGACAAAAATGGCCATTGAAATACTGAAAATTCAATAAACATAGGGAATTAAGTGAAGCAAAATAATCATATCCACGCACACTTTGAGACAAAGTGGAACTGCCAGCACTCTGTGAACTCGTTGATTTCACTAAAAATGGTGTGGTAGAGGAGGTTTCCTGAAAACCCATATCCAAGAACCTGGAATTCAGAGGCCCAGGAAGTTTTAACCGGAAATTAGTCCGCTTTTGTTGTAATCTAACACCATTGAAAGCAACAGGTGAAGCTTTTCTCTGTAATTCTGAAAGTGAAGGGAGATAAGTTGGAAAAAACAATTCTGAATTGTTGTGGTTGGGAATAATATTATTGGTGCTCGGCATGGCTGAGAAGGTAGACATTTGGAGGTAGTGAAGCAGTGAGGGAGGGAGCGAGTGGCAACGAGGAAACCATTAAAACTGAGCGGACCCAAGTCAACGGTTTAGGTCAAGGAGGATCAGATTTTTCCCCACCGTTTATTTGTGTCCCTTATTAGAACAAAAGGTCCAGGGGCGTATTGAATATAGATTTTGGATAATTTTTATAGGGTTATTTTATTTAGAGTTTAAGAGAGTTTGTATAAATTACAGGGTATTTAATTCATATTTTTAAAAATTTAAAAAAATTATGAAAGTTGAGAGATATTTAATTTAAATTTTTAGCGAAATTTTAAATTTTTTTTATGAGAGTTGAGAGGTATTCAATCATAACTTTTTCGGAGTCAAGTGGTATTTATAATTAGATTCACATTTATTGAATTCATTAAATGATTGATTTTTTGTAGATTTGTATATATAAAGTATAAATAGCAATGTAAATTCACAATCTTACCTCTACCCATAATATTTTCATAGACATTTGAACGTGAGTTTTTTTTTTTGGCGTGGGACGTTCTGTTGAAACTCATTGAACTGGTCAGTGCATTTTAATTTTTTTTTCTCTTTATATGAACAATTTTCTTAGTCATTGGTTCTCATTATTAGGGTTTCAAATTTTGAAATTTATCCAAGGAATAATTTTTTTTTCTATTGTCAAACCCTAATCAATCTAGTTTCGTCAATACTATTTATCTATTATCAGTCTTGATCTTGGTTATTGATTCTCTTTATTAGGGTTTCAACTTTCGAATTTTCTCTATGGAATAATCTGATTGATCAATCTTATCTCTACTCCTACATTGCTTATCCCTGTCGAAGAACAAAATTGAAGAACTCTGTCAAAGTGTTGGGGTATCTTTTTTTATACCATCTTTATACCCTATTGAACTCCTATACAATCTTTTTTATATCATGTCGAAGTGTCGAACTCTATTTTGTATGTTGCTTGATTTTTGGTTTTTGATGGCTTATTTGATATAAATTGCAGAATATCTATAAGCAAAAACTATTTTTTGTTTACTCTTATTATTGCAAAATGCAACTTTGATTTGAAGTGTTTATAAATTTGTCTTTTATTATGTTGTGTTGTTTTTGTTTCTATATGCAATATGTAAATTTTTATCATATGCATAGCGAAAAAGTGGGAAGCATGATATGTATATTTTTGTTTCTGGCGTTGGTAACTTTTCTTCGTGTGCTTTTCTCACTATTTTTATTATGATCTAATTAGACTATAATGAAAGATTCACAATCTGACAAGGGAAAAGGAAAGGAAAAATAAAGTGGCAAATCAATGAAAAATTACCAGCAATGGAGCATGGAAGAGAGCAATGACCACATTGATCACAACTAGCAAAAATATCAATAAAATTTTGTAGGCATTGATCACATTGGCACTAGAGTTTTTAGTTAAACCTGGACCTACGGTGCCAAGTAAAATACGAGAAAGTACAAGATTTTACCTTTTAAATACGATAAAGTACAAGATTTTACCCTTATTTTAAGGTAAATGATGACATCTTTACTTTTATAATATTTTTATTATTACATTAATCTTCTATTATAGTGAATCAGCAGCTAATATTGCACATTATTCCAAGAAAACTACAGCTTTTGATATGAATATATACGTAATAAATCAATAATGGCAGAACGATTTGTATATATACGGTTAATATTAACACAGATTTGGAAGCAGAAGCCTATTAGGCAGCTAATAGTTTTATCCAACAACAGCAAGCAAGCTTTGCCTGACTGCTGGAATTGAACAAAGCAAAGAGCCAAATATACCATTCAGAGCATAAGCAATGGCACAAAATGGGAGAGCCTCGGGTTCCTTGGCCGACAACGCTGCTGTTCCCAATCCATGAGCACTGGAGCAGCAAAAGAAAATGAAAAAAAGGAACAAATAAAAAGTATAATAAGTTCATAATCAAGTCAATTGAGTTACTGTTTTCTAAACTGATTATGTTGGGAAATGCTCTGAATCGAGTCAATAGAAAGGTTTTATGTCCCAGTCTCAATTTCACAGAATAAAAAAAGAAATCGTGATTTGTGAACCAGAGATTAGATCTTTAAAATTCAATACATTTAAGAACTTTCAAAGGATTTTCTTGCTTCAATATTGTGATTGTTTAGCCAATTCCTTTTAATTGTTTATAAGTTGGTTCACTTGTTTATACATTTTCATGTATAGTGACCGTTAAGTGCAGAATTTTCAGCAGAAATATACCTGGATGCAGTAGCTATTCCTCGAGCAATGGGATCACGGAATTGTAATTTATCGAGTGTTGCTTGGACAAAATTAGCTCCAACCAGACCAGTTACTACAACGACGGCAGCTGTGAGAGATGGATTGGTACCTACAAAAGAATACATAGTACATATTATATAGATCTGTGTGGTATATTATACACAGGCCATGTTTGGTAAGCGGGATTGGATTGGATAACTCTTCAAATTCAATGTATTTTGAATCTAAAAATGGAGGTAGTTTCATTGTAGGAGGATTAGACATGATTAGACATAAAACGAAACTTACCTTTTCTATTCATACTATTTTAAGATGATTAGATTGGACGACTTTTCTTCTATTTCTATTCCCTCTAACCCCCTTGCAATGAGAAAACATTGATTTTCATATTCAAAATATATTGAATTTGATAAGCTATCCAATCCAATCTAATCCCGCTCACCAAAAGAGCCAGTATATCTCAAGGCTACAAGTTTGAATATGTATTGCACGGAATATTGTGTTCTAAACAGTAGATACTTGTAGCAGTTTGCGGGAAAAAGCAAGTTGAGGAAAATGCAACAGGACGGTCTCCAGTTTATTAGTCTAAGATGTTAGAACTTCATTAAAACTTCGTAAATGATTATCAGGTCAGAGATGTTATTGTCTGCAACTACCAAAGTATGAACTATTACCTTCAAACAAAGACACAATGCTGAGTGCTAATGCCACAGTTATACATCGCGGTAGAATTGAGACAGTCAAACTAGGTTCCAACCCAACAAGGCGTCCGATAAGAGCAGTTGAATACAAGGAGAATATGCTCGACAGGATCACAGATGTGAATATCTCAGCTGCGTGCCTTTTCACGAGCTGAAAAGTTGTAGAACAGGAATAATCGTCATCAAAAGTTTGTAATATGGATTAGAAAATGTAAAAAGCTAAGTCAGATTATAACGTCGACCAGAATTTGGGGCAAAATTAAGAACCCATTGGTGGAATGCTAAGTTGAACCAGCTTTTACAACCAATTCTCAAGGCTTTGGTACATTCCTTATGATATATTATAGAATACCAAATAAAACAAAGAAGGTTATCATGAAATATTGAAATCATATATAAAGAAAGATTTATTCTAGTTAAAATTGGAATTCTCCGAAGTATATTTTACCCCACAGGTTGGAACAATATGTTCTTCAGAAAAAAATTAACTTCCAATGCATATTCCAGCTTCTCAATTGTTCTTTTCAGGTCACCATCGAAGTAACTACATCTAATACAGAAATGGGAAACCTGGGCTCTGCAAAGGTTATTTACCTTCCTCTGCTTGAACATTGAGAAGGCAAATGAAAGGATAACAGACCCCAAGAATCCCATCAGAACATCACCAGCTCCAGGATTAGATGAAACCTTTGTAAGGTAAGATCCTGTGCATATCATGAAGTATCACGATCTACATACTAAAAGCACTAAGGGCCCATTCGGATGGATGATAAATATTTAAAATATGGGATTCGGCTTGGAGCTCTAGTTGTAAATTGCTTGTTGCACTTTAGAAATACACATTATAATGTAATAAAATCCACATATATGATGACAAATTTGAAAAATACAATTTTCTGTGGACAGGAGAGACAGTTGTAAACAAAATTTTCAATTATCCCGTAAGAACCACAAGCCCTATGCCATCTTAGCCTTCAAAGAAACAGAGACGCTACTTGCTCATAATATATCAAATTTAAACCAAAACCTCTAATACCATGAAAATAAGGAACCGGAGAGACTAGAACTATCTATCCTTGACCATCGTATATTCTCCCCGAACTTGGAATGCTAACCTTGTGTCCTTTAGTCCTTTTGTACTTTGCACACGTTTCAAAAGAGCCTCTTAAGATCTTACTGAATGCGGATCTTTGTTCCAAGCTACCTAAGCAGTTTTACTTTATACCGTAAACTTTGAAAGCCTCCTATAAACATGCCGACTTCTACCAAATACCTGGGTAGCATAAACTCACAATTTTTATCACTTTCTTAAATTTGTTTTGTTATCTGAATTTTCACATCACTTAGGGAAAAAAAACACACAATTTCTTATCCTAACTTTTGAGTTTTCTAAACTTCAGCCTTTCACATGCCTTCAAAGTGAAAAAAAAAAATAGAAAGAAGACAAATCACACACTGGTAAAAAAAAATTACCACATCAGAAAAGACTAGCAAAGATAATAGTGAACCAAAAGATACGAAAAAGCTAACTTGGAATCTAACAAGTATGCTTCGCTAGATGACTTTTGCAAGTTGCTTCATTTTAATCTTAATGCTCCGAAATCAAAGGGCTAAAAAATTATGCCAAAACCAAGAATTTGATTTCAGAAGTGTACCGAGGACAGAGTCAAGCCCAGACTTGGACAAATATCCGTAAGTCAAAGCTGCCAAATCTGCAGATAGTGCACAGCAAATGATCGGGTGGAAAACCTTCTTCACAGCTGATGGCAATCTGAAATTAGAAGTGAACGAATAAGTAATACCGATAAAACGGAAGACACAGCTCAAAATATAAATGAAAACCTTTATTTGGTCTACATATTTCTCTACTTTTAATTAAAAAAAAAATTGTGATGACAGATCAAAACAGAGGAAAAAGAAATTTTACCCAGAACCAACTATATAGCCCAACACAGTTGATGCAAGTAAGAATGGAAGGGATGTTCGAGCACTTGTCCCTAAGGCTGTTGGGTATAATAATGCAGACACAAATGATATCAGGAGGATCCCACTCCAAGACCACACTTCAATGGTAGAAAATGGAGAGGGTCTCCCCATAGGCTCAGCATCTGTCATTTCTGTCTTTACCATTCTTCTTACAGCTACTGCTGTATACCCTGCAACAGCAAGTGAAGCCAGCCAGCCTCCAACTGCAGAAAATCATTAAGCACAAGCATGTAATTCGTGCTAAATAAATTGAGAGATTAAAAAAACATGCAAACACAATGCAATTATAGGCACATGTACACCAAAAGAGACAGAGAGACGGGTAACTTCTACTAAATAGTATCAGTAAAACTGAACTTAAATCTCACTAGTATGAATCTTTTCCAAGTTAATACTTAAAGTGCAACTATGTCAGTGAGTTTCGTTTAACTTTTATCCGATTAAAACCAATGCCAATTGCTTAGCCTTGAAGAAATGATGCCAACTAAAATCATCACAAATCTAAACAAGTAGGCAAAACAAACCAAACCAAACCAAACCAAGCGATCACCCCATTTGGAAAACTCAACTACTGTATAGCTTCAACAAAGAAAGTTATCTTAAAGTAGCAAATACTTGCATACCTATAATGAAGCAAATCTTGATGCCCGAAGCGGTGGGAATACTTTTGACAGAAAGTGGCAAAACAACCAAAGAAGGAACATAGAACAATGGCAGCCATCTTTGGATGAACAAAAGCGCAGGCTCAAAGAAGTTCATCAAGCTTGTTGCGGCAGCAGGGATGGTGGAATCAAGAATAATAAGAACGGAGAATATACAAAACATCCCAAAAAGAGCACTAGGGAACTTAATGGAAACTGCCACAAATGCCTTCTTCAAAAAATTGTCCATTGCAAGAAAAATGCCAAGTGAAACAACAAGATGCAAAACCCCAAGCACCTGTAAAACATCAAAGGGAAAGCAGAAAGCTCACAAATTGAGACAAAAATGGCCATTGAAATACTGAAAATTCAATAAACATAAGGAACTAAGCGAAGCAAAATAATCATATCCACGCACACTTTTAGACAAAGTGGAACTGCCAGCACTCTGTGAACTGGTTGATTTCACTATAAATGGTGTGGTAGAGGAGGTCTCCTGAAAATCCATATCCAAGAACCTGGAATTCAGAGGCCGAGGAAGTTTTTTCCGGAAATTAGTCCGCTTTTGTTGTAATCTAACACCATTGAAAGCAACAGGTGAAGTTTTTCTCTGTAATTCTGAAAGTGAAGGGAGACAAGTTGGAAAAAACAATACTGAATTGTTGTGGCTGGGAATAATATTATTGGTGCTCGGCATGGCTGATAAGGTAGACATTAGGAGGGAGTGAAGCAGTGAGAGAGGGAGCGAGTGGCAACGAGGAAACCATTCAAACTGAGCGGACCCATGCCAACGGTTTAGGTAAGAGAGGATCAGATTTTTCCCCACCAATTATTTGCGTCCCTTATTAGAACAAAAGGTTCAAAAGATTAAAGCCCATTGATATGAAATTCCAAATCGCTATAAAGTATAAAGCATCTTGTGTATAGTATGAAAATATTATTTTTTTTTTAACGAAAATAGTAATAATTAAATTTATAAAAATAGCAACGTGGATATCAATATCGAAATCAATATCGTTTATACTAAAAAACAACAATATTAAAATTTCATTTTAAAATTTTAAAAAAAGTAAGCATCCAATAATATTTATGTAAGACTAACACCTATATCATGAAAATTGAACGAAGATTTTTCTTCTCTCTATTTTTATGTTAAGATTTTTAAATATGAATATATTTATGAAAATATTGCAGGTATGTCTTCATCCTATTTTAATATCGAGACCATATAATATAAATATATTAATTCAAATTTTACGAAATTACATATATTTTCTTCCAAGAGAACAACCCACCGATAGTTTTTGAGATGAGAAAATACTAGACATAACGAGTGTGAGCCGTCAAATTTTCAACCCATTTTGACTTTCAAATTGTTAATTAAGCATTATTTGAATTTTGTTTTATTTTTAACTGAAGTATATATGTTGGGAAATTCCCATAATTCTCTCTCCCTCAAGATTTTTAAATATGAATATATTCACGAAAAAATATTGCAGATAATTTTTCATCATATTTTAAGATCGAGACTCTCTAATACATAAAGATTAACAAATTTTTTACAAAATTACATTTATTTTCATCCATGAGAACAACCCACCGATAGTTTGAAGTTTGAGAGATGAGAAAATATTAGACATACGGAATGTGAGCCGTCAAATTTTCAACCCATTTTGACTTTCAAATTGTTAGGCATTATTTGAATTTTGTTTTATTTTTAACTGAAGTATTTATGTTGGGAAATTCTCAAAAAATGGCAAAATAATAGCTAGGAGAAATTCAAATCGAAACACAAATCAAACCATGGAGTTATCAATAAATCAATAATATATAACAAAACATACAAAGCAGTATGAATTTTTTCCATTTCTCGTAAAGTAACAAAGTTATCTCTACATTAGTGCAATAAAAAAATTAATAAAATTAAGACAAAAAAATATTGGATAAACTAGCTATATATAGCTGCAGTTAATAATTATTGGAGGGCCTCTATGATTGCTTTGTTGCCTTTCTAAGTACAGAAAATAAGAAGATGGGTGTGGGATGTTTATTGAGGCAATGAAGTCCAATTTCATCCCCCTCCTTCAATTGCCTCCGCCGTACAAACCACCGATGCCATTTAATTCCATCTAGAAAGTAGCAACTCCCGCCGCCGTTGGGGAACTTGCAAATCGACTGGTAATAAGTGAAGTGAGTATCGCAGTCGTGAACTAGAATTTGAAGGGCGGTGTGTGATCGGCTGATCTCGTGAGCCGAATTAGGTTTAGGTAGCTTGTGAGGCAAGTAATTATTCAGAAGACGTTTTTTCATCACGCTAGTTTGAAGGTGCAACTGTTTGAGGTCTCTAGTTGTGAGTGTCTTCTTGATTCCCCAACTGTTGAGAAGATTCAGCCTCCCAACCCATGTCCTTGTTCTTTCCTGCTTCCTCAGGTTCTCAATGTTCTTGGCCTCAATGATTTCTTGTTTAATATTCATCCGATCAGCATCCGACATTGTAACTAGTTTATCGTCGTTTTTAACGATCACGGTTACATCAGTAGTCTTTGACCCATCTGCTAGTGTTTGATTGGCGGGTACGAGTGGGTATGAAAACACATTTAACCTCTTTAAACTTCGCTGAGGACTAGTCGTATTCTTCTGGATGGAAACCACTTTATTATCGCATTTGCTTTTCGAGGTTGATGATGATGAAGAATTGGCATCTGCAGTTGCTTCTAGTTCTGATTGTTTGTTTGATTTTTTTTTTACTGTGGTAACGCTATTGTTTGACAACTTAGTACCACAATCTAGTGCTAATATTTCTCTACACATATTACGTGAGAGGTCCCGATTTGTGGTGGTTGTTTTTGTCGGCCAAGTTGGATCCCACAAAGCCAACACCGTTGAAATTGCTGCTTGGTGTTGTGAATGCGGTTGTGGTCGGTGGTTTTCAAGGCCGCCATGGATGAGGCTTGTTGAGTGCAGATCCTTCTTATTGTTCTCCATTGTTCCAAGCTTTCAAGTTATTATTAATGAACTGGTCGATCGACGAAACAGAGAGATCCAGAGCGCGCGCCAGACACAAAAGTTAATATGAACTAAGCTAAAGAATTTGTAGAGGTTGTTGGCTAATTATATATATATATATATATGGTTAGCTAGATTAAGATTAATGCGATTCATCCTAATCCCAAATCTTTATAGGATTTGGACATTAATGTCCTAATTCAATCAAAGTTCCTCAAATTGGGATTCCACTTTCACTTAGGTAATATATATATACAGGGTTATATATATAGGATTATCTAAGGAAGGTTTTAATGAATCCCATCATCTATTTTTTATTTTTTTATTTACCAAATTACCCTACAATTTGTACAATTATTACAAAGTTTATGTCACAATGTATTTAAGCATGTCCTTATTTTGTTATGCTATTGTAATGACTTGTAATACTTACTACTATTGTGTTTAAGTAGAATTATTTAAAGTATGGGCCCCATCTAAAATTCTTAATCTCATAACCTATTTTGAGGAGATGAAATTTACTAGGTAGGAGGGGTTAATGACTCCCAATATTGTCTCGAGCAGGTTAGTGTTTTTTTTTTCCTTGAACTAAATGGCATGTGTTTAAAATTCTATCGAACTCATACTAAGTTTCAATTTTACAGCCATTTTAGTTTGTTACAGACGGTGAATAATAATGAGAGATAAAAAAAGAGTTTTGTACATGAATACTCTTAAGGTTTTTGTGTTTTGGGGCAAACAACCTCTCATATTTGGGCTTTACACAAACACCCATTTCGATTCAAAATATATTACACATAAACTTATTTGTTAAGTGACTATCAATTAAAAACTAATATGAACCTAAAATTTTACGCAATTGACCGTCTAAAGTAATATTTCCATAATTATAATGATAATGTATTCAAATAAACATAACGGCTTTTTAGTATTGACTGTTTGAAGAGTTTAGGGTTTAGGGCTTTTGGTCGAAGAAGAGGATATCTCCAGAGTCGATTATTCATTCTCATATGAAAAACAGAAAGATAAATAATTCCGAGCCCAAGCCCACACTTACATCGAAGCCCCAGTCCTCCATCTCACACTGAATTAGGCCCCACTGATTCATCTCCCACCAAAATAAACCCCACAACGAACACTTAATCTAATCATACTCCTTCCACCTTTCTTTCGTCTTTGTCGCCGCTTTCTATGAATTATTTCTCTTTCTATTATATGGGGATGAATAATTGACTCCTGAGAAGACAACACCACACTGAAATTTATTTTAGAAATACATGTGCACCATACTGAGCTATCCTCCTTTTATGACTTTGCTTACAAATATGAATAATGCTATGGGTACTAAGTGAATCCTAAATTTTCTACTTCGATATATGTGTCAAACGACGACGTGGCAATCCATTAAATACATTATGTTTTTTCAATACAATAT
Source organism: Prinsepia uniflora (assembly GCA_032719365.1). Lineage (NCBI taxonomy): Eukaryota > Viridiplantae > Streptophyta > Magnoliopsida > Rosales > Rosaceae > Prinsepia > Prinsepia uniflora. Next base: position 1,017,245 of record CM064874.1, read on the forward strand.
GGTAACAAATATAAGATATAAAAAAATACCCCCTTATTTTTCAAGCGTTAAATTTTGATTTGAGATGATCTAACGATCTGCACTCTGTATTGCACTTGGTGCGATGTGGTGTTGTAGTAATTTTAGAGAGATGTGGATAACTACATCATCCGCCATATCGTGTGCTACATACGTTGAAATAGGAAATTTGAGATTTTACTTAATACCTATAGCATTTATAAAATATTTTACAATAAAAATGGGCACTTCAAGATAAAACTAATATCATAATATTTCAGCCGTTGATTATTGATTTGTTATTAATTAAAAATGGGCCGATATGCTAAAATCCTTATATCCACCTAAAGCCCAAACTTAGACCCGAATCAGCTTTCAAAATTGAGTCGGCTGTTGAGGTTTGAGAGCGGCAATCCATAGCGTATTCCTGCTACTCCTCATGACTTCATCCCTGCCTCTCTCGCTCTTTTATCGTCGTTTTCGCGGTTTCGCCGGCATCAAATTCACCTGCAGCCGCGAAGGGCGTTGGTTTCTCCGGTTCATCTGATCGCTTTCTCTTCTCAGCTGTCAGGTTTTTCATCTTACTCCCATTTTAAATGTATTTTACTGTTAATTTCTTTATCTTATCGGTGTAATTGCCTCAAAGGTGGAGTGCTGAGGCAGTGGGCGAGCAGAGCTCAGCGCAAAAGCAAGGGGAACTCGGTATTTGCCCCTCCCTCTTTTGTTCTTAGTTTTGATAGTTTGCTTTGAATTGAACGTTGAATTTCCAATTTTTCCTTGTTGGAATTGGAATTCAGAATCCAAAGCGAAGGAATTTGGAAGAGAGTGCCGCTGGTGCTCTCAGACTTGGTATTTACTGTCAACTTGTTCTTCTCTGTCAGTATATATTTCCAACTTTGAATTCTATGTTTTGTCCAACAATTATTTCTCTTTCCCTTTTTCTTTCTCTATGCTTCACATTTAGCTCCAATGGAACTCTACTGCTCAAGCATTGCAAGGCTTGTTACCTAGTTTCTCTAATTGGGGTAGGGTTGTTTGACGTTGCACCGAAACGTCCATGGGGCGGGTATCGCGTTTCGGATAACGATAACGATATCGGTTTGATATGCTCGGATATGTTTGGATATGATATTGAAATTTGGATACAGTTAAGATACATATGTTTCATAGTTGGATACACATTTTGTAATTTTGATTGATACGCGAGGGCATAAATATCAAAACAAACTTAAAAATAAAATAAAATTTGGAAATCGATCCGGCTCGCCCTCGTCTCTCTCTTCCTCGCCATCGTCTCTGTGCAGTGACCCAGCTCGCCCTCGCCCTTGTCTCTCCCTCGCCCTCGTCTCTGTGCGGTGACCCAGCTCTCCGCAGTGGCTGCTTTTCGACGGAAAAACACGATGACCCAGACCCAGCTCTCCGCAGTGGCTGCTTTTCGACGGAAAAACACGATGACCCAGCTCTCCGCCTTGGCTGCTCTTCGACGGGTGAGCTGATACTCCTGACATCTAAGAAGATAATCTGCATTGTAGTTAGTTTTGTCGATATTTTCATGGTGAAATTGTGTCTTTAGGTCATGGGAATTTTTTCACTTTCAGTGTGTTTCATCACTATTGTATTCCTCACAATAAACTTGAAAGTATTGGGAATTTGGGAAAGTTCCAGCATTTTATATGAAGTTAAACAAGCTTCTGGCTTCCGAAAGTTTAAGCAGTTAGGAAATGTGTGAGAATTATAACAAAAAGCTTTACCCACCTATGGGGGTGAGCTGATAGTCTGCTGCTTTCTTTTTCAACATTTGTTTCTTACAACTGTTTAGGGAATTCCCAAGTGTTCAATGTATTCATTTTAGCTTGCTCCCTTGAAATGAATCAAATTGAATATGTATAACCAAAATAAAAAAATAAAAATAAAAAACCAAAATATTGATTCTTTTATTATAATAATTTACCCTCACATTTTGTCTTGGACTTTTCTATTCTAATATGTCTTGAATGTAGAAAAATGAGTTTGCAGTCTTTTCTTATCAACTTGTCTCACTGTTCCCTGTCAGTTTGCAAATTTTGCTGAGTAGAAGTGGCTTAGCTACTCTATTCCTACCATATTGTGGTTTAAATTAGGTTCATAGCCTGATACTCATTCATTCACTAATGAAGAAGGCTTACTAGCTCTCAGAAGAGGCCGCACCTATACAATATTAGTTACGGACTGAAAGAGGATTCTTGAGTCATAATGTTTCAAATTCCTCCAGTTATATCTTCCTGTTGATATTCTCTATTGCATGCTTTTCTTTTTAACTATATTTGAATTTTAATATATTATTTATTTTCCATATTCTTCTCGTATCGTATCCAAGGACGGGGCTACAACTTGGGCTGGATGTGCTATAGCCCATCCAAGTTTCCAATCAAAATATAATTAATATTTAAAGTTATAGTAAAATTCAAAATTTTAATGCATAAAAATTAACATATTACACTCAGCAAAATGTATGAAAATGAATATTCCACTTTCTTTTTTTCGAAATATGTTGATGGTATCAATAATGAAGTTTAGTGGAGAATTTTACACTTTTAATGACCCGTGACTTTATAGTATTCCTTTCTACTTGTTATATGAGAGATTTCGGATTCGACTCTACTCGAGTGAGGTCAATACCCAATATTTATATAATGTAATTTTTCTCTCCCAATATCCTTGAATCAAAATGACTCAAGGGGTACAATATAAATGTAAATAATGATATTCTATATGTGCTTTGAATATTTAATAACTTATGTTTTTTGTTCTATTCCTTTCGAGTTTTTATTTATATACGAATATGCAATTACGAGGTAAAATTTATTATATTCTTTGTATTATGTGTCTTCTGTTTATGTTTAATAGTATATTTTGTCATATGTTTTTTTAAGATTAGCATGTAAGTTTAGCCCATCCGGATTTTAAGTGCTGGAACCGTCACTGATCGTATCCTTTGATTTTTTGATTTTGGTGTATCGGAGTATCGTGTCGTATCGTATACTCGTATCCGTATCCGTTTTTGTGCAACTACTTGTTTCAATCAAAATTTTGTTTGATTGTGGTAGGCTGTACTAATCAATTTTTGGTCGAAGCTTGTCCTCTTTAATTGTATTAGGGTTCTACCATGGTGAGATTATGTAGAGTACTAATCTGTGCTCTCCTGGCTAGTGCAAAAACAGGTTAAACAACATTGTAGGATATAAACTATCATACTTTCTCAACTTTGCATATGTTAGCATCTGGTCACAACTAGCCATCATATCTAGGTGGTTTTCTTCTCAATCATCAATGGGGCTTACTTACAGGCCATAACCTTTTTTGGCAATTGACAAATGTGCTTAATTCATCTTCTCTGTCTGAAACTTCTTTTTTCAATTTTATAGAGCTATCAATTGCTCAATCTATCTTGTCTTCATTTCCTAAGCGTTTTAACTTGTTATAAGGACAATCTAGCATATCATTACGCAGAGTAAAGGTTATCTGGGCTCCTAATCTTATGTAGTGTCAATACCAATATAGAAATGTACTGAGAACAATTTTGTACATTCCAGTTGACCATGGCATACCAAATGAACCCTTAGGGTTTTATAGCTACCTGCTGATATAGTTACAATTCGGGACGGGGTGTATCAGTTTTTAAAGTGAAATTTTAAGCTTATTTTGTTTTCTATGGGTTGATTTTTTCTTTATATATATATATATATATATATATATATATTTTTTTTTTTTTGTTTGTGTCTAAATATAAGCATTGTTTAGCTTTTTATTTGTCTTTCTACTTCTATCGAAATTGTTTATTGCTTAATTTCGTCGTGTTTGTGATATAGGTCTCTGCCGAAACAGGATTAAAACTGAGAACTGACTCATTGTGGATATAAGAACACTCCGGTATTTTACAGCTTTAATCAATCTCTGCACTGATTCGTAGGGGGGATGAAGATGTATGTCTTTTATTTTTTACGTTTTATTTTCGTTCCTTTTTTTTTTTGGCTTCTTTTGTAAGTCTGTTTTCACTTTTATAGAAGATGAATTTCCTTTTTCTTTGTTGTAATTTCCAATTTGAAAATAAATGATTGCAGAGTACAGGCAAATTCCGGCGTACTTACCAACTTCGACGTGCTAAAGTTCCTAGAATCTAGTGGGGCTTCAAACGACCAAAAACGGATTCTTGCTAATGTAGCACCATCGGAATTTAAGGTTGTACTTGTATTTGTGTTTCCTTCACCCCACTTCTGTTTTCAATCCAATCGTATTCTGAGAATCAATGTATTGTTTGTCTGCCTCCTTTAGGTTTATGATTATTTGGCTGGGACTCCTCCCTGTCATCAGACGAGAGAGAATATTGATGAGTTCAAGGAGAGGTGTAAAAAATACGACCTAGCAGAAGCTGAGGTGCTCAATATCATCAACTGTAGACCATCCAGCGTGGCCGAAATCTACCCGGTGAGCTATTAGCCTTTTGATTACTAATCCATATGCAAAGTTCATGTTTGTTAACTTAGTTTGATGGTATGATATTTCGCAGATTGTAGCCAATATTGACTTGCGTTTAGGAGATGATGCTGAAGAGCTGGTAGAGATGGTAGCAGAGGTGTTCCCGACACCTGAAAAGGCGGACGAAAATGGCACAAACAGCACGAATGAGGAAATAATTGAAGATGAAAATGATAGTGATGAAAAGGAACCTGAAAATGGCGGAGAAATGAGCACAACTGATGGGTTATAGGACTTCTTTGCCATCGATCTTTCTCAAAGCCTTGTAAGAAAATACCGTCTATTTTGTAAATCCGGGTTGCATTTGTGGTTTCACAATCAGTCTTCGTCGAATATTGTCCTAATTGCAAAATATAAGGATTCGTCTGATAATCATTTGTGTTCTCTGTGATATTTTGGGTCTCTGGTTTGTAGAAGTTGTTGGTGTTTCTTCTCTGCCTCTGACTTGACCTAATAATAATGCATTTGACCAACTTCAATATCGTACGCCCCCAATTCACACATTCACCAAACTCCTCAACTTGGATTAAGCATCTGGTCCATGAGAAATAAGATCCATTGAAGGCTAACTTGGAAGCTAGCTAACAAAATGTTTGATCCTTCACCGTCACTCAATGTTACGTAATCAGCTATATATCAAAATGCAATTAAGTAACCGGCGCAATGGTAAATTTACACTTATGACAAAGTTTTAAGTTAGATTCAAACTGCAATTCAAGTAGAGATTAGGCTCATTTTTTAAGTATAGAGACACCTCGTCTTCGTGGTATTTAAAAAGACAAAAGAACAATAATTTTTTTTTTGGTTAATTTTATTTTCCACAAACATGCAATTAATTTACAAATGATCTACTACCATAATAGCATTAAAAAAGATGTCACAAATTTGAAGTACGCTTCTAATACAAACCCAAGATACCCCTAAAGCCTCTTTTCTTCTCAAGGTGCCATTTTTCTGCTAAACCTGATAACTTTTCATCAAATCTGTTAACCCTCTTTTTTTCCTTAACAGAATTGATCTCACATAACCCTCTTTTTATTTTCTTTTTTCTCTTCCTCAACTCGTATGACACCAAGCTTTCCACATTATTAGGTCAAATGGGCTATGGTGATCTTGTCTTGGGCTCAACAAAGGATTTGGGCCATTGGGCCAATGGTGGCCGATGGTACAAACATCGCACACAAAAGGTTCTACTTCTATATAGTATATACCTCCACATCCCTGAAATATATCTTGGGCCATTGGGGCAATGGTGGCCGATGGTACAAACATGGCACACAAAAGGTTCTACTTCTATACACCTCCACATCCCTGAAATATATCTTCAGCAAGACAAGAATTGCATTCATATATTTTTCACAACCACACTGCATGCACTTGCATTATCAATAGAATAATTACAATCAGATAGCTGGCACTGGGCAAATGAACTCAACTGGCAACATAAATTAACTATAAAAGAAACTAGAAAACATGGTTAGAAGTTCTTGTAAGCCTACTAGCCGGTAAATGTTCACGGTTCTTCGTTGTGGTAGACATAATGTGGTGGGGAGTGTGAATGATACTCAAAGTTGGTGGACGGCGAGTTTGAACTATAAACATATTGGGGAGAAGATGATTGATAATAGGTATACTGGGGAGGGGATGAGGAGGCATGATGGACATAATGGGGCGGAGACGGGGAACTGAGTTCCCTTGTTATGGGAGCGGCAATGGGAGTTTGCTGCTTGTCCACCCTAACTTCCACCAACTCCTGCTCTTCAAATGACCGGAAAATAGGGTGCAAGTAGGCATCGGCCAAGTATGATTTCATATTTAGGTCAGGTTCCGTAGTTTGCTCCATTGTGTCTTTTGCCATGGCTTCCTGAGTAAACAACAAGGAAAATACTTTCCATCAGAAATTTGAAAGGAAAAATAAAAAAATTACATGCTCATGTAAAATCGTTGGAAGTAAAATTCATCACCAAGAAACTTAGCTCATAGCCTACTTATCCACCAAAACAATGATACACTAAATATATCATTTCACATTAGATACATCAGAAGGAACCAATTTCCATGGAGAACTTGGAGGCAGGTAAAGGAAATTAATCAAGCTAATAGGCCTCAAGGTTCAATTTCGAATATGAATAAACTTAGTGCAAGTAGGCTTTAGCATTTCTTCTATCCAAAAGTGAAATGTTTTCAGTTCTGGTTTAGTTAGAAAAGAATGCTGCTAAGGCCAGACACCTTCTAATAAAAATATTAATAACCAGTTTACCATTAAAAGGAACTCTAAGAACCCATAAAATGTATATCTGACATATAAAACAAATGAAACCATTAACATACAGAAAAAAAAAAAAAAAACAAACAAACTATTATCTGACAGATGAAAAATTTAAGAAAACAAAACATAGAATAATCAGAACTTTCAATGAGGCAAAGAAACAAATAGTATAAGCTAGTATGGACAGCAACCAAATGGTGCAATATGTTTAGTGTAAATGCGATAATAATTTACGGCTTCTGGAAGATAAAGAAGATGAATGGGATGAAATTTTGGGCTGGGAGGAGTGTTTACTTGGCGGGTGATTGATTCATTATAATTGGGAATGGGATTTTATGGGCATAACAAGGGGTGGGAAGAAATTTATTTTCCTGGTGGTTGGGGAAATAAGACGGTAGGGGCAAAAGACAATTATGGAATTGTATAAACCAGGTTGTTGGGGAAGCAACCATGCTACTCCGATACATGACATTGGAAACACAAGCTTGAAATAATTTGAATACGATTTCATGCATGAAAAAATAATTTGAATACATTGCATCCAAAAATTAATCAGAAGTACCAAGCTTACCTCAAGTGGGTACTTTCTAAATGCAGGTTCAAAACGATACTTGCAGTACTTGTGGAATGATAATGTTAATATGGGCAGAACAACAAGTAATGGAGTCGAATTAGCAGCCTTTTTTGTGCTTAACAAACCCATCAAAAGAAGTTGAGATATCAATAAGCTTGCTACTATGCGGCTGTGAACTTGTGGCCAAAATGCGGCAGCACTTTCATATCGTTGATTGTACACATTGATTATCTGCAAGGAAAAACAGAAATCAATTATATGAAGAACTAACAAGACGCATAGTATACAATACCTACAGCTGCAAACCGCGAGAAAAAAAAAATTCATTTAAAATTGAGATGGAAATTGAATATTGTTTTAATCCAAAGTTGCCCATGAGTTCTAGTTTAGAACCATTTACTGAGGAGGCTATGAAAATATTCTTAGAACTTATTTTATTTAGCATACGTTTTTAATTTTGAGGTTCTGAAAAAGGAAAACAATAAAGAGTGTTGAACAGACTGACCAATTTATAAAAGATGAATAACTGACCTGATGGCGGTAGACCAAGTATGCAAAGGCAAAGAAGACTAGTATGAAAGGAAGCAGAATGGGCGTAATCACAGCATACACAATTCCCAGAAGGAAGTATAGTTGAAGACTCGGGAGAGTTTCTGGAAAATCCACACTCCCAGGGTCTGTTGCCTTCACTCTATCTCTCTCAGTTTTTACCAAAAACATGTTCTTAAGATGAAATATAACCAATGGTTTCAAACGGAGGATCTCACCAGCAATTGCAGCCCAACCATCAACCATTATATAAGTAATGAAGAAAGTAGCCTTCATTGGTATAGACACTCCAATGGTTCTTGGAATCCTATAAAGAAAAAAAGAACAGGGTTTATAAGATCAGTCGTCCAAAATACTGAGTCGCTAGATTTCCATATCAATATCGCAATTAAGAAAATAAGCAAGTTAACCGTATAATCTTCTTATATAAAACTTAGCAACTAGAAATTCCTAGTGACTGAGATGGAATGTTACTGGGTAGGTGCTTGGTGAAGGAAAGCATGCAGTTGCTGAAAAGCTGTTCCAGTTACTATGCTTCCCAAAAATACATTGACCAACATAAAGTAATAGTATTTTGCTGCCGTCTTCCGTTCTAGGGTTGATAAAGCTATGTGTCCCTCAATTTTTGACATGATCATCAACACAGTTGGGAGAATGTACAAAAATATCTTAAGGGCAAGGCCAGGAAGAAAACCCTGTAGAAATGACTTGATGAATTTCCTGCAAAACAATTATGGTTAATTCTTAGTATAACAAAATATTTTGTAAAATAAACAACATAAAAAAAATTAAAGAAAGAAAAAAGTAAAAGCTAGAATAAATATTAAAGACCATATGACATAGGCCTAGCTTTTTATTATAAAAGACCAACTTTATTATGAAGTTAAGAAAACATAACAAACAGTGTACAAGATGTCTACCCAGAAACATTACAAATACAAAATTACAAATTGTATGGATAATCGTAGGAAAACAGTGAGTTCAAGTTCTTAACTGAAATTAAACATGGTATCTCTTGGTTGAAGCAATATTTGAAGTTTCTAAAATCTAAACATGAAGAAAAAAATTAGAAAATTAAATACGCAACTTGAACCATTGAAATAAACAAGGACTCATCTTATTGGATAAGTAAATGAAACATAAAAATAAAAATAAAAGTGCAAAATGTACAAATGTACGAAATCAATTCTTTACACAATTATTGTTGTCCTCTAATTTATTAGAAACTCAGAACACAGAGAGAGAGAGAGAGAGAGAGAGAGAGAGAGAGAGAGAGAGAGAGAGAGAGAGAGGGGGGGGGTATGAAGGCATCATGTAGAAAAACAAAACAAAAGAAAACACAAAAGACTGATAGAAATATTACAACCTTCTCAATACCGATTGCAGACTCAATGGAACGACGAACTTTTCACATGAAACATAAAGCAGATGAGTTGAAAAACTATGGGAAATATTGTTTTAAAATAACCATACTAGGCAACAAAAGCATATAATTTGTTAAGGTTTACTTACAATTCTATAACCGGCCTGAGGAAAGGAGCAACTCTTTCAAGCCCTTCTAAATTTGCAAGAGATTGCACAAAGGCTATAGGTATCATGTAGAAGAACACCAAAGCAAACACTGAAAGCGATATTACAAGTTTTCGGATGCTTAAAGAGACAAATGGAATAGATAAATTACGCCAATAAACATCCCGGGGTTCTGGAGCCCAATTTGTCAACCAGAGTGTTGGATTCTTGCTCTGTTGTGTTTGTGCACAAACCGCTGCACCCCAGCGTGAATTAAAAGATACAAAAGCAACTGGTAAAACAGACTTGGTGTCTTTGAGAATCTTTTGTTGTTCCAGTGCCATCTAAAATAGAACAAATGAATAGACTATAAATCTGTATACATACATGTGTATGTGCGTGTGTGTATATATAGCGAGGAGGCCGAGGGGGGGGGGGGGGGGGCGCGCTCATGAAAAATAAGAGGGGAAAATCGCACAAACACCACACTTGTTTAGTCAAATTCCTATACACCACAAGAACTATTAGGGATGCATGCACTTTCCATCCAGATATACACCTCAGTCCAATTTTTTGTTTGACGTGTAGGAGCGTTTTACATGGACAGTTTCATCAATCGTTTCCATAATTAAGAAAAGTACCCCAAAAAATTAAAATAAACCCGCCAACCCTCCCTTCTCCCACTCGAGCTGCACTCCCAAACCCACCCACTCAGCCCACCTTTCCCTTCATACAACCAAGCTCTCTTCCACTAGTTTGCAATTGTACACTTCTAATCCCTCTTCCCTTTCAATCCTATGATGTTGCAGAAAAAATGTTAGGAGTAAAGCATAGTGTTAAGTACATGTAAGACCATGAATAGATTTCCTCTTTTGTTGGGATTCAGATTGAGTTTTCTTTTATTTCTTACTTCCTTTTACATCTTAAAAAAGAAAACTGGGGATTCTTAGAAACTTATAGTACAAAACTAGACGTAAGTTTAATGGAAGGGTCACATAACAGTAAAAGTCAAGTATCTAAAGAAAATTGTCAAAAGAATAACAATTAGGCTGCATATACACACACCTCTCTATTAGTCGAGTTCCTACTTGTGCAATTTTAATAACAAAAGAAAGTATAGCATTATCAACATTAATCATAACTTACTCTTTTATCAAAATCCTCTATCTGTTTTTTGTAGTACTCAATGGAGTCAACTCTTTCACCCCAAAGCCCCAAAAATCCTTTCTGAAAATGTGAAGAGTTTTAAATGATCAGTTCAAAGGGAACAAACTGCCAATGAATTTTTAATAAGTACATACCATGTACATGTATGATTTAACAATGTCAAATGAATCATTAACAATATGCATACAGATTTGAAATCTTTGTTTCCTTTAAGTACACAAGAACACTACCTTCATAGTAGGTTTTTTTTCTGGATGCCTTTCAAACTTAAGTAAGTTATAGTCTAGCCAATTTTGGAGCCTATCTCGCTTTCTCACAAGTTTGGCAAACTTGTTCGCATTGTAGACTGCCTGAATAAACATAGGTAACCATGATAAAACTAAATAGTGTCCTATGGGAAAAAGCATAGAAAGTATATATATTGTTCATCCATCAAACTCCTTACTACTGAACTTCTATATCAATAAATAGAATATTTCATAAAAAAAATTCTTACCTGATGACAAAGATAATGATTGGGGTGGTTCGTTTGAAAGAATTGGTCCACCGTATCAGATATTGAGTGACCAGGGACATGTGGTACACACGTAACCACCACCTGTAAGAAATAAAAGAGATAAAAGGTGAAAGTCCCTTGGAGTTAAGAGATTTACAAACAAAACGATAAGTATAAATTTACTTTACCTGACCAACACCCAAATAAAAAAACTTATATAAAACATAGCTTCAAAATAAAAGTTTGATCAGCTTGTGAATCATGTGACAACAAGTTAAGATTATATTTTTCAAAGGAACAACAGTATTTGGGAAACTTTTGCCCGATTGAGTCAACATGTGGCAGGTGATGGAAGTTATTAAATTAAAAAAATAAAAAAAAAATAAAAAAAGCACCAACCATGGCCGTGTAGATTGGACTTGCTGAATGACTGAAACTAAAAGGATTTTATAAGCATCCATTCACTCTAAGAAATAGAAGCACACTCTAATGAGATTATACTAGCTCACTTATAAAAAGTTAAGAAAACTTAAAGAAGGTGACTGTTTCTCCAAAGCTAATAGCAAGCTGAACAGTTTTCAGCAATTGTGCTGCAAATCCAGCAATTGATTATCTACTTACCGTGAACTGTTCTACACGCCTACGCTGTGAAGCTAAGAATTGCAACCTCATCGATGCTACATGATCATACTCCTTGTACAACATGTAACATATCCAGAATGTGAACAAGTATTCCAATGCTATGTGGACAAAAAACCTGAAATTTATAGATTTCAACTCTTTAAGTGCAACCTGCTAATATATGACATATAAGGAATTTTTCTAATTGGGGAAAAAATAAAGTTACTTTTTTTTTTCATTTTTCATTTTACAAATCATGGTAAACCATGAAAAACTACGCATATGTCAGTTGACCTTCATTTACTCATAAACATCATGAACTTCACCTCTGTGATGCAGAAATTCTATTAAAGAAAACCTCATGTGTTAACCACTTCTTAGTTCAGTCTACATGTGTAAAGAACCACAGAATTACCTTATGGATTTAGGGCTCACATTTGATATAGAGAGCTTATCAATGTCACTCAAAACCAATTCTTTCCTTAGGAAAAATAATGTTCCACTTGATACATTGACCGGAATCAGAATAAGAAGCGCCAGGACTGCCATTGGAACAAAAATCTTCAAGCTACAATTAAAATCAAACACAGGAAGTTTAGTTATGTAATACAAAAGATGCTAAATTTCAATAAAAAATATATGTTAATTTCATGCAATTATATGCATGCATGTCAAGATAAATCATATAGAGCATTTCTATTTCTATTGTTGAATTTTTTTTTTCTTCTTTTTGTTTTCTAGAATACACTTCTAACACTTTCCCTTTGTATTGAAGTAACCCTTAGAGGCAAATTAGTCAACAAATAAGAGGCCAATGCGCTTAAAAGACAAGCTGTATGCACCCAACAGAATGCTCATGCAAGTTGGGTTACTCCAAAAGGATGTTATAAGTTGTTAAGTATGCAATTCAATCATTTGGGAAAAGAAAAGAAAGCCACATATCCTTGGGGTCGGAGGGTGATGACATTTTTTTGGGTCATATGGTGGGGTGGAGCAAAAAAAAAGGGGGGGGGGGGGGGGGGGGGGGGGGGGGGGTGTGGGGGGTGGTTGTTGTTCTCTTAGGATTATACAAGTGTAAGCGTGGATTGTGTTAAGGAATCTCCGTCCTCCACGCAGATCCCTTCATCAAAGGAGATTCTATTGTCAACGGAATCAATCGGATTCCCTACTTAATTATATAGTCAAATCTTTATTTCTTTCCTAGTTAGGACTCTCCTATCTATGTATAAATAGGACTACTGCTGTGCAGATTATTCATTCAATATAGAACAAACTTTCATACCTTTTCAGATTGAACTGGACTTAAAACTTAAATGCCGCATTTGGTGGGTCATATTGAATTGAAATGGATAACTTATCAGTTCAATGTATTTTGAAGATAAAAGTGAATGTTTTTTCACTGTAAGGGAATAATAGGAGATTAGATAGAAGGAAACTTATCCCATACAATCCCCTCTATATATTTAAATTAGAAGAAGTAAATTTCCATCAATGTCTAATCCCCTTAAAATGAAAAAATATTCACTTCTACCTTCAAAATACATTGAATGATGGAATCTCCAACCAAATGCCAAAAGGTCTTAGCCTTATCACGGTAATGGTAATTATTCAAAAAAGGAACTTAATAGTATAGTGACAATAGCTATTAGTTGATACTTGGATTGTAAGACAAGCAAAACACGCTGTGTTTGCCTTGAACTTACATTGTGGCTTGCTAACACCTCTAGTTTAACATTCAACTAAGCAATATTTTACTGTAGCGTACATAAAGTCTTTTAATCATGCGATTACAGCTCCAAAGTGCAATAATAGATTATGAACTGTGGTTCCAGCAAAATATATTGACATAATTTCAGCCAAAGTGAAAGTTTCAATAAGTTGGACTTAAGAAAGTGTGAAAGGGAAAAAGTGAACACCAACTATACTGTATTATGTGTGCAATGCTCTGAAGTTGAAACATCAAAATCATCAAGAGACATTATTGCTCACATTATTAGAGAATTAAGATTTAAATACTTTTTTTATTTTTCCGAACAAAATGGAGTGTTTAAAGACGACAACTTTTTGCAACTCTGGATGCTGACAAACCTTGAATACATAATTGTATCTATGGCTACGCATTTCTGCCACATGCAATGCAACACATACAAAACTGAAAGCCAATCCTCAATACATAGCACACTGATCCCGTAATTTAAAAGAAACAGGCAAATACAAAAAATTAAAAAAAAAAAATCGACTCAAATATGGGGGTGAAGAGACCAACTAAAAGTCAATGAAATACTGTAACCCACAGCTCTATCATGGCAAATCATGAATTCATTGTATCGAAATATAAACAAATAATAGCCCTGAATCCGCCCAGAACCATGGGAAATCCAAGCTTCTCAAGTTTCAATTTCCAAATTTTGATCCATATAACATCAATAAAAGTTGGTAATTTTTCATCCAATGATATTTTCCATAGAAACAAAAATAAATAGATAAATAAATAAATACCCGAGTGAAAATCACGTAATATTAACAGCATCTGAAAAAGGAAATAAAAAATACGAAACTTTTCTGGTCCAAGTCAACCTAGTGACCCGCACTATCACCCAGATGAAAACAACAGTTCGAGCCAAGTGAAAACGAAACCCGAAAACTTTCTCATCAAACCAAGCAGACCCAATAATTTTAAATATAAAAAAAAATTACTCGACGGGGAAAAATTGAAGTTACCCGAGAATGTAAATTCTGAGAAAAATAGCAGAGTCGAGGCCAGCATGGTTGATAATCTCAGACTCGGACATTCTCATGGCCTGAGGCATCCAATTCAAGAAGGTGAGGTAAGTCTTGAAATTGAGATTGACAAATTTGCCCACGAAGTTGCCGGAGTGGCGTGGGCTGCTCCTGGAGCCATTGATGTACCATTTGGGAAAGTAGACCCTGTCATTGATGGGTTGGATTCTGAGCAGAGCAAAGGCCACAAGGAAAGCTATGGCACTGAGTATATTGATGAGTGCTGAGACCCCAATATCACTCAAAGTCGCCATTGAAGAAAAAACTTGGCCGCAGAAAGAGTGCTTGGAAAGAGGAAAGTGGAGGATAAAAGAAAGAAACAAAAGGTGAAGATTGAGTAACACACTGGATTGGAATTTGGAAGATACGGAAAGAAAACTGAGGGAAATGTATATAATCTTTTATTTCTTTATTATTTTATTGTTGCCAGAGTGGTCTTGTGATCTGTGAAAACTATATATATTTTGTATTCTTCTCCATAAATTACATGGAGATCTCAAGTTAATTTTGATACTCAGAAGTTTCGATTTCGATTTTGTTTTTCGCAAATAATCAGGTTGATATTCAATATTTTAATTTTTATTTAATTGAATTTTGTTTTGAATTAATATATTTTAAGAAAGTAAGAAATATACTTTGTGATACTCAAAAAAGATAAATGTATAAATATTTGTTTATTTAGGCGTATGAAAATTTATTAAATAATTAGTTATTAATGATTAAATTAGTGGTAATAAATTTGAAGTTAAAATCTTTATCAATTGAGTTAGACCCCTTTGACCTCTATCTTAAGAGTTTTATAATTCGTATCTATAATGCACCAATATGGATACAAGTACGGCTATATAACAAATCTTAAAAAAAATGGGATACAATAATGTAAGGATACAATAATGAAAATAATATATATTTAAAACAATAATAATAATATAAATTAAAATTAAAATGCATCGAATAAGTCTTATATAACAAAATGGAACATAATAAAGGGTGTCAATGGGTCGTGTCGTGTCATGAATTTTGTTTTACCCATTTATGGCCAACCCAAATCTGACCCGTTTAATAATCGTGTCAAGAATGTCCAACCCGAACCCGACCTGTTAATGACCCGTGTAACCTGTTTAACCCATTTAGGTAGGTAAATAGGTAGATATATGAGTTAGTAATGATACATTTATTAAATGGGTCAATATATAAGCCAATATACGGGTTAACCTGTTAACCTGAAATCTATCAATTTATTAAGCGGATTAATAGGTCATTATACAGGTTGACCTGAAACCCACCCGTTTAATAAATGGGTTGACCCGAAAAAGACCCAAAATTTTAATCGTGTTAATTGACCCGGATAAATTTTGTGCGGGTTTCGAGTCGTGTCAAAAATTGTCACCTTTAACATATGAATTTATAATAATTTGAAATGAATGAAAAAAAGTTACAATAATTAAAATGTGCCTTCAAATATTTTTTCAAAATTTGCAACAAGAAAAAATCAAAATTTCTTTCAATTATACCATTTGACCTTATTGTAAATCATATCCTAAGTGTATCCAAAACGTATAATCGCACGTATTTGAGCCCATATTTAAAATATATATATATATGTAATGTGAGTGAGTGAGTTTTTAATTATTGTTTATTTTGTTTTTGGCACTTAAGGTTTGATGATTGTTGTTTAGGTTTTGTTCCTTGTGAACGCGTGATCGACTGACGTTGTTGGGTACTTCGAGGAGGGCTTTGTTTTGTGAATGCGATCATGAGAGGGGAAAGAAGAATGGTGGGGTTTGTTTGTTTGTTCTTTGTTGCTTTCTTTGTCTACGTATGTTGTCTTTTGTTTTGGGATCAGTTTCAATTTTCTTTTAACAAGAAAATTATTTTGAAGTAAAGTTATATTAGATAATCTTTATTAGGTAAATGTGTGGAATTTGAATTAGTCCGGAATGTATATTATCTATATAGGGGATATTTCAATTGAGAAGGTCCGTCGACTTGAGACGAAGAGAAATATGATAATTTTTATTAAGTAAATGTGGGGAAATTATTGGTCCGTTAATTGGAATGTGTATTATTCATGTAGGGGATCGTTCAATTGCGGAGATCTGACCTGAGACAAAGAGAAATTTGATAATCTTTATTAGGTAAATGTGGGGAAATTATTAGATAACGAGTGAGCAGAGATACAAAATTATAATTGGAGATTCAAGGTATCAAATCATCAATAAGATAGCAATCTATTGGTTTTCTTATTTTATTTAGTATATTTTTTATACAATATGTCGCGCTTATAAGAATATTTTTTAAGGTCAGCCAATGCAGACTAATGCTTTTTAAATTCTTTTATATCTATTTTAACTAGAAAATTATTTTATTTTATAAGTTCGCGTATTTTACATATTGATATTAGATTAAAACTAAAAAAACATGAATTAGTGGAACAATAATGTTATGGGTACCAAGTGAAATCCCAAATTTCACATCCCAACATATGTGGCATATAATGTGGCAATCCACATCATTTTTTGAAAATTAGGATTTTCAAATTAAAATAAAAAAGAAAAATACATTAAATTAATAATTACAAAACTTAAAACTCTCAGACCAACACGAAGGAAGGAATTGTGCCATGCTAGCTTCGTCGCTACCTTCGATTTCAATTTTCAGATAAGGTAAGATGATTTTAGTTAGGCTATAGGGTTACTGAATAATCCAGGTTCTATTCCATGTCTGTTAATTTTGGTTGGAATTCAATTAAGCGGATCGTCGAAAAAATTGCAAGTAAAAGTGTGAGATTTAAGGTAACTTAACACAGAAAATCAAATTCCAACCAAAATTAACAGACATGAAATAGAACTTGAATTATTCAATAACCCTATAGCCTAACTAAAATCATCTTACCTTACCTGAAAATTGAAATCGAAAGAAAAGACGAAGCTAGCGTGGCACAATTCCTTCCTTCTTGTTGGTCTGAGGGTGCACAGGAGTTCGACGCTTGGAGGCAAGGATGGAGGATAGTGCAGTTTGTGTTTTGGCTTGTGGTGGGTGGAGGGGGGAAGAGAGAAGCCCACGACAAGATTAAGATTGAGAGGAGAGTGCGGTTTGTGTTTTGATTTGTGGTGGTGGTGTGAGTGGGGCGGAGGGGCGCGAGCAGTGTGGTGGTGTCGTGTGAAGGGAGAAGACTAATTAAGATTGAGAGTTTTATGTTTTGTTATTATTAATTTAATGTATTTTTCTTTTTTTATTATTTTAATTTGAAAATTCTAATTAAAAAAATATTTCTAATTAAAAAAAGAGGACGTGGATTGACACGTCATATTCCATATGGGTTGGGCTGTGAAATTTGAGATTTCACTTGATACCCATAGCATTATTGTGTACCCTCATCATTGATATTTAATTAAAGTATTTTATATTGTTAAGTGATCACATTTATTATTATTATTATTATTTTATTTTTGATAATAATATTTTTTTAATTCTTTTTCCTTCGACTAAATTTTTCTCTCAGCTGATTTGTCTCGGCTGTTTTTGCGTAGTAAGGTTTTCAATAAGGCGTCATCTTGACACATTCTAGCATTTATTCGTTGTATTGTTTTTATTTTATTTTGTATTTTTGCTTGTTCCTTGTGAACCTATTCAAGATGCAATTATTTTTAAAATTGTTTATTATTTATGATATTCGCATTTGGGCTCTTGATGTACTTTAGCAAGCACGAGGCAATACTAAGGCTACAGTGTGATCTAACCCATCAAAAATTGATGAGATAAAAAAAAAAACAATATTAGTTTATATAGTTTATTTTATTAAATTTTTTATCCATAAATAAGAGAGACGATGAATATTTTAGAAACTGTATGATATTTTATTCATATTAAAAATAAACTTATTAAATTTTAAATATTTTATATTATATCTTATCACATAATTATTTATTGTTTCGTTATATAAAGTATATATTTTTAGTATATATTTTTAAAAATCAATAAAAGTTTCCCAATATTAACGAAATTTAATAATAATAAAAAAGTTAAAGTTTACACAGTAACATAACCAACGCAAACTTTGCGCCGGAATGAGGGTGCCCGCCCAAAAAGTGGGCCCACAGTAGGAGGATTAGTCAATTTCAAATTTCAATTTTTGCTGCTAATTACAATTCGTAATAATAATTATTATTATTCGCTTTCCATGTTGTCAATGGCTTGCATTTATTCTTATTTAATAAAAAAGAAAAAAGTCGACGCTCTTCTTCTTTGTCTACGAGTCTTCCACGTGTTGTATGCGGCGGAAAAGCTGGATGTCTATACAATTTTTTCATTGTTACGCATAATCTGCTGTCTGATTTTTTTTTTTAAATAATATTTGGTTTACGCATAATTTGCTCTCTGATTTTTTTATAATATTTGATTACGTATCTTAATTATTGTATGTACTAGGCCACTCCTTATTTCCTTTCACTCCATAAAATTGTACAAATAATAATCAATATATTAATAATTGATTAAACTTATTGATGGTACATTATTTAGGCTTTCTATTCAAGATGCACCATAAATTTTTATTTTTATTTTAAAATGTAACATAAATTCGATTTTAACTCATGATGCCCATGAAACCCTATTTTTATCCCAATGTACCTTATGAATTCAATTTTGACCTATGATACCCCTGAATTCTCATTTTCGTCTTAAGGTACCCTATTTTTGTCAAATCTGTTAACTTTCGATCAAATTTTTTGACTTTCATCTCCATTTTGCTATTATTTTCCCCAATTTATTATATATATATATATATTCAGCTTATTGAATTACTTTTGAATATGTAGATTTTTTTTATTGATGTTGTTGATGACTAGCGAGTCTTCTCCTTCAGTGCAGACCTAAAGATCATTCTTATGGTGCATCCTGAGTTAAAATCAAGATTATGGTGAGTTTTAAGATAAAAGTAAGAGTTTGTGGTGCATTTTGAGTAAAAGGCTTAAACAAATTTGTATAGGCCTCTCATGCAATAAATAATTTTATGGTTAGACTATTAGCCTTTTTCTAAAATTAGACTCGATTATTGTTTGTTTATTCTTAAAATTGAAGGCACATTGGATATCATCTCTAATTTATCTTACCTCGTAAGAAGTTTTTGCGTGGTTTCTCATATTATAATAATAAACAAAATTAATGTTATCATTGTTTTGAAAGCTTTTTTTAATAAAAGGGCTCGATATTACAACTACCATCTTCAATAACACCAAGTCGTTTATTTCTATTATTAATATCTCGTTAAATTTATAGAACTAATTCGTCTCAATACTATTAGTTTATACGAGTATAAATGTATTTTCAATTATGATAAACCAATTATATAAATAATTAGCTATCGACACCAATTTATGCGTTTTATTATTATTATTTTTACACTTTTAGCTTTACCTTCTTTTAATTTTTAAAAATTAAAGAGAACTGGAAATAAATTCAAATAGTATATAAAAAGTAAAAGGAATGTGGAGGGAGTAACTAGACCTCGCCAACGGGTCGGGCGAGTTAGCCCAACCCATTAACTATAGGCTTGGGATAAAACTTGCCCTTCACGTTTTTTTTTTTATCTTATTGTTACTTCTCAATTCTCTCACCATACATAGGTCATGTGTGTACCTATAAGAAGGAACTCACATCTCGCACCAGACAACAACAACAACAATAATTGAAAAATTATTAGAAATTTTGGTTTGGTGTGGGATTGTAACGCTGAGAAACGGAACAGTAATTTCCACCAAAACTTTCTACACCAATCTATTTGCCGCATCAAAAAAACCAAAATCCCCAATAATATACCACCACAAAGGGGCTTACTAAGAAACTCATAGAATTAGTGGATTTTTAGGGAAAAAAACCCCTAACTACAAGCTAAAACATACTTAAAAACATATAAAACTATCCAAACCAAAGACTACCACCACACCCAACCGCTAACGGTAGCTTGCACAATGAGCAGACTGTCATGCGACCACATAAGGGGGGGCACCACCAAGCCCAACCTCAAATGCTCATTAGGGCGAGCCACGACAGGAGACCGAGGACCAAGAGCCACCAAATTCGGCGAAAAGGCAAGAGCAATACTAGCGAAGAGGAAGGGGCACGAGACAGAGATGGTAATGGATGGGGGAAGGGGGTGGAAGACTATGGGGGCAGAGGTTTAACTTAGATCTATCATTGAGAGTTGAAGATCAAAGAAGAAACCTCGATCCACCCCATATATAGGGCTGATTGGGGGTAGTTTTATATAGATGGGAGTAGCCCTGTTAATTGGTTTTAAAAAATTGAACAAAAAAACCGAACCGAACCTAAAAAAAACGAACTGAAAGAAAACCGAAATCGTATAGTAAAAATTGAACCAAACCGAGGCTAACCCGATTCAGTTTTGATTTTTGATTTGACAAAACCAAAACAAACTTAATAATTGAACTAAAAGAAATGGACTTCTATTTTTGGGTTTTAGTGGAACGGGCTTCTATTTTGGGTTTGAATGGAATGGACAAACCTCTGTCTCCAAGCCAGCTCCAAAATGAGGTGGAACTTGGAAGCCCAACCCAACCCTCCCCAGATCCCAAACAACCTAACCTCTATGTCTCAAACGACGTCGTTCAAACTATGGCTAATATGAAATCCCTAACCCTCTCAATCAGTCGCTCTCAGTCATCCATCTAGACCTTTCGTCTCGAGTCTCCCCTCTCTCGAAGACTTGAATTCTAGACTCCCGCGACATGAGCAGCACGACTCCTCACGCTCATCTATCTCAATCTCTCCCTCCCGACTCTCATCGACTCATCCCTCTCTACTCACATCTCTCTCACCCCACATACTCTCTGTATCCCTATCAACCCTCATCGACTCATCCCTCTCTACTTTCATCTCTCTCACCTCACAGGCTCTCATAGAGAGTCACAAACAGTAGACACATCGTAGCCTCTGCTCAGGCTTATGCCTCGATTGCTCACCTTCACGAACCTCTCACGAACTCTCACCACTCACCAACTTTGACCTCTCCGTCTACCTCTCCCTCGACCTCTCCGTCTTCATCGAAGCCCGTCTTCGACCTCATCCCCTTTAGATTCGTTGAAGCTCACGACCCTGCTTCCCTCCCGCGATTTCTCCTTCTCCCACAATATCTTCATCATCTCTTTCTAAGTCCTCCTCTTAGTCTCTGTTGAACTTGAAGCCCGATCCGTTGTCTTCGAACTTTGAAACTCACGACCTCAGCCTCCCCATCGCAGCCTCACCTTCGTTTTCTTCGTCGTAGGCAAAAAACGATTCAAAACCAAACCAAACTGATTTAATCGGCTTTCAGTTTAATCGGTTTTGAGGTTGAGAATCGGACCGAATCGGAACCGATTCTCAACTCGATTCGGTTTCGGTTTTGGTAAAAAATCCGAACCGAAAAATTGATTAACTTGGAGATGGGAGAGTTTTTTTTTTTTAGATATAAGGGGTATTTAATTGGCTACCTAACAATATAAGATGGCCACAAACTCTAAATTTGAGCAAACTTTTGCATCGATCATGTTTAAATAACAGTCTAAAAATTTATCGATTCTATTTGTAATATTCAAATTTATAAAATTAGTCTAAATGAATTATTAGTTCTATATCATACTCACCATATTTCATCAAACCCTAATTTAAACATTCACACCATTAAGAGTTTGATAGTATAGACTCTAATTTATCAATAGAGAGGATAGTATGGACTCCAATTTATTGAGCTAAGAGTTTGTTAGTCCGAAAGGGCTCGGCTTTGGATGTGTGGTTTACCGTACCTGCACGTAGAGGTAGACAAGTCGAACGACTCACTAAGTAAGCATACATTTTGGATTTCCCAAATTCCAGTCCCTTCAAGAAGCAAAACCCCAAATTCTGGAAAAGGGTTTTCCGGAGGACGAGACGATGCAGAGATTATGCTTCAAGCTTCGGTCTTTGTCCGCACACTCAGCCCAAACTCTACCATCTCTCTCCTCCTCTTTGCTCCGGTCTTCTCCTCCGCTTCACGACCCTCTCCCTCCCACTTTCGCTTCAAATAACAAATGGAGTTTAAGGTCTCTTTTCAACGCCCATTCACCCACTGTACCTTCACTTGCTGTAGCCACTCTTCGCTCTTCAGCATTCCCTATTTCGGTAAGTTAGTTCATTACTTATTTATTTTTTTTTGTATGGATTATTAATGGGTTATCTTTGTATGTTTGATACCTGAGAAAATGCCTGATATATATTGATATCCTAGCTCTTGAGTCATAAGGAATGCAGAAAATTTCACAGGAAATACCTGTCTTAGTTGGGTTTTCATTTTAAATTTTGAATTTTTCTTTTTCCTTGCTTTCTAATCGATCAAACAAAAATGTGAATTGAGGATTTCCATTTGGTGTTGTTAAATGCGTCGATGTATACTTATATACGAGTATTTTGAAGACAAATGGCTTTTTCATCTGTGCATGTTAAGACGGTGCAAGTGCGTCATGTTTCATCAAGAGAGCGTAAAAAGAGGAGAAAGCCTATGACACCGGTTACTTCCAAGTTAAAGAAAACCAAAATGAAGTCTTACTCGTAGGTTTCTGTCTTCTCAGTCATCATATCATGTTATTTGATGATTAATATAGTTGTGTGTAATGATTGGTTTTGAATTTTCTTGATTAGGTCTTACAAGTCCAGGTTTAGGACAATGAATGATGGGACTATCCGACGATGGAGGGAGGGCAAGCGGCACAATGCCCATTTAAAGGTTGGGTTTACATTTTGATTATTCCATGTGCAGAGTTGGTCAATGCTCTTTTTGCAAGTTGTTATGTTCAGTCATATTCAAATTCTTTATGATTTAATGCCTTACTGTATGCATGATCCATTTGGTACACACACTAGAAAATTCTTCAGTAACTAAGTTAGAAAACTTACTCTGTTAATACCAGCTATCCAAATTCATAATCCAACCTGATACTACTTGCCACTTGGGGCTGAATTTATTGCTAAGTTAGACAGCGGCTTTCAACAGTAAGTCTGGAGATAAGGTTTAAGCTGCCTAATACCAAAGTAAACTTGAGGCCCCTTACATACCCACCCATAGAAACAACTAAAATTTCTTGTCCATCGTAATTCTTTATTTTAAATTTGAGTTTTTCTTTTTTTTGTTACTTTTATAGTTACAAGCATCAACAAACGATTCTTATAAAAGTACTGCCAGGAGAGTTTACTCCATCAACAAGTTAACTGCATGCTTATCGGTTTCTTGTGATAAGCATGCCGCTTTTGATGGATGAAGGCAGACGCTGTGTATAGTTGTGCTGGCAATGCTTTTGGCAATTTGTTTGTAGATGAGTGAAAGGATTTTTGAGGATTGTAGCTTGAGGGTTGGAGGTTTTATGGGAAGGAGTTAGTTTTTGGTCTTCACTTTGAGTTTCATTATCTTTTGAGTATAGGGACATTCGTTCTCATCCAAAATTCCAAATAGACAGATCCGAAAGCAGCTTGTATGTTTGTTCGTTGTTTAGCCCATAATGTTCTAAAATCCAAACAATAGAACCAGTTAAAGTCTAGAAAAAATAATCTGTTGAAGAGAAGAAAATATCAGATATCACTTCTCTTTATACTTTATCTATTTATTTTTGTAATAATGGAATGAAGAAAAATGAAAAAGAACTAGACAGTATGAGGTCCTTTAACCTTGTGGGTCCAGTTTCATGGCATCTCTTGCACAGGGCTTGAACAGGGTCAGAGATTTAGTCTTGGGGTTACATAGATGAAAATTCTATACTGTACATTATCGTCAGAGAGTTGCTTTCATATTTCTGTAGTTGAAAAAAAAAATGATGAATGCTTCACAAGGGGTAGGCTACACAACTATTCTTTCTGTAACATTAAGTTTATGCTTGATTGGGGAAGTTAAAGGCACTAAGGGATTTACGTTAAAATACTAAGAAATGCAGTACAAACAATTAAATTGAGGGATTTGTAGGTAAGTACTTGAGCATAACAAAAGCACGAAACAAAGGATTTCCAAGCACCTTGTAGTGGTTATTGTCAAATCCTTCTAAACGCATTGCATATAGTCACTTGCAATCCCTCTTTGTAATGTTTTGTGCTGGATTTCTAGCTAATTTAGTCTAAATTCTTTCTTACAAGTTCCTCAGCCTAATAACACCACCCTATTCCCAGCCAACCCCCCCACCTTCTATTAAATTTTTTAAAAGCTTCTCATGGATACTTTACCTTTCTTTGGTTGGATGTCTCCTTTGAATAAATCAAACTTCAAAATTTCAGTTGCTTACTGATTCGTGTGGTGATTAAAATTACAGTATGTATAGTGTATGTCTTGATTTCTGCACCTGTTGAACATGGTGATTTAGTTGTAGCTGCACATGATCTAGTTTACCAGCTGCAAAATTTAACTTCTGTTGTAAGGTTTTACCTGTCTAAGTTCCGTCCACTTTAGGTCTGTCTTCTTATGATATAATGGAGTGATAATATCTTTTATTCTAAATTTAATGATATATAGTCTTTGACCAAAAAATAAATAAATTATATATACGTATTACTGAATCCCTTATAGTTACCCTGAATGTTCAAAGAGGTATATTGAGCTTGGAGAATATTACTTTGTAAATACTATGCTGATGGTTAGGACAAAGGACAAGAAAGGTTTATTAGAGCAATGAACCTCGAAATATCACTCATTTCTCATTTGCCCCCTGAATTCATTGCGACTCAGTTCCCTTTAACTTTAATTGTGTGTCAAGGTACACTAATCCACCCAACTCTTAATTTTTCTACCTCCAATGCTGTTTTGGCAATGCTGAGAATCATTTTTGTTGATGACCATGTGTAATGAGGTCTCAAAACCTACTCCCCCAAATACAGTAAGTGATACTGAAGTGCATTTATGAGGAAATTATAGTCATACTTAGGAAGTGCTGCCACTTTGATGCCAATTAGAACGGAGAAAAATAGATAGGTAATTCAAAGGATGAGAGTGTGGCTTGGAAAATATTGTAATTGGTGTCATGAGGACATCTCTAGAGCTTGATATGGTTGTTTCCTTGCCTTTTTAAGTGTCCAGTAACGTATGCTTGGTTTAATGAAAGATTTCCTATGGGCTTGGATGGGATATAGAGTTAGGAGATCTGCAATTGTGGGCCAATAACTCCCTACCGTATTGGGAGGGAATGGAAAAATAGATGCTTTGGGAATAAGGATGCCCAAAGGAAGAGAGTGTAGCTTGGAAGATATGGTGATTGGTGTCCTGAGGACATCTCTAGAGCTTGATATGGTTCTTTCCTTGCCTTTTTAGCATTAGTAACATATGCCTGGCTTAGTGAAAGGTTTCCTATATACTTGGATGGGATATAGTCATATAGAGTTACAAAACAGATCTGCAAATGTGGACCAATAACTCCCTACTGTTTTTGGAGGGAGTGAACATAGATACTTTGAGAATAAGGATGTCCAAATTGGACGGAGTGAGAATTCTATTATGGGGATCCACCATTCTTCAATGGACATTTTCTTGCCATAAATTTAGAAACTCGGCTGTATATCGTAATATTGTAATATCAGTATATATGTCATATCTACTTATAGGAAGTTGATATGCTATATCAATTAATTTTCTTCTTTGTTCTATTTAATATGGTTCTCTAGCCACTGACCGAGAAATGGAATGTGATATGTGGGAATGGATGAGCATTAAAATGAAATTGATGTGGTGCTATTAAGTTGCATTTTATGAGTTAGAGTTGGCATATTATGATTATATTAGGTATTGCTTGGTAAGTGGAAGTATTGGTGGTGTAGCCATAATGCTCACTACGTACTAAGCCAATCAGAGTTGAATCCAGGAACATAAAAGAGTCCATAAGAGTTGAGATGGGTCTGCTGGAAGTTGGGTCATTGTGTAAAATTTTAAGAGAACTCGATACATTTGAGATATGGGGAAGAAAGCCAATGTTGTCCTCTTAAACCTAGTGAGCATATATACAATCAGAAAATAAGTCATGGATTCTCATGATTGGTTGGGTAGCACTCAGTGGTTGCACGAATATGCTGATGCATGAAATGGAATATTTAGGCAAAAGTTAAAACAATGGTGTTAGTAAACATTTGGTTGCTAATTCATCGAACCTCACCTAAAATAAAAGTCATAGTTCATGGGATTGGGTCTTCAAATTTTTACCAGAAGAAAAGAGCATTGAATTTCAGAACAGGGAATTTCATTGCAATTGGGAAGAAACATTTAAGGAGAATTTTGATTCTTGACCTCTACATCTTGGACCTTCATCTACAAGTTTCGATATTTCTTGAGTCTGGTGATCACCACCACTTCTTTTCTGTTCATTTTTAATTTCGGTGGTCTGATTTAAGCATCTGAATCCCAACATTGCATAATCTGAAAAGCTTTTGTCGATACGTCAAGCCCAGTTACTATGTTGGTTTCCAATCAGCTTAAGCTCGGACAGCATTGTTTAGCATGTAGGTACTATAGTACTATACCACTCCAAATGTAAACACTTTATGCTCACTCTAAGGGATGAGTTGCATTTTCTTTCTCTTGATATTATGGGAACATGGTGATTAGCGAAAAGAGAAAATTACAACATAAGGTGTCACTTGAAAGAACCAATATCCACTCACATCTAATGAAATAATGACACAAAATTGCTTGAATTACGAATTTTTTCATTTTTTTATTTTTTTATTTTTGGTAATGGAGTGATCCCTATGTATGAATTAATTCTTGAATTAATGAAATTTTATTATTTGATGCAGTCCAAGATATCCAAGCGTAGACTCAGACTACCTGCCCTTGTCCATCCTGCTTATGCTACGGTGATGAAAAAACTCAACTTTTGTGGTTAAAAATTTGGGACTCCCGGTTTAGTACGCTGGCATTTGCAAGTTGCTCTCATATTGTAGTTTAGATTGCTTTTTCCTTTGAACAAGCAGGTCTTATAACAGCAGTGCTTTAGCGGCTACACAGTTTTAACAATTGACAAGTGCAGTTTTCCGCCAATAGCTTCTGGTTTTATCAAAGTTTATTCGTTGTTATTAAATGCTTCTTAAACTTGTATTTCTGGAGGAGTACTTGGTAACGATTATCTTATGAGAGTTTTACATTACCCCATTGTATTAGGAAATAAATAACAAGTTACCTTTGTTGAAATGGTGAATAACTCAGAGCTTAAATTACGAAGGTGGATGTGGTTTCAAGTTTCATACATATCAGACAAAGATGATTGTTATTACAAGAAAGAAAAAAGTTGAGTGGTTATTCCTAAAGAATGAAAGGCTTAAAGAAGCATAAGGAAAATAATCTGTCCATAATCTGGTTTTTTTTTTTTTTTTTTTTCTCTTTTCAGAAAATCTTTCATTCTATCTCCTTGGAAAGCCTTGGAAATAGAAAGGAAGGTACTTTCTCATCAGCTGCTGAATTTCTGATAGCTTTGCTCATGCATGAGCTGGTTGTTGTATCCCATAGGCACTATTATCAAGGCCAGTAACAGGTGAACCTCCTTCAGTGCTGTGTGATCTCACATGGCCGGCAGCTTTGGCTCCTCCAGAGTCGCTGACGTTCCCGAAAATCAGAATCGCCACTCCAGAAACGGTGGCGATGAAGGAGAGCCCGAAACAAGTGGACAAATTTCCAGGTACAGCGGATGAAACTGCAAACCCAGCGCACATGCCAAGAGCTTTGGTCCAAGAAAACCATGTAGCGAAAGCACCTTCTTTTCCCGGTGGTGAACAATCCATCAACAGAACACGCCCAAAAGCGTGTAGGAGCCCCGTGGACGTGCTCTGAACCGCGGCAAACAGCAGGACATGATGGTGTTTCCAGACCAGGCCTCGGAAGTAGAACCCGAAACCACAAGTGGTTGCTGATAGGAAGAACCCTAGGAGCTGCATTTTGATGGCATCCGCCCTTATGAGGTGCTGGATTGGTTGCAGCATTGGGAGAGAGATCAAAGGGAAGATGAAATAAGTGAGCCAGAAGTAGAGCAGTGATTTTGGCGGGTAACAAAGCTGCCCAACTAGGTAAAGGACTCCTCCTGTGAAGATGGACATAGTTGTTAATGAGGAGAGGAAAGTGGCAACAAGTCCTCCTATTGCATGAGGATACTTGAAGATTGAAAAGGCATGGGATTTTGAAATAGGAGGATTCGCACAAGGCCTTCTGGTAATCAAGAAATGGAAGATTCCACAAAGCCATTTGATGCCACTGAAGATGGAAACAATCCAAAGGCTTAGTAACTCAGAATCCTCTCTCAGCATGTGGTAAGTAAAAGAGATAATGACCGCTGAGCCTAAGGACCCCGCGGCCGCTGCGTAAAGCGACAGCCCACCGGAGATTCCTCTCCGGGCTTGGAAGTCGGATTTTTCCACGGTGGGTCCCACTAGGCCGCGGACCATTAGGCCGAGATGGCGGGTGTGGCAGGCAGTGGCAATGACATTGGCAGCGACTACCGCGGCAATGTAGGGCGGGAAGATCCAAATGTTTTTGAAGAAGCCAGCTGGAAGACAGAAGATGGACCCGATGGCGGTGGCGGCTGCGGCGATGAGGGGTTGGTTGTAGCCGTGATCGAGGATGATGGAGACAAAGCCGACGAGTGGAGAAGCTAGAGCTAGACCTATGGCCCATGAAATTGAAGTCCACTCTAGAGCCGAGTATTTTGATAGTACTAACTTGTGTGTGAGATTATGATACCTGAAATTTTTAAACCACCAAAACAATCAATGCCAATATATGCCGCCGGCTCAGCAGATTCATATATCATTTTAGACACAATTAATGTCCCTTTCGAGCCTCAAGGGGCCTCCAAAATCAAACAACGTTTTGGGTTAGGGCGCACTTGACATTGAGCTTTGGACATAGCTAATTAAATACACTTTCTCACGTGTAACAAGTGATAGGAATTTAATAATACAGCAAATTAGTTCTTAATTATTTTATTATTATGATTATTATTAGGGTTTAGGGTTTAGGGTTAAGAGGAGAAAATGGTCAAATCAAATAAATTAATATACAAAATTAAAACATGCTTAATTGAGGAGATATTTTACTTTATTTTTAATATTTGGAAGAGCTCCTTCATTTTTTAATTCTACAGAACTCTTGTTTCCACTGCACTACATACTATATAGCCAACACTGAGATCATTGGAATTTCAGAATAATAAAAAGGGCATTGTTGTAATTTTCCAAAATAGACAAAATAAGAGAAATTTTTTAGAAACGTGCAATTTTTCAATGCTTGTGTTGCTTGTGTACACTAGCCCTAGAAAACCACGTTCTCTTCTTACCCTTCCTCCATGAATTCACTTCTAGTGTAAATTTTCAATTTTCACTCACATTAAAGTATTCGTTGAATTTTTCCATAGCGATACAGCTAGACTAGTTGTATTCTTCTTCACACGTTATATAAAAGAACTCGAGTTTAAATTTAATGAAAAGTAAGATCGATACTCAATATGTATAATATAATTCTCTTGCCCGAAATATTATTGTATCAAACAAAAAAAATATTAGTTTTTTAATTTTTATGTATGGGTTATACTTACTTACTGATGCCATTTATTTTTACTTTTTCTTTGTTAAAATTTCTTTTGGATTACAATCATGAGAGAATTATATTAATTATGAAAAAAGACTTGCACTCCATGGTGAGTGGGAGGAGCGTTCTTAAATTTTACTCAAATTTTATCAACGGTGCTTAAACTTCAATATTAGAATATATTGTCCCTGAACTTCACTCAAAATTGCAATGACAGTACTTCCGTAAAAAAATTTGAATATTTTCCGTCAAAACAATTTCGCGCAAAATGATATCTCTACCTTCACTTTCAACTGAAAATGACCATTATTACACATGGGTAAAGTTCAAGAACGCCATGACTCATATGACTCATATTGAAATCCTATTTTCCCTTAAATAATTGTAGATAGTAGTAGAGAATAAAACGGTAGCGCGGATGAGGAGATGTACTGTACTTACAGTGTGACTTCCTTTTGAGTGCAGCTCAAGCCCTTGTTGCGTTGGAACATAGAGACGGTCTCATTAGAGTCAAATGGTTTCATCACAATTTGGCTGATGATGAGAGGGAACACAATTGGGATGAGCACTGCAGGAATGAAGTGAGAACACAACTCATAAAAATACCAACTCAAAACCTCCACCTTTTTGGGCTTCTCTTCAGCCCCTGCATATGCTTTGTACGCATCTCTTGCCTTTTTAATCTTCACGCCAGTTCCATGCACGTCTGATTGTTCTCCCGGACCATCCCCGTCGACCGCCGCTCTCGCCGCACTACAACTCACGATCAGCTCCTGCACACTGGTGCTGCTAATTCCAGCAGCCAAGTCATGGTCATCACTGCCCGCGGCCGCTTCAGAATCACCCCCCATTTTTTCCATCGTTAATAATAAAAACCGGAGTCGACGTCGTATATATAACTTGTAAACATAGATGGCGGATTAAAGAAAGAATTATATATAAAGAGGACGGCGAAGGAGACAATTAAAGATACTTGATTGGTGTGTATAAATAAATTAAGAATGAAATGGAGTTGGTGAATGGTGGCGGTGTTGATCGATGAGCAAGCTGGAGCCTGGAGTGACTTGGCTGCGGAAAATCCCAAGGGTTCTCTTGAGACTTAGAGAGAGCCTCGGTATGTTCATTCATAGAGAGGGAGAGGTATATATATTGGCATCATCCTTCATTCTAAACTCATCACTGTCTTTTTTATCATCTTCTACATCATGCGGTTCAATTAGTTCGTCATCGCATTCGCATGCATTCAACAAGGTTGCCACTTGCCACTACTCCATTGCTTCTCTTTCACTCAAATAATTAAGGATAATATTTGTATCCCACTCCGTGCATAATATCTCTTTTTATATAATTCATTTAATTCATCGAATTATCTATGTACATATATCATAATCGAAATCGTACGTTTATTATTTAAGTCATCATATCAAAATCATCTCTGTAAAAAATAATAAGATTGAAAATCTTTAATCATTCATATATATCAACTAAATGAGCGGTCACTCGTAATTAATGATATTAATTCTTACAAAAACCATTGACTTATTTAATATATAAGAATATCTAAGTAACTTCCTATCTTATTAATTTTTTCCGGAGATAATCTTAATATGATGATTTAGAGAATGAATAGTTTTGATTATGATATATGTACAAAAAATATATATGGTAAATCGAAATGGTGATACAAGGGGGTACCAGGGTAAATTAATAATATTGTTTATTATTAAGACTTTTACTATGTTTTTTTATGTTTTAAATTTTTTTAATATCGTTTATACCCTTTTCAAATATAGATGAGTAACTTTCAAAATTTAGATATTAATATCTTATATTTTTTTTAAAAAAATTATTTTATAAGATATTTCTAACTAAATTTCATATTTTAAAATTTGTTTTATGAATGAAAATAATAATAATCCATTAAAGTTCTCAGATATTATCGGATATTTTTGAATGATTACAGACTCACATGTACTTTAATTGTTTTATAAAGCTTTTTTTCTTATTCCTTTGTATGTAAATTATTAATTACCTAATTGTTTTATTCTTTCTTAAGTAAATTAATAATTATTTGTATCTTTTTTATTTTTATGTTCTATTTTAAAGAGGTATATTGCGTATAATATATCTTTATTATACAATTAAAATTCCCATGGGTAAATTACATTTTGATGTAAAATTAAAATTCATATAGGTAAATTACGTAAAATAAAATCAAAATAAATGATATATAATGTCACGCTTGTATTTCTTTAAAAATTAAGGGACTAAAACTAATACTGAATTTTGACCAACAATAAAAACAATCAAATTATTTCTTATTTACTGTTCATATTTATTACAGTGGATTAATTTATATATATATATATTTAAAAACCTATATATAATTGCAATGGCTCCCTAAAAAATTAGAAAAGTACCATTAAAAGGAGTAGGTTAAAGTGAGACCAGTTTAACCAAGGTGATTGGTGTGAGTGATATTACACTCTCATTCTCTTGAGAGTGATCTCTTAAGAGGGAGTTCGATCCTTACTTCCGTATAAAATCACCATTTTAACCAGCATTTTATCTTTTACCGGTCTACCTAATCCAAGCGGAGATTAATTTGAATATAATTAGGTGATATCCATGATTAAGCCACAGCTCGTGGGTCCAAAAGGACCTTGGATAAAAAAAAAAATTAAGTGGGACCAGTTTCAGACCAGAAAAAAAAAAAAAAGAGTGAGACCAGTCATCCACTGACATAAATCTGCACTCCCAAAAAAAAAGAGCGTCATATTGTCATCGCATTACTTCTGTGTGGGGAGGGGTTCTTGCTCATGCGTTTGAGGTCCTCCAAACTCCAAAGGACCTCACCACTCTTTGGATTGGAAGAGTCCCCAATTACAATTCTCATTTCCTCTTCATTCCTCCCCAATACCCACAAACACCGCCAATTTTTTCCCCCAAAATTCGCTAACAATAATGAGACCATCACCAAAATCCAAAACCAAGTACAAATCCAAATCCAGTCCCAATTCCGAATCGAAGTCGAATTTGAGCGCGAACGCCTTGGCTTTATCGCTGTTTGTAGAAAATGTGGTTAGTGAGGAGGAAGCAGTGCCATTGAACTCCTACGATCCAGAGCCGCAAGTGGCGGCACTGGAATGCAGCCAACGCACAATGCAGATGCAGCAGCGGCCGCCCAGGAGCCCGAGAAAGTCGCCGAGACTGTCTCCGTCCCCCGATTTACCGCCTGAGGAGGAAGTCAACGGCGCCTTCAGAAAGTTGGATAAGTGTAACAGCAGCGTGAGAAGGTCTCCCAGGCTTACGTCACCTGTCGTCGAAGCTGAGAATAGCAAAATTCAGACTACATCAGCTCAGGTGCATGCGTCATTATCCTTGCTATTTTTATTTATTTTTTATTTTGATTTTTAAATTTGATTTTTTTCAATATTGATTTTTTATTTTTGAATTTCATATTTGTGCAGTTTTTGCTTTTGTAGCTTCGTTTTCTTACTTGTTTGGAGGTTCCCAAATTTTTACTGTCTTGGGGTTTGTGTTTTCAACAGTGATTTGATTCCTATTTATAGGAATCAAAATCACACTAAACGGTAATCAGACTCGCCAGATGGAATTAGCCTCATTCCTACATATAATAATCAGACTCGCCAGAATTATTACCGTTGAAGGTCTTATGAGTTTGATACAGAGAAAGAAATAAAAAAAAGTATGGCTGAACAGGAAAATTTGAGTTTGATTCCTATTTATAAGAACCAAACTCCCACACTTGGTCGCAAATTTGAGAGCAATAGGACTGATTCTTATTTCTAAGAGCAATGATTCTTATTTGTAGTGGGCTACATCAATAAATATATTAAATAATAATAAAAAAATATAAATGTATTACCAATAAAATAATTTGTGTCCCACAACTAATAGTGTTATAAGAATCAAACTCGCTTCTATTACATTCACCATGGTAGAAATTAAGGGTTGCACAAATAGTTTTATGGAAATTACATTCCCTAAGGCTTGACTGGATTAATTAGGTTATGTCATGTTTCGTTAATTTCACTAGCAATTTTATATTCTTTGTTCACAAACGTTCAAATTTTTTACCAATAAGATGACACATTTAGCCTTTTTTACAATAGCTTTTCCTTATTGTAGAATTGTAGAATTATTAAACGGTACTGCACTATGGAAACATCGCACATTGTTATAATATGAGTGGACGACATAGTTGTTATTCCCAATTTCAGAAGCCCTCAATTTACTGTAAAGAGATAAAAGAAAATAAAGTAGAACATAAATCAATCGCAACAAAAATGAGAAAGTATTGTACATTGAATAAATTTTTTCTTAGGAAAGTGGGATATTTTAAGTTTATGATTTTAATTTTTTGTTTAGTATATGATTCACAAGAAGTTTCGTTAATTTTTGTTTTGTTTGTTTGTTAGAGTTTAATGTTTAGGCTACTGGGATGATTTTTCTTAACTCTAAAATTGAATTTATTTCAGTTTCATACCAAAATAGTTTTTACATAGGATGCTGTTTAATATTTCGTATATTTATTTTTTGGTGGTTTTATGTTTTGGAAATATGCAGAAAACTTTCAAAAAATGATTTCTTTTCTAGCACTTCATGTTCTAGTTTTCATTTATTTTTGGATATAAGCGATATTCTACTTAAATCTAATATATTCTACATGGCCCGCAACTACTACTGGTCTAGTGATGTTCTTAGGTTTGCTTAGTAAGGTCGATACTCAATGTGTGCATTCCCCCTCCCAATGTAATATATGTGTGTGTGTGTGTGTGTGATTTATATATAAAAACCACGGGTGGGGGATTTTAACTTTGAGATGGAGGGGGAGGCACATCTCTTATGGAAAACGTTGCTAGCCCAAGTCAGCTTATAAGGACCAATATGTTTTTATTAGCCAAAAAGTAATCCTTGTTAAAAGGAATTGATGGCGATGAATACCAGTAAAATATTTGAAACATCTGAAGCATCTTATTGGAATATGATAATGCCTAGCAACCACATGAGCTTTTGTTCAAATTTTAATTTAGACAAATCATATAATAATTTTTTGTCTAGATGGTTGCCAACGCTTAGGTCTAATGTCCTCTGAGAAAGCTGAGGATTTAGAATTTTTACTTTTTCTCATGATTGTAGAAATTTTCCCATGAAGGTCTAGTTTATTTATTCTTTTCTTGGGTGATTGGTTCCCAAATATTACACTATTCTATTTGGCTAACTTGCTTATGATTCCGTTAACCATTTATAATTATATCATTATACATATTATAACCTCAGCAATGGACACTTGCCTATGCAGCATAAAAAAAAAGAGGTTGGAAGCATGAGATCAAAGTGAGTGATAATTCACAAAATGTCCACCTGGGGGTGTTCACATTCTTCTCATAACTCGTATGGAAATTCTATTGACTTCTGCATGTTCACTTATTGCAGTGTTGATGGAGAGAAAGATACAGTATCTAATGTACATAGCTTGGCAGAGAAGTCAATCAGATCTCCGAGGCTGATGAATCAGTCTAAAGTGGAAAGCTGCTGTTTAAACGTCTCTTCGCAAGAGATAACTCATGGAAAATTGGAGCCCCTTAAAAATGGTTGCTTCAGGGCCCTCTCATCCAAAACTTATGCTGCTGAAACAGCCATTACAGATGTAGAAGTCCAGTGTTTAGCTCTCTCATGGAACACAGATAATGGTAAGGGGCCGTTGCCCTTGAGGAATTCTTCAAGGCTACTGTCAACCCCTGAAAACAATGGTGGTGAATCTTCGAACTGTTTTGATCATGAAAAATTGGTTGAAAAACTCATAAGAAGATCTCCTAGATTTTCCCTTGGTGTGGATGAAAAGTACTTACGAAGATCTCCAAGACTTTACCCTTGGGTGGAAGTGGCTGGGAAAAATCCCAATTTAAATCCTAATTTTATTCAATTGTCTGATTCAAAAGATGAGTTTCCTTCCACGAAGATATTGACCTTATTAGGAAAACCTGGTTCGAGAATTTTTTATGAAAAGCACTTGCGGGAATCCCCAAAAAGAGCCACACCTACGTTTGAAGCTGAAAGAAGAGAAATAGAATGTGCTTTGATTGAAACTCCCCAAATGTATGTGAAAAAGCCACCACAGAAAAGGAAAACCTTGAATTCATCAAAGCACAGCCAAAATCGTAAAAAGAAATGCAAAATTACTTCCTTGATTGGAGATCCAATTCCTGACTTTGAAGCTCAAGAGAGATGGGGTTGGCGGTATCAAATGAAGGTAATAGATCGGCTTAGCCCTAGTACTATTGGCTTATTTTATTCCTGCACCAGCTCGATTGTTTTTATTAGATACTCTTTTTCATTTACATGCCTTTCACTCGACTTTTCTCTTCTTTAAGCCTAGTATTTTACTTGACCTTAAATATGAAATCAAAGTTACATCATACATATTAACACACTTTAGTTCTGGGAATTTCGGTTGTTGACAGAAGGGATAGAGTTTAAATACATTAATACTCTTCTAACTTCATAACTAAGTATTAAATTATTAATTTCAAAAACTTAAGCTACTTTTCTGTAAGGAAAAAAAAAAGTTAAGCTGTTTAGGACTACACACATGCATGTCATTGAGTTCACACACTACTTCATGACAACTGCACTTCCTTTTATGAAGGTTTTAGGTTGGTAAGTTGCTGGTTTAGGTATTTCTGATAGTTTTGATAATTAGAGCTTATCTTATAAGGGTTATAAAACATTTTATCAATGTGTTTCTTAGTGTTTAGGCACCCTCCTTTGAGTGTTGACTTTCCCTCACTTCTGTTCTACTCATGGAATGTTTATTTCGAAGGTATAGGATATGTATTGATTCCTTATGCATTAATAAACGTAAGATTTGTCAGGTATTGTATACCCATACCTGGTAGAAGTATGGTATATACCCCTACCTTGCAGGCCCATGACTATTAAATAGAGATAGACAATCAAGGGGAGGGAACTGTTTGTCTAAACGAGTTCCATAATTAAAACCTCGGCACCTTTCATATTGTAACACCTTTCAAGAGAGAACTTCTAGGTCAAATGGTTGAATGACACAGTGAGTTCTCCATATGTTTTCTCCTATCCTAGGTGGAAACTAGAGCAATGTACAACTGCTTTTTATTTGAAAAGATGAATTTTAATTTCATAAGAAATCTGTACAATCAAGTGGACTAGTAATCTACCAGGAATAGAAGACAAAGGAGCAATAGTACAAGAAGTTTCATTTATTCTAAGAAACTGCCCACGAGACCACAGCGAATGTGGGATAGAGGAATGTCGGTAAAAATAGGAGATACCGAAGTCCTGCTTCTGCCAAAACTTGACTGCCTCCCAAACCTCTTCCACTTCCCACCCCCTAGCATCTTAAAAAATTTGTTGATTCCTTGCTGACAAAAGTACCTAAATAACAGCCATCACCATACAGCTATGTAACACATTCTCTCATTCTACTT
Organism: Prinsepia uniflora; assembly: GCA_032719365.1. Lineage (NCBI taxonomy): Eukaryota > Viridiplantae > Streptophyta > Magnoliopsida > Rosales > Rosaceae > Prinsepia > Prinsepia uniflora. The sequence goes on from CM064874.1 coordinate 1,054,784, forward strand.
CCCTTGAGTAACCTAAGATGTCTTATTTCCTTATAAAATATGCCTTCTTAGTCATTCAAAATTTTCTATTGGTGACATTTCTGCTATTTTCCTCCACATTTTATGCACATAATGTGTTCATGTATCGTAATGCCTAGGTGTGCACTTTTCTGCTATTTAACTTATACTGTGGAACCTTGCTGGTCACTTGGAATGGAGTATACTCCGCTTTAGGGTTTCTTAAGTTTTGTTCGGATTATAATGATTCGTTCTTGTCTTGTTTTTTAAAATTCACTGCATTATAGCATGATTTAGTCCATAGCATGATTGTGGCTACATTTGTGTTTTGCAGAGTCAAAGATCTAAACGCCAAAGCTTCAAGCTAAAGTGAGTAATAAATGGGTCAAGTTTTTTCTGATCTTCTATGTAGTCCATAGGATGATGCTTTCCTCCTCCTTGGTGAATATAAAGCACGTTGTTTTGACTAATGAGGTGGTACAAACATGTAATGGCACATGTTGCAGATACCATTGTTGCCGAACATTCTTTTTCTAAATAAACAAAATATGGTCTTTTATCAGACCCTTACTCCCACTGTTTATCTTTTGACTTGTCAACTACAATTGCATCTCTCTCACGGCCACGTATCTGCTTGCCTGCCAACAGCTGAAGAGTTGATCTGAATCACATGCTCACAAAGAACCTGTTCTAGGAGAATTCAATGAGAGATGCATCTTCTTTGGAAATGGGGAATAGGTTCACACAAGACCTTGATAAAAAAAGACCAGAGGCAGGGAATGTGCAACTTCCTTGCGCTCCTGCAACCTTCAGTTGTCATTTACTGTCTGACAAGATATGGGATGCATTAGTTTCTTTCTGCTGAACTAGGAAACTAGTGGCTATGAACAAGGAAGGAATGACATGTTGATTAAGAAAAAAAAAAAAAAAGAGTAACAAAGGGAATAGGCGTGCTATGAAAGAGATTTTTTTTTTCTATATACAAAAAAAGTGTCTGCTAACACAGTTACACATGATATGTGCCATTACATGATTGGACCCCCTCATTAGTTACGAAATTGTGCTGGCTCCTAATCAATGAGAAGCAAAGCACGGCCCTTTAATATAAACCTTTTTGGCTCTATGTTTTTGTTTTCATGCCATCAATACTTGTAGTGAAGATGAAGAAGACGAGATGATCTTGAATGTGGAATGCCACTTTGCTCAAGCTAAAATTGGCAATTGCATCTTCAGTCTCGGAGATTGTGCATACATAAAGGTAATTACTTTGCCAAGTATCCATTAATTTCTACAAGTCAATGGAGATTGACTAGCCCTCCACATCGTCTATCTGCATGAGATGGCTGTTTGTCTTTTTCTTTTATGTTTAAGTTTGGAGTTAAACATTTGTCATATATATTGTAGATGCTGTAGTTACAGATGGGACGTATCCATCAGAAGGCTTATCTATAGTTTGCGTATTTTTATTGGCATTCCCTCAATGAAGGCAACATTTGAAATGAAGTATTTTACAGGGTGATGGAGGAGAAAAGCATGTGGGAAGGATCCTAGAATTTTTCAAGACAACTGATGGAGAAAATTATTTTAGAGTCCAGTGGTTTTATAAAGTTAAAGATACGGTGAGTTTGTGAATTGAGCATGGAGTGCCATGGAAGGTATATCCCACTAACCCTTTTTTATTTTATATTTGTTTCTCAGGTTATCAATGAAGTAGGTCCTTTTCATGACAAGATGCGTTTATTCTATTCTACTGTAATGAATGATAATTTGATAGACTGCATTATTTCGAAAGTCAATGTTACACATATATCCACCAAGGTATAATTAAATATTGATTTCTACCCTTCGTTTGATGTTTTCTGTTATATGATTCCCTTAGGGTCCTACATTTTTTCCTAACATATGAAGCATATTATATTGATAAGCTATTAATATGCTGAATTTTCAGGTAGGGTTAAAGATGAACCCCATTTTGGCAACCGACTTCTACTACGATATGGAATATTGCGTGGACTATTCCACCTTTCGCTCCGTTGTCATTGGTGAGGGATCATAGTGTTGCTGTGCTAGAATCACATGTCTGTTTCTCGTTTGGTTCACATGATTTCACTGAATTGGATTGTTTCTCAGGAATTACACTACACTGGTTGTGACGAGCTTTAATACGATGCAATGTCTGGCGTAACATAGGATTAATTAATTATGTCTTGTGTGTTAGAGATCGGGATTCCGGCCATTATATAGACTCGGGAGTTCGGCCCTAAAACCAATTGGTGATAGGGGGAGTTGCCCAAGGCTATATAAGGCACACATTCTATTTCCTCTTTTCCGATGTGGGACTCTTATCCTCACATCCCAACACGCCCCCTCACGTGTGGCGGCTCTTCCAGCCAACACGTGATGATGTGAGCCCATTGTCCCACATTCGTATGCGCCCATTGTCCCACATTCGTATGAGCCCATTGTCCCACATTCGTATGAGCCCATTGTCTCATACCTCTCTCAACTTTTTTTTTTTTTCCAACAACTAGTAGGTTGTCGTCACTACGCCCCCACGCAGCGAGTGACTGGGCAACGTGTGGCACATGTGGCGGTTAAGCCATCCACGTGGGATAACCCGCTCTGATACCATGTTAGAGATCGGGATTCCGGCCATTATATAGACTCGGGAGTTCGGCCCTAAAACCAATTGGTGATAGGAGGAGTTGCCCAAGGCTATATAAGGCACACATTCTATTTCCTCTTTTCCGATGTGGGACTCTTATCCTCACATCCCAACATTGTGTTTAGTTTCGTTGTCGTGGTTCCCAGATGGAGGTCACTGGGCCAGGGTAGTTGAATTAAGTTATCCCAATTTTTTGTGAGCATAGATTATCATATTGAAATATGAATTGTTAGATTATAACCAGTTCTTTAAGCCAATCAAGAAAGGATCCAAAATATGATACGGCCAATGCTGCACTTTCAAATATTTTAAAGGAAAATTTCCGAAGTTCTTTCATGCAATTTTGAGCAGAAATAGTAATAATTTGCCTAATGTAATGTAGTGCTCACTAATGCATGATATTACCAATGTTGACATGTTCCTAAGAAGTGGAAGCTATTCAACCTTGATCATAGGAAATTTCTATGAGCCCTTAGTTTAAGGTCAGGCGTCAATACTTTTTAACCAAAGATCACGCACACTTAAGCTCCCCATCAATGAATTTATCCTAGGAAACTGCCTATACATATTATAGATTATTAGTAGAGATATTTGTGAATTTGTTAGGCTATGTTTGGATGAGGAAAGAATTTCAAATGTTTAGATGCAATATTTAGAAGGATTTTAATTAACTACTTTGGAAATCCCTTTCTTAGTGAGTTTGTTATGCTTTTGTGGCGATGTGCTCCCTTGCTAGTTACTCAATTAGTTACTTACGAGCACTCTATTCAATGTTTTTAGTGCATTTCTTAGTAATATACCCTAAATCCCTTGATACTTTAAAGCTCCTTATCCAAATATAGCCTTAAGAGGGATGTTAGTGGCTGGAAATTAGGAAGTTTAGAAAAAATTTCGTGCAATTCTTATATCAAACTCTTTCACAACAAATTTGCATTTTCACGTTTTCAACCTTTATCAGATTTGGAAGGCAATAGTACCAGCTAGGGTACAAATGCTTGCCTTTTTAGCTAATTGGAGTGCTACCCCCAATTTTGCTTTCTTTGTAAGGCTTGTGAGGAGTGTAACTTTTTTGTTCTCTTCATATACAGCTCATCAAAGGGAGATGATTCCAGTATGTGTTATGAGTTGCTAAGTAGGTAGTTGAAGTCTTGGGTAAGGACAAGAAAATTAATGCTCTTTCTGGTTTCAGGATGTTGCAAGTTTGGAAGTTATATAGATGGACCAAAATAAACTTACTTTTGATGATTATTGGACCCTCTTGTAATGTTGAATATAAGTATTGTTAAATTTCCTTCGGTTGTTGTAAGATTAATCGATTATTCTTTATTTGTTGCAAGATTAATCCATTATTCCTTGTTTCTAAGTAGGTAGTTAAAGTTTTGGGTAATGCCCAAGGAAATTTAAACTTATACTAAAATGGCAAGTTCAATGATTTGACAGTCCCGATTGTCTATTATGACTTCAGATAATTCTCAGAAGACCCACAACTTGCCAGACTGCAACTTGCAAGCAGTCCCCACAATGTCGACTGCAAACTTATTGGAGAATGTGCCCATTTCTGAAACTCACAATGCAGAATTAGCACTCCTAGATCTTTTTTGTGGTTGTGGTGGAATGTCAACTGGATTGTGCCTTGGTGCCAAACTTTCTTCCGTAAATCTTGTCACGGTATTTGACGTATATATGAATTTCTAATATATATGTTCATTTTATTTTTTCATTGCTTATATCACTATTTGCTGCCTTAAACATGTTGTGACTTCAAGTTAATCACCTTTCCTGGCCTACATTTAGAAATGGGCGCTTGACAGTGATAAATCTGCCTGTGAAAGCTTAAAGTTAAATCATCCTGAAACTCATGTGAGTATATCATATCCATGTCTAGGTAAAAGCCAATGATATCTACCCTTTAATGTCCAATGGCATTACAAATAGTTTTATGCTTCGTTCTGTAGGTTAGGAACAAAGCTGCTGAGGATTTTCTAGAACTGTTGAAGGAATGGGAAAAGTTATGCAGACGGTATAAGGTCAATGATGTCAAAATAACTGATAATTTAGCATCAAAGACCTCAAGAATACCCAATAATGATAATGAGATTGCTACCGGGGAATTTGAAGTTTCGAGGATAGTTGATATCTGCTATGGCGATCCCAATAACACAGGCAAGCGTGGAATAAACTTTAAGGTAAAACATAAATGCTTCTAGAATTCATGATGGCAATATCTTCAAGTTCATCATGGGTTTTTATTTTCATCTTCAGAAACTAAAAATTATTTCTAGCAGGTCCTAGAAATATAACTAATGCATGTAGCCGTTTTTACTCTTTGTTTATTGAATTTTTAGGCATAAAATCTTCGTTATAGTTTATAACATGTCGATCCTTCTACCATCGAGATACATGTTGCAGGCCATCTTTTCATGAATGATGTGCAGATGGTATTGCAAATTAAGATCCAAATTATCAGAATGTAAATATTACTGATTCAATGACCATTCATTGGTAAATAGATATAAAGGTTTTATGGTATCTAGTATCTGACTTATGCAAAAAATAAAGAAGGGATTTAGCTGCTGTTTTGTTAATGTTCTCAGATGTGAAAATTTATGTTTTACCATGTACAGCCACCCACAAGTGACTTCAATGGTGAAATCTTGCATGTTTACCTAGGTTATGCTAAAGTAGGTTTCAATATAGGACTTGCAAAAGGATGGTGAGGTGGCTGTACATGGTAAAACTATCCCCAAAAGTGGAACTCAAAGATGTTTCCGTTTGTTACGTTTAAGGAGGGGAATTCATACGGTGGGTAATTGAGCTAAGTTAATATTCTCCTTTCTTCAAGATATAAGAATTTTGCGAGTGTTGCAAATTTTTACTACCATTTGTAGGGGATAAGGCTAGAGATTGAATAATAAACTTTGTTGTTCCCAGTCATCGGGCAGGAAAAAAAAAATATGTATGTCCCTATCCAATCTTGTGTGTTGAGCATGGGCAATATTTCTGTTACATTAATGGCCTTTGAGTTCTTCACTTTGCATGTCTAACAGAAGGAATTAAAAGGAGTTCTGGTTAATTGATGTTAATGTATCTAGAACATACAGAGCTATATCTGTACTCCACCTCTTTTTCCAATCCTTATGAGTAGTTCAAGTGGCTACACTATGCAAGATCAGAACTTTCTTTTCTTTCTAATAATTGTAGTTTGATTGGAAAGGTCAGGTCATGTTCGGTTTTGTGGAGTTCATCAATAGCATAGGAAGTGGAAGAGCTTTTGGACAAAGTAGACATTGTAATTACCCGGAACACAAAGAATGTATCGTGTTTGGAATCTGGTCTAGGCGTCAGTTCCCTTAAAATTAGAGGGTTGACAGACAGACTGACTGGTGGCTTTCAGGTTATCACCATGTAGGAATAGGTAGAGGAAGAATTTTGGGGAAAAAATTGGTGGGGATGTATGGAGCAAGGTGGTTTATGGCAGAAACTCGAATATAGTGAGATTTTTCACCAAGGAGACAAATCATGGAAGGATGACAAGAATCAGCAGGTGTTTAATGATGATATCCAAGGAAGAAACATTGAGAGATCCAATTTTTTTCTTAATGCGGACTACTTCGCCAAGATCTAGAGGAGAAGCCGCTTTTCTATGAATGGACAGGTTGTTCTCTGCTGAGTGGGGAGAGCTTCCACCCAAATTCCAGACCGAGGGCTTAGTGATATGTGATCACAGCTTCTGACCTCGGTTCACCAGAGTTTGATGCAAAAATGGAAAATTGAAATCTAGGCCCCTATTACTACAGATTGGATTTCAAGCGTGATTTCAAAGAATTGTGGAAGGCTGAGCAGTTTCAAGGGCATGGCTGCTACAAGTACATGAGGAAGTTTAAACTATGAAAGTGGCAATTGCAGTCTTGGGATTAAGGTGTTTGGAGACGTGGTAAGAGAAAAAGGAAGTTGGAGGCCAAAGTAGAGGGTTAGATTCTGGAGATGGTATGGTGACGAAAAGATAGAGGTAGAAGTTGTATTAGCTCGGTTTTTAGATTTGGATTTTGAGGAATTTTGTTGCTGGCAGAGAGATAGGTGGAGTATGGACCAGAGAAGGAGGTGGGAAAACTAGTTTTTTTTTTACTAAGTTTCGAATGGGAAGAAGTGGAATTCCATATAAGTTTTGGAAGGAGGTGGAATAATAGAAAAATGGTATGGTGACGAAAAGATAGAGGTAGAAGTTGTATTAGCTCGATTTTTAGATTTGGATTTTGAGGAATTTTGTTGCTGGCAGAGAGATAGGTGGAGTATGGACCAGAGAAGGAGGTGGGAAAACTAGTTTTTTTTTACTAAGTTTCGAATGGGAAGAAGTGGAATTCCATATAAGTTTTGGAAGGAGGTGGAATAATAGAAAAATGGGAAGCAATTGAACAAGAACTATTTTTTTTTTTTGTTTTTTTAAATACAGTAGTATCTAGGTGACAGAGAGGTAGGCAGGGGTTGGAAGGTATATAAGTGAAATCCAATCATTAAGACCGAAGCAGCTTGACCTGAAGGTTCCTTTGACTAATCACTGATTACACTACATTTTCTTGGAAAGCTCAGAAGAGAGTTAGTTCAATTTTTAGAGACTCTGGTACTGTCTTAGGTCTGGAAATTAATAAAAAGTGTTATGTGGTAGGGATTATTCAAGAGGGACAATATTACAAGGCTGGAAAGTTCCAGGGCATATGAGGTGGGTGAATGTCTGCATTTGGGTCTAGTATCTCACTGGGCAGGAAAGGTAGAGAAATTAATAGGTGGAATTCTATACTGGAAAGGTGGAGATGAGGCGTCAAAGCTGGATGCAGCCTTTTCACTCTAGAGCATGGAAACTAACTTGATTCAAGCTGTATTGGCTAGAATTTCGTTCTCTTACATGTCCTTCAAGATTCCTTGTTGGGTGGTTACAAGCTTCCCAAATGAATTGGCTTATTACCAAAAATTCCTCTTCTTTGGAAGATTATCTCGTATCCGTATTACATGGTTTCACTCTGCATGATCTCTGATTCATTCTCTTGAAGCCCAAGCTTTTCATCATAAAGGATCTGATTGGCCTGAAATGGCCTGACTTTACAGGGAAATCAATTGATGAGGAGTATGGTAGGGGAAGGCCTAGATGAGGAAATAATCATTAGTGAAATAGTTAGTGGCCAGAAATAAAGAGAGAAGGGGTTTAGGAGTGGGGAATCCGATTAAAGTAATCACTGCTTCGAAAGTGTCCGTGGGAAACACGTTTTTTTGTGGCCTGCTATGACTAATGTATGGGGACATTTCAAAGGAATCGTATGCTAAATCTCTGTTGAGGGGTTCAAGTTTTAGGCCATGGGAAGGAATTTCCTAAGGGTACTCTTCTTTCTTAGATTGCTGCAAATTTTTGGTAAGAAACAGGAGAGTAGATTTTCGGAGGATAGCCGGTTGGAGAAAAAGCTGTTGCAATTTTTTTCCCCCAAATTATATTTGCTAAAGCATCAGGAGAATATTCTAGTTTCTTAGATGTTATTGCCCCCTTATAGGTGTAATTTCTGGAATTTCTGGAATTTCAACTGAAAAAAAAATCTTTATAATTTGAGTTCTCTGTTAAGGAAGTTGGAAGGTATTTCTCTGTCCATCCGGGGTGGATGATAGGAGATGGAAGCTAAAGGGGTCTGGATGTTCTACATATCATACAGAAACATTTTATGCAACAAATTCTTCCATATATTTCAACTTCTAATGCTTGTTGGTCCATTCCAAGGGGTTGTTATGAGCTGTTGAGTACTCAATGTAAGGCTTTAAGTTAAGAAAGCTAACACCCTATGGTGTTGTCTGTTGTTGGTAGTATTTTTAGGTCTTTTGGAAGGAACTTGATCGAATTTTTTTAGGTTTCGTGAGATTTTGGCCAGAAGAACTATGGGATCGACTTATTAGTGGTCAGATTTCTGGGCTGTGGTTACTGAGATATCAGGGAGTCTTCGACTATTATTTTGGAGTTGTTAGCTACTGTAAAGTGATGTTTGCTATTGTTGGTACAGATTTTTTCTTTTCCTTAGCATTATTCTTGCTTCATCCAATTTGATGTATAGCTTTCACTTTAATAAAGAAAAAGTCTTAATCATGAGTTTTTTAATAGGTGCATTGGAAGGGTTATAGTAGCAGTGAAGATACATGGGAACCAATTAGAGGCTTAAGGTATTGCCACTTTTTTTTTACTTGAAGTTTGTGTTTGTGAATTAGCACTAATTCTTTCTATCTTCTCAGCAAATGCCAAGAAAGCATAAAGGATTTTGTGAGAAATGGGAGGAAAATGAAGATCTTGCCACTTCCAGTAAGTATTAACAGCTTGCTTGTACAAGCTAAAGTAGCAAAGGTTTTGATCTTTTGTTCCTTTTTGAACCTAGTAAATATGTATAATTCCAGGGTGATGTTGATGTACTTTGTGGAGGCCCACCTTGCCAAGGAATTAGTGGCTATAATCGCTATAGAAACGTTCAATCTCCTTTAGATGATGAGAGAAATCGTCAAATTGTAGTTTTCATGGACATTGCAAACTTTTTGAAGCCCAAGTTTGTGTTGATGGAAAATGTAGTTGACATTTTGAGATTTGACAAAGCGTCTCTTGCAAGGTATGCACTTAGTCGTCTGGTGCATATGAATTACCAAGCAAGGCTTGGAATACTTGCTGCCGGTTGTTATGGTCTTCCACAATTTCGGTTGCGCGTGTTCTTATGGGGTGCTCATCCTTGTGAGGTGATCTCTTCATATTTCATTTTTTAAATAAATGGTTGAGAGTTATTTAAATAAATTCTATAGATATTTCAATGAATCTCACCCTGAAATTTTCCTTGTGATAGTCAATCACTCTTTGGTTAATTTTCCAGTGAAGTTTTCCAAAAGAAAGAGCAGATTTGTATTTTGTTAAACATGTATAAGGCCCACATAGCTGTCATCATTGCCAAACATTAGAAAAAGAATAAGAAAGAGAAGACACATATTTGGTATATGATATCTTCGACATACACTGTACATACACAATGTAAAATTTATGCCCAATGCAAAAACACCGTACCTAGTGTTATAGACGAATCAGGCTCATCCAAATTCTTGTGGGACAGATGGAATAATGTACCTATTCATGTTGGAGGACCGAACAAGAAACTGATGTATTTTTCCAATTTTTGGTCACAGAATCTACCTCAATTTCCTCTTCCAACGCATGATGTCATAATTAGATACTGGCCTCCCCCAGAGTTTGAGGTGCTTATTATGTTCTATGAAATTCTTAGGCCTTCAGTTCTTCTTTTCAATACCATTTAAATTTCTTACCTTCATCGCAGCGCAACACTGTTGCTTATGATGAAGGCCAACCTCGTGAATTAGAAGAAGCTCTTGTTCTTCGTGATGCCATCTCAGATCTTCCTGATGTAAGTTCATAATACTTAAAGCTTAAAAATTTCTTACAATTCCACAATAATTCTAATCTGGTTTAGTTTCACAGATAAAAAATGATGAAACAAGAGAAGAAATGCCATTCCAAAAGCCTCCTGAAACAGATTTTCAAAGATATATACGGTCGACTCAATATGGTAATAAAGAAAGTGTGCTTTTTATTCTCTGTGCCGATTTTTCCACTTTTATATTTTGACAGATAATGATGTTAAAAACTTGCCATCAATGTCATCATATAAAGAATTTTTCAGCAAAAAAACTTGCATGTCTAACCTATATAACTAGGAAGATTTGTCAATATTTCATTCCTGTCTTTTTTTTTTCCGAGGGGCCTTTATGCATCTTCTGTCCTACGTCCATTCATAAATATTTAAATGCTTTTAATTTATGCTGCTGGTTTTGTAGAGATGATGGGATCTGCTTTAGATGGCACTATGAATGAAAAAAATTTACTGTATGACCATCGGCCCTACCCTTTATTTGAAGATGATTACTTACGAGTTTGTCAGATTCCAAAAACAAAGGTAGGCTATAAGTACAGCATGGATAAATGTAATATTACATTTTGCGGTCATTCCTTTGTGTTAACATTACCCATCTGTTGTTTCTAATCTAAAGCTATTTTCAGGGAGCAAATTTCCGGGACCTCCCTGGTGTTGTTGTAGGAAATGATAATGTGGCTCGGAGGGATTCAACTGAAAAACATTTGCTGTTACCATCTGGAAGGCCATTGGTGAGTGTTTGGTGCTCTTTAGATGCAAAGAGAATAATAAACTTATAATTATTATTGTTCTTTTTCTTTATCAAAGAATTCTGTTGTCTTCTTATTTTCTTGCTGTAAGCTATTTGGTAGAAAATTATGCCCCCACAAATTTTGGTTATTGCAGAGATAAGAAAACACAAACTTCTTCAAAGGTTATTTTTATAAAATGCTTGCTTAGATATGTAATTATCATTCCATGGGGAAAAGAAGAAAAATGAAGGTTACAGCTCAAATTTAATCAATACTCTTATTTGACAGCATATCCAGTAGAAAGAGAACAACGACTAATAGTAATTTAAATTTAGAAACTGCTCATGAATTATTTTGATTTTCTGTTGTGATAAAACTTAGTAATCTAGTTTTTAAGTTCTTATTTCGATGTTAATGTGGATGAGAATAATATAATTCTGTATAGCATCCTTCTGAAAAACAAGAAACCTTGTTTATTGATAAAAAAAAAAAGAATGCATAGTGTCAAGTTATAGCAAAAGTGTTAACTATAATTAGCAGTCATCTTAGACCACATTTGGTGAGCAGGATTAGATTGGGTTGGATAACTTTACCAATTCAATGTATTTTGAATGGAAAAATGGATGCAGTTGATTTAAAGGATGATTAGATAGGATTAGACATAAGAGGAAACTTACCTTTTCTAATCCTATTATTTTAAGAGGATTGGATTGGATAAATTGTCTTCTCCCTCTAATCCCCATCAATGAAAAACATCACTTTTACCTTCAAAATACATTGAATTTAATGAATTATCAAATTCAATCCAATCCTGGTCACCAAACGGGCCCTTAAAGGACTGGAATTGCTCATAGGAACAGCACTGTTGAAATAAAACTAGCTAACGAAAAAGCACAATGTATGCTTTGTAACTTCTGGCTCAAGTAAATGAAAATTGGCTTGTATATATAACCAATGTTTTCACTTCAGGTACCAGACTATGCCTTCACTTTTGAACAAGGCAAGTCGAGAAGGTTAGATCTCTGCGCTTTGGTAGCCTTTCCCCCTCCCTCCCCCCCCCCCCCCCCCCCCCCCCCCCCCTCATATGTTTCCTCATATATTTTTATATTATTTTTAGGCCTTTTGCAAGGTTGTGGTGGGATGAGACAGTGCCCACTGTACTGACCTTCCCAAGTTGTCACAACCAGGTTTGGCCGTCCTCTCTCTCTCTCTCTCTCTCTGTTCTACCTCCTAATGGCATCCCTTGTTTTTTATTTGTAGTAACCCTATAAACTTATGTAGGCAGTATTACACCCAGAGCAGGACCGAATCCTCACTGTACGAGAATCTGCAAGATTGCAAGGCTTTCCTGATTACTATAGATTTTGTGGGACGGTTAAAGAGAGGTATAATTCTTTCAATTCCCTAGTATTTTTTGTTACCTAAGCCACGTTTACTGAGTAGGGTTGGATTGGATTAGATAATACTTCAAATTCAATGCATTTTGAATGTAGAAATTAATGCAATTTTATTGTCAAGAGTATCATATAGGATTAGAAATAGAAGAAAACATACCCTTACTAATCCTACTATTTTAAGGGAGTTAGTTTGGATAAGTTTTACTTCTATTTCCACTCTCTCTAATCCCCATACAATGGAAACACATCTATTTTTACATTCAAAATACATTGAATTTGATGAGTTATCTATTCCAAACTAGCTTACCAACGAGCTTCCTTCCACAGGTTTCCTGGAAGTGTTTGAGTTTGGGTTTGTGATCCATATTTTGAGATTGTATTTGGCTTTTTCGAGTTGGGTTTTAAGAGCATTGGATTGGATAAGTTTTACTTCTATCTTTATTCCCTCTAATCCCCTTATTTTGGAAATACATCTATTTTATATTCAAAATACATTAAATTTGATGAATTATCCAATTCAAACCCGCTCACCAACCAGCTTCCTTCCACGGGTTTCTTGAAAACTTTTGAATTGGATTTTTGAGTTGGGACTCATGAGCCATATTTTAAGATTGAATTTGGATTTTTTTGAGTCAGGTTTTGTGATGTATAGCCACATGGCATTACATATTTATAATATATACAAGAATGCTCAAAACCCGACTAATACGAAACCAACCATTCTAAGTACATTAAATAATATTACAATCTAACCGTTCATTTTGTAGTTTCTCCTTCAACCATCATCCCTACAAAAGTTCATTCAAATTTGAATTTTTTTTAGTTACTCGATTATTAGTAAGAACATTTTATCATGTTAATCGCAAACAATGTTCATCTATGTATTTGGCTGTACTATTACATAGTTGAATGATTACCGATTTGTATAACCTTTTGTAGTCGAGTTGTTTAGTTTCTTAGCATTCATTCATATATACTCATATATATATATATATGTATTGTAGATTATTGTTGATTCGCCATAATGTGTTGTGATTTGTGCAGGTATTGTCAGGTGGGGAATGCAGTTGCAGTTCCTGTTGCTCGAGCATTAGGGTATGCGTTGGGAAATGGCAGTCCGAAAGCTTAGCGGAAATGAACCTCTCATCACTCTCCCTCTCGACTTCTCTCATTCTAATTACTTCCAATTCACTAAAATTTTGTCTCTCCACTCTCAAGACTGAAAATTACCGATTTAGTGAGCATAGATTGGAGATGGCAAGTAAAGTATGTTTATAGGGAAGGTAATAGAGTTGCTGATTTTTTGGCTGGGCTAGGCTTGAGTATGGAGATAGAGATGCATCGGTTTGTGCAGCCGACTGCTGCTACTGCTGTTTTTCTTCTGTGGGACAATATCCATGGTCTGAGCCTCCCTAGGGAGGTGGTCTAGCTGCGTTTCCTGATTGCTGTTTTATTTCCTCACAGACACTCAAAAGAGTCAAGACTACTGATTTTTTCCTCTACATACTCAAGACTACTCTTCATTCGGAATGTGTTTCCAATTTCAATCCAAAATAATTTCGGAATTGAATATTACCTCCAATTTCATAATCGGAATTTCAAAAACTCATGCAAATTAGGAAACTTTAAAATTATTTTTGAATTCCCGCTTTTTTTTTTTTTTTTTTTTTTTTTATGCAGGTAATGGTTTAACTTTTTACTTCCAACAGGTATCATGATGTCCAAGAGCACACTGGTGTCATGAAAAAGGTCAACAAAAATTGTATTTTCAATTAGAAGAAAATAAGTTTCTTGCTAGCGTATTAATAAGTAAATCATTGGTTCATTTTTGATAATTTTCTATTAACTTTTTATTATTAGGAGATCATTCAAATAATTAAAACTAGCATTACCTTCTTTACTTTTCTTTGCCCCAGGTGCTCTTTAGTATTTGATCTCTTGTGCCTTTTATTATTTCTACATATAATAAATATGGGGCGGATCCGTGACACTATATTTTAGACACAATTTTTCAACCATTAGATTTAAAAAAAATTATTAAAATTTATTTTTTAGTTATTATTAAATTTAGATTATAAGTAAAAGTCATGTCATATTTAATCTCAACCATTAAAAGTCTTTATATCCAATGGTTGAAAAATTGTGTCAAAATTTGTATCTAAGATATAGTGTCACGCATCCGTCCCCAATACATATTATGCATGTATATATATGGGGGGCGGATCCGTGACACTATATTTTAAACACAAATTTTGACATAATTTTTCAACCATGACCTTTAATGGTTGAGATTAAATATGACATGACTTTTACTTATAATCTAAATTTAATAATAACTAAAAAATAAATTTTAATAAATTTCTTTAACAACTGAAAATTAAATATAAATTTCTAGGGGTTTCTTCATCTCCTTGCCGTACAGACTTTCCTTCTTCATCCTATACAGACTCTCCTCCTTTCTTGTTCTACACGGTGAAATTCTTGGCTCAAAACCACCAAAACATTATCGACATGCACGGGGGGCTAAGGTCTGAATATTGTTGAAATCCTCGGTTCAAATCTCTCCCAACATTTACTTTCTAGTTTTTTTTTTCTTTAGTTAGCATTGTGTCTGGGAAATGAAATTCTGAATTGCTTCAGCCAGAAAAATGAGGGATGTTCGATAAATATGAAGCTTCCTCTGGATTGGTTCCGTCAAGGTTTCTTGAGTTTCGCTCCATCAGTTGTAGTGTGTGATGCCATAGACGATCGTTAGGATGTTGGAGCTCGCTGGGCTCCGAAGATAAGATGTAAGTGCAATTCCAAAACTAGTAATGGTGAAAATCATGAAATCAACTACCCATTCTATGCTCCTCGTTTGGAAGGAAAATGTGATTTAGGTTGAATATAAAATTGCTATTTAGTTTTGGTGTCCACCTAAAATTGGGCATTGAGTCCTAGGAAAGTAAATGTTGAGAGGGGTTTGAGTGGAGGATTTCAACAATATTCAGACCTTAGTCTTCGGCGCCTGTTGACAATGTTTTAGTGGTTTTGAACCGAGGGTTTCGCAGTGTGTAGAATGAGAAAGAAGAAGAGTTTGTACGGGAGGAAGAAGGAGAGACAATAAGGGGAAGAGATGAGGAAACCTAGAAATTTATTTTTAATTTTAAGTTGTTAAATAAATTTATATTAAAATTATAAGTAAAAGCTATATCGTCTTTAATCTCAACCATTGAAAGTCTTTAAATCTAATAGTTGAAAATTGTGTCTAAAATATATTGTCATGGATCCGTCCCCATATTATATAGTTACAATTGAATTTTTTTTCTTCTATGAAATAAAAAATGAAGTCCTTATTATTCGGGGTTCAACGGTAGGATATAAAAAGTTTTTTATAAGGGGGTGAGGTGATGGTGAAAAATCATACGAAGTAGGGCCTAATTCTTGAATTTTAAGCACAAAATTCAAGAATTAAACTCTAAATCATACGTAAGTAATCAAATTATTTAATATCGAATGATAATGATTTTTTTTAAATTTAAAGTTTAAAAGTTTTTTTTCGAATTTTTTTTTATAATTATGTTGCTTTAAATTGGATTAAATACTCATATTATTTTTTAAAATGAACAAGTGAAAAAAAGATGTTATAAGTAAAAGTAATGTTTTCATAATCCTTAATATAATTTTATAATACAAAGACGGATTTCCAGTAATTTAAATTGTATCATTTAATAAAGTCTGGAAAGTAATAAAGTCTGGATTTCCAGATTTCCAGTAATTTAAATTGTATCATTTATAATATAAAGACAGATTTCCAAATTTCAGAAAGTAATGATTGAATACCTTTAAACTTTCACGGAGTTTTTGAAAGTTTTCAAAACTCTGAATTGACTACCTTGTGAGTTATATAAACTTTTTAAAACTCTAAATTGAATACACTTCAGAATTAGAAATCAACCAAAATTTTACAAAAGTTGTCGAAACTCTATATTCAATACACCCCCAAAGCCCAAATAGATATAGAAAGTATTGATGGTAATAGCATTAAAATTGGCTTGTTATAAATAATCAGGGAAAATTATTGCTATAATCTATGAACTTTACATTAATGTTAGTTATAGTCTCTGAACTTCATTATTAATAGCAGATGTCCCTGAATTATGCCAAAATATGTAGTAATCGTCTTTCTGTTAAAATTGTTAACTTTTTCAGTTAAAAATAAACGTAAGATATTTTTTCAAGTATATTTATACAATTTTTTCTATTTAACCTAAATGCAAACTCAAACTGTTAACTTCCTAACCCATAGATATTTTGGAATTTTTGAGGTCACGAATTTAATACTTTATTAAATTAAAAGAAATAACCAAAAAAATATGGAATTTTAGAAAGAAATCTGGAAAAAAGTTTGAATGTATATGCATTGTTGTCACTAAATGTGAAGAGCGCCCTTAGTGACAAATTTGTTGATGAACATCGTTGAAGAAAGATGTTTTGACGACAATATTCGTCATAAAAATTCGCCACTAGTAATGTTCTTCAACTTAGTGACGAAAAAGGCATATACATTCAAACTTTTTCCAAATTTTTGTTGTTGTTTATTTTAATTTTAATCAATTATTATATTAGTTAGTGGTCTTAGAAATTCCACATATCCATGGATTGATGTTTGTGAGAAAATAAAAATTTGGATTTCATTTAAGTTGAATGGAGGAAATTTTATAAATATACTTTGAAAATACCATCTTACCTTTATTTTTAACCAAAAAAATTAATAATTATAACAAAGGGACGATTGCAACACATTTGAATATAGTCCAAGGAAATCACCTACTAATAATAAAATTTAGGAATTATAACTATTATTAATATAAAATTAAGAGATTATAACAAAAAATTTCTTTGAATTTCTTTTATATGTTATTTTATTTTATTAAATAATTTCTCAAATAATTTTGAATAATTTATTTAACCAAATATATAAAAGTGCATGTCTTTGAATTTCTTTTATATGTTATTTTCTTTTATTAAAAAAATTCCCTTCAAATAAGTGAATAACACAACTCTAAAACCTTGAATGGTTTAAGAGCTCATTCAATCCTTGTAGCGCGAAAGCACGATGGTTTCGAGATTCCTACTCTCAAGAACAAACTTCAATCTGTTCCTCCAACCTTTTTCCCTCCATGATTTCTTGCAGCCCTCTCAATTCCTCAGAAACCTCTCTTCCCTCGTTTCCCGCGGTTCCGGGTATTCGAGGAGCATGGTCTCTACATCAACTTACAATCTCCAGGATGATGCGGCCTTGGGTGTTGATAAACGTGTTCCGGCCACCATCATCACCGGTTTTCTCGGTTCTGGAAAGGTTAGCTTCTTCTGATCCTTCAAAGTGACCATGAAAGTTTTATGAGAAATAATGGAGAAAGAGGAATGGTGTGTTTCAGCTTATCTGCTTAATCTGTAATCCTGCGTGTTTGTTGGAAGTGGTTCTTGCTTGGGTTCCATCTTGTGTGAGTGTCTCCCTTTCAATCTTAATTTCAAAACCCTCTGTTATTCATATGCAGACCACATTGCTGAATCATATTCTAACATCTGAACATGGCAAGCGGATTGCAGTCATAGAGAATGAGGTACTAAAATTTCACAATTAATTGCTTCTGTAGTTGTGGCATCTCTTTTTCTTGTTTCGTTTTAAAGAAAACACCCACAATGAAATGTAAACCAGTAATATGCAACAGTTCCTATGTTTCCCTAATGAAACAATCAAAGATGACATAAGACCAATTAGTAATTTAGTCTAAAGCTCATTGAGGGCATATCTAGTGTTTCAAGGTTTATAAAGAAGAAATCTTCACTCTTCTTTCCATTTCCATTTCTTTCCCTTTGGGGTTATAGTTTTATTAGGAGTTTGCTAATTATAAGATTTCTGGATCGAACATGTTTTTACTAGTAAAATTGCATTCTAGAGGGTTCATATGACACTATTTTTGTATCAAAGTCGTCCGTTTAAAGTCAATCCATGTAGACTATCTTAACTACTTTTCGTCAATCGTCTTTAATTCTTGGTGTCTCTATATTAGGCCTCTTCTTATGTTGTTAATTCCCTCTCTTAATTGTTCGTTATTTTAGGTGTGAATATTCCTGTCTTCTTTTAGTTGAAGTTTGTTAGTCGTTATGTTGTTATATTTCATACTCAATTTCGTATAGGCATATAATAACAGGCACTTACAAATTTTGAATGTTGTGTGCACACTTTGTATGTTTAAAGTATTTAACCGTATGTACGTGCAAACAACATAATATTTAACAGATTCAAAACAACCACATTTCACAGTGAACACCAGCATTTATGTGAATTTGTCATCTCCCCGCATCCTCCATAACGTCAATGTTGGATTTAAGTTAACTAAAGACACGTGCATAAAAACTTCCTAAGCTTGATGGTAGGTGCACTTATTATGGCTATCTTGACTTTGTTTTGACTCTGCCTTTAGTCTCTGATTTGTTTTTGTTTTGTTTTGTTTTGTTCTTTTTTTTTTTTGGTTTTTTTGTTGTTTTTTTTTTGGTGGATTTCCAAGTTTCCATTGTCATTCTCATGTGCAAATTTGGAGATTTTGTTAGTGGGATTCAACGTTCAAAACACACTGCATCTCATCAGATTTATCACCCTAAAGTTCTTACATTAGCGGTTAGTAAAGTTTGATTATTCAGGGGTATTAGTTTTAATATTTTTATTTTGGAAAGTGGGATCTTAGGTTTGTTAGAGTCTACAAGTGAACCTTTTCTTTTATTCAAATAATTGTGACTGTTTGAATCGGAAAAAAGTAGGTTCTTTCTATTGAAGAATCACTTACCTATCCATGAGGCTAGATTGATAATTGATTTGAATTAAATGTCTTGATAAAGAAAAGTTAAAAATCCAGTGCAAGATTGTTATTTGTATTAAGCCTCTTTTATTGTATAAAACAATATTCGTATGAATTATAAAAACTAAATTCACTCTGACAATTGTTTTTACTCTATTACATGAGGAAATTTAAGTTCAGTTTGGATTTCATTCTATTCAAAGTTTTTCTTCACTGCCAGGAGGCTACTGCTTCCCCTACTCAGTCTATAAATCACACAAGATGATTTCATCATTTTCTAAAGAATCTGTCTGACCTGCAGTCGAGAAAACATTTTGTCTTACAAAAATTGTCTTTTGATGATATCTTCCACATACCATTTGACGTTGAAATTATATCGAAGCGTATTCAGATTTTATAGATTACCTTTTGGAAGTGGTATACATATCTTTTCATATTGTATTTGTGTTTTTGTTATTTTTTTCTATTGATTAGAAGGCTGTTCTTAAGTCTATTTTAATGATTGGATTTCTATGGATGCAGTTTGGTGAGATAGATATTGATGGATCATTGGTTGCTAGTCATACATCCTCGAATGAAGACATAGTCATGGTTAATAATGGTTGCCTATGCTGTACTGTTCGGGGTGATCTGGTCAAAATGCTTTTGGAGTTGGTTAAGAAGAAAAGCCATAAGTTTGATCATATTGTTATAGAAACCACTGGTACGTTATATTAATTCGTCCTTTAAGGATTTCTCAATTTTACTCTGTTTTGAAGCTGGAGGTGCAAGTATTACTCAATTCTAGCTCATTAAGGAGTTCAACTTATATGTATGAAATCTAGTTGGATTGGATGTTGACACAATTTAAGTTCTTCCAATTGAGTTACTTATTAAAGCTCAAACATGGAAAATTACGGGGAGACTTAATTGGAGTTTCCAGTTCACGGTGTCAAAACTCCAGCTTGACACAAAGTATTTTCTGTAGGCCTTGCTAAGCCAGGTCCCGTTATAGAAACATTCTGTACGGACGAACTTGTTTCAGAAAATGTGAAACTTGATGGAGTTGTTACCCTGGTTGATGCCAAGCATGCAATGCAACATCTAAATGAAGTAAAACCAAGATTTGTGGTGAATGAAGCGGTGGAACAAATTGCATATGCTGACCGTATTATACTGAATAAGGTGACCTATCGTTTGCTAATTATTATTATCTCTTTCTTTTTGCATCTTTCGGCTTGTTTATGCTGCCAAATTTTTATCTATATTAATTCCTATTGACCAACAATTGTTTTATCTATATTCTGGACAATCATTTCCCAAATAGAATTGATTTTTATGCTCCAAGCTCATGAGATTCTATCAATTGTTTTGACAGATAGACTTGGTGACCGAGACTGAGTTGGAGATACTGACTAGCAGAATAAAGGTATGTTTTTCCACTAAAGTAGATTTATTCTGTTGATTTTTCAGTTTGAATTCAGAATAGAAGGGATAATAACAGATAGAGGAGTAAAATTTATGTTAGGTTGTTGCATCCAGCTTGACACTACTTGGAAATGGGTGAGACCACCTTGTGCTGCAAGGCTTGGCATACTGATGTGGGTTTTATATATTCTGCACATGTGGCAGAGTCTATGAGGTGTAAGTTCTTGTACATTTTCTTTTTCACACACAGGGCACCGAATTAAATCAAAATGAGTACTGATTTAAATCCAAACAATAGGTTAAGATAAGAATTGTGATTTAAGATTCAAGACCAAGGTGGGTGAGATGGTGCACGTGTAGCCATTGGGCTTGATACACTGGTGAATGTCTGCTTACCCTCATAGACAGATGATGCCATAAGTTGAGCTGCTAGGAATGAGCCAATAATGAATATGAAGCAAACACATCCGCTCACGTGCAATAGGATAAGAAATTTCAACAGAGAAACAAATAGGTGCAGCCCCACCTGCTGCTTTCGACCCAACAAGTATGCATATGATGATGGTTGGAGGTTCAAACCCAGGAACAAACCAACGTTCTCATACCATGTTAGAGTTGGCATATCCTATTCAAACTCGTTTGACAGTGGGTGGAGAGGGTGTCATGATATTGTGTATTGAGGGACAGCGCTTGATATATCCAAAGATGGGATTATTTTCTCTACAATTTAGATGGAAGGCTGGATTTAAAAATGAATACATTTTTCATAAAAAAGTGAATATACATTTTTCATAAAAATGTGAGTATACATTTCTCACAAGAAAAAGGATGAACATCATTTCTCACAAGAAATAGCTGAATAAGTTGGATGTATCAGGGTGGGGCATTGGACTGGAAATGTGATGTAAAGCTTCATTAGTGAAACTGATACCGAGTCATGTTTTACATTCCTTTGGCTGTTCTGTTTCTGTGTGTCAAGGTGAAAGAGGGTTGAGGTGTTATATTGGTGCCAATAAGTTCATTATCTTCTGCCTCTTAGTTTGGGGTCCACGGACTTCAGCTTCAAAGTATGATTTTGTATCACGAAGGACAAGACACTAATATGCTGTTTAATAAATGACACCGTTTCCAAGAATTATTTTTTAGATGGTTTTTATCCAAAATGATTGATGCACACTAGAGAATTATGTTTGATTATGGAGTTCCAGATAGATTTTTTGAGGGTGTGATAAGAAGACTTGAACATAAACACTTGAAATAGGTGTTTTGTTATGATTAGTTATTGTCAAGTGAGTTCCAGTCGTGACATCAATAGACTCGAAAAATGAATGCATCTAAATCCACCATATAGAAGATGTGACGGAAGATCTTCTATGGGTTTATCTTATCCAAAAATTTAAGGGCAAGTTATTTGTGAATGCAACCAAGATGAAAGGAGACATTTTTTCAATAATGCCTAAGGACCCTTAAAATGTGGACCTCTTTAATTCAACAACTTATGAGTTTTAAGTGAGAAATATGATGTGCTGTTGGATTAAGTCCAAAGGCATTATGAGAGGTCCTCACAAGTCATTATATTTAGGTGCTAATGTGAGCAGCACTGGTATTGTTCCAGTTGTACTAAGGAGAGAGGTTGTGGACTTGTGGTCTTGGTTTCCTGGTAAAGATTTTGATTTTGATTGTTCAGAGGTGGTTACTCTTTGCTCATCGATTATGCTCTTTTCTGTTTTCCCACTTTCATTGAGTACCTAACAGCTGGTATATTTATCTATGAATATCATGAATTTGTGCTTGCGGCAGTATTTCTTTTATTTATGAAGTTTTTGTAACACAAGAATGAATAGTATCAACTTTGTCTAACCAGTATAAATTTTTGCCTCGATGTAATCAATGCTAAACTCATGTAATCATGACTAGTAGCATGTAAGATGCATGTTATTCATATTTTCTTTAAAGCTTACCGGATCATGTAGAACATGTTGTGCAAGTTTGAACTAGATTGGAAATCCCCATTTTTGTTTGTATTTTGTTTTTGTTGCATCTATTTGGCTTTTTGAAGTTTCTCCTTAACCAGAAAGTAAGCTATCTAAACTTTCTATAATTGGCGCATGATGTTAGCATATCAACGGGATGGCGCAAATCAAGCTAGCTAAGTTTGGATCTGTGGACATGGACTTCGTTTTGGGCGTGGGGGGATATGATCTCGAAAGGTCATTTTCTAATCTTTGTTCTCTCCAGCTGTTCCACCTGCATATTTGGGAACAATATAAAGAGGGATCCCCTTAGATAAGAAACAAAAGACATCGCATATAGTTCCAACCCTTAACACAGTCAAACCACCCGAACCATCATTTCATAAGATCCAAATTCAAGGATATCCTCACAGTAAATTACCCGATTCAAAACCCATTTAGTCACCTAACTATGACAAAATAAACACACGGACACATTGTTTTCAATAACACTTATAAGTTTTGCTTTCTTTTTTTTTGGCATTGGGATGATTATTAAATGGGGTTGTAAAACTGAGCAGTTCTAATTATTGGAATGCATTTCTGGTTCGCCAAAACAATGCAATCCCTCGCCTCTTTTCAAAGTGGATCCTTCTTAACCACAGGACTATATATAAATGTATAAATATACTATCTACATATATGCGCATAAATTGTGCATAGATATCTTTGTGCCATGCTTAATGTATACCTTGATATGCAGGATTGATAGTGAAGTTCAAGTAGATAGTTCCTGTTCTCCATCCCACCACCGTGAAGCTGGACATGGTGCGTATTTCTTTCTTTGATTACATATTGGAAATGGTCCTTTCTCCCCCTTTTTGGGTTAGTAGCACAATTCCTGATCTCAAATATGTTACAAACAAATTTACTGAAGTGAACTGACCATCTGTTGTTAGCATTGAACTTATAGTTCATTTGGGAAAAGGTAAGTAACTTTGGGAATTTGATGCAGTCTTTTCATCTTATGTTGCAACATTATTTTACATCTTGAAATTTCTTTAAATGTGGCAATGATTACAAGAAATGGCTTTATACGATATGATTATTTAGTTTTTCCCCTTGTTTTGGTTTGTTTTAATTGGAAGGGTTACAGATGTGTTGTAATTTATATTTTCTTATCTTCATGATGTTTCTAATATAGATGAAATCATAATCTCCTGTTCTCCCAATTTAATCTCATTTATGCAGGTGAAGCTTCATGCTTTATTGGAATCGAGATATTTATGATAATATCACTTTCCCTTTCCCCTTTCAAAACAAATTAAAATGATTTCCTGCTGGTCTTTCGATACCCAATGCAATTTCTAATCATGTTATTCCTACTCCTACTAAGAAACATGTCAGGTACGGGGCTTCCCCATTTGATTGAATGGGATGACAAAATTTGAACATCCTAAGTGTGGTAACTAAGTATCAATTGAATCTAGGTGGGGTTATGTTTAATGCCTGAAACATGTGTTATCTCTTAAAGTTTCTATTTGATTCAAATTTATTTTGGTGGATTACTCTAGTATTTTTGTTATTATTTTCTTCCTCACTATCGTGTTATCAATAGCGAGCCCAACCCGTCTTTTCTTTGGTTACATATAATTTTCACCTGGCTTGAACATTGCAGAACACAGCAATCATCATCACGACCATGTACATGATTCTACCGTCTCAAGTGTCAGCATTGTTTATGAGGGAACTCTTGATCTTGACGAGGTAGATAAATTTGATGATTTCATTTTGCCTATATCATTTTCAACTGTTTCCTTACTAGCAATACAATAGTCCCAAGTTTTTCCATTTTTGTGACATTTTATAGATAATTTGTTGAACACTTTTGTTTGATCAAATGGATCGACCAGGTGGACGATTGGCTTGAAAGGTTGGTTGAAGAAAAAGGAGAGGACTTGTACAGGATGAAGGGTGTCTTATCTCTCAAAGATTCCGATCAACGTTATGTTTTTCAGGTTCTCAGTTCTTGGTTTTGATCCTATCTCGTAATTTGATGATGAACATTTAGGATTTTTGTTGAATCTAAATTGAACCTCTATCTTTGGCCCTTGCCTTCCTCATTATGCTGTTTGTCTTCAGGGGGTGCACTCGACATTGGATGGCTGCCCAGGCAGTTCTTGGGGACCTGATGAGAAGAGGATTAACAAGCTTGTGTTCATAGGAAGGAATTTGGACGAAACTACCCTTAGAAAAGGTTTTAGAGGTTGTTTAGTATGATCAAAACTTGAAACAATTTGTCCGTCCAGGGGCCTCCTGTGTACCTAATTTTACCAGATGTTTCTTCTGCCCGTTTTAATCGAACCTCACCAAGAAATATGGATCCACTCAATACTTTTTAGAATAATTTTTTATATGTTACTTCAGTTTGGTAGTCATCGTAAATAGTTATTCACCATCATTAGTGTGTTTGGTTCATATAAAGATATTTAATCGTATTAGTTTATACGGTGACTAATTAATACGAGTGGTATCAAACACAAGTTTCGTATTATATTATCATATTCAGTTCCTTATACGACTTATCAAACATCACTTAGAACTCCGAATAGAAGAACGAAACATATGGGGCCTACCATCATAGGTCGGCATCCAAGCCAGCATCAACCCCACTTGGCACAGAGGAGGCAAATTCAATATTCCAAGTCAACTACCATGTAAGCTCTAGCTTCGGCAGCAAGAAAGAATTGCAGTAACCTCTTCTATGCCACATATGCCCTACACCACCCCTCGCACCACCTGCAGCTAGAAATAAAGTTTATCTTCGTAAGACCTTCTATGTAATTTCTAGCATTTATTCAGTGTGGTTCTTCAATAATTAGGGCTGCTTAAAACCCTAAACATGATTCATAACCACTTGACCTTATTTCATCTTGAAGTTCTCGTCCAAGAGTAGAGTTTAATTGACCGTTCTTACAACGAGATGTGAAGCTCATGGTTTCAAATATGTATTCACAAGAAATCGCAACGAGAAGAACGAGATTGCAAGATATAAAGTATGCCGTGTTGCGCAAGGCTTTCCCAAACCCGTGAGTGATTAGGAAAAAAATAATAATATATTCTTTCGTCATGTATGCAAAACATTTCGTTATCTAATATACGTTTCGTTATCTAATAAATCCTGCAGTTTAGTGAAATTCCCATTAATGGATTATTATTCC
The DNA here is from genome assembly GCA_032719365.1 of Prinsepia uniflora. Classification (NCBI taxonomy): domain Eukaryota; kingdom Viridiplantae; phylum Streptophyta; class Magnoliopsida; order Rosales; family Rosaceae; genus Prinsepia; species Prinsepia uniflora. The sequence goes on from CM064874.1 coordinate 1,080,447, forward strand.
CATTTTATTATTCTCCCTCCAATTTTTTTTTAATTTGATACCCATAACTTCCATCAGGCAGAGAGCCCTTTGGACTCGCCACTAGATAGCACATTGGGGCATCAATTAGTAAATTCATAAATTAAGAGAAAATAATGGTTAATAGTAGAAATGGGAAGTTAAAAACATGAGTCACGATTTTCATTTTATTTTTTAAAATTAAAAGTTAGTTTTATTTCTTTAATTTTAATTTTTTAGTAAATAAAAAATATATAAATTAATACATGTGTTAGCGGGGACCAAGAGATTAGTTATTATAAATCAAAAAGAGCAAAAGAGTGAGTAGTTTAGTATTGTAAGGCTTCACCAAAATTTTAGGACAAAAGTCCCCTTAGTTAATGAAATTTTTAAAAAAGATAATGAAATAAATATGGATAAAATGGTAACATTTGATATTTTAAATTGAAAGGGGAAATAAAATACTTTAGTTAGTGGAATATTCGGTAGTTCTTTTACATTTTTTTTCAATCAAAATTAATATCATTGTATTATAATATAGAATATGACATACCAACAAAATAAAATTATAAGACTCACAAGTCAATACAACAAACTAACATAGATAAAAATTACACAAATTACTAAAAAAACTCACATCCGTAATATTATGAAAAATTACAAATCAAACTTATAAAGCCCAAACAACTGCAAACTTAATAGCGATTAACCCTAAAAAGACTACTTCCACCAAAAAAATATGTACCGCTGTCAAACTCATCACACTTTTGAAAAACTTGTGGATTAGGGGCAGATATGAAAAATACTTAATTTGCAATGATCCAATGTAGCATAAATGTTAATAAAAGAGCAAAAGTCCTAATCTAATCATTATTATGACTAAAATGAAAGCAAAATATTACGACAAATTCCTTCAATAGTATTGTAGAATAAGAAATTGGGGAAAAAAATAATTTAAAAAAAAAAAGATTTTGGATAAGGAGATTGATTAAAAAAATAGTAAAATAGCCATGATGAGGAAACTAGATAGGAGCATAATTCAGACAACTCACGCCCACATTGCACCCATAAACAGCTGAGATGGCCCACTCAGTATTTTTCTGTTTCATATTTTGTGAATTGGGCGTGAGGCACAAGGGCAAAGTCATGCATTTAGACAAGCTAGAAAAATGAATCAACTAGTGTAGATGACATGGAAGATGAGGGACTGACCCATTTCGAAACCACGAATCAAACCATCTCCCACATTTCTCTCTCTCTTGCTCGCGACAATTTTGAAATTGTGAATTGGGGAAATTTATAGGGTTTTGGCCAAATCACAAAATTGGTAATTTTGCGTTGAAGAAGTGGTTGTTGAAGTGGGTGTGGTTAGACACTTAAATTAGGAGTTCTATTTGGTGGTCTTGGACACTGAAATATGACTGGAATTGTGTGCTCTTACAAACTAAATTTTCACTGAATTGTTACTAAAATAAAAGTCTTATTTATGTTCATTTTAGTGTGCTTAGTTGCTGAATTATTGGCCGTCTGTTTGGTATTTGCTTGCAGCTCATAAGGACTTATTTAGTATGAAGATTCACTATGGTGGGGCATTAATTGAAAATGAGTCGATATGGTATTACAAAGGGGGGAAATTTGTCTACATAGATTGTGTATACCGGATTTAATTTCCATATTAGAGATGAAATTTTAGGTGGTGAGCTTGGTTATACTCATAGTAGTATTTCTATATATTCTCAGGATGTGGATAGTGATAACTGGATTAAACTAATCACAAATGCTGAGTTATTCAAACTATGTGTCATGTATACTAGGAAGGGTAGTTGTGTACCTATTTATTTCAAAAAAGATGGTGAAGATGGGATTACACTTCCAAGGCAATGTTGATATAGAAGAGGATGACTTTAATTTGGATTTAGAAGATGATGACACTGCTGCATCTGGATTTGGTAAGGATACATAAAGTTCACTAATAAAGACATTAAAAAATCAGCAAACCTTTTACATGATATATCACAATCCAGGTTCACTAATAAAGGTATACATAAAGTTCATCATTCTTGCACTAATAAAGACATTAAATAGAAGCTAGAAGCACGCTCAAAGCTTCATAATAATCATCATCCATATTACAATTAGAGCAATCCACAGCTTTCTTGAACATGCTTTGTTCTTCTTCAATTCTCCTTCCATTATCCTATTCTTACTCAACAATTCAGGTATAATTGCCTTACATCGATGACACATTTTGGGATTAAACCATTACCAAAACTCACAATTGCCTCCTTGAAATTAAACAAAATCGATAAGAAATTGAAGTAAAATTGATCTAGGCATCAATCATACTTGAAAGCATATAAGAAACCCAGTAAATATTTCGAATATACATGAGCCTAGAAACGTAGATAAGAAACCGAGAATTTGGAAACTGATAGGGCTTCAAATAAGCATTATTTTATACCCTTTATATTTGACTTTTTATATTAAAATAATAAACAATTAGAGAAAATAATATATTTTGTGATATTTTGTAGAAATAAATAAAACTTGGAATTTGGAGCGTTTTGGCGAAAAAATCGTTCCGATAGGAGTTCGAACGAAGAAATTATGGACAAAATTCGGTAGATTTATATAAATCCATTTTTAAAACTTAAAATCCATTAAACTCTGCCCAAAAATTGTGAGCCCAAATCATTTGTGCTGTAGCCCACTTGTTTGCAGCCCAAGACCAAATTAGAACCGGCCCAAGATCCAGCCCAGCGATGCGTCCAGCCAGAGGAATCGTTCGGCGTACCCTAGCCGAGCTTACCTTCTGGAATTCGGCGCGCGTGCGTCGAAAAAGTCTTCCACTTATTAGCCCGAATCTGCCGAGCCGCCTTCTCCCAGATCAGCCTGCGCCCGCATGACTTCCTCTTCCTCTACCTATTTGAGCTCGCGTGCGCCGAAACCCAATTCTGACATTTTCCAGCCCATTTCGCACTGCAGTCGAGTCCGTACCTCAGCCCACGCCTCACCAAATCCCTGCGCAGCCCACTCCAACTGCTCCAGCCCATTTCCTGCACCTAGGCAGCCCAGTCCGCAGCAACCCACTCCAACCTACTCCAAACTACCCTATTTTGCACAGAAAATCAGTCACTTTTCAGCCCAAAATCAGCAAAAAGTCATCATTAATCATCATTGTTCATCATTTCATTATTTTATTTTATTTTTGTATTTTTGTATTTGAATTTTTAGCACTCCGTCTATAAATAGGGATGTCATTTCACTTATTAAGGGTCCCCAATTGTCCCAATTTTAGTCTTAGTTTTCAGTAGTTTTTTCTCTTTTAGTTTTTCTTCTTTTTATTTTGTAGATTTATTTTGGGGATCATTTGTAATTTCTTCTAATTTTTCTTCTTAATTAGTTTTCCTTTAAACCTTTTCTTTTAATTTATGTTTTTAGATTTATTTATTAAGTTTCATTTCCTTTTAATTTTAGTTCTTAAATTTTCTTTTGTAAACTTTTAACTTCTTTGACTTCTCTTTTGAATATGAATTTATTATTTCCTTAAGAAAATCCTAAACCGAATATTTCCGAAGTAATTCTAGAATTTAAATCTGAATTCTTATATTTTATCCTCCATCTTCATAAGATTTCTTCTGTTGTTCAGAGAATTTTATGAATAACATTCCATTATTTCCATCCACTTTCGGAATCACAAGCTGTTCATGGATTTTGAAAGTGTAACTTTATTCCTTTTACTTAAATTCTTGTTTTTATTTAATTCAATGCATGTGATGGTATTTTATTTATAAACTTTTGTAAGTATAAATGCAATCTCCATGTGTATTACTTTCTGAATTTTTTTTACTTCATATATCTTAGTGCTTAAATTTCAATTTGATGTTATATGTTTTATCCGATGTTCGGTACATTTAGACTATAATTGCAGAGATTAAATGTTGATCGTTGTTGGCGCATTTAATTATAAACTTAAGGTGAATCATATTGTAAATATTTGAAACATATTGATGTTTGACGCACATTAATGGCTGATGTATTTATAATATTGAAAGATCTATGCAAGTATTTGAGATGATGAATGTAGGATTTCGTGATTGGTTTGTTATGAGCAAAATGTTAGAGTGTTGGTAAAATTTGTATTCGAAGGTAGTCTATTTTATGAGTAGTTTAAATAATGTGATTCTTAATTTGAAATTATTTACGTAAAAGTCTCGGTTTTGTCTATGAAACTACTTTATGATTTGTAAGTTCTAATTAGCATGAGTATTTGCATTTTAATTTTTAGTTTGGTTAAAATATAGTTTAGATTACACTTTATTCAAAACCCTCTCATTTCATTCTTTATTCTTTAATTCTTTAATTCATTTATTCTTTAATTCTTTAATTCTTTATTCTTTAATTCTTTAATTTATTTATTATTTTATTCATTATTATTTTATTCATTATTTTTTTCTCACTAACACATTATTAATGTTCCCTAATTTCCCCGGTTAAGAACGATCCATATTTACCAATACTACATCTAAACAAAAAGGGTTTGAATTGCATAATATTCGAATTACGTGTTTAATTTAATACGTAATTTGGACGTTAACAGAAACTCAAAACGAAATTCAAAAATGTCAACACTTAATTCAATACTAAAAATGAAAGTTGAATGTTTCCTTACCCCATAATCTGGACAAACTTGAAATCTTCACCTAAGATGTCTGTAAGTTCTGGATGTCTTCACTCTGCATTTTTTCTTGCAGTAACACTGTTTTAGTTTCACTTACGTTCATCTCTTCTATCTTCTTCGATAGTAATGGTAATTGGGAATTGAAGTATCTGACAAGATAAAGTGATTACGAACTTTAAGAATTAGGTTAAATGAAGAACGGATCGAAAATTAAAACTGATTCGGCAAATTTATGATTTCTTTTAAATAATAAGCCTTAAAATTAAGTTTTAAATTGAAATTTCTTTTCAATTATTGTGTGAACCAAATCTACGGGGGGAAAGGGGATGGTCCGGATGGACAAAGAACAAAGAAGACAGCTATTCACGGACAAATAAGGTGGATGGGACCCGCCATCGCTTTTGGACAGTGAGAATATTCCGCAGACGCGTCGCATGCGGAGCATTCGCAACGTGTCCTTCGCAGCACATGTGACCCTTATGAGACATTTCACACTATTATTGCCAAACTATTTCCTACGATGACTTTTTTGGCAATGTTTTTATTTATTATTTATTGAGGTGTTGCCGCCGAATATTCCACGCTGGATTTCCACGTGTTCCTTTGATTCTTTCTCCAATGTAGGCCCACCCTCATCCTTGTCCCTCTTCACAAACGAAAATGCTGCTTTCCTTTTCTTCAGATTCGTCGCCGAGCTTTCCTCTTAAATATAAAATTACAAATATAATTCCCTAATTTTAATTTAATTTTAATTTAATTTCATTTTAATTAGAACTAAAATCTGAATCTACATGACCAGAAGAGAAAATAAAAAAGATTAGGGTTGAAATAAAACAAACGGGAAAGAGAAAAGAAGACACATCATATTATTATTATTATTATTATTAATTAGATTGTGGCATCCGTTCAAATTTTTTTGGTATAAATTAAAATTAATTAATTAATTTTAATGTTTTTTTAAAAAATAAGAATATTAATTACCAAAGTCACTATTTTTTCCATTGCCCTTTTAATTATTAACTATTAAATTATTTAAATAATACTTTCGTCAAAAATTTTGAGTGAAATTTTGTGAGTTTCTTACTTTATAAAAATAGATATAATATCACCAATACTTTGACTTCTATTGTCATTTCACGTCCAAGTATATAGAACTTTTAGTTAAATATTTAATTTTCATGAATTATTTTGTTAGTCTATATTTAAATAATATATTAATAATTATCGTCTGAGACCTGATATTCTGATGATTGTCAAAAAATTGAAATTATTTTTGAGTTCAATGGCAGGTCGCCGAAGGAACTGTACATGTTTTGAATTCATTTATCGTCGGTCAGAGGAATTGCTATTGTTTTGGTCATCAGATTCCGAAGAGGAACTGTAAATGTTCCATGAGCTATGGCGGAGGAACTGCAATTGTTGAGTGGCAAGTGGAGCTGCAACTATTTGTCGACGGGTGGAACTCCAACTTAACCCTGTTAATTGGTTCTAAAAAATCGGACTGAAAATCAAACCGAACCGAAACCGAACCTCAAAAAATTGAATCGAACAAAAATCGAAATCGAACTGTAAAAATCAAACTGAACTGAATTGGGTCTAAACTGGTTCAGTTTTGGTTTTAGTTTTGGATTTACAGAAACCAAACCGAAAAGAAAAACCGAACCTTAATAAACAGGCTTCTGTTTTTAGAAGCCTAGCCCTATAAACAATTGTCTAACCCAGCCCCAAAATACCTGGTGGAAACCCAAGCCTAATGTGTTTTCGATCTAAACATCCCAAGCCCAATTTTCTTTTTTTATTAGCCCAAGCCCAATTGTCTAACCCACCGTTTCCAAAACCCTACAAATAAAGCGAAACGGTGCATTTGATACATTTTTCATTCCTCTCCCAATCTCCATTCGTCGTCTCTCGTTATGTCTCAATTGTCAAACACGACTCGCACTCATCCTCTCAGATTCTCAGTCTCCGTGAAATAGCGAAAGTGCGATATGTGGCTCTGCGCCCATCCCCGCTCAACTCTCAAGCCTCTCATCTTATGTCTCATCCTCTGATCTTCTACCTCTCACTCATCTCTCTCAGTCCTCTCAGTCTCCGACTCTCACTCATCTCTTCCGTTCTCAGTTTCTCACGGTCTCCACTTATCCCTCTCATCTGACTCATGGTCGAGCGATTGAGGGTTGGGAGAGATGGTGATCGATCAAGGGTTGGGGGAGGTAGTGGATTGAGCGTGGGTTGGGCGAGATGGTGATCGATCGAGAATTGGGGGATGGATATTCTTCACCATCTTCATATTCGAGGATGATTAGTTTCAATTTAGGGTTTCAAATGGGTTTTGATTTAGGGTTTCGATTTGGGGTCTGTGTTAATATGTTTTTTTTTATTTGTTTCGATTGTTACTTCGATTCATGTGTCGATTGTTGTTGCTTGTATTTCGATTTGAAAAATTCGATGGTTTTTTTCTTGTTTGCGTATGGATTTCAGGATTTAGGCTTGAGAACCGGTTAAACCGATTCAAAACCGAACTGAATCGATTTTCAGTTCAAACAGTTTTTGAGATTGAGAACCAGATCGAACCGAAACCGGTTCTCTAATCGGTTCGGTTTTAATTTTTGCAAAAAAAATCGAACCGAATAATCGATTAACAAGGCTACTCCAACTATTTGTTGACTAGTTGTGGAACGGCAACTATATGTCAACCGCTAGAACTGCAACTATATGTTGACTGGTGGAGCTGTAACTGCTATCTGTATTTGTATAGTCGCATATGTTAATTTTTATTTTTATTTTTAAGTGAGTAGTATATCACATTAATTGAACAAATAACTTAAAAGTAAAAATTATAATTTAGGCTCTTTTAAAAATGAACTTTAGTTAATAAAGGACTAATAAATAACAGCTTGCACCCTACCCTGTTAATACTTCATCATGTCACCATTTCTATTTATCGAATTCTTTTTGTATATATATATTAATCGAAACCGTTTATTCTATAAATCATCATGTCAAAATCATCTACGTCAAAAATCAACAAAATTAAAGGTCGTACCGTTATTCATATGTATAAAATAGATAATAGTTTTTCAAATTACAATTCTCATAGCTAACTATTCATTTAGTTGATATATATAATTGAAAGACTTCCAATTTTGTTTATTCTTTTACATAAATAATTTTAACATGATGATTTTGAAAATAAATAAAATCGAAAAAATTATATGATGATCGAACAATAGAGCAATATACAAGTATCGTGCAATACAAATTTTGATTAAAATGAAATAAAATAAATAAACAATGTAGCACTTATAAGCAAGCTAAAGTAAACTTATTCCCACCTCTTAAGCTCTTCTTTGTTTCTCTCTGCTTCTGAATTCTAAATCTGTTTCCTTTCTTGTAAATCAATTCACTATTGACTTCGAGTTGGATTATCAGTCACAGATTTGTTGGTTTTGGGCTTTTGGGTTTTGAGAATTACTTGCAAAGAAGAGCAAAATTAAGCTGCAAGAGAAGGATTGTTCAGATTTTGGGTTTGACTGGTTGATGGAGAGGAATTATGGCGGTGGCGGTGGTGGCGGCAGCGGCGGCGGTGGTTTTGATGGGTATGAGAATGGGGTGATGATGACAAGAGACCCGAAACCGAGGCTAAGGTGGACGCCTGATCTTCATGACAGATTTGTCGACGCCGTCACTAAACTTGGTGGCCCTGACAGTATGTCCTCTTTTACTCTTCCCCATTCATTTTCAATTACGTGTTTATGCTTCTTTTTAGTAATTCTCTTGTTTTATGGATTTTGATTAAAAAAAAACTTACATTGAAATAAAAGGACATTTTCATAATTTCATATATTGGTTGTGAATTAATCATCTCTGCTCTGCAATTGCATATCTATTCCAATTCCCATTCCCATGCTCATTTGTATGGGCCTAACATTAATTTTTCAATACAAAAACATCTCTTATTCATCATCGGATTTCACAATCTGATAACATAATAATATTTTTAATAATAATATGATGTACTTGAAAATTAGCCAAATTAAATAAGGGTAAGAATGGTACCAAGAGGAGGATAATATTAAGAGTTTGTTTGGATGAAGGAAAATAATGACGAATTTGATTAAAAGTCAGAATTTTAAAAATCGTATTCACAAATTACTTTGTTTGGATAATAAAAATTGGAATTTACAAATTCCAAAAAAAATAGAAACAGGGAATTTAGATGTCCTAAATTCCCACTTTAAATTCCATATAAAGAAGTATCATTTCCCATATTTCATCTTTATATGCAATTATGTATATACGTTAATTTCTATGTTTAAATGTCATTCTATTTTTATATTATCCAAACATGAAACTCTATAAATTCTAAAAAAAATAAAAATTGTTTTTTTAAATTCTGTTATTTTATAAATTACTGGTAATCTTAAATTTTTTCATCTAAACGCACACTAACGGAAGATGAATGCATTCTTAGTTGACTAATTCTGTGATGTATCCAACCCAGTTAATTAATTTAATTGTGAGGAGGGTTTATATTTTCAGAAGCAACTCCAAAGTCTGTCTTGATGTTAATGGGCTTGAAGGGATTAACATTGTATCATTTGAAAAGCCACTTGCAGGTATTCATTATTTGCAAGCCTTTCTTTATTTAAAAAAAAAAAATTATTATTATAGGCATCTGCTTCATTTTGTTAATTTGATGCATCATTTCTTAACTTGGTACTCCATTTGCAGAAGTATAGGCTTGGACAACAGGCTGGGAAGCAAAATTCTGGAGAAGAACACAACAGAAAGAATAATGGTGCGCTCTCATCTACCTGCTGCTTAGTTTATATAACTTTGAAGCAAATTATATTCCTTTCTCAAAGTAAACCATAAGTAAATGATTTTTGAGACGGACAGTAAGTTTAAGACTTTGGCTAGCCTTTTAACTCTATAAAACTCTCTCAGCAATTACAAAGTGGTCAAAACCTGATTACTTCGCTTGTGCGTGTTAAATTTCTTGCACTGATGCAAGGTTTTTTTTTTTTTTTGAAAATTTTAGGAGATTCATATGTACATATCCGCAATCATCGTTCCACTGGTTCTAGCGCCAAATCATCAAGAGGGGGTAATACTGAACAAGAGTATGTGTAAGCAGTACTACTTATCAAATATTTCACTTGATTCCACTTAGCTAGTTCTATATTTTAATTACAGTTTTGTTTATGCATTAGCACTAATATAAGCATCACATAGGTTCCATCTGCATTAAACGAAGCAAATCCGGAAAACAAAAATTAAAAGAAAATTTTATATATTTTGGTGAAGTTTGCAAAAATTTCCTTCAGCAGAAACAAGGTTGTTTTCTTTCTGTTATCATTGTAAATTGACCCAAAACGAGAGTAAATATGAAACCATTATGCCTCGTTTTGGCCTCATTTGATCCCAAGTGACTGAATACACTGGTATTTCTTCATGAAAGAGGATTTAGTTTCCTTCCTGGTGAATTAGTTTTCTACATGCTTACATCTGTTATTTTCTTTCTGCATTTTAAAGCTATTTTTATCCTTTGCACCTTCTTCATTGCTGCTGAGTATGGCAAATCAACAAGCCAGTTACTCATAAATTGATTCATTATATTATTTTATTTTTTGTATGCTATATTGGTGGGAATCGAACCAGAAACTGGCATACCTATTAGTCTATTACAATGATTTTAGTTTGAGTTTATTCTGCTTGTTTTCGATATGAGCCTAATCAATGGTAATACTGAAAACAGGAAACTTCCATTTTCTGAGGCACTCGAGTGTCAGATTGAAGTACAAAACAGATTGCAAGAGCAGTTTGAGGTATATAACGTACCTTGTTTTTCTATCATCATTTTACTTAACAATCAAATAATATGCTACAAATGATATATATATATATATATATATATGGATAAATGCTTAGAAACCAACTGGTTGGCCACTCGATTAGACTCACTACACCAAATAATATTACAATTTAACCGTTCATTTTGTAACTCTTCGGAAATCGTCTAGTCATTCGATTATTAGAAGGATCATTTATTTTGTTATCTAGCAGGTTATGTTTGTCTATGTATTTGGCTATAGTGTTTTTGATATAATGATATTGGAGAAAGGGGATTACAATATACACATTGAATATTAACTCTGCTATTTATGAGATTCGAACTCGAGACCTCTTCATATAATGTGTAGAGAAATAACACTATAGCGGTGGCTATAGTGTTAGAATTTACATAGCCAAGGGATTACAAATTTCGATGAACTTTTATAGGGATGATCTTTGAAGAAAGAACTACAAAATGGATAGTTAGATTGTAATATTATTAGGTATCGTGAGTCCAATCAAGTGGTTGGTTCATTAGAATTTCTTTATGTATATATCTTGTCTCACACTGCTTCATCTTTAATAATCGATGCTCCTACTCCAACTTCTGAATAGGTTCAAAAGAAGTTGCAGATGAGAATAGAAGTTCAAGGGAAATACTTGCAAGCCATATTGGAGAAAGCCCAAAAGTGCCTTACTCTGGACATGAAGGGACCCAATATTATTGAAGCCACAAGAGCCCATTTAACAGACTTCAATTTGACTCTCTCAGAATTTATGGAGAATATAACTGAAGATAGAAGAGGAAACATTATAGGGACGATGAATGATGGTTATAAGAAGAGCAATGGTTCAAATTTCCAGATTTGTGAAGATGGAAATAGAGAAGAAAATAAAGATGCAAATAAGGTTAAGGTTGAGGGGGGTTCCCTACATTTGGACTTAAATAGTAAAGGTACTTATGATTATGTTGGTTCAAATGGAATTGAACTTGAACCAACATGCTTTCATTTACAAGATACTTCACCACTTTGAATCCTTCTTCACAAATTCTTCATTTTTCTTAGTGGAGAAATTATATAGCAAATTCTATCCATAACAAGAGGCTACTAAGCGAGCTAATATTTGTTATTCAAAAGAGAAAATGGATTTTATTTGTTGTATTTATTTTCTTGATATATTGAATATCTATTTCACTCTTTTATTTTTAGGAATACGGGACCGTCCTTCATTTATTATATTGACTTCTCATAATTTATAAGTTCTCTTCAAGTTTTTATTTTTAAATATTTTTTTTTTAGAAACAACTCAACATCCGAACCCAAACGAGGTACGGTTCCGCTCCAAATTGGAAAATTGAATGACTCAGATATCTTGCCCTCATCAAGGTCTGAATGCAGCCCTAGGAAGAAACCCATGTCCCTAACCCGGCTTTTAAATCGTCTGCCCCGTCTATGCAGCCCTCCACACCACCGCTGCTGCTCATGGACGGTCTATCCCTATCCCTCTATCACCACCTCTTGCAGCATGTTTGGGTCGGAGTCCGCATCAGTAGTAGGAAGGCGTCGCTGCCTTGTTCTCTGGTGTTTCTGCCACCATGACATCGCCCGCATGACGAAGCAAGAAAGGGACAAGCCTGTGGCGCAGGTCATCATTCACGATCAATCGCGCGATGCTCGTTACGGCGTTGCAATCGGCGTGGGCGTCGTACGATGAGTTCAAGGAGATGATCTTGGCGAATGGGTTTTGTGCGATGGCCTGGGAATGCACGTCACAACGAGCTTCGGAGTCGGGGTTGTTGCGTCGGTGACATTGAACCCGGTTGTTGTGATTGAATTGAGGTTGAAGACTTGAAAATGATCTGGGGTTTTAAAAATTCCTAATTTAAAAATTGAGGTTGAACTCAGGTTAGAAGAATTGAGGTTGAAGAATTAATGTGATCGAATCGAACCCGTATATTATAAAGTGAATTGAGCTTTAAAAATTCCTAATTTAACTCCCTCTAATTGCTAATTTAAAAATAATAAAATTATTTTTATATTATAATTAAAAAAAATATATTTATTAAAAAAAACATACTATGAGTTTATGACCCAGAAAATTAAATAAAATAATTATTAAATTTATATTAAATAAATTTTCAACGTCGCAAAATACGAACAGAAAAAAAAAATGAATTGTGATTCAAAAGTTCGTATCGATTATGTATATCTAATATACCGGAATTCATCTAACCTACCGAATCCCGTATCCGATCTCATTTTTCGTACTGTACCGACCCGCAAACCAGGGAATATTGTTAAATACAATACAGTTCGAAAACACTGTCGCTCGAGCTCGCTTCGATCCAACTCCAGCTTCAACGCCCCAAACCCATAACACGCTCTATTGAATTGGATTTGTGCGATTGACTTGGATTTTATAATCAAATTACAATGCCACCGACGGATACCAAGGGTCGTCAGCTGGCTTTAACAACCATATCGGTCTATCCATCTTCAGTCTCAGACGGGATCAACTCAATTCAATGGATACCTATGGCCATGGAGGAGGTCAGGGGACGGTGGACCTCGAATTGCTTCTTCCACCTCTCTTCTTCCTCCCAAGAGCTACTCTTTCTCCAATGGCTCTGAGACCTCCTTGACGCCTTCCTGCAAATTCACCAAGAATTCAAAAGCCTCCTCGTGACCTCTGCAAACAAGCCCCACCTCTCCAAACCCACCATTGACCGCTTCCTCTCCGACTATTCGAGCGCAGCATCAAAGCCTTGTACGTGTGCACTGCCATCCGAGACGGAGTCGGGCAGATGAGGCAGTGGTTGAAGCTGTTGGACATCGTTCTTATCGCCCTCGACCGCGAGAGGACGCTAGGGGAGGGTCAATTTCGCAGAGGCAAAAAGGCCCTCGTCAACCTCGCCATAGCAATGGTCGATGACAGACTCCTCCAACAACACCCTGCCCACCGAAACCGCTCCTTTGGTCGAAACAATGAGACAAAGAATCATCATCGATCCACATCAGCAACACTGTTCTCTGGGCCACTTCCGATTTCTTTAGTCCCTCCGTTAAAAAAACTAACTTATTCTTAAATTTGTACGTCTACGGACTGAGGAAGAGCAACAATTATAGCTAATTAGCTGATAATCCAAACTCCAACTCGTGATTAATAACAAGAGATTGAAAATAGAGGTAAATATGAGCTTCATTGTCATGTTGCTGTGCGTTTTGTGTCCACTCTCATGATTAATTCTTACAATTCTTAGATCAGCATCTTCTTCTCTCATGGATCAATTTCTGGGAATTTCTCCTCAAGGTCCCGCCGGTCCTACAATCTAGAGAGAGGTAGAGGGAGGGGAAGCGAAAGAGAGAGATAGAGGTTTTATTTTTATTTTTTTATTTTTAATTGATAAATACCCAAATTTAAATAATTTAATATAAATTGACAAATCTGCCTCTAATTTTAATAGAATCCGTGAGTGTTTTTCAACGTTGGGATTAAATTAACGATTTGGTTGAAATAATAGGATTAAAAAGTCAAAAATTGAGTTGAGAGACGATCCCAATACTTAAGATTTAGTTGAGGGATCATTTCTTTAATTTTTCCTTTTTTAGTTCGATCATGTTATGTAATTGGGTTGACTCATAAGTCACAATTGTACATTAGCTCAATGCATCGCAAGCTGCTATTTAGGTTGATAATTTTATTGCTCATACAAGCTAGGCACCAAAAAGAAACAAGAAAAATCTCAATTAATTTCAGTCAAATTGAAGCACTTCTATAGTAGAAATCAAGTACACAAATGAATCATATCAACAATAGTACACAGATGAATCGTATCAACAATAGTACACAGATGAATCGTTTCAACAATAGTACACAGATGAATCATATCAACTTACATACACAATCCAGGTTGGTTTGTGCTTGATATTGAATGAGATTACATAACTCATAGTTCAGGAATTTTTGCAGGTAAAACTAAATGGCTTTTCATTGTGAAGAGATTAGAGATAAAAGGGAATACTAAGCCAATCCAATCCCTCAAAATAGTAGATTAGAAGAGAGAAGTTGGTTTTTAGGTCTCTTTTTTTTTTTTTTTTTGGGTAAGCAAATTGGTTTTTATGTCTTGTCCCTTATCATACTAGCTCTCAACATGAAGAATAATTTAATTCTGCCTTCAAAATGGTTTAAACTTTATAAACCATTCAGTCCAATTCAATTCTATCCGGAAAATATGCACTTTATTTTGTTGAATTTTTATCATGCATAAATTTTTAAGTATTCATCCATGCGGGTGTATTTCACTTCTGGATATAGTTTTGAAGCTTCTTCTCCTTCGTCTCCGCCTATTTCAAAGTTTGTGAGAGCACCTTCATAGAAGATGTGGAAGAAATGCCCCACTCCTACTTGCTCTGCATAGTTCATACCTGAAATATAAAATAAGAAATCGAACCATATTAGAATCAGACTTTGTATATATATAATGGCAAATAACATCTTCCTATACCATGTGTTTTACACAAATATTCAGCGTTGTACATTAATTTTAAAATGTTGCGTAAGTATCCTTAAAATTTTTCGCTCATATTATAATTATATCGTCACATTTTTCGTTATAATTTATGTACACTAATGAGTTGTTGCGTGTGAGACCCATCTAATAATGAATCTGAATGTGTCTTTAAGCAAAATTTAATTAGTCATTAGTTATCTTTCGTCTAACATCTCCCTCAAAAAATGTTTGGAGACAGAGAACCCAAGATTAATTAAATCTTTACCTAAAGTCAAGTTGAGATTCTTTTTGGGTAGGGATGTACACGACGTTATCAATTAAAGGCAATTTTGCCAAAAATGGCAGTGGGACGTGTGAATTTTTTATTTTTTTTTAAAAAAAATTTAGGGCACTAAATGCAACATTTGAAGGCTCATATTTAACTCTGAAATTCAAATTCAAATATACGGTACTAAAATATAATGTCCGTACAATAAAGTTAATTTACGTACCTGTCATAGAGGCAAGGAACTCTTGTTTAGAAATAGTGACCTGATTTAGCTTCTCACCTGCAATGTTTTCCCAAATCTCCACCAACTGCTTCTGAGAGAGTACATTTTCAGGTGGACGAAGGTACACAGTTTTGTTCAATGTTCGCTCATCGTCTATTGTCTTGATCGTGTATATTGCAATGTCATCTTCATCCATAAAAACTACTGCATGCGTACGTACATGTATCAGTCATACACTTACGCCAAAGAAAGTAATGTCGCTGAAGCAGTATTTATCAAATTTAAAAAGTAATTAGTATGATTGTGTTATAAGGTGTAACTAAAGTGTAATTTACCTTTAATAATATTTCATATAAATCAATGGCATCCATAACAATATTATTACCTTTAGAGTTACCATCTCCATAGATAAGCACATTTTCCTTTGGAGGAACGAGCGTTCCCATTTGCGAAAGGTTACCGGCAAAATAGCCGGCGAAGGCAGCACCACATACATAAGTGAAGGGAATTTGAGCATCTTGTATTGCCTTTCTCACACTCATTTTCTCATCAAATGTAACTCTTCCTGGTTCAAGTGCATGTCCCATACGTGCTGGATCAAGACCAAATTCTGATGGCAAGAACCGCTGCACAAAAATGTCCCATAGATAGAAATGAGAGAAATACAATGAGTTTATATTATGGTCTTGTGATATTTTTATCCACAAATTAAATGAGAATCTAGGGCTCAACTCACGTGAAGGACGAGGTTCGATAGTATATTATAATCTTCCCACTCCTAATATCATTTATCAAAAAGACGGCCATATGGATAGCACTAACATCTCAACCCTGATGATATCTCCTTGTATCACCCTTTAAATTTATCATCATATATTTCAAGATCATATATATTAAGTTAACCGAATTGGAGATCATTTAATTATTCATCTGTATAAACTAAATAGACTGTTCACTATGAGGATCCTCATTATTACTGATATCGTTAATTTGTTTAACACATAAAAATGACTAATTAAAGGACCTCCAAAGTTATTGATTTTTTTTTTGAGATGATCTTGAAATGATTTTGTTTAGGAGTTGAACGGTTCTGATTATGATATATGTATACAACTAACAATTCCAAAATTCGAAAGAGTGATACGCATACATACCTCAAGAGTATGATATAAGTATTATCTATTAAGTAATTAGCTAGGTGCTGATTTGTACCTTGACATTTCCTGCTTCTTTGATGGCTTGAACAAGCTTGAGCTGCAGCAAAATGTTGTGACTCCGAAAATGCACCCCAGACATTGTGCAGATGACAACATCGACAAGCTGGACGGCACGAACAAGACTTCGGTGGTCGGAAAAGGAGCCGGCGACGAGGTGAGCCCCTTGCTTCTTGAATGATAACAGCATTTGCAGCTTCTCAATATCAAGCCCTATTTCTGGCCTTTGAAGCACATAGGTTGGGTGACCTTCGGCTAGGCTCGCCTGAACAATTCTTCGTCCGACGTACCCGGTACCACCCACCACAAGAACCTTGCTCTTTCCGGCCGCCATATCTATACCAGAGATCTTAATTGATTATTGGTTTGTGTTTTAATTTGTTGCGAATATATATAGAACTGTCAAGACTTGTATATATAGCTAGACACCTAACTGTAAAGGAACGAGAATGGGATGAATAGTTTACTTGTATATAATGATTTATAAATATACAGCTTCCCTAGATTGTGAAGGAAAAGTAATGTCGTAAGTCAACGGAATTCCTAATTAAGCTAAGATTACAGATTGTAATAATTAAGGAGAAGAAAATGGATCATAGATCTCAACAAGCTTATTACATTGATTTTCCTTTTCTTGCATGCAATTATAGGTTATGATCTTTACCAGAAAGTTGGTACATCAAAAAAAGAAAAGAAAAAAAAGAAAAAGAAAAAAGAATTGGTGGTAATATATATCAGAGGTTTGGTGGGGTTAGCTTAGAAGCAACAACAACAACGACAACATATTGACCAAGATGTTGATGATCAATACCGTACCTTAAGAGGGTTGCTCGTTTGTTGTTCGAGGCAAATCATAAAAATGGTGCTAATTTCTATGTTCTTTTAGTCTCGTTTGGTTTCGAGGGTCTCCCCTTCCCCATTGCTTATTTGTTTTTGGAAAGTAGTCATCTTGGATTGGAGTTTCTATATGCATTATAGTTTGGTTGTCTCAATGTCACATGAGGTCAATGGCATATTTTACAATTGAAACCTTCTTAAATTTAAACCTAAGTATAATTTTTTTTTAAATTTCAAATAGAGTAATAGAACGGCTAAGTAATAACTACAGTCTACAAAAACATAAATACAAGCCAAATATCATGGCTAAATACATTATTAACACCCACAATATTCACATCAAATAAAAAGCTTACGGCTTTCCAAACACGGAAAATAAAAAAAGTTCAAGTTCCATTGCATTCATCATAGTTTGGTAGAGCTAGCTACTACCCAAATCCTTCCTTCATAGGTCCTACATTTTTAGGGTCAAACCTACAAATACAAAATTCACACAAATAATAAAGCTTGCAAACACAAAATCCCTTATGTGTGCTTAAACCTTTTTATCTTTCTTTTGTGATCATTGGTCATAGCAATAGAAAGGAAAATCATAATTATACAATCTTCATCACAATTATACAATCACAATCAAAATTTTATACAATCACTATTGGAAAAGGAAATCACAATTATGCAATCATTATTGAAAAAGGAAATTGCAATTATACGATAACAATTATGCCTAGTATGGTGGGAATAATGGGTTGTGTTTGGTTGACACACCATCTCCGTCTCCATCATAAGCTACCATATTACAAGCCCTAGGGGCAAATTGGAACTGAATAGACACTAACGACTCACAAAGAACATGAATATCCTGAAAGATATTGGTTAGAGTACCATCACACCCTTATGACATAAGGGCTGAATCAATTGCAATGAGTCTGACTCCATAATGACTGTAGTATGCCCTACTGTCACACAAGCCTCCAAACTTGCACGAACCGCCAATAGCCTCTACTTGAAGGGAAAAAGTACAGCCCACCAAACCAGCACCACCCACACCTTCAAAAGACCCTAGCCAGGAGCGTAGAACTTAACCAGATGCCCTTCTGTGCGTCCCTTTAGACCGAACTCCATCACAATTGAAAAATGTGGTGTGCTCAAATGTGATAGGTGTGAGATATATGGTTTTGGTTTATTAAGTTTCTATATCCACTATGTCGCTAAGTAAACCTAATATATTTTCGCTAGGTAAGTTCTAGTCTAAAAGACACTTTCTCGATCCGTATCATATATACTCTCTCTATCTCTCATGTAGTTGTTCCATTAATTCATTCATCCCTTTGAGAGAGAGATAACAAACTCCATACGTTCTCTAGAAATTAAAGTGTATGCGTGCTGAAAATTGAATTAAATTTGAATCCTAGTGAAGCAATCGCCTGAAGAACTATGAGCCTTAATTGGGTAGGAGCGAAATTCTTTTTGATGGACATTGCGAATCTACAAGTCGCTATTTGAGAAATAAGTCAATTGTTAATTTGTTTGATAATTTATTTTATTCCATTTTGTATAGCTAATTTCATATTTGACTAAGTATCGAGAATATTTATAATTGGTATTGTTTATGTGAATAGGAATCGTACTTATTATTATCCATACAACTTTTTATTCACTCTTAATTGGGCTACGTTCATGAATCGGTGTTTGGTCACTGCATACGAATGAATTATACCCTAGCTCAATCCCAATCCCATTCCCAATAACCCTATAGGTCTTTTACTATCCAAATCCTTTGTACAAGTAATTAAGCTTCTTTGTTAACCTACCTTGGAGTAGAAGATAATATTTGAATCATCTTCCTTGATTTCTTTTATAAATATAATTAAAAATGATTATTCTTACTTGATTCGTAAGAAATATAAGATAATAAATAAATGGATCCCATGACATCTGTTGAATCAAAGATTGAACCCGCCGCGAAAAGTCCTCACAATTCCTGCAAACAGCAAACAATTAGCTATCGTTGCCTCGATCGATTTACCCGGGGGTTGTTCGACCAAGAACACTCTGATGCCTAAGTTAGCTTTGAGAGAGGAAAAGAATATACTTCGAAGCGAAGAATCAACGTACCTTGGAAATGAAATGTGCCTCGCTGTTTATAGGAAAATCTTAGGAGCCTTGGAGCGTTCTGATTGGTCGGTTGAATATTTAATTAATAAAAAATATATTATTAATTAAATATACTATTTAATAATTGTAATGATGGTTTATCATGATAATAGTGACAATTACTGTATTTTAATATCAACATTAACTATCCATTATTAAGAATAACGACAATTAATTCTCGGGGAGAATATTGATATTACAAAGATTTTAACCCGATCAAATAACGTATTTAACTGGTAAATAGATTATTTAATATGCGGGTGTTTTCAAATGATCAGTGTTATTGTCAGGGGCAATTTGGTAATTTTTGGGAATTACGGGCCACGTGGCAGTTCCATAATTTTCGGATGATTTTGGGTTCCACAAATGCCCCCACATCGATTCGGAATTCAAGGAATCCGAAGGGATGTACATTGTTTGGAATCTTGTTTTACCGGGCTTACCGGTTACTGCTGAGTAGGTCTCGAGGAGCTGAATCTACAGACAGGCGGCACGTCCAAAACGGAGCTCGGATGTGAAAGTTACGGCTCTACGTAGTCAAGGGGTAAAACGGTAATTTTTCCGAGCGAAGGGCGAAACGGTCTTTCAACAAACGAATGGTCGGAGCTGACTCAAGCTACCAGCCAATGATTCAAGTCACTTTCCCTCTCAGTTTTGCACCTGATTTTAGGGAGGAAATCATGGATTAGGGACATTAATCCCTTAATTAGGGAAAAAACATTCCTTTTGTCTAATTGTGATATTGTTAAATAGCAGATTGAATCAGTTGTGAAAATGAGAGATTGAAAGGGTTGAATTAAGGAGAGAAAACACGAGGGACAGAGGGTTTACTGATTTTGCAAAATTCGAAAATTTTCGAAAATTGAGACACAAATTCGAATTCAGAGTTGCGATCTCTGTGGATCAAAATTGAAGCTGAATTAAGCTTCCTGAGATCATTTCGAGCTAAACCACAGCGAAAACGGAGAGAATTGGAGCTGTACTGAGCAAGAACAGAAGCTCCATTCCCTTCCCAAAATCGAGCTTGGGTTCGTGTGGTTGGAGGTAAGTAATTACGAAATTGATTATGTAAAAACGTTTATTTTACTCTCACGATGCTCTCTGTGTGAATCAATTTGGAAAACAGGGTCGAATTAGGTGAACCCGATCATGAAACCCGTTTGGGAGTTCATCGTGGATTTGTTGGATTTTGGTTGTAATTGAAGTAATTAAATGTACAGAACCTAAATTAAGATGGTTTAGATGAAATCAGTTTAAAGAACGGAAGAAATCAAGGTCGAATTGATGGAGATTTTTCCGGGTCTGATTGCGGGTACAAGACCCGTTTAACAGAGAAATGGGTTGCAGGGACGACACTGTTCACCGCGGGTACTGCAGCAAAACACTGATCGCGGTTCTGTAGCAAAACACTGTTCAATGTACACTGCAGCAAAACATTGTTCACAACGTACTATAGCAAAATACTGTTCACCGAAGGTTTAGGTTATGTTTTAAATTAATATTTAATGCCCGAAAAATTGTGGGAAATTGATATGATACTCATAGAGTCATTATTGACCTTTTATGATATTTTTGGGCAGGATTCAAGATTTCTGGAAAGAGTCGGAAATTACGGAAATGCGTGCAACTTAGAAAGCGAGCAGTTTGGACGGTGTGTGCGAGCATTGGTAGGCTGGCTCACATTCAATGTGACTCTTGCTAGTACCACAAAATGCTTGCTACATGTCAAGAGTCCGTCAAAGCTGTTTAGAAGCTTTGTTGGAGCGGGTGTACAACCAGTGCCACGTGGTGGGCGGAGTTTGGCTGAACAGTCGACGGGGATTTGGCGGTGACTGAATGCACTTGCGGACGTGACTAGTGAGCATCGGTAGGCTGGATCACATTCACTGTGACTCTTGCTAGTACCACAAATATGCTCGCTATGCGCCAAGGTGCCGAGAGGCCCAGCAAACTTTCTTTGTGGGAGCGTAGCGGTTTTCGTGGCCTAAGTCCATTCCGAGGGAAAGATATAGAGTTTGAGAAGCCTCAAGACTTCATGGAGTGGAAGGCTCGCAATCAAATTGCCTTTCCAAGCGACGCTCTCGTGGAGCTTGGCGACAGTCATGCCTCTCCAAACTTAAGGATGGCCTCGCACTTCCACATGTTTGATGAGATGTACAACGGGTTTGGAGGTCAGCCTGATCTCAAAAAGATTGACATGGCCCTTAAAATTCCTCCAGAGTCCCGGGACATGAGCCGGCTACTTTCTCCATTTAGAGATATGAATGGCAGGAGGCCTTCAGACATCCTAATAAAGGAGTGGTTGAGCGCTCCACTGTGCTTGAAAGGAACCATTGTTCAGAAGAAGAACGATAAACAAGGACCTATTAGTTCTTGGGAGAAAAAAGCATGCCGAGCAACTTTTTTCCTAACCAAAAAGCATGCCAAGCAACTTCTTTCCTAACCTGTACGATAACTTAAGAAAACTTAAGGTCCTAATTTCACATCGGAAGCCAAAGTGGGTGAGTTGGAGATGAGCCGTGCAAAGAGGATGCTGATAGAAAATAAGCGAGACACCGCTCGAGATGAGCTCTCCTTGCTGCGCAGAAATTTGCAGGACTCAGAAGGCTTAGATACTTCGATGACGAAGACTTGAATACTTTGCAGGGCGAAGGATTGGATGCTTCGATGATGAACGCTTAGGTGCTTCGCATGGCGAAGGCTTAGGTGCTTCGCATGGAGAAGGCTTAGATGCTTCGCAGGGCGAAAGCTTGAATGCTTCGATGACGAAGGCTTGGATGCTTCAATGACGAAGGCTTGGATGCTTTGATGACGAAGGCTTAGATGCTTCGATGACGAAGGCTTTTTATACTAGAGAGAATAAGCTTTGAAAATTGTACGTGGTGAACAAATCAATTTGTCAATCACATTCCATTGATACTTGAATTTAGAAGACAACTTGAAAGCAAAATTGAAAAGCTCCATAGAGTTTTATGTCTCTCTAATGTTGACTTGCGTCTAGTTGATGCGGATCACCTTTGACGCTGGCTCGTTTGACTCTTTGTTCTCCATGTGATTTACAGTCTTCTTCTTGATGTAGTCTGTACAATACCCCTCCTTCAGGAGATTTCAGAGATATCTTTCGAAAGATATACATGTGCTGATATTGTGCCCATAACATTCATGATAGACGCACCATTTGGTTTTATCAGCATTCTCTTGATTGCCCTTGACTGGCTCCGATTTCTTAAACCATGGCTTGTCCTTAATTTCATTGTGGATCTGATGGACTGGTAAAGATAGCTGCAAGTTAGGATTCCCCATAACTGGCGTTTGGGAGTGCTGCCCCGCCTTGCGCTTGTTGAGCTTTCCAGTCGCAAACTTTCCATGGGGCTCATCCTCATTGGAGGCCTTTTCACTAGCCCCAACATGGTCCTGAGTATGAGTGGCGCTCTTCTCGTCCTCCCAACTTGCATGTCGCTTTGCTAGCGAAAGTATTTTGGTGAGACTTTGCGCATTGCTCATGACGATGTCCCCTTAAAGCTGGCTGTCTCGAGGGAGCCCTTGCTTAAATGTCATTGCCGCAACAAGGTCATTACATCCGATAATGCGAGACTTCTCTTCACAAAATCTCCGTATGTATTGCTCTCTTTCGGACAGAGAAAATATGGTCATCTTTCACCTTGATTGTCCGAAGTTGTGCGTATTCCTTCACAAATGCCAGGGCCAACTCTTCGAATGACTCAATCGACCTCGGGGGGAGATGATTGAACCAAGTCATGGCTTGGCCTTGAAGATAATCTTGAAAAACTTTGCACATGAGCGCATTGTTAGACCTGTGAGGGATCATGACTCCTCGGTAATAATCTATGTGTTTTACCGGGTCGGAGGCTCCTTTGAATGGAGTGAAGTTTGGTGTTGCGAACCTCTGGGGGAATGACTCCTCCTCAATATCCCTTATAAAGGACGTAGAGAGCTGTAACTGGCAACGTAGATCGTCCTCTAGTTCGCCACCTTGTTGAGCACGAAGGTGCACGTCTAGCATTTTTTGAACATCATTAGCCCGCAACGCTCCTCGCCGAGGCGATGAGTCCCTTTGTGCTAATCGTCGAGAACCTCTTTGAGCTTCTCCCCTTGATCTTTGGGATCGTGCAGGGGAGTAGGCTTCATCCTCCCCTTTACTGCCGTGGGCAGATCGTTTTGGGTCTTTGTATAGAGCTCGAAGTTGCCCCCTGCTCCCATGTGAGTGGTGTGAGCGCTCTGCCCGTGAAGTTGCCCCAATCTTATTTCCTAGCCGTTCACGTACTGATGGCTTTAGGCGTTGAGGGCTTTTTTCTCGGTGAGCATGACTTTCTTCACTGGAATCGCTTAGCGAAGTGTCTCGTGACATTGTTCGGCAGTGGACTGGTTCTTTCCCAGGACGCATTTGAGCACGCTCTTGTTTTCCACGTGACGTGGAATGTCTGTCCCGCTCTTGGACTGGTCTCTCTGCTAGGAGTTCCTGCAAGAGCTCTGACTGAAGTTGAACTTGTTTGCTTAACCCTTCAACTTGCTGCGCCAAGTTTTCCTGGGGAGGTTGGTGACGACTTCTCCCTGAGATGTCATGACACCCGTCCAGAAAGTCCCTTAGGACCATGTTTGTTGTGGGCCGATCATGTCGTGATGCATTTCCCATCAACCTCTCGTTTGCTTGTTGTAAAGCCGAAGTTCCTTCCCCTAGCGCGGGTACTTGGTTAGCTGGAGAGGGGAACGCTCCAAAACTGAAGGTTGGCCTCCCTTCAAGTGTCTCCATGGGTGATTCTATGGACACACGCCTGGGTTGAGTTGGCTGCTTCTCCGGAGTTTCAATGCGAGCCTCATTCCTTGTCTGAGCCGTTGAGGCAGAAACACCTTCTCCAGCTGATCGAACGGATCGACGAACCTTATCCATGCCGAATCGAAGAATTTTGAATTTGGAAAGCTGTTGATGGATAATTTGAACAACGTTCAGAATCTTCGAACAATGTTGATGAACGACGAACGAAGGGAGATGAACGATGAACAACGTTCAAAATCTTCGAACAATGTCGATGAACGACGAACGAAGAAAGATGAACGATGAACGAATTCTTGATGAGCGATGAACAACGTTCAAAATCTTCGAACAATGTCAATGAAAAACGAACGAAGAAAGATGAACGATGAACAAATTCTTGATGAGCGATGAACAACGTTCAAAATCTTCGAACAATGTCGATGAACGACGAACGAAGAAAGATGAACGATGAACAAATTCTTGATGAGCGATGAACAACGTTCAAAATCTTCGAACAATGTCGATGAACGACGAACGAAGAAAGATGAACGATGAACAAATTCTTGATGAGCGATGAACAACAACGTTCAAAATCTTCGAACAATGTCGATGAACGACGAACGAAGAAAGATGAACGATGAACAAAGGAGAGAGCTTCTTCTGAGTATATCTCAATAGCTCTCAATGAAAGCACCAATTGTTGAATTAAAGATTGAACCCGCCGCGAAAAGTCCTCACAATTCCTGCAAACAGCAAACAATTAGCTATCGTTGCCTCGATCGATTTACCCGGGGGGTTGTTCGACCAAGAACACTCTGATGCCTAAGTTAGCTTTGAGAGAGGAAAAAGATATACTTCGAAACGAAGAATCAACGTACCTTGGAAATGAAATGTGCCTCGCTATTTATAGGAAAATCTTAGGAGCCTTTGAGCGTTCTGATTGGTCGGTTGAATATTTAATTAATAAAAAATATATTATTAATTAAATATACTATTTAATAATTGTAATGATGGTTTATCATAATAATAGTGACAATTATTGTATTTTAATATCAACATTAACTATCCATTATTAAGAATAACGACAATTAATTCTCGGGGAGAATATTGATATTACAGGGATTTTAACCCGATCAAATAACGTATTTAACTAGTAAATAGATTATTTAATATGCGGGTGTTTTCAAATGATCAGTGTTATTGCCAGGGGCAATTTGGTCATTTTTGGGAATTACGGGCCACGTGACAGTTCCATAATTTTCGGATGATTTTGGGTTCCACAACATCTAATATGTGAGCCTATATTAATTAATTACATAAAACTCTTGAGATTAATTTACACCCACAAACAAAACTGATGTAGGTCATCATCACGTCAGCCAAAAGAAAACAATAAAAAAAAATTGATCCACATTAGATACACGTACGTATGTGTACGTTAGGGTAGGTAGAATAAAGAATTAAGGCTAAATCATCGTTAATGATCTTGGATTTATCCAGATTCTATCGATCGTTCCAAAATTTTAATATTATAATATATTATCTCTAATGTTTACTCAAATATTCAACAATAATTCTTCTTTTGAATATTTTTGTTAAAATAACATCACCTACAATGACATTTTTATTTTTAAAAAGAATACGTTCAAAAAATTGACCGAATAATCATGAATCGTTGAATACTTGAGTAAAATTTAAGTACAATATGTTCTCAATTGAAGAACGATTAATAAAATTTAAATAAAATTTATGGATGATAACACCTGTTTACATAGTAGTAGGTATTGCAATTAATTTGTTGGTAAACTAAGCATGCCATCTACGATAGCATTTTGGAGAGCCAACCCAAGTGAAAGGTTATAAACAAGCCATG
Source organism: Prinsepia uniflora (assembly GCA_032719365.1). Taxonomy (NCBI): domain Eukaryota; kingdom Viridiplantae; phylum Streptophyta; class Magnoliopsida; order Rosales; family Rosaceae; genus Prinsepia; species Prinsepia uniflora. The sequence goes on from CM064874.1 coordinate 1,106,819, forward strand.
TGTAATATGTGTAGGTAATACCTAGCTTGCCCACAAAACCGATGCCATCTACGATAGCATTTTGGAGAAGCCAACCCAAGTGAAAAGTTATAAACAAGCCATGTGTAGTAATATGTATAGGCAATACCTAGCTTGCCCACAAAACCGATGCCATCTACGATAGCATTTTGGAGAAGCCAACCCAAGTGAAAAGTTATAAGCAAGCCATGTGTAGTAATATGTATAGGAAATACCTAGCTTGCCCACAAAACCGATGCCATCTACGATAGCATTTTGGAGAAGCCAACCCAAGTGAAAGGTTATAAACAAAGCATTTTGGAGAAGCCAACCCAAGTGAAAGGTTATAAACAAGCCATGTGTAGTAATATGTATAGGCAATACCTAGCCTGCCCACAAAACCGATGCCATCTACGATAGCATTTTGGAGAAGCCAACCCAAGTGAAAGGTTATAAACAAGCCATGTGTAATATGTGTAGGTAATACCTAGCTTGCCCACAAAACTGAAAACCAGGAAATCATCATTATCACCACGGTTTTTCTTTTCTTTTATGAATGACATGTTGACATGTATCATGCCTATGTCATATGTGGGTGTCTAATTTGAGTAATTGGTGCAAATTTGTCCAAAGAAAATATGTTAGAGGAATTCTATCGTGACATAATTTTTCATACCAATTGGACATAATTTTACTTCTAAAGTGAATTATGAATATTAAAATAGAGTAAATTATTATTACTTCTTTAATAATTTTTATTTTTATTTAAAATTTTTAATACTTGTATATTAAATAAAATAAGACATTATCTCAAAAAAAAATTATTCAAAAGCCTCTAAATATAATTTGTAAGCACTAAATTTCACATCTACTATTTTATATCTCAATAAAAAGGATGAGTGAATTATTGAGAATTCTTTTAAACAATTAAAAATAACATTGTTGTTTTTTTTTTCCTCTTTGCCCCATGTGCCCCTTAGTGTTTGATTTATTTGGCCTCTTAGGCCCTTTATTATATTATGCATATATTAAATATTATATATGTATACTATATATATTGTATATAGTTACAAATGAATTTTTTCTAGAAAATAAAAAAATAAAATTCTTATTGTCTGGGGTTCAACGTTAATTTTTTCTATACGAAATTAACCAAATTATTTAATATCAGAAGATAAAAAAATTTTAAATTTAAAAGTATTTTTGAAGAATTATTGCGTTTAATTATCTTACTTTAAGTTAGATTAGATACTCATATTACTTTAAAATGGGCAAGTGAAAAAAAAAAATTATAAATAGGAGTAATGTTTTCATAATCCTCAATATAATCTTAAAATCAAAAATAAAAATAAAAAGTAATGTTGAAATCATGATAGATTTTGGTAAATGCTTTTTAGATTGTTGCTGGACTAATTTACAATTTGATAACATTAGTTGTAATTTATATAAAAACTATAGACTATTTTAAATTGTATAATCCTTTCACTAGTAAAAAAACCTATGAGTTAAATTTTTCTATATGTAAGTTTTGAATAAATTTATATATTAATAAGAACTTATGAGTTAATTACCCTTTAAAATACTTGTCACGTAGATTTCAAGAATATAACACTCACCCGTTGAAAGTTTTATTTCCAAGTGTTCCCAAAACACATTATGTCACGACCCGACCCTCCTCGGTCAGGACCCGACTCATCTAGCACCATATTGTCCGTTTTGGGCCTCGCCCTCACGGTTTTGTTTTCGGGAGCTCATGGTGCAACTTCCCAGGGGGTCACTCATCATGGAATTGCACCAGCCTCAACTCGCTTAACTTTGGGGTTCCAATCCCCCCAAAGCCACTTGAGCTCCCAAAAGGCCTAGTGCTAGATAGGTGTGTGCCTACACCTTTAAGGCACACCACCATCCTCTCCCAGACCATTCCCCCTCGCAGGAATGTGGGATTGTTCACCGTTCCCTCCAGGACATGGGTCTTACACGTTAAGCCCCCTTTGGAGCACAGGTTGGATCAGAAGGTTTCAATTACAACAGATGATAAAAGCAAAAGATTTCAGATTAAACGTTCACATCAACCCCAAGGTTAAATATGTTTATTTATCGTAACTTTCGTTTATATCCAAAAAAAACTTCTCCCTTAGGCCAAAACAAATGCCCTAAGGAATTAAAGACCCCAACTCACGAAGTACTAGCCCAAACACGTCCATTGACGTGCAAAACGGGAAGGGCTACTTTGAGATGTACGAGGGATAATAAGCTAAAAGGGATGTTCTCAACAAGATAACTGCAACCTGGATCTGCAGTCTAATCAGCATCTCCACCGCCTATAAATGAAGAATAAGTCTTCTTCTTAAAGGACAATCAAACAACCAATCAATCAACCAAGTAAACTGAACAACTCTCAATCAATTTCAAAATCACTGTAAACTCTCAAAAGTTTCATTATTTCAAAGGCTCGGCTCTTTAGGCACAATATGTTTCTTTTGATCTATGATCAAGATTCAGTTCGCATCTCAATCTCTCTCAGTTCTTTACCCAAGAACAACAAGTTTTCCTTCATTTCGACTTGCATTCCAAGTTAGCTTTAGCTTTGAAGACCCCCATGCATTCATCTTTATCCCGATTTGCTCCCATAGTTTTAAAGGCCACAAAACCAACTGCATCCTGACTACCACCCAAATCATTCTTTGAGGCATCCATACATCTATCCATTGACGTCTCAACTTTATTTTGAATGCTCTGCCAACCTATGACATGATTTCAACTGGCATTCATTTTGGTTGATGATTTATAGAATGTCCTAACCTATTCAAAGCCATATTGCGAAGGAAATAGTTTATTTTCTGCCCTTATAATTTTACTTATTGCATTTCAATACCAGCACATTTACTCTTTGGTATTTGTACCTCACTTTCATTTGAACATAAACTAGATTTTCTATGGAGGGATTGGTATTCAGGATATACCATCTAAATATGTTTCATGACTGCCTAAGTCGTGAAACCATCTTTGTGTTGGTTTGATACTATTATCCCGACCTGAGGGAATATGTGTGTTTGACTACTAACTCATTAAAATAACCAGTTGCTAACTCGAATATTATGAAAATCATATGAACTTGAACTACAGTGGAAAGAAAATTATTAAAGTCTCATAGAAACGAACATGACAAGCTATTTTTCCTATTTTCCTCGTAATCGTTTGATCATAAGAAAGGTTCTTGGCCACAAACGGAATTCATCTACAACTGTCTAGTAGCAGCATTTACTAGCGGCAAGCCTACTTTAAAGGCAATTATGACCTATTTACTTTATGATCAGTTCATTTAGGATAGACCGTCACACAAAAACCCTTCAGTCCATACTTTCAACCCATTCAACAGTCCAAGCTACATCTCACAAAAAACACCCATGTGAAATCCGTTCCTTCGCTCCACAGCCCAATTGCGCGCGGAGACACATCAAAGATAGCCTCGGGCACGCTGTTGCGACAACACACTTTTGGGAAGGAACATACATCCATGAAATATTGGGAAGGTTAAACAACTCTCCAAGGAAGCGAATTCAAAGATAGTCGGGTCTCTATCTCAAAGAATGAGCAGATAGTCGGGTCTCCAAGGAATAAAAAGTTTGAGAAGAAAAAATATCTTTTAAAACTAAATGATACTATTAAAATTCATAATTTATAAAAAATTACAATTATTCACGAAAACTTTTCAAAGCGTTGCATTATGACTTCATTATCAATACCATACAACATCACTCATTGCCCATTACCCACCCAGCCCACTTTTGTTACCATTAATGTATCTCAATTCATATTGTGCCCATTGCCTACATCTCTACACAATGTGATATTATCATATACATCTTATCTATACTTCTTTCGGGAATCAACACCGAAATCAATTATGGTATGTATCCATATAGGGAAGGTACGATCCATTACTCCTTACATTAGAGTAATTTCATCCTTCAAATCCCGCCTCTTCAACAATAAAAACTGAGGGATTTTATTTTCGTTCACTAGATTGGTACTAAAGGCTCATGCTTTGGAAAAAAAATGTATGCCTTATACAGAAAAGGCTTTCAACCAAATTCATTGGATAGGCAAAGGAACATATTCGATTGAATCTCTCATAATTAAAAGCACAAGACCACAAGACCGCAAGCCCACAGGACAACAAGCATAGCTCACAATCACAGGACCGCAAACACAAGTTTTGAACCCACTTTTTAGTCCCAATTCACCATTAAATCAAGATATTCTTGGGCAGTTCTTCTAAATTTCTAATAAGAAACTTGAAAGCCATTACATATTACAACAACTTGCTTTATTTCCATGGCAATAACAACTTATATACCAATTAATCAAAGAGCTTTAAATATAAGTATTTAGGGTTTATGAATTTAAAACTTAGAAGTTTATTTACCTTGATTTAATGGAGGAAAGGTCGACCTCCATCTGTTGATTCGATCTAGTGCGACGACATTCGGCGTCGGTGGCGTCGTAGCGGTGGGAGAGAGACCAAACAATGTGCATATGTGCTCTACCAGCTTGTGTTGTGCGATGCCTTCTTCCACAGCCTAGTCTTCCTTATGCTCCGTTTCCTTCCCACTTCCCAGATTAAATAATATGCCCCCTCTTCTTTTTTCACTTAATTAAATGGCGCCGTTTTGGGTTGAGATTAAAAAATAAATTTCTCCAAAACGGCGTCGTTTTGTTTATGCTTAAGCAAGAAAAAAAACCATAACCCATCTTCCCCACGACCTCTCTTCGCAGGGGCATTTTATCAAGCACCTGGTAGGCACCTTTGGGGCTGAGGACAGGGTCAAGACTTCCCTACCTGAAGGTTTTTCCGGCGGGTGGAGGGTCAAGTGACCCTCCTTACCCCTTAGTCGGTCCGCCAGTGTTCAGGAATATATCCATAGTTAAGGGTCTTAACATAAAAATAGGGAGGGAAGAAAAATCTCCTTCAATTTTCATGATACATGTATTAGTCTTATATAAATAAGACTAGGTGCTTAGATTTTTTCTAAAATTTCATTCAAAATTTTCAAATTTCAGACTAAATTTCTAATTTATTTTGTTGAACGTGAACGATATCAATAACAAAATCGATATTTCCATAAATTTAACTGTCAATATTTTTATATAAAAATAATAATATTTCTATCCTTCTCCTACCACGCGTGGTAATATATATAGTGAGAGTGTCCATTTCCAGGGTCAAACACCTCATAGGCTATCCTAGAAACAAGGCTCTTTTTTTAGTCGGTCCTCGTCGATCTGTAGGTTTAAGGTATCGAATGCTAAGGTTAACGTTTGTGACTCGTTACTCTCAGGTCATATAAGTGGAAACCTTATCGGACAAAGCAAGTGCCTGCCGGAAAATCTTATATATATGCACAAAGCAGATGCCCATCGAATAATGTAAAAACCACACAATCATTGCCAAACATAAATAATGTATGCTTTAATTATTTTTTTATTAAGCAAATAAGAACTTCATTAATAAGTAAACATTACAAAACAATGAAAGTCCACTAACAAAAGGATTTAAGTGGGATATAAACTTACACACAAATAACATTAAATTCATGTGCATACAAGTCCAATAACATCAAATTATCACCACCCAAAAGCAACCCTAGATAAAAAAAAAAGTGTAAAGCTGTCATCACCCAATATGCCTCTTTCAGTCGCCGCCCAAGTCACCTACTCACCGTGAACCTGCAAACACAAAACCAAGGAAAATGAAGATGAAACTGAAGAAGTCAGCAGAAACTGGGGGTGAGTAAATATGTTATCAAGAAAAAAAGGGCTACATTGCCTCAAGTAGTAATAAGTAATTGTGATGTAGCCTTCTTATAAATTAGGTTGTCCATGGAGTTTTGAAATTGTACGCCTTGGTATCTATGTCTTGCTTTGTTCATGGAGTTTTGAAGTTGTACGCCTTGATATCTTGCTTGTTTTGTGCAATGGAGTTTTATGATGCCCATGCATACTTATGTCGTGCATCTATATATTAGACGTGTGAATTAGACATACCATTCCATTATCTAATAATTTTTCTTATCGTGTTAGTCTCATTAAGTACTATTAGTACTAAGATACTAATCAATAACTAACCAGTAACCTATTACCAAAAGGAAAATATTTGTATCGAACTCTAGTAGTACCTCATCGTACTACTCTTTCAATTTATCGAATTGTCTTTATAATTATATCATAATCAGAACCGCTTATTCTCTAAAATCATTATGTCAAGATCATTTCCATAAAAATTAACAAAATTAGAGGTTGTTTGGTCATTATATAAATAAATCAATGATTTTGGTAAGAATTAAGAATTTTATGGTGAACCGTCTATTTAGTTGAAATATTTGAATTGTTAAACAAACTCCAATCTTGTTGATTTTTTATGGAGGTGATCTTAACATAATGATTGATAGAATAAATTGTTCAGATTACTATACATGTACAAAGCAAATTCCATCAATCGAAATGGTGGTATAAAGAGGTACTACCATGGTGAGATGCAAGTACAATCCTTACCAAAATATGAAAAATGGTATTAATAAAGCTACATCGTTTTTGCGATGAAAACACTTCGAGCTTGTTTGATGAGTGAGATTGAATTAAATTGAAATAACTCATCAAATTTAATATATCTTGAATGTAAATATATTTATAAAAGTCTCTCTACTCCTATCAAATACCCAACTCCCTTATTATATTATAGCCTAAAGAGGTAAAGTTTCTTATATATTCTAATGAATTATTAAATCCAATCGAATCCCACCAAATGCTCTAAAACTCACTAGGCGCTAGTGGGATGGCGGGATGGGGCCTTGCACCTAAAAAATAAAAAAAGTTCACAATATAATAAGTACTTCCAAATCATTTTAGAATAATATGCATTTCCAATGACAAATAATTGTATTCAGAAATATGGATGTATAAATTAAATGAAAATTCTAGAATCGTAAACCTAAAAAGAATTTAACATGCAAAAATAGAAATTAATATGAGATTAAGAGACAAGAAAATAAATAAAAGAGTGGAATTAAGCTTGTGGATATTCAAACGTTTAGTTTTAAACAATCCTGTATAGAGGTGGTGGGCACACGTTAATGATCATTCCAATTTTGAACAACTACAAATAAATATCTTCAACGCATGCACCTCTCAGGATTGATCGTTCCAATAACGCATGATTGATACCATTGTAGCAACGTTATTGGCCTAGTCCGTTTTCCATCTTGAAGTGGCTTATAAATATTTTGATTTTTTCGGTGGCTTCCATGCACCTCTCAATATCTTTTGGACCCTTCTTCCACGGCACACATGGCCAGCCTCAGATCTCCCAGGTTCTCCATGGCCTCCACTCTCAGTCCATCCTCCGGGTAATGAGACTTCGTACTCATCTAGTTTTTCCTCAAATGCTTTCAGATATTGTTATTAATTTAACATGTTTACGCAGAGTGATTCATGAGAATGGAAAGAAAGGATTTGTGCCTCATCATGAGCTACGTTTTAAAAAAAGTGTTACAATGCCACCCGAAAAGATTGAGATTTTCAGGCACCTGGACGATTGGGCTGAGCACAACATCTTGGTTCACTTGAACCCGGTCCAAAAGTGTTGGCAGCCTCAGGACCTTCTGCCTGACCCAACTGAGACTGATAGGTTTCATGAGCAGGTGAAGGAACTGAGGGCGAGGGCGGAGGCCATTCCAGACGATTACTTCGTTGTTTTGGTCGGAGACATGATCACTGAAGAAGCACTTCCGACTTATGAAACAATGCTTAGTTCTTTGGGCATAGATGGACACCAAACATGCTCGGGGCTTAGTTCTTGGGCAATTTGGACCAGGGCATGGACTGCTGAAGAAAATCGACATGGTGACCTTCTAAACAAGTATCTCTATCTCTCTGGACGAGTTGACATGAGGCAAATTGAGAAGACAATTCAGTATTTGATTGGTTATGGAATGGTGAGATCGATAGACATGATCACATACATATATTTATATTGTTGAAGTACAAAATGTTCCAACTTAGAATTACTTTTTGTCCAGTGTCACGTGTCCTTTCTCGTAATCTGTAAACTTAAGAAGAACGGTGGGTCTTCCGTTAGGGATGATCACTGGTGTGATGTGTGTTACGTGTCCCTCATCATAACCTGTAAACTTAAGAAGAGTGGTGGGTCATCCGTTAGGGATGAGCACCAGTGTGGTGTGTGTCATGTGTCCCTCTTCGTAACCTGTAGACTTAAGAAGAGCGGTGGGTCTTCTGTTAAGGATGAACGTCGGTGTGGTGCCGACCTAAGGCTCTAAGACGATAGTTTGTTTGAGTGAGGAAATAGTAAATAGTAATTTTGTCAGAGTTATAGTAAATAGTGAATATTAATTATCTTATTAGGAAATGTGCACCACTTTTATATGGGTGAGTGATGTAGTCTTTGTTGACAGTTTTGGCGTGGGATAAATGCACTTTAATTGTAGTGTTGACACATGTTATGTAGATCGATAGTGGATATGTGTCCACGTGTCATCTCATATTTGACCCATTGTTAGGATTGTGTAGGTTGTGTAGACTTGGCTTGCGTTTGGTGTTTGAACTTTAAGTATACGACATAGTGAGTCAGGTTCAATATGATATCTAACATATATATAGTATATATTACATAGATTTATAGCATATATATTTCCCCTAACGCTCGACATACATCTATTTTATTTTGCATTCATGGGTCAATTTTACAAAAAGTCAATTCAATCCCAAAACATTGTATATACATATGGTATAGGATGCTGGGATCGAAAACAACCCCTACAGCTTGTTCATTTATACATCATTCCAAGAAAGGGCTACTGCCATATCACATGGAAACACAGCCAGGCTTGCCAAGAGGCATGGTGACATGAAGTTGGCTCAAATATGTGGCACAATAGCCTCCGATGAGAAGCGCCACGAGGCCGCCTACACGAAGATAGTTGAAAAGCTGTTCGAGCTGGATCCCGATTTCACCATGATTTCTTTGGCCGAAATGATGAGGAACAAGATCTCAATGCCGGCTCAGTTGATGTACGACGGGCTTGACAATCACCTCTTTCAGTACTTCTCGTGTGTGGCTCAGCGTCTTGGAGTTTATACTGCCAATGACTATGCCGATGTGTTGGAGTTTTTGGTACGGTGGTGGAAGGTGGAGGAGCTGACTGGACTTTCGGCCGAGGGGCGCAAGGCTCAGGATTATGTTTGTGGGTTGGCTCCGAGGATTAGAAGGCTTGGGGAGAGAGGTCAAGCAAGGGCGAAGCAAGCACCCTCCCAACCTTTTAGTTGGATATTTGATAGAGAGGTAATGCTTTGAGTCTCTGATTGTGACTAGCACTATGGGGTTACCATACTACAAAGACACCCGTCATATATGTATGTATTAAGTTCTTTGTCGAGTACTACTAGCAAAAATGTATGCGCGTTGCTGTAAATATGATTTAATTGATTACAACCTGAGTTTTATATAAAATACATTATATTAGAAAATTAAGGGTAATCATTTTTTACACGACTCAAATCAGCACAATATTTATTCGGGTTAGTCCATACGATTAAATTTCAGGTCATTTTCGGGTCAACCCATTATGACACGTTTAACGGGTGGATTTCCGATCAACCTGTTAATCCGTATAATGACCTATCAACCCATTTAATATTAAACGGGTAGGTTTCGGGTCAACCTGTTAACCCGTATAATGACTTATATATTAACTCATTTAATAAACGTGTTAATTACTAACTCATATATCTATCTATATACCTATTAAATCTTAGAGTTTAAATAGTTTAAACATGTCAAACGGATCATAGATTAATTGGATTTCGAATATGACTTGTCTATTAAATGAGTTATACGGCTTACCGGTGTCATTAACCAGTCGGGTTCGGACATTCTTGACACGATTATTAAACGGGTCAAGTTCGAATTGGATATATTTGCGTAAAATAGAATTCGTGACACGACACTACTCATTACTAACCCTAAAAAATATGTTGTTAATGATTATATTACACAAAATATAAAACCAGTTTGAAGCCATACGAAATTAGTCTGTCTTGTGCAATATAAAGAGCTTCGTGATGAACTTGCGCTTTCATAAGACTCTAGAACTTTTTTTTTTTTTTTGGGGTGGTATTATCCCCTTTGTTGATGTCCAATCCATCTCCTTGCTTTCTTCACTCCTGTTTTTCTTTGTTTCAATCAAATATATATAGCTAATTGAAAAACATTGTTATATGAGTGATTTATTTTTAAATTAAAATTTGTTGAGTGGTAAAGTTTAGTAAATATATATTCTAGCAGTGTAAAATTTCTTTTGCAACATACTTTTGACAATCCAGCAAAATTTCTTTTGCTCTACGTATTCATGTACGTAATCACATCTGATGACTATGTGTTGGAAAGGATGGAAGTGAATGGCATGTGATCGAGCGGGACTGGTATTGGCCAGTGTAAGGTGTCAGGGTACTTATCCCAAATTTCTCTCGAAGACTCGAAAAAATCCTGAATAGGTTTGGTTTGTGTCTTGACCCCAAGAAAATTATGAACTAGGATTTGTTCAAAAAGTGAGAACCAAAATATTCTTCTTAAAATATTCGAAGGCAGAAAATAGGAAAAACTTTTTAAGGCAGAAAATAGGAAAAACTATGAGATAAACTTAGTGAACAGATAAAAATAGTTTTTGAAATCATGTGCTAACAAGAACATATCAACCTCCGTTGATCAGAAGGACAAATCCTTGTTTCACAGGGACAAATGTGGATCCTTGTTTCACAAGGACAAATACAAAGAAACACAAATCCTTGTTTCGCCAGGAGCAAGTGACTAGCTAATATATTTCCTTTTAATTTGATCTCCCATGACACATTAGGAATAAATAATTTCCTCTCCTATATATATGACACTCTTTTTAAGTTATTTGATTATCTATCATCACCTACCTTGTGACGTGCATGCTATTGCTGACATTGCAATTCTCAATTCTCAATTCCCAACTACATATATATTCCTACATCTTCGAGCCCTTTCAATTAGCAGCATGTTTTCAAATAAGAAAACCAAATCGTCTAAGAGTTCAAATAAGAAAACACAATCGTCTAACTTTGTTGAAACATCGATGAGGACGAAAGTTAACGACTTATTTAGGAGCTTCGGTTTGGAAATAAATAAGAGAACAGATGATCCCATTACCAATTGTTGTGTTTCCAGATGTGAAAGGATGGCGAGCACACTCCAAAATAGAAAAGATTATAGAAGTGGCGCCGGCACTGATCATAGACCGATCCCGAAACTAAAAGTAAAGTGGGAGGCAGTTACGAGATGTATTGATCAATTAGAAAAAGAGATGATGAATACACTACACAATGGAGAAGACAGTACAAGTGGTACTGGCACCAATAATTCTGCTCACAAATCAAAGTAGCTACATCACAAAAACGATCGAGGCCTAGACTCTAGCTAGAAGGTGTGTTACGCGCCGGGAGTTATTATTTTCAGAAATTAAGATATGTCTTTGTCTACTAGCAGCCACGTTTAATTGCTGCTTTTTTTCTTGTCACGCAACTAGTAGGTTTACATTCTAGTTGTTACTATGTACTCTTCGATTTGATCGGAAGTAAAATCACTGTTGTTAATCGATATAAAAAGATTTCAAAAACCAAATACTTAATAGAAATACGGTAATCTGTTGAAATCAAATATCTGAAGTAGCTAGCTATTAAAGAGGCTTTCAAAAAATCAAAATGTGAACTATCAATTCTTGATATTGTTGATGCAAAAGGTCGTGATGGATTTGATAGTCCATTACATAAGACGGCCTACCTTGGATACTTGAAGATCCACTTGTCTTGATAAATTCTTCCTCGATCAATAACATGAATATGTAAGATCTCGTGATAAATGAAAGTTCATGAAGTACAAGAAAAAAAGACTAGGATTGGGAAAAAAAAATCTGCCCGCTTTAATATTATAGAACCATACAAAGAAAAGAAATAGAACAAAGGCAGCAAGGTTGAACAATTCAGTCTATATCCAATTCAATTTAAGCTAGATTATCAACAAGAAAAAAAGGAGGAAAAGAGTGAGAGAGAAAGAAATAGATGTACTACTTGTTGGTGAAGCTAATAATGCTCAATGATAGATTGTTCATAGTGGTGATAGATATTAATAAATAAATTTACGATGGTGATGAAATAAGATAACTGGATGAAGAAGTTTTTAAATTGGACGAGGACACCCGGGGGGAAGAAAAGGAAGACGGATACGAGTTTGAATTCAAAACGGAGAAAGTATTAGAAGAATATAAAGAAGAAGAGTTTGACACCTAAGTTGCCTAACCGTGCAAGAAATTTTCCATTTTGCATGTGTGATGTGTCTAGTCATGTTCTTTATATATGCACAAGGCAGATTCCTATAAGGTTACTAGAGTTACTAGAGTTCTAATCCAACAATAAAATAAAGTTACCATGCAATTCCTATATAGTAATTAACTAAGTTCGGAATTCAATTCTCGAACTCATGAATTATTTGAAAATTTCACTTTAGTGGCTTAGTGCCTTTACTTAAAATGCACTTTGGACCTCAAAATTATCTTGACTCCTCAACTTTTCAACAATTACAAATCTACCTCAAATTGTAAAAAATTATTTAGGAGAATGTATTGAATTCAGATTTATATAGATAATTGCAAAATTCTTTAAGTAATTGACTTTTATAGATTTAACACATTTTTATCGACTGACATTACTTTTACAGAGTTAGTGATGAAATTATATAGAATTATTTTCATATTTTTGTGGATTTTTATATTGAGATTTATGGGGTATATTGAATATAGAGTTTGGTCAACTTTTTATAGAGTTTTTGTTGATTTCTAATTCGAAGTGTATTCAATTTAGAATTTTAAAAAATTTATCTAACTTGGTAGGTATCAAATTCAGACTTTTAAAAACTCTATGAAATTTGAGAGGGATTCAATTCATGTTTTTACAAAATTTTAAAAACTCTATGAATTTGAAGGTATTTAATCATAACTTTTCAAGGGTCAACAAATTGAATAGCATTCAAAACTGAATTTACATTTTATTGAACTCATTAAATAGTTGTAGATTTAGAGGTGTGCATGAGATATTCATACCAATCATTTCACTTTCTTACCTCTAATCCAAATATTTTCATAGATATTTTTCATGTATTTTTTTTTTGTGTGTGGACGTTTCTATTTTGCTCGTTGAGCTGCTTAGTCATTTTGAGTTTTTTTTTTCTCTTGATATGATCAATTTTCTAGTTGTTTATTTTCATGATTAGGGTTTCAATGAATTAGAATATTCTCTATGTAATAAATGTTTTTTTTCTATTGTAAAACTCTACGTAGGAAACAAATCCATATTGTAACACCATAATCACATGTAGAAAAAAAAATTAGGTGAAATTGATCAATCTGAATTCATTAACCAAATTTACTTATCTTCTTGATCGATCTAGAATGATCAATCTGATTAGTTATATATATATATATATATATATATAAGCATTTTAAGTAAATTAGATTTATTAGTGGTATATTTACTAATTAAAAAATTATTAGTGACATATCTTTAATTAGACACACTAAATTGACTACATTTAATAACATATTTAATGAAACATTCTATTTACCACGTAAAATAATATTAAGAAGTTTAATTTATTCTCGCATAAAATATATCACTAAATATGGTCAATTTAATATCTCTAAATATAATTTATCATATTCTATAGGCAGCAAAAAAAATCGTGTGATATTTAACAATTGGACCTTATTGTTGTGTGTATTAATATTTCTATATTTTACTCATATTTTTTTTATTATGTGAAAATATTTGTGTTTTAATTAATTATAATTATTGTCTATAAAATCGACTATTTTTATAATGGCGTCAAATTATTATATATTATCACAGAGATAAGTTAGATAACTAGTCGCTCGGGTTCGATTGGATTATACCCACCACGTGTCAAACCTTTTGGCGCCCTCTAAGCTGAGAGACGCGCCTTCTCTTTCTCAGTGTTTCTGGATGTGCTTGCATCAGGCTTGAGAGTGGAGAAGAAGAGTGTGACTCTGTAAGTCATCAATGAAAAATGCTCTTTCATCCTCTAAGGTTCCGTTTGCGGTCCCTTGTGTTCCGAATCGCAAGGTATTTAAGTTAGTAAAAAAATGTTGCAATTCCATTTTCATTTCTGTTTCCATTTGATTCGAAAGCTTGTGTAGGTTGTTGTTGTTGCTTGGAAGCATTTGCCACCAACAACACCGAAATTTTGTGGCAAAAGCAGATTGGGAGTTCGTAAATCTAGAACCCTCAAATTTGTGACAAATTCGGCTGCTGCAGATGACGCTTCTACTTCTGCTGCCTTTGATGTTTCAATTCCTGCCGATTATTCTGAGCTCCTTGAACAAGTAACTAAATCAAGCTTCTCCTTATATCTATGATATAGGGTTTTCATCTGTTCTTCCTAATTTTAACTCTTTTTCGTGTGGATTGATAAGTTTTTACTCTTTCTGGGAATAACATATACTTGGCGTCATACAACAGACTTCAACTTCATCGGATTTCCTTGTATTCTTTTATTATCTCATGGAATTTTATATATGATAATATTTGCATCTCACCCTGGGAACTTCAAGGACAACTCTTTCAATTGATCGAGTTATCCTTATATGTAAATCATAATCGGAACCATTCAACTTTTAATTTTCATTTCAAGATCATTTATGGAAAAAAAAAAATAAATCAAATTTGAGATCTTTTAGCCATTCTCATGTATCAACCAAATGACGGTTCACTATAAATATATTAGTTTTTAGTAATACCATTGATTTGTTTTATATATATGGATGACTAAATGAAACGATCTCCGGTTTTGTTCATTTAAAATGATCTTGAAATGATGATATAGGGAATGAAACGGTTCTGATTATTATTTATGAATTTTATGGAATCTGTTGAGAGTTCTGGTTACATAATCACAAGCAGCATCTCTCTCTGCCTCTTTCTCCTCTCCGTTTCGTACAATTTCAATATTTCACTTTATGTGATAGTATCAGGTGTCATTTGGTTTCCCATTTACAGCTATTTGCTGCTAAGTTTTTTCTTGTTGGGCTACGTGACAATTCATAGGCCCGAAATGCAACTGAATTAGCTTTGAAGGATAACAAGCAGTTGATGGTGAGTTAACTAATTTTGGAACAATTAAGAAATGCAAAGTAGCAACCATTTTGTATAGTTTTGTTGAGTATGTGACTGACAAGTCTCTTGTGCAGGAGATTGAGTTCCCTACTTCTGGACTTGAATCTGTACCAGGTTCCTTACACCAGCTGATATGTATTTACAGCTTGCTCCCCTGAACTTGCATAATGTGTAGACTCTTAATTCATGCACCGCATTTCAGGGGATGGTGAAGGAGGAATAGAAATGACAGAAAGTATGCAGCTAATTCGAGAATTTTGTAACCGCTTAATAACTCCAGAGAAAGCCACACGGACCAGAATCGTAAGTTTTTTCATCTTTATCCTTCTTTTTTCATAATAGGTAAGTTTCTGTAGTTTAACATTTGGGGGTTTCTAATATAGGCTTGGTATATGAAATTGAATTTGAACCACTTACTGAAGAATAAGCAGTATAGGATGGACTATCGTGAAGAAGGTATAGTTGTTCAATTGAAACATGTTCTTCTGTTTGAATAGTTGAAATCACTTCGTATCTTAGCTTTACAATGGAAAAAAAAAAACCTCTGTTCTCGAACCTGATGAGCTATTTTTTTGATACTTCAACTTTACTTTCATAGCTATATTAAAAGTTAATTTAATACCACTCAAGCTATTGATACTTCATTAGTTGCGAGTTTACTTGGGAGTTATTAGGACACAAATATAATGTAGGCATGTGCATGTATAGGAACTCAAAAGTAAGGTAAAGTAGGAATAGAGAAAGGTAGACATATGTAATGGGTGGTTGAGAAAAGGAAAATGAGAGTAAATGTAGGAACCAAATAGAAATGAGATGATGCATTATTACCTATGACTAATGATTTTATGACTAATGATTCTGTTATGTAAATTGTTAGTCGGTATGAAGGTTTCATTTGACGTTTTAATGTTCAAGTTGGCAAAGTGAATTTTCTCAGTTGGCATTCTATCTCTAGCTTGTTGAACTCCACTTTCGCTTTGTATTCCTTTCATAAATGAATTGTAGTAGACAAAGGAGTACTATCTAATCCCTTAACCATTCAGAGTCTCTTCTAGAAACATGACATTACATGAACATTCATAGGTATTCTCCAAATGCACTGTTACTATGGAAACCATATGTTGGGAATGTTGCTGGCTTTCTTTTACATTGCAAGGTGCATTCGTAGAAGCATGTGATCTCAGTGCATCGGTTTCTTTGGTTTTTTATCTTTCATAAATGCTCTGCATTAACTATCGTTCTGGCAATGTTTTCAGTCATAGTTTTCATAGGGTTGTGTTCCAACAGATTTATCTTTAGATCAAGGCTAGGTTTTCATGAGGGATTAAAGCTAAATTGCACTTGAAAAGATTAGATGGAGGGATTGAAATGCACATGTTTTCATTACAGAGCCACTAAATGCACTACATGAGCTTCAGATTGAGTGATTCATGATGGCATACACCTTGCAAGTTTTACTAACCCTTAAAGTACAAATGTAGTTCTCTATTCTTTCTTTTTCTCTTGGTTAGCTTTTTGGGTGCCTAACCTATATGTATAAGTATACTAATGTGTGTATGAAACCTTTCAGTTTTTCCCCGAGGCCAATGAAGTTAATTTCGCAAGAGAGTCAGTTTTCGAGGGAGCTTCCTTCAAGTTGGACTATCTGACAAAGCCATCATTTTTTGAGGATTTTGGTTTTGTTGAGAAAGTGAAAATGACAGATCGTGTGAAGCCAGAAGATGAACTTTTTCTGGCTGCCTATCCATATTTTAATGTCACTGGTAGCTCCAAACATCCCTTCTTATTATTCTTAGCAATCTGATGCATATATCATTTACTTGGTGCATTTCTCTTAACCACCCTTTGCCCCTCCATCTTCCAGTAACACTCATATCCAAACACATGAATTGAATCACTAGTCTTCCAACACTAGCTCTTAGCTTAAAATTATTAAAACTGAAATTTCTTGATTTTCTCCATTCACCCTTTCCTGCATGTCTGACTGTTGCTCTACTTCTTGCAAATTACGGTAATAGATAATTTATTTCCAAGGCTCGCAAATTTTCCTCTTTTTATTGTGGCCTACAATCTCGTCCACCGCCTTTAATTCTTCGTTTCTCATGTTTGTTCTTGGACCCATGTTACAAACTATAGCAAATGAGAAGGAAAAAATAAATCTGATATGAGATGTGAATGTTATGTGTTCATGACAAAGATACATATGGATTCTCGTCTATATATCTCTTCATATAGACCACTAGATATAACTATACCCATGAATCAGAAATTTCTATCATTTCAGTTCACTATAATCATCCCTGACATTTCCGAATAATTCTTCATTTCTGGTCATTAATCCACTATTAGGCTTTGCTTCTCTTATTTTCTTGTAATCCAGAAATGCTTGTGGTTGAGGAGCTTTACAAAGAAGCGGTTCAGAACACTTCCAGGAAACTAATTATTTTCAACGGCGAACTTGACCGTATAAGATCTGGGTGTATCCTTTTGCTACTTTCAGAATACATCCGGCCTTCATTATAATATATACACACACACACACACATCAAGCCATGAATATATCACGTATATCTTGAAATCTTTAGGATCTGTTATATACGTGTGCAGTTTTCCTTGACTGGAATAAAGATTATCCGGCGTTCTTCTACCCAAAGCTCGCTGCACTTTCCAAGACCCTATTTCCAGATATGGAAACTGTATACTATATCCACAATTTCAAGGGGCGCAATGGAGGAACCCTTTTCAGGTTTGCGTAGGATACTAAATATTTATATCAGTGATAAATCGGACTGGAGATAGTTTTCTTTTCAACAGCTCTGCAACTGACTGACTGACTACTATGTAACGTACATTTAGGTGCTACCCAGGGCCATGGAAAGTCTTCCGAAAAGCGAGGAGTAGATATGTATGTGTGCATCAGCAGGAAGCTATGCCATCGCTCAAGGAAGTTGCTTTAGATATTTTGGCATCGGCCTGAGTTTTTTAGTTTCCTAACTAAATAATTCGTGAGCATATCAGAATATCAGATTAATGAAAATATAGAATGACATTGCATGTCAAACTGTTTGTGCCTTCCTTGATTTTACAGCAGAATTATGTGAATCTTCACTTCAGTCTTCAAACTTGAGCAAGTATATATATAAGAAAGAAAATTAATTGATATAAGCTTGCTGAAATATGCCTTTATGATCGGGTATTCACAACATTGCCAAACCAACTTAGGTAAATTTACTACTTGTAAATTGTACGTAGTGATTTTGATTACTAACAATGCTATGCTAGTAGCTTATCTAATGGTTTTGAAATTTCAACACAAGGCGCTCTCCCCTCTCTCATCTCTCTGTGCGCAAACCTAACCCATTCTCTTTTGCCGTCGGCCCTGGTTTTTTATTGGAGTTGGTGACAGTTCAGCCCCCTCCCTTCCTTTCTCCCATCTCCCATTCCCCTTCCCCTTTCTCCCATTCCCCTTCCTGCCCCCTTCTCTTCTCAGATTTTCTTGTTTTCCATCCTTCTTTTTCTTTTTTCCTTTTCTCAGTTTTCCTTTTTTTCCTTCTTTCTGCTTCTTTTCTGTCTACCTTTCTTACCCTTGTGGTTTATCCGGCTCCTTGTGGAGGTTTTTGCTTTTATTATGGAAACTCTAAGTGTCTCTCCAGATTTAGACTTTCATCTCCACCTCACATTCATCTTACATGAATCCCCTTGTCAAGCCTTACTAATGACTCTCAACGTCACGCCTCTTTGAACTTTCTGCTATCGACTTCTGCCTCTTAACTCTGTATTTACTCTCACCTCCGAGTTTCCTTGGGTTGTGGATTTGGGTTGCTCTTATCATCTTCACTGTTTTCGATTTGGATGGTGATTTATTTGCAGGTTTGTGGTAGCTTGAGCTACTCTGTATGGCTGCAATTTGAATGATGGAGGCTACCCAATTTTTAGATCTAGGGTTTCTTATGGGTATTTTAATTTTAATGCTTTGAATTTATTTAATACACATGAATTTAGTATTTTTCTTATGTCCTTTAAAAAAAAAATTATTATTGGATTTCTTTTACCTTTATATTTGTTTGTCCTATCTAACGAAAAACTTAATTGGTTGATAAAAAACAAAAAATGCTTTTGAAAATCAGTGTTTGATTATGTAAGCGCAAGTCGAGCAAATGGCATTACTAGGGATGACAATAAAAACCGTGGATATCCTATTCGATTGGGAAGGATATGGACGTGAGGAATTTGGTATTTGTATTTTTAAAATCTTGGGTATGGATTGGTTATGGTATTAGCTTCTCCGACCTAAAATCCGACTAGCATTTATTATTAAATATTAATATATAGTTTACTATATATTAACAAACATTTATTATATCCGAGCCTTCTTCATTGCAAGAGACATTTCGATGCGATACGCAAGACTTCATAACCTATTGAATAACAAATTGGCACATGCGCGTGCGAGACATTTTCATATAACGCTAAACACACTTAAATTTATTATATACACGCATGCCAATTAATGTACATTTTTTTATTGTATAAAATGTGATTACAATTTGTACGTAAATGGATGTTGGTAGTTCCATGTTCGTGGAGTTTGGCTTGATTTGGTAGCTGAAAATGAAGTGAACGTAGGCATATGGAAGAAATATAACAAAAGAATGCCCTTATGAATTATGATTAAGGGTCGGTATAAATCTCTTGAAATTGAAAACCGATTCGATTGAAATTATTATTGATTTGAATTTCACAATATAAAAGTCAAGCAGTTTGAAAATCCAAATCGTTCCATAGATAACATTTTAACTTTAGATTTCTATTTTTTAAAATAATTAAATTCCAATGTGATTCTAATTAATCATGGTGCGGGTCTTTGCTCAATCACCGCCTCAGGAATCTTTTTTTTTTTTTTTCCAACACCGCCTCAGGAATCTTAGAACATCAATCTTTTAACTACTATACGGACGTGGAAAGCCATTCAATAATACCCCACAGTCAAAGCATTTACCTAACGGTCACTTGCTATTATTATATTTTGAAATTCACTTCAATTTACTTTTTCATGACAAAAACCATCCATTTTTGTCATTTTTTTTTTTGTGTGCCGACCTATTCTCGATTTCAACTTAATGGTCGGTTACACGATGGATAGATTTTTAAAAAAGGTCGGTACCCGAAATAAGGAAGTTCTTGTACGAATTTGATGTATTCAAAATTTACAAGGGCATGAAATAACGATAAAATTTAGTGAAAATATTACCTAACACTTTATACTTAATAGAAATAAAAAAAAAATTAATTTACAAAAAAAGAACAAAAATTTTCAATTTCTAATTATGTGTTACTGTATTAAATTATCTATAAATACCACCCGAATTGTTTGTGGTTAAATATTCGTTGATAAAATAATTTTTTAATTTTTTTTCCACGTTATATAGGAGATTTTAAATTCGATTAAAGGATCGGAGTGTCTATATTAAAAACTCATTTAATCACCCTCCCTTAGTGTGAAAGTTTAATCGACATAACCAAACCTAATAGTCAGAGTAAAAGAAAAAAAAAATGACTAAATTTTACCGACATAACCTAATCTAACGGTCAAATAAAGGGTAAGGAATGGAAAACTGCCAATCCAAATGCAGCATTGCTCTAGCTGTTTGTTGATTGATGAGCACCTTTCTTCGTTGCTAAGTTTTCTTGTCCTTTGTAATCCATGCATCTCTATTTAAGCATGCCTACAAAACCCAACACAACGCAAAGATTGGATATTTAGATTGATAGAAATACAATCAATGGCAATTAGCAGCAGTCGTAAGGATGAGTATGAGATATGGATCGTCCCATTTATTGGGCAAGGCCATCTGTTTCCATTAATGGAGTTATGCAAACAATTAGCCTCCAGAAACCTCAAATCCGTTTTTGTTATTGAGTCCAACTTCTCCTCCTCTGTTCCTTCGTCTCTCCGTCAAAACCCACTTGTTCAAATTGCTGAATTGATTCCTGATTCTGATTCTGATGCTGGTCCTCAGCCGCCCCATCCCCACCCCGAGCACCGCCATAATCAGATGTCCCATGGCCTTGAAAACCTGCTTTCAACCCGATGCCATCGAACCGGCGCCGATTCTCCACCACCCATTTGCGCCGTCCTTGACGTTATGATGGACTGGAGTGCACACATTTTCAACAAATTTCAAATTCCAACTGTCACCTTCTTCACTTCCGGTGCCTGCTCTGCTGCCATGGATTACGCCATGTGGAAGGCCCACCCCTTGGATATCAAGACCGGAGAGACCCGTTTGCTCCCCGGGTTGCCCCAAGAGATGGCCCTCACCCAATCGGATCTTGAACGAGAATCTCACCGCCCACCTCCAGGTCCGCCACCGTGTTCACATATCGGAGGCGGCGGCTTACCACCAGGTCCAGCCCCAGGTGCAGGTTTTCCTCTTGGTCCGCCTCCTCCTCTTCCTCATGGAGCGGGGCCACAGAAAATGGGCCCTCCAAAACCAGATGACCAACCACGGTGGCTTGAGGGAGCTGATCGGTCTATCGCATTGATGATCAACACGTGTGATGATCTGGAGCGTCCATTTATTGAATACCTAATCGAGCAAATCCGAAAACCGGTTTGGGGAGTGGGCCCGCTTTTACCCGCGCAATATTGGAAGTCGGTCGGTTCAAATTCAATTCTCCGCGATTGTGAATTTCGTAGCGCCACTAGAAAATCAAACGTTAGCGAAGACGAGGTGATAGAATGGCTAGATTCTAAGCCTCGTGGATCCGTTATATACGTGTCGTTCGGCAGTGAGGTGGGTCCCACGATGGAGGAGTACTCAATATTGGCAAATGCATTAGAAGCATCAACCCATCCGTTCATATGGGTGGTTCAGTCTGGTTCGGGTAGAGGTCCTCCGGGTCCAGGTCCGGGTCCTAGACCGGGTCCGGGTCCAAGACCTGGTCCAGGTCCAAGACCGGGTCCAGGTCCGAGTCCGGGTCCAGAACCGGGTCCAGGGCCAGGTCTAGGACCGGGTCTATGGCCAGATCCAGGTCTAGATCCAGGTATAATTTCGGGTCCTAATTTAAGTCCAGATCCGAATTCAGATCCTAATTCGAGTTTAGGTCCTGATTCGGGTCTAGATTCCAATCTATGCGGGTCGGAAGGCAAAGAAGGATATTTTCCCCATGGATTGAAAGATAGAGTTGGGAAAAGAGGTTTGATCATAGATGGATGGGCGCCACAACTGCTGATACTGAGCCACCCATCAACACGAGGATTTTTATCACACTGTGGATGGAATTCGACTATCGAGGCAATTGGGTGCGGGGTTCCCATTCTGGCTTGGCCCATCAGAGGAGACCAACACCATGATGCCAAATTGGTGGTGAGCTATCTCAAACTAGGGTATTTAATTTCTGATGATTGTTCACAGACAATTAAAAAGGAAGATATATTGAAAGGGATTGAGCTGGTGATGGGTGATGAAGACATGAAGCAAAGAGCTGAGAAGCTCAGTGCTAAATTCGGACAAGGCTTTCCAACAACTTCGGTTGCTGCATTGGATGCTTTTGTGGATTTTGTTGCTCACAAAGCACATTAAATTTTTTTTTTTTCATTAATAAAAGTATGTATCTAGGCTCTAGCCATTACTATTGTGTTTGATAGGATTCATATAATGGAAATTTTTGGTAACGATTCGATAAAATATTAACGTATATAGTCTCCTTACTAATATTGATGTACCAATAAGTAAAAAATACATATCTATGTTATTTGTAGGATCATCACCCTTTCTCTCCCATTTGATAAATGACTCTAAGCTCATACGCTTACTCTGATCATCTCCATAGAGGATCACACTCAATTTATCACCGGAGGGGTTACATTTATTTGCGACTACCCTGAACCCCATTTGGCCAAGGAGTTACGACCATCTAAATCTCGTGAAAGGATTCCTCCATCCATTATCTCTCCGGCAGGACCTGATATGCTCTCTACCAAAGTGGCCAAAAAACAAAATGAGAGCTCCGTCTTCTTAGTGCCTCTTTCGATCTCCGTCATCGTTATCTCTCAAGGTGCGGACTCTTGACGATCGTACGTACAACTTACGGCGAGCTCACCTTGTTGACACGGAGCTCCTGCAACCTAGCAAACTCGAGGTCTACTACAAACTATGAGGCCGCCCACCACAACTCAATTGTCGCCACCATCACGCCTCCGTTGAGCGCCTTCATTCCTCCATACCTTATAATATTCTTCATTCCCTTTGGAATTAAGCTCATAAGAGATAATTATCTCAACTTTTCAGTATTAATATTAATTTGAGTATAGTAATTCAAGATATGCCATATATGGGCTTACGTAAGTTTGATACAAAATAATAAACAATTTTTTTTAACAAAAGTTTCTTTAAGGAAAAAATTTGATACAATATAATAAACATAATTTTTTTTTTATTGTCCATAACATGGTTGATTATTTAAGATAATTTAGCCATCACTAAATAAATGAATAAGAAGGTAATTTACAACGAATGCTAAGGAGATCACATTTTGTAAACATACGAACACAAGCGAAATCCTATTTATATTTTTAATTTCTACTTGTATTAGTAGGTGTCTACAAATATATAATCTAGATTTTATAGTACCCTAGCGTTGTCCATTTATGAATATGAGGGTTCCAAGTAACAAGTGGGTAGTCCGAAGCACACAACCTCAAATCGATCGTCATCTTTTAACAAAATGAAATAAAATAAATGTCCTTGCCGTAGTCCGAAGAATACAAAATGAAGCAACAAATGAATACCTCTTGTTTACTTGGCGATTGAGCTCTTACTGAATTTTGCAAATAATGCACCTCAAAATCACTCAACATCATCATTATGTCCTCAACTGAGAATAAAATAATGCAGCCACAAGTCCAAGGATGCATAGGTAGCCACCATGCCAAGAACTAGATCATATCAATATTATGCCAAATCCCCTACCACATAATCGTTTATATCGATCCATAAAAAACCAAGTAGGTCATGACTAAAGCATACAGAGGGCCAACAAAATCTGGGTCTGTGATTATATTGTAGAGCACAAAAGAGTAGCACATGAGATAATCAACGGCCCTATGCAGTTCCCATTTTGTAAAATGCCTCGAGAAGATGCACCGACTGACACTCAGAAACACCGAAAGCCCAGATGACAGAGAAGAATGAGAAGAAGAATATACTTAAGAAATATGTGAACCATTGAACAATTTACTGTGACCTGTAATTATTATAGAAGTCATGCCCACGATTTTACGAAAAAATCGCACTTGAAACATTCGCACATGAAACATACGACCTTCGTTCCTGAAATGAGATATGGCAATGAAATCAGGAGGCAGTACATACATATTTGAACCAATGATTTTGTACGAAATCAGACGGGGGTTAATTCTATCGGTCATGATGGATCCGGTTCCAGTTTTGGTACTATGGCAGATTTCAGCTCTATATGAGAAACACGGACGGCACCAATTAGCCGCTCTGGCAATTCATCGGTACTGTTTGCCTGTAGGTAAACATTGCTTTGTCAATTACAAGCAAATCATCTCTCAAATGCACTAAATCAAGCAACAAACTAGCATCTCAAGTTCTTAACCCTCTTAACACATCTGTTCCTTGGTGAAATAACTTTCATGGCAGACTTGACTTCTGTTTCCACAAAATTAGATATAGAAAATTATTACCTTTTTCTTTGGACAAGGGACTAATGACTTGCTCTCTTTTGGATATGGTCCCATATTTGATGATTTTTATATTTGTTATCCGCATTGCCACTATGCATTCTTTTACTTTCTCATTTAAAAAGACTTGTCCTTACAATCGTCAATTTATTAAAATCATAATTACTACATGTTCTTTTGAATATAATATCATTATTTTCATTATAAATGGATAATTTTTTTTTAACACTCATCAATATATATCAAAGGATGATGAATGTAAAACCATGTAGAAAAAGCCAAGAATAACGTATATGTAAGGCCACGAAGTCAACTGATAAACAATAAAATTATCCAAACGTGTAGCCAGAAGTAATCGTGCCCACCATCATGGACCCAAGCTGATAAGGCTCGACCCAGACACAAATTTTTTTACTACATTCGTATCTAGACCCCTCAAATTAAATATAACATAATCATTTAAATTCATCTCCGGATTTCAGAAATTAAGTTAAAAAACTCAGTAACAATAGAAAGATCATGTCAAATTCATATTTAGAAATTTAAACATCCCATTGACTAGCTTCATGGGTTTTAGATTATGTAGGCCCTAATTAAACCAACTGAACCTCATTTATTATATGACTCGACACATCACTGATTCGCTCTTCAAATGTAATTTTCATAACTATTGCATGGTGATTAATAACTCAGTTGATAACATATTTATGGATAAACATACCTGTACAAGGAAAGCCATGTCAACCACCAATGTGGTAATTACGCCAATTACCAGTCCAAAACCCCATTAGCAACAGTAGACGAACCAATGTCCACATCAATCTGCAGAAATACAAATCAACTTAAATTTAGAATAAAGGTGCAAAACAAGCACTTCTATGGGTAAGACATTATGATGCACTCGAACCGTGCCAGCACAAGACCTAATGTTAGTATAAAAAAAATAAAATCCCAAAACTATGGCCAGTATATATTACTTCTAAGTACTTGGGACCCCGGATATAGTTGCAATCAACAGCTTTTCCCAACAAACAAGGGGTGCTTCCAACACTTTGGCGGACAATCCATGAACCCTGCATTGTTCCATAAATAAGTAGTGAATTACATCATATTCCATAGCATAGCATCTCATAAAATAAACTTTTAAATGGTAGAAGCAGAAATGACAGAAAAAGTAAAAACCAAAGTTTTACATTAAAAAACACAGTAGGGTTTGGTCTGTTTCGCACAGGAAAAACACGACCCTTTACTAAGGATAAAGGGGAAAGAGAATTTTCATATCAGTAAATATGCAGCACAGATTTTATTAGCTGAAAGTGTATGCTGCGAGGGTTCAAATTACAGATCATTCAAAGATGACGTCATCAATTGACATATTAAGTATGATGGAAGTATAAACCCTTCACCAGCGTTCAAATTCGAAAGAACCAAGAAAAAAAAAAGACAACAATTGAACATTAAAAGAACACACATTCATATTCTATTTTAGAGTGGAAATACAAATGCGTGCCACATACAATCATGACAGAAATTGTACACAATCATGTACTGAGTGAAGGAATCTTCTAAGAGTTGATCAACGCACTAATTCATAAGTAATTGAGGAACCAAAATGGACTTCTGAAATCCTAATTTGACTTGCGCATATTTTTTATCCCGTATAAAGAAACTAAGATTAATACCTTAGGAACAGATGGAATAAGCTTCAGTCTACTAGTACGAAATTCATCATCACCATCAACAAACCGTTGCAAGAGGGATCCAGGTACTAATTCCTTTGCACGAAATAAAATACCATACTGTAATGTGTAGAGCCAGGGACCTGTAAAAGTGCAGCATTTCTTCACATTCTAGCTCCTGTAAATCATGTCTAATATTTGAACACATCAAATAAAGCAACTTACTTGCAGATTAAAGACCAGAGAGAAAAGCCCTTTCTCTGAGGCAACCTACAAAAAGCAGAAGCACAACAAAACTTTATTAATGGCTGGAGGACTCAGCAATAAGATAATAGTAATTAAACAACTTTTAGATATAACAGAGTGATTCATTCTTAACAGTATTCTGAACTAAACGTTTTCATAAAAAATTAAGTTCTTAACTTCTCTTGAGCACCTTTAACTGGATAGTTCAGGGAAACTGATTTCAGCGTTATAATTCATGCCTGCGATCTGCTTTGATCTGATTGACTTTTAAGATTTTAGTTTTTCAGAAAAAAAAAGTTTTTTAATAAAGATGGGATTACAATAAGCGGATGAGTAGTCCAGGCAATAGAAAATAACTCTAAAAGGAACTCCTATGTTTGGATGCGAACTTCAAAGGGCATGGGATTTAGGCTAAATTAGTTAAAAATGTACCACAAAATATTAGATGGAGGGTGTAAGATGATATAACTTGTACACTTTGTACACATGTAGACAGTTAGGATAGTTCTTGGACAGATGTCCATAGTTAGTTACCTAGGCAGTTTTAGGTAGTTATTTCCAGATAAAGAGAGAACTGTTCAGAGTTATCTCTCTCACAAACTTGTATAAATTAAGCCCTTCGGCTATGAATGAGAACAAGACATTCCAGAAATTCTACAGAGGGATTGCAATTGACTAGATGCAATGCACTTTGAGGGATTGTAAGTAACTACTTGGTAGGTGTTGCTGGGAAATCCTTCGTTTTAGTGGGTTTTGTTCTGCTCATTCAGTACACTTCCTATTCCTCCATTTAATGTTTGCAGTACATTTCTTAGTAATATAGTCCAAATCCATTGGTACTAAAAGAAACTCCTATTTTATCAATATCATTGCATAGAAACTACAAAGTGGAGAGAATACAACTAAATCACAGAACCTAAGAAATTACCTCTAACCATCAATTCAAAGGTGCTGGTCAATCTAAAGAGATAAAATGCAGAATCAACCACAACTAAAACCAAATAGATGAATAAAACAAAGCCAAAAGTGAGCAAACAGATTGTCATTTAGACTTTTTCTTAATGATATTATCCAGGTTTTCATGGACTTATTGTAATCCCACTTTTATTAAACTGTGTTGTTAAGATTTTGACTCGTCAATTGTGTCCTAGTTGGTTTAGAATTGTTTTAGGAATGAATCTCTGGTTTCCTTATTCAATTAGGTTTTGGATAGGTGTAAATTCCTATTCCTCTTTGGAAGAGGAATTTAATCAGCCATGAGACATGTATGCCAACTCTATATCTATAAATTGGGTGCGGCAAACATTATTTCTAAGAGAGGAAAAACAGTTAGAAGAGCCATGAGTTTTGAGATTAGTTCTAGGGTTACAAAAGTTCTGTAATCACTAATATTAATAAAAGGAGCCGTGATTTCTCTTCCTAGAGAAATCACAACTGGACGTAGGCCAAAATTCTGCCGAACCAGTATAATTCTTGTGTGTTTCTAAGTTTCCTAAATTTTGCTAGTTTTAGTCTATTGCCGTTGGTTACATTAAAGAACCAGATCCGGCTACGGGTTTTTAACATGTGTTTCTTATCATTAAAAATTAAAGATGAACAAGGTCAGATAAAACCAAGCTTCCTCATGGTCCAGACAATCCGACAATGGCAAGCCAACTCATCAGATGGCAATATACAATAAAAAGCACCAGCTGCATTCAAGGCCTTAAGTAAAGTTCCTTTAATTTTCAGACAGAAATGCAACATATCTTAATACACATTGTCTAAACTAATTAGCGAAACATGGTCAATTCTTTTTGTTTAATCAACAAACAAAGGAATGAAGCCAATACATACTTGTGCTGCACATCCTTGACGCCTAGCAACATGGTCCATTCTTTTTGTGTCTTTAAACCAATCAACAGCAACAAGATCCATTAGATGCTTTCCTGCAGGAATCTTCACATACATTGCCAACAACCATATAAGAGAAATCCTAACAGTGTTGATGAATCATTCACAAAAATCAGAAACTAGTTCCAATTAGGAGCAGGAAATATAAGAGAACCTTTGTCTTGTCATAACAAAAATGCTTGCTACGAACTCTGAAGTTGGTCCCATCAGAAATTTTCCAGCAATCACGACCTTTCTCAAGGTCATCCCGCCGTAGATTTCCGGAAAAACAGGATAAATCGATTTGATCAGCTGGTTCTTCTTCAACAGCTGCACATCATGAGAAACATTGAAATAAGGTGTTAAACTTAAATCCTCAAACAAGAATCATAGACCATTAGAATGAAATAGCAACAGAAATTGCCTACCTGTCTTCTTCATATCATCCTCAAGCCCATTTTGGTATGCCTGGAAAATGTAATAAAGAAGTTCATAATAAATCCATTGAGAAAATAACCTATATTCAAATATAATATGTTGAAAGGACTAAACAGATAATACCACCAGTCTGGCACAAACCTCTTGTTCAGCCTCAGCAATTTGAAACTCTTCATCCTCGTCTGAGTATTCATCCATCATCACAGAATTTCTGTTTAAAGAATTAAGAGAAGAATCATTCAACTTTTGTCCCTTTCTTGAAGAAACAGAAGCCGAGGACATATTGACCATAACAGGGATTCTTGGAGGAGCATTCCTTTCATCTGTTTGGGAAAACCACTCGCGAAGTCCTATCATCAAAAACAAAGATTCAATTATACAAGAATGAGATGGCCCTGTGTTGGACTGTCAACTCAGAAGAAACAAGAATTAAGAAAAGTAGAGCTCATACTTAATATATCATTACAAGAAATATACTCATAGAAACCCCTTTATGTGTTGTTTTTTATTTTTGGCAAGCTTTTTATCCTTCTTTAAGGAAGAAAATTGACCAAAATTTTCAAATGCTAAAAGAGTAAAGAAGTCTCAAAATACAAAAAAAAAAAAATTGTTAGGACAAAAAAGATCATAAAGAGAAACATACACATCCAATCATGAAATAACTAAGTTCAATATTACACCAAGCATATTCGTGCACTCTATTCATTAAACACAGAGTCAAAGTCTCTTACAGAACTGCTAACAGGGCAACTAGAGGAAAATCACAACACAAAGTGACTAATTACCTACCAAGTTTATATTCTCAACCACAGCTACCTGTAGACTAGTGAAGGAAAGTTTTCAAATTCATAAATGTTACATTAAATTTGGTATTCTATTCAAGTCAGGCCACTTGTTTAATGTACACGTAAAATGTAGAATTTACTTCCAGCATATCAAAGAAACAACAGAAAACAATTTCCAATATCCTGAGCCAGAACAGAATTTTTAGATTAAAGCAGAATACAAACGGGTATTCAATTAAACAACATATCGAAACTGATAGTAAACTGCAACTAAATGCAAAACTTTGTACATAAGGAATAAAAAAAAAATCTGATTAAAAAAAAACACACACACACACACCAAAGAAGCTATAAGAATGAACTTACCAGCAACACTATTTAACACTTGAAGTAGACAATGCTGTTGAAAGGATGGAACATAACCTGCACCCCATCCTTTCAGATCAATCTGCATCAGATGCTGGACCTGAGTTCTGGGCCTCCCATTTCGAGGCTTTAGAGGGGAAATGTTGAAACCCCCGCCTGGAAAAAAATCACTAAACATGATGTTTCCGAAATTGCCAACTACATATTTAAGATAAAGCCAAAGATTCCAACTTCTTATCATCACTTGAATGATAACACCTCTAAAGAAAGTACAGAACTCACTCTCAAGATGTGCCCGCACATATCCTGGCTGTGAACCACAGTTCTCATGCTCCCTAGAACGAAATAAAACAACTGCAGCATGAAAAGGAACAGTTGAAATTTTCTGTACTCCCAATTATCCAGAATCTCAGGTGAGGGAACAAGCAGAGCAAGTTACCATAGCTTCCATCATCGTTTCGACGCCAATATCGTACATAGCAAAGGTCACGCGGCCACACTAACCTGCAACAGAAGGAATTTTGGAGGAATAGAAATATAAGGGCACATGACTGCAAAGTTCTAATTAACACATCCGTCAAGCACCTTGCATCGTCAATGGGATGACATTCATCAGCTAGTCTCAATAGATTAGGGTATAACATTAACCATTAGTCATGATCCACGAGAATTAAGTTCCATTGTGGTATAACAGTTAAAAACTGTTTTCCAGTTTTAAAAACAAATCTGTATGGCAGAACAGTAAAATAGTTTTAAAAACAAGAACCTGAAAGCTCAGAAACAATCCCTCTACGGTAAAGGCAACAATACAAATTTTTCAAATTTGACATAAAAAGAGAAGATCTCTTTATTGGAAATAAAAGGCTACTTTCAATCCGAGAACCAATACTAAACATGTTTCCATATTTTTAGAAAATAATACAAAAAAAATTATGCAATAGCAATTTACAGATAGTAATATAGTTTTTGAAAATTAAATTCAAAACATGAACCAAATAGACCAAAAATTTGTAATATACAACCCAAAAAGAAATCAGAAGAAAGGTGGAAGCTTCTAGGAAACAATTTACTCAGATTTATTAAATACCATCTCCTACACAAATTACTTAACAGAATATGAACTGGAGTCATGGACATGGTTAGGAAAATAATAGGCAACTTAAGTTAGAAATTACATTGGGAACCAGTCTAGCTGAAGCCTATGATAAAGTACCGCAGTGTGTCCATCAACCTCCTCAACTAAGCTACCATACTGGAAACTGCAATCCCACCTGCAATAAGGGCATATGACAGCTCATACTTTTAAACTACAATATTATACAGACATCATCACAAAAGAAAATAAGAAATAAAAAGAACCACAGATTTTGAGCTTTTAAGTATTATATCTCACATTGGGAATCCTAACATCCCACATCATAATCTGTACACATACTATAAATATATACGTACTATTATGCACATTTTTACTCACTTCCAATTGGCCTTAGTTTGGATGCCCTAGCTTTAGCATGGCATTAGAGCAAGTGTGCTCCTTAGACCCAAAATCAGCCACTACAACTTCTATCTCTCTATCTCTCGCATCCTTTTACCTGACCTTTGATTCTAACTGATAGCTTATTCAGGCCATTCTTTTCCAT
The DNA here is from genome assembly GCA_032719365.1 of Prinsepia uniflora. Classification (NCBI taxonomy): domain Eukaryota; kingdom Viridiplantae; phylum Streptophyta; class Magnoliopsida; order Rosales; family Rosaceae; genus Prinsepia; species Prinsepia uniflora. Next base: position 1,138,836 of record CM064874.1, read on the forward strand.
GATTCCTAAACCAACAGTTTAAGCATAGAGTTGCAATTATGAGTTCGACCAACATCAACCTAAAGCCAAATGGATCTTCCCTAATTTCTGATTCATCAGTCCAATCCATTGTAAGAAGTTGAGGTTCCACCCCAAAACCTATTGGCAATGAGGGGAGTAGCCCAAGATCTTATAAGGCACAAATTGTAGTTGTGCTTTTCCGATGTGGGACATTTTCCTCACATCTCAACACGCCCCCTCACGTGTGGCGGATTTTCCAGCCTATCACGTGACGATTTGATGGGTACGTGTGACAGGTGTGGCGGTTAAGCCTTCACGTGAGATAAGCCCGCTCTGATACCATGTAAGAAGTTGAGGTTCCACCCCAAAACCAATTGGCAATGAGGGGAGTAGCCCAAGATCTTATAAGGCACAAATTGTAGTTGTGTTTTTCCGATGTGGGACATTTTCCTCACATCTCAACATCCATCTGGTGGACTAGCCCCCAAAATGGTGCCACCACAGCTCTCTGCAACTAGCCATGCCACCAACTCTGTCTCGAGCTATTTCTTACCTTGATGGATGTTTCAGAACCTTCATTCTAGTAGCAGTTCTCTTCTCTTATATTGTTTTCAGATCTCATCTCAGAACTCTTTTTTATTTTTTGGTCCCTATGGGCAATACAAGAACTTGCTCTTCTTCCTTCTATGACTAGTACAAAGAAATTGATGAAACCCGATATGAAAAGGCCGGTAATGCTAGAAGAAGACTAGCTGTTGAAGGGTTCTAATCCTCTTTAATGAGCTATCTGAAAATCATCTATTGCACATAATAATGCACTTTCAAAGCATACTTTGTATTCTATTTGCAAGCAGGGAATAGATAATATCTACTCTCATGTCTCAACCTGAGCGTATCCAATATGATTCACTTAACCCATCATTTTTCTATGATTAACCGCTTGCAATAAATCACTCAATAGTGTATTCTTTCTTTAATTCTGATACCAGTCGTTCGGGAAAAACAAGTTTAAATTAGATGAACAATGCATGATCAGCATACAAAGGGGAGAGCAGATCCTATTTTTTTGCATACGAAACTACATAAAATAAAATATTAGCAAAATTGCAAAAGGAAAACACCTACTCAAACCGTGTTCCATCCATGCTCATCACAAGCTCAAAAATTTCTTCACAAGTAGCTTCCACCACTCCAACAGCCTTCATTGCTCTACTACAGCTCCTTGGCTGCATATACAGAATCATAAATTGTGGTTGCAACCTAAAAGAATCTGATATACGGAAAAATACCATAACGTACATGGAGTAAACAAAGAAATAATTCCATACAAGGTAATCTACTTCAAGAAGCTCTTCAAAAATGCGCAGACCTGTAAAAACAGAATATAAAAATTAATCATGAACTGACCATCAATACCATTACCAAACAGCTGTTAACTATATTTCCAAATTATCTAGCATAATAATAAAAGCTCTATGACATGGAGGTGCTTCACCATTTTGGCATTGAAGAAGACGCCAGTGCTTCCTGGAAAATGCCTGGTTGTTGTTACTCTGGTTTGACAAATCTGAATCTAATTCTCTTGTCCAGTCTAATATTGATTCTGGAGGGCCTGCACTTAAGAAAGACAGTAAGACTCGGGTAGGGATAATACTGGTCTCTCAAGAACTCAATGACGGAAGAAAATCAGTTTAGACCATTTCCAATGGTTGTCCTCCGTAATAAATTTGGATGAGCATCATCCTCGTCATCCTGGGCACTAAACCTGCAATAAAACTATAAACATAAATAACAATAATAATTAAGAATACATGTTGCCACTACACGTGGGGCACCTAGATAACAAGCATATCAAGATCCAAAAGTATACGATGAAACATAATTAATAGTGGAACTACAGCCCTAAAGTGCACAATAGGAACACTTTGAAGCAGTAATCCAACAATAAAAAGACCATAGCTACAAAAACAATACATTATCTATCAACCACACAAATAGCCATACAGTATTTAGACCACAGTTCCTTCTGAAAAAATATGATAGTAAAAGATTTTCAAAAGTTCTAATGTTTTACACTCTGGCTAGAATTAAGCATTTAACAAGTAATCATTTACAACTTTCCTCGGTGGTCAAACTCCTCATATCACCCACTATTTGATTGTCCAAAAGCCAAATACAATTAGGTCCCAAGCATCAGCTTTCTTATTTTCCTTATTTTCTTAATTTCTCTCTTTTTCTCTTCGACTGTAAAGGGACATTTGATAGTTCATTAAGCAAAATCATAGGAGGACGGATAAATTGATATGGCCTACTAATATCCATAAGCATGCAATGTATGGTTATATTCAATATGTTATAATACTTACTGACTTTCACGGTCAGATGAGGAAGCAGTCCGCCCATTATCCATTCCAGATTTGTATTCGAAAGAAATATATTTGTTACCATTTGCAACTTGTGAACCTTGATGCTGCACACAGATCAATATGCAATTATTCCTGTATCCCATGAGATGAAGAAAAGCATAATATGTCACTAGTTTAGATGGTTTAGATATGGAATATATAGAGGGACGAAAGAGATTGTCGGAACATAAGGTGATCCAATAATAACTACCTGATCAATGACATATTCAATTTTTTCCTTCCATAATAGAGCTTCCTGGATGTTAAATGCTGCCATCTGGAGCAGGAACATAACCCAATGAATAAGCATTCCCCACAAAAAGCAAACCAGTATAACTTCTAGCACTTGAGAATCCAAATACTTACCAGAGGAAACATCTATACTGTCAGGAGTTCAGAACAAAATTGTTATGCATAAAACAGGGAACATCAGAACAACCAATTACAGAATGCTAGCCCCAAAGCTACTCTGAAAGAATAACTAATGTATTTCCAGTGACATAAAACATACAAAGTCCCCTTGCTACATTTTTTCATTATGCTTTGCCATTAAATAAATTGTCTCCTGATTTTAAACATATGCTACAGTTTTTTTTGTTTTTGGACCCATTTACAATGCTCATTATAACTTCACAATTTAGAGATAAGTAGTTACAAAAGATCTCACACTAGGATTGCAAGTTTAGAAAGGAAAAGATAGGAGAATAGGCTTTATCTTCAGGGAAGAAAAAGAGAGGAAAGAAGTTAACTCTCCTCTTCACCGAATATTTAAGGAGAAAAAGCATTATCATTCCTCTTCTAAATAGATAATTAAAGAGGAACGGAAAGAAAAGGGTTATGTTTGTTTTACTCCATGTAAGGGAAAACAAAAAAAAAAAAACAGAAAAAAAAATGAAAGCTAAACCTAGAAGTTTAAAAAGCTATATTCATCATCAGTCATCAGTTGGAACATAAAAGGAAAAAAATTGTTTTGATAATAAACCCCTTGAAAATAAAATTTAAGCTGACAAAATAAAATAAAAATCACACATTAGGAATAATTGACAACAACCTCGACTTGCTGTGTGAAATTAATTATAAAATGGGCATGAGTGAAAACAAGTCTATAAAATGAAACTCCCGTCAATTTTTCAGGCTACACACACGTGCATAGAAGATTAAAATAACATCAAAGCCAGTATCTTCATTTACATTTAAAATAGGCAAGGAATTGCCCCTTACCGTAATTCGAAGGTATTTCTCTTTCTTGTTGTAAACAGACAAAACGTACACCATCTGCAGCAAAATAATCTTTCTCAGAAAAAAAAAAAAAAAAAAGGTGTAAAACTAGGGCAGAAGGTAAGTCAAAAATAAGTATCAGAAGCAGATATCTACATGCAGCGAAGCCAATTGACTTTGTCAATGTTCTAGGGAAAATTAAACCACTCATCTCCCAAAATCGATATACATAGAAGGTTTGAATTTCCAAATAATCAGAATGATATAAACTTCCACTTGTTTTTTTTTTTTTTTTGCTGGAAATAATCTAGGCACTGCATAGGCGCATGCTCCCTCAACTTCCCAAAATTCATATGCATGGCCCAGAAAATACATTTTTTAAATTTTAACTCTGAAAAAGAAGATTATTACAAATAGCAATCTGAGAACACCATATAATCAATTACATCCCTACTTTAGACCCAACAATCCAACATAAGAGAAAACAAAAACAAAGAAATTAGCCACCATTACCTAAGATTGCATAATCTAAAAATTGAATACTAGTTGTACAAAAACTACACAACCCTAGCATAACAGCAATACTAACACTTTGCAGAATAAGTTTTAAGAATTCACCACCTAAGCAACAAAAATCAAGGCGGAATTTTTCAATACACCCACGTAGGAAAAAATTTACAGAAGACTGGCGCATTATACATATTTCTAAATTAATTAAAAAAGTACGTTCAGCTCTAGTAGTCTTTACAGAAAACTGTGGCAACAAATTATTAAGGACTACAACCTGAAAATGAAAAAAGAGCAAGGAGTACTAATAGTACTGGAATTAAAAAAAATTAATCAATCAAACATTATTAACTCTAAAAAGTATAAATAAGAGATGAGATCCCCACTGCAAACTTACAATCAGAAACAATATGACTTAACACTCTAATAACATAATTCAAGCAATCATTAAAGAAAAAAACTGAACAAGCCAGCATCACTCAACCACAGCTCCCATATCAAAAAACATACTTAAATAAGGGTCCCCTCAAAATTCTGCAGAAACTGAAGGCCACAATGCTGACCAAAATCTAACTAAATTCTAAAATTTAACCCCAAGGTAATCCTCAAAAGTTCACCCACTGCTCTCCATCTAAACCTCACAAGGTTTTGGCTTTCTCCCCTTCCAAAAGCCTTCAACTGAGCACTCAACAACTTCAGAATACCCACTCTGGAATGACCAAACACGTATATGATTACTTAAACAGCTTCCACCACAAATGAAGGAGACAATAAAGAAACACATGAACACATTCATCCCCCTCTTTACTAGAGAGGCACGATAAATCAGCTTTTGGGATTCCAATTCATCCTTTCAGACTTATTCGCCCTTTAAATGTTTTCGACAAATCATGCAAGAATGGTGCATGTTTGCCCACAAATATGCCCACAATTTTTAGTCAAATAGTGCAACAATTATGTTCAAAAAAATAAATTGCGGCAACAATTATGTTCAAAAAAATAAATTGCTCAAGAGGAGAATGGCTCTGTTATGGAAGTAATTGTGGAGAGTTCTTTAGGAGAGGCAAGGAAGTTCATTTGGCATGATGTTGCTCAAACTATATGTGGTCTTGATGTAGCAGGGGATTCAAATATGGTGTTGAAACTCATGTGGCGTCCTTTGGGAAATCTATTCACAGAGAACTGATTCTCTGTCAAAATTGTCATCTCTCTGTAAGGAATAGGGAAAAAAATAGATTCTGGGAATATAAATGTGTTGGGAATTCATTTGAGCTTATTGCCTTCCCACCTTATAGATAGTCTTTTTAAAGATAGTCATCTACTCAATGTGTAAATTGCCAACAATTTTGCCTCATTCTGTTCAATTTAAGTTCTGAAGAAACTCAAATGAGACTCAAATGTGGAGATTTCCACCTTATTATGTTTGATTAAAAGCTTCTTTTCTGTCTGTTCAGGTTTGGTAAAAGGGCTTGAAAGCACAAATTGTCTATGACCTTTTTCCCGGAAATCTTATTTTAATTGGTTAATCGATGAACCTCTATACCCTTTTTCAAATACATCTCAAATGAATTGGAGGCAAAGAAACTTAGTCAGCTACAATGGCTAGTCATAGCATCTCCCAAAAGTCATCTTTTCAAGAAAACAACCATGGTGTACATGCATTTTATACAGTGTATTTCTCCTAAGAAACAAAAAACTTAAATGTGATACTCTTTCATATTAACCTAGTAATTTTCTTTATGAAAAGAAAGCCCTGAATGTACAGACAGTGTGCTCAAGAACTTTAATCAACTAACCACACTCCCAAATCAAAGGTTCAACATGTGAAACAAGCAAGACTTAGAAGTTCTAAGTAAATAGCATATCCGGTATTAAACTAATTGGGATCGAATATCAAGCTTTTCAATGTTCTTATATGAATATATATACATGGACTAATGTGACGTTGTGAGACTCTCTAGCGAGGTAACTTTTCCCCACACATATACATGATGTTCTTGTAAGTGAAAAATACACACGAACGAATAAATTGATTAACTCACATGACCATGGTGAGTCTTCAATCCCCGATCCTCCACTCTACAATTTCCATCAATCAGCAGTGTCTTGATCGGGACCTAATCAAGCACACAGAAACACTTAAACAGAATTATTTATATAAATACAAATTAATCAAGCGCCAAAAAAAAAAAGCTTTTTACAGAATTAACTTACATAAATAAAAATCAATCAACCACTTTTAGCTGAAAGTTCATTCACTTCATTGCACAAATCAATTCATACAAGGAATCAATTTTTCAGTGAAATATAATGACCTGATTAACTTGAGGCTTCCTCTTGTAATAGGCGAGAAGCCGAGACTCGAGCACGAAATATCGCATGTGAATAAAGGAGCGGCCGATCTTCCTCCGGCCATATCGTACCATCCATCCTTCGTATACAACCTTTGTCGACATCGGTTCAATTCAAAGGCCGTTGTCAGAGTCCGAAATCTAAATTTGAAACAGAAATTCTCACCACCTCGGAAGCGGAAGCTCCGATCGCAACCTTCGCTTCCTCGAGACCACTCTCACCCTAAGTAATCTGATCACTCATGGTTTAAACCTGAATCTAATAATCGGTGACTCGAGACCCAGTAATCAAAGTTCGTCTTTGGTAGGGAAGGTCAGTAGAGTTGGAATTCCATGAGATTCAGAATTTCAAATTCAACGTTAATAAGAATCCAAAAGCTAGAGAGAGAGAGAGAGTAACAGTGGCGTAACGGTGTTATCAGAATTGAGAAGTGGGTGGAATGCTGGGATCAGGGACGATGATCGAAAACGACGACGTACAAGTTGGAGAGGTCAGCGAGCGAATAATCCCAAAGACAGCAAATTTTGGGGGAGCGATTCTGACGGCCCAGAGTGGGAGATCCCACGTAAGTAATGAAAGGTGTGTCACCGAGAAACTACGCCACGTGGATTGACGTAATTGGATGGCCGTGGTTGGGTTGTGTCTAGCCGCCGGTGGATGCTCTCGGCAAATTTTTTAAATTAAAGTTGTGCTATCCGGTTTACTTTCCTAAATTGGCAACCTCTCACCGACGGGTGGAATATTAGTATTCCTATTTTTTGCCAAACGATAAAACGGCAACCTCTCACTGTGAAAAAATAAAACAGCGAGTAAAGTCACTTTTTTTTTTCCTCCCTATCTCTCTGTTTCTCCTAAGTCCTAACCCAGGAGAAAAGGGTCGGTGGCAGCCTTCCATTTTTCCATTTTTTCCCTTTTTTTTTTTTCTATTTTTCTATATTCTCCTCTCTCCTCCTTCTCTTCTTCTCTACTTTCTCCTTTTTCTTTCGGTTTCTCCATCTCCTCTCGTTTGCAACTTCGCCTCTATTGGTTTCTCGGCTCCACCTGTTGTGGTGGTTTTTGTTTCTCACCTCTTTTGGCGATTCCGGATAGACACCCTCTATTTCTCAACCCACTCCTCACCAAATGTCATATGATGCAACTCTCCTTAGACTCTCAGCCACTAGGCACCGCCTACAACCCTTCCATCACCGGTCTTCTTTGGTAGCCCGCGGTGATTTTGAGTTGTAGTGTCTGATGCATTTGTTGAATAGATTATAGGAGCATTTTGTACCAAGGACACCCCATTTTCCTGTTAGTTCTTCAGTTTCACTTTAGTTCTCTCTTCATAATGGTTGTGACTTTGTAGTGCTATGATAGTTATGGCGGCTTGGTGAGATGATTACGAGATGTGGGGTTTTTCCTAGTTCCAAATCCAGGGTTTTTATTTGGATTATTAATTATTAATTTTTTAGGTTTATTTTATGTTCATGGCTTGATTTGGATTTTCATTTCTTTGTAATTATTTTCTCTTAATAATGAATATATTTTTCTGATAAAAAAAAATAGCAATTAAAATGATGGATTATATCAAATAATGTGGCCATTTATTATTGGAATCAAAGCATATTCAAATAAATAATAAATTAAATATTGTCACATTATTTGATATGGGAAAAATCGAAATATGTGACATTGTTCAAGCACCAAAGGGCAAAAGCTTATGAGACAACCTCAAGGTGAAATTTGTAAGGTTGACTTGCCTCTAGACGGCATTCCGCCATGCCATAAATTGATTAGCTGAATGACGCAATTTTGTAACAACAATCAGTAACAAAGTTGGCCTCATGTTATGCATGGTGAATTAAATTAAGTTTAGCATGCCAAATTAACCTACTGGATAAGATAATTGTTGGAATTATTAATTAGTTGTGTTGATGTATAAAATGTATCAATTTAGGGAGCGAATGCTGTTCGGCTATGTGTTCTTGGACAGACCTGCAAAATAGGGAAACTGGTTGGTTGGTCAGGTCAAAGATAGGTACCGGTGTGATAACAGCTCAAGGGTAATCCGACGCTCAAGTTAATAGTCAGTTTGAAGTGTAAAGGATGTGGTGAATAATCGTACTCTAGAGTAATAGTAAATAGTCAAAGTTACATTACTTTTATAGGGAAAAGTGAACCTCTTTTGTATGGGTGTGATGTGTGTAATAAATTTGCTCTTTTGATGTGGGAAAAATATCATTTATTGTGGGATCGACACGTAGGCTGGGGTATGTTCACGTGTAGGCGCTGGTTAGGCCCTGCTAGGATTTGCTTGTCTGAGTGGGCATGGACCCTTGGGCTTGTGGAGGTGTGTTGAGACAGAGGTGTTGGGTCTCTCGATCAGTCTAGGTCGACATGGTATTGACAGAAGGGTTGGACCTCCCAGTAGGTCTAGACCGATTTGGTATTGACAGAAAGGTTGGGCCTTATAATAGGTCTGGGCCGATATGGTAGCAACAAGTTGAGAGTGGTGAGTCTCATTAAGCAATTGAGCTATAGATAGCATTGGGAAGTCAATAAGTCTCTTTGAGAAGTGCATTTACATTTAAGAGAAAATAGTTTTCAGCGTACTTTAATTTTATATTAATTTTAACTATTATTCATGAATTTTATTATTAGCAGACTCCCTTAAACTATATCTAAGCATGTAAAGACCGTCATTTTGTTAAATTTCTCAACGATTTCTATTAAAAACATACATATGTTTGAACAACTTTACTTTTATTCTTAACAGAAATTGTTAATAAATTTAATAAAAAAATTTCTTTATACGTTTAAATATAGTTGAGAAACGTCCGCTATTAATAATGAAGTTTAAGAATAACAGCCAAAATTAATATAAAAATTTCCTGACATTGATAACAATTTTCACACTTACATCTAATGTGTTTAGGCCTAAAACTTCGTAAACACATAAGTACATCAGAAACAAAGACAAAAAGCTAAAAAGCTAAACTTAGCGCCAAAACAAAATCAAGTCAAAATTGGCAACATAGCGTCAAGCCTAAATCTACAACGAAATTGATCAGTTAAAAGCAATTCTAAGATTAGCAAGGGTAGCGAAGCTTAATAGAACATAATCTCATACAAATCATATCAATCATAAATTTCGAAGTCATGGAGAGAGGCTTCCCCACTGAACCAAAACTCGAGCATTATGCTTACGCCATAATCAGTACAACGTGACACCAAGCGCCACCTTCTTCACCACCGAATTAAGAGACTTACCTCCCCCAAGGGAAGAGAGAGAAAAAATGAAGGAAGGCCAAGGTTGCCTAAGCCAAAGGTCACCACATTTATCCAAGTTCGCATTCCATATACTATCGCTATAAGGACATTCAGAAAATTACCTCTATATATTTGGGGAACTAATGTTTTAGCTCTCGTTAATAAGAACTTTCCATCTACTTCCCGTGGATGTAGGCAGACACCTTCTACTAAACCACATAAAAATCTTTACTTGCCTTTTTATATCTTAGTATTTCTACATGATATCATAACCGAATTTTAAAATTTACGCTTCAATACCTAATCATCATTTAGCTTCTATATTCACTGCAGTTATTCTTGAACATGAAGGTAACTTAAACCTTTAAGTCTTCGACTTAGCTCGATTCTTTGCAATGGCCTCAACTACCTTCCTTGGTCAAGAAGTACTATTACCTCGGTACTTGGAGAAATCTTGGCATTTGAAGGTAAAAAATTGGTCATATGAACAGACAAACTTTAACCTCAATGATTCAAAGTATGAAGACTGGCTTTCTAAAGACCAGTTGGTTATGCCATGGACATTGAATTCCATGAAGCCCCAAGTTTTTGAAATACTCAATTACTATGAATCAATTATAGGAGTTAGGTAAAAAGATGTATGCGAATTAAAATAACTATGCTCGAATGTTCAAGTTAAAGAAGGAAATTGCCAAGTGAACTTTCTTTGTATCATCTTCGTAAAATTGATACAACAGTTCTTCAAACAAAAAGCTGAGGAAGACAAGATCTTTCAATTACTTGCTAGTCTTGGTCTGGATCGAGTACGAAGACCTTCGAAGTCGTATTGTTATGTGCCTGAAATATGTTTGTAAAGTTAGCAAGAAAACAACATTTTTTGGAAAATTTGTTCCTAAGAGCCAAAGTCACCTTAAAAATTTCAAAGATTATTTATGAGTTTATAAGGACGAGGAGACCTTGCTACAAGAAAGATAGGCTTAGTACACCAATAATTATATGTGTCTTTTGATTATATGGGCACATTTATTAGTGTTATATAATAATGGACACGCTGCAACTACTATTATTTTCATGTGCCCAATGTTAGCGTGCTTTTCGATCACAGGACACAAAAAATTATTTTGATCTCCAATAATAAAGCAACAAATGCAACCATATTTGTGCATTCACTTCCGACACAACCTACCAATGAAAAGGTTGTCAATGACTCAATGTGGAACAATTAGCTAATTGTGTCATTTGATAATATTGTTAATATTTTATTACAAAAAATCATTCTCATTTCATATTTTCAAATGCCAACAAATATTTAATAATTTTTTTACAGCAATTACTTCGTCTTCCTTGGTATAACAATACAAGTATGACCACAACTCTATAACTATGTAATACATCTTATCACAAAACAAGCAAATACGAAAAAGAAAAGAAGAAATATCAGGAGTAAAACTTGCAAAAAAAAAGGGAGATTTTTTATTTTGTTTGATAAAAAAAATAAATAATTTGCAAAAATAAACATAGAGCAAAATATGCACCAAAAAAAGGGAGGAAAGCCTGCAAAAAAAAAAAACAAAACCTGTAAAAGATTAGATCTACACAAAATCAAAACTTGCATTAATAAGTAAAACATGAAAAACTTAACAAAAGAAGAAAAAAAAATAGATATACAATTAAAAACCAAAACAAACATAAAGTTCTCAACTCATTATTCAACATAAATTTCAAAATTATGCGTTGGTCATCTTTTAGTATTCATATTCCACACCAATGAAAGTCAAAAATTTGTCGATAAAAGGATGTCGTTAGGAATTTTGACATGTAGCTCGTCGAGCCTTTTCGACTGTCTGATTGCTTCCCATATGTACACAAAGACGGTGAAGGTGGAGACGTTGCGGAAGGTGTAGTGACACGACCCATCCCAATTCCCCGGGATTAACACGGGATGTGCCAGGCTCCCGTCTGGCACCTCGTGCCAGACTAGGAATAATCTGAACCCTCTCGAGGTTTCCAGAGTGCGGCAGGATCTGTGGAGGCATGTGATGTAACACCCCGGAAATTCGAGGATTTCCATATTGTAATTTTTTGTGTGAATTGACGATTTTACCCCTGTGAATGGTATGGTCAAATTGTTGACTTTTTGATTGAGGAACTAAATGGACTTTGACCTATGACCGTGACGTAGTTCGGGACGTCACGAGTTCATAGACAGGTGGCACGTCCATTTCGGACGATCAGGGAAAAAGTTATGGCTATCGGAAGTTCAGGGGCATTACCGTAATTTGGACTCTCGGGGGAAAATGTTGACTTTTCTTTTGACAACTAATTTTCAGTTGACTCAAGGACCGTTGGGTAGGCCTCGACGTCCTGAGTCCGTAGACAGGCGGCACGCCGAAATCGGACTTCGTACGAGGAAGTTATGGTCAGAAACGTGAATTCGGGAAGTTCGTGTCTCGGTTTTCGTGTCGAATATTATATTCAGAAATTCTGATTGAAGGACACCTGGGGAGTGACAAGTGTCACTCACCCATTGGCTAGATTGGATCAGATCCACTATTGGATTAATTAAACATTTGAACCAGCTTTAAATGTCAGCCTTTGGATTGAAAACCCCAGATCAGATCTCAGCCCTTGATCTAATCTGGAGATTCAATCTGAGCCATCCATTTCCTTCCCTCCAATTCTTTATATTTCCCACCCGCAGGGCACATTCTGCCATTTCGATCCAACCTTTCCAGCAAACCATCCACTCTCTGTGTCTGTGTATTGGAGACTTGCCGGCGAGGCTGAACGGTGGCAGTGAGCACGGCGGAGGACGGCGGCGTGGGGGGAAAACCGGAAAACCCGAAACGGTTTCTAAAACTCAGATTTTGGTAACTCGAATTCCCACGTTTAGTTTTGTTTCCTATTAATCCTAATCGACTCTAGGGACTTATAGGAACCTTCTGGGCTTGAGTTCACGACCGGAGGTAGCCTGAACGGGGTGCAAACGGCGACGGGAACCCGGGTCTGTTCATCGAGGTAAGTCTTTGATTCAGCCCTTGTTTATTGATTTTAATTAGCTAGAACTGTTCCTGGGTATAAGACGAACATCTAGGAACAAACCAGAGTGAAAATGGTTGGGTGTAGAAGAAATGGTGACCGGGTCGTGATCGCGGGTCTGTTCGACCCAAGTTGCAGAGATACGGGTCAACCCGTCTGAGGACAGAGGTGATGACGTGGCACCCTGTCAGACTGTCAGGTGACGTGGACCAACCGTGAGCCGACACGTGTCACATGTCAGTGCACAGTCAGCACTGACATGTCAGTGACGTGGACCAGTCAGGGACTGCCACGTGTCACTGACATGTCAGTGACGTGGACCAGTGCCGTGCTGACACGTGGCACATGTCAGATCTGACACGTGGTCTGACAGATCAGTGAGGTGGACCAATTGGATGTTGACACGTGGCACCTGTCAGGGTCTGACACGTCAGACCTGACAGCTGTCAAATGACGTCAGCATGACGTCATGCTGACGTCAGCAGTGACGTCATGCTGACGTCAGCAGTGACGTCAGCGATGACGTCAGCAGGAACTGTTCCTGCGTTGACCGCCACGTTGACCGGCGCGTGGGGGCGCGTGTGAACAGTGTTTCTGGTGGGACCACCACCATTCTTTAGGTTTCGACGATCCGGATCCAATGACGGTGGTTTCGGGTCGATCGGAGATCATTAAGTTGGTCAAAATAAGGTTTATTGCCTTGGGAAGCGCGTTCGGGCGGCTTTCCCGGGTCGGTTTCGACCTAGGCTTTCATGGTTGAATGTTGGGGGTTTAATTTGACCTTTACGAATACTTGGATTTGACAGGGATTGTACATTTGTACCAGGACGAGGGTATACGTTCGGTTTCTAGCAGGATTGTACTGTGAGTGGGCCATTTTCTTAAACCCTTGTGTGCATAAATGTTTTCTGGTTTTATTATACTTATTCACATGCTAAAACAATGATGGTTTTGATGATATGGAAAATATGGTTATGGCACGTTTCACGGTATTTGGGCTTGAGACCCGTCCGATGAAACTAAATGATTGGTTCGGATTCTATCTATGTATATATATGTTTGCATGTGGATATCAATAAAATGTATTTGTTACTGCACTGTATAGATCCTTCCATATTATATTGTCTCCTCCGGATGAGGTACCCCGGAGAGGTCACGGACGTCTAGTACGTCCAGCGTCTATGACGCTAAGCATCGGGGATGCTGTACCCGAACGGGGTTCGGGGATTGAACTCGGAAATTGAGACCCGAGTGGCACGCGTAGCCTTGTGATTGTGACCTATTGGACGTCAGGGACGTCAGACATCAGGGATGTCGGGATTGGAGTGTATAGTGCAGCAACTAAAATTATGGTTATGGTTTTGTTATATGCCTTATGGTTCATATTATATGGTTTATGATTTTGGAATTATGGTGCACGCATGTTTGGAAAACGGAGGGGTAAATTATATGTTTTACTTATCAAACGATTTCATAAACTTGAGTTTCGGTCCACTCACCCTTTATTGTTTTGATAACCCCTCCAGGTCGGGAAACTGAGGTAGAGGAGGAACCAGAGGCTGAGGCATAGATCTACTTCTGCGTACCTGAACCCCTGCTGGGCGGTGTACCCGCAGGATTACTTTAGAGTCGTGCTCGCAAATTTGTAATATTGGATTATATCCCTTGTCTGACATTCGTTTAATTCGGATTTTATGTATGACTTTAATTTGGTTATTTATGCTTTTAAATGTTTTGAGGTTAAAATTGGTATGAATTATTGGGTGTCAGACGGGAGCAGGGCACGTCCCCTTGTGGTCCCTGTGGGATCGGGGCGGGTCCTGTCAGCTTGGTATCAGAGCACTAGGTTGTGGTCAGTACTAGGGTATTGGTCTGCATGCTAGACTAGCGATTAGTACTAGTTACTTTTCGACTTTTAAGAATGTTGTTTTCTGATCTATGCCTCTTGACAGTTGGTTATGCCTCCTAGGAGAATTCCGCATACTCGAACGGACGAGGATCTAGAAAGAGAGATGGAATGCGCGAGCATCGAAAGGGCTCAACGTTTGGGAGCCACTCCTTTCTGCGGGGGATCAAACCCCGAGGATGCTCACGACTGGATCACCAAGTGGGAGAGGATCTTCTCGGTGATGCACTGCCCTCCGGGCGAACGAGTGACTCTGGCGGCCTTCTTACTGGAGGGAGGAGCCTACCAGTGGTGGCATGGACTCGAAATGTCCGGGTGGTCTGTCCATACCACTACCTGTGAAGCTTTTCGTTCCAGGTTTCTGGACCAGTACTACCCGCGATCCTTTCGCGCGGCGCGAGAGGCGGAATTCCTGCGGCTGGAGCAGGGTGACATGTCTGTTTCAGACTACGAGCAAACTTTCGGGAGACTTTCCCGGTTCGCTGCCTCATTCGTAAGCACGGAGGAGGACAAATGCCAGCGGTTTGAGCTTGGACTCCGAGGGGAGATCCGGGCCAGTGTGACTGCTACCACTCATGCTTCTCTGAGGGATATGGTCGACGCAGCGGTGCGTGTCGAGGCCAGTCTGGCGGCACACCAATCACGACAACCTTTGGGGGAGGGGCGACGTCAGGATCGCCCACACCATGGGCCTTCGGGCCGGAAGAACAACAGGGGAGGGAGCTACAGAGGAGCACCCTCATCCTTCAAGGGTCGTGGCTGGTCGGGTCGACGTGGAGGCTCTCAGGGCAGAGGATCTGGACACAACTCTGGGCAGCACTCATCTTGGAGTGGTGCATCTGGTGGGCATTCGGGCAGGCCAAGGCCAGTAACTTGTTTTGCTTGCGGAGAGGAAGGCCACTATGCCTGCGATTGTCCGCAGTTGTCCAAAAACAACGACGCTGGGGGCTCGAGTGTGGTGCAGAGCACGGCGTCCCACACTAACGGAGGTCGCGGTCAGGGAGGTGACCGTGGTGCTGGACGTGGCGCGCGCGGGCGCGGACGGAACGGAGGGCCGAGGGCCCAAGTGTTTGCAATGACCCAGCAGCAGGCGAGGACTGCTCCAGGCGTGGTCACAGGTACACTACATATCCTTAATTTTCTTGTACGTGTATTAATGGATGCGGGGGCTACACATTCTTTTATTTCAAGGAGTTGTGCTGGTTTGCTTGATTGTGTGGTATCAGCCTTAGATTGCGAAATGGGTGTTGGCACCCCGATGGGTACCGTGTACCTTGTGAATCAGGTGATTCGGAGGTGCCCGGTAAGAATTGAGGATGTGGATTTACCAGCAGACTTAATTATTCTGGATATCCACGACTTCGATATAATCCTAGGGATGGATTGGCTGTCGGAGCACGGATCGCTCATCGACTGCTGTAGCAAGCAAGTAATTTTGCGGAGCCCGGGTTTGCCGGAAGTTATCTTTCAGGGGGAACGTGATGGTTCGCCTCCTGAAGTGATTTCGTCACTTACTGCTACCAAACTTCTACGGAAGGGATGCCAGGGTTATCTGGCGCATGTCGTGTCGGAACGGGTCGATACTCCGGTTATCGACGAAATACCGGTGGTCTGTGAGTTTCCGGACGTATTCCCGGAAGACTTACCTGGATTGCCACCATCGCGGGAGATTGAGTTTACTATTGAACTACTCCCGGGTACCCGACCTATATCCCAGGCACCATACCGGATGGCGCCGGCCGAGTTACGGGAACTCAAGACTCAATTGCAGGAGTTGGTAGATTTGGGGTATGTCCGACCGAGCACTTCACCGTGGGGAGCACCGGTGTTGTTCGTGAAGAAGAAGGAAGGAAGTCTCCGTTTATGTATTGATTATCGACAACTCAACAAGGTGACATTGAGGAACCAGTATCCTCTACCCAGGATTGATGACCTTTTCGACCAGTTGCGGGGAGCTCAGTGTTTCTCGAAAATTGATTTGCGATCTGGGTATCACCAACTGAGGATTTCGGAGGAGGATATTCCGAAAACTGCTTTTCGAACCCGTTACGGGCACTACGAGTTCCTTGTTATGCCATTTGGTTTGACGAATGCTCCAGCAGCATTCATGGATCTGATGAACCGGGTCTTCCGACCCTACCTGGATAAGTTCGTGATTGTGTTCATCGATGATATTTTGGTATACTCGAGGAGTGCCCGTGCACATGAAGAACATCTACGGTTGGTCTTGGAGAAACTGAGACAAGAACAATTGTATGCCAAGCTGAGTAAGTGTCAGTTTTGGCTGAGCAGTATTGGTTTTCTGGGACACGTGATATCGACGGATGGGATTTGCGTGGATCCCCAGAAAACAGAAGCAGTGACCAACTGGGCTAGACCGACAACGGTGACCGAGGTGCGGAGTTTCGTCGGATTAGCAGGTTACTACCGGAGATTCGTGGAGGGTTTCTCCAAAATTGCTGCACCATTGACTCGTCTGACTCGGAAAGGAGTAAAGTTTATCTGGGACGAGCAGTGCGATCGGAGCTTTCAAGAGTTGAAAGATCGATTGACCACTGCACCTGTCCTTGCATTGCCGGACGACAGTGGAGAGTTTGTAGTTTTCAGTGATGCTTCACTGCAAGGTTTGGGCTGCGTGTTGATGCAAACTGGAAAGGTTATCGCCTATGCATCCCGGCAGCTGAAGGCCCATGAGTTGAACTACCCTACCCATGATTTGGAGTTGGCAGCGGTGGTTCATGCTCTCAAGATCTGGAGACATTATCTGTTCGGCGCAACGTGTCGAATATACACCGACCACCAGAGTCTTAAATATTTATTCACTCAGAAGGAGCTCAACATGAGACAACGGAGATGGTTGGAGCTACTGAAGGACTATGACTGTACGATCGAGTACCATCCGGGTAAGGCCAATGTGGTGGCGGATGCACTCAGCAGGAAATCAGCAGGAACTATTGCACACCTTGGGATGGTGTATCTTCCCTTGCTGGTGGAACTCCGGAAGGCGGGAGTTATTTTGGGTACTGACGAGCATGGAGCTTTGTTGGCCAGCTTCCATGTGCGACCAGTACTGATTGATCGGATCATTGAAGCACAACTGCAGGATCCGATACTCTGTATTTACAGAATTGAGGTCGATGCGGATGGGAGACAGGATTTTACCATCCGGGACGATGGAGCACTGGTGAAATTGGGCCGTTTGTGCGTACCTGCAGTGGCAGAGTTACGAGCCGAGATACTTGAAGAGGCCCACAGTTCGGCCTATGCTATGCATCCGGGAGGTACAAAGATGTACCGTACCCTCCGGAACCATTATTGGTGGCCAGGAATGAAGAAGGATATTGCTGAGTTCGTGAGCAAATGCTTAACCTGTCAGCAGGTTAAGGCGGAACGGCAGAGACCGTATGGGGCTATGCAGCCACTTCCGATTCCTGAGTGGAAGTGGGATCACATCACCATGGACTTCGTCTTTAAATTACCGAGGACTCAGAGTGGAGTGGACGGAGTATGGGTGATCGTGGATCGGTTAACCAAATCAGCCCATTTTCTGCCAGTTCAGGAAACCTATAAACCTAACCGACTGGCTCAGCTGTTTGTGAAGGAAATCATACGATTGCATGGTACGCCGGAATCGATCGTGTCCGATCGTGATCCGCGTTTCACTTCCAGGTTCTGGCGGAGTTTGCAAGCTACTTTGGGAACAAACCTACGTTTCAGTACTGCTTTCCATCCACAGACCGATGGACAGTCTGAGAGAACCATTCAAACCCTGGAGGACTTGATGAGGTCATGTGTACTACAGTTTCAAGACTCTTGGGATACTCATTTGCCATTGATGGAATTCGCTTACAACAACAGCTATCAGGCAAGCATCGGGATGGCACCTTATGAGGCACTGTATGGCCGACAGTGCAGGACACCTATCTGCTGGACGGAGGTAGGGGAGCGAGCGGCTGTAGGGCCGGAGATAATGGACTTAACCATGGAAACTGTTCGCGTGATCAAGGAAAGATTGAAGGTGGCACAGGATCGCCAGAAGAGTTATGCCGACCGACGGATTCGAGACTTGGAGTTTGAAGTGGGAGATTTTGTCTTCCTGAAGTTGTCTCCGTGGAAAGGGATTATCCGTTTTGGCCGACGGGGGAAACTGAGTCCGCGTTTTATCGGACCTTATGAGATTGTGGAGAGAATTGGCAGAGTTGCATACAGATTGGCACTACCCCCAGAACTATCAAGAGTTCACGATGTTTTCCACGTATCGATGTTGCGGATGTACGTACGTGATGCTTCTCATGTACTTAAGGAACAACCTGTCGAACTACGGGAGGATTTGAGCTTTGAAGAACAACCAGTACAGATCTTGGATCGGAAGGACAAGGTACTACGTCGAAAGACGATCCCTCTCGTGAAAATTCTCTGGAGAAACCAGGATGTGGAAGAAGCCACATGGGAGCCTGAGGCTCAGATGCGAGAACAATTTCCTCATTTGTTTCTTTGAAATTTCGGGACGAAATTTCTTAAGGGGGGAAGGTTGTAACACCCCGGAAATTCGAGGATTTCCATATTGTAATTTTTTGTGTGAATTGACGATTTTACCCCTGTGAATGGTATGGTCAAATTGTTGACTTTTTGATTGAGGAACTAAATGGACTTTGACCTATGACCGTGACGTAGTTCGGGACGTCACGAGTTCATAGACAGGTGGCACGTCCATTTCGGACGATCAGGGAAAAAGTTATGGCTATCGGAAGTTCAGGGGCATTACCGTAATTTGGACTCTCGGGGGAAAATGTTGACTTTTCTTTTGACAACTAATTTTCAGTTGACTCAAGGACCGTTGGGTAGGCCTCGACGTCCTGAGTCCGTAGACAGGCGGCACGCCGAAATCGGACTTCGTACGAGGAAGTTATGGTCAGAAACGTGAATTCGGGAAGTTCGTGTCTCGGTTTTCGTGTCGAATATTATATTCAGAAATTCTGATTGAAGGACACCTGGGGAGTGACAAGTGTCACTCACCCATTGGCTAGATTGGATCAGATCCACTATTGGATTAATTAAACATTTGAACCAGCTTTAAATGTCAGCCTTTGGATTGAAAACCCCAGATCAGATCTCAGCCCTTGATCTAATCTGGAGATTCAATCTGAGCCATCCATTTCCTTCCCTCCAATTCTTTATATTTCCCACCCGCAGGGCACATTCTGCCATTTCGATCCAACCTTTCCAGCAAACCATCCACTCTCTGTGTCTGTGTATTGGAGACTTGCCGGCGAGGCTGAACGGTGGCAGTGAGCACGGCGGAGGACGGCGGCGTGGGGGGAAAACCGGAAAACCCGAAACGGTTTCTAAAACTCAGATTTTGGTAACTCGAATTCCCACGTTTAGTTTTGTTTCCTATTAATCCTAATCGACTCTAGGGACTTATAGGAACCTTCTGGGCTTGAGTTCACGACCGGAGGTAGCCTGAACGGGGTGCAAACGGCGACGGGAACCCGGGTCTGTTCATCGAGGTAAGTCTTTGATTCAGCCCTTGTTTATTGATTTTAATTAGCTAGAACTGTTCCTGGGTATAAGACGAACATCTAGGAACAAACCAGAGTGAAAATGGTTGGGTGTAGAAGAAATGGTGACCGGGTCGTGATCGCGGGTCTGTTCGACCCAAGTTGCAGAGATACGGGTCAACCCGTCTGAGGACAGAGGTGATGACGTGGCACCCTGTCAGACTGTCAGGTGACGTGGACCAACCGTGAGCCGACACGTGTCACATGTCAGTGCACAGTCAGCACTGACATGTCAGTGACGTGGACCAGTCAGGGACTGCCACGTGTCACTGACATGTCAGTGACGTGGACCAGTGCCGTGCTGACACGTGGCACATGTCAGATCTGACACGTGGTCTGACAGATCAGTGAGGTGGACCAATTGGATGTTGACACGTGGCACCTGTCAGGGTCTGACACGTCAGACCTGACAGCTGTCAAATGACGTCAGCATGACGTCATGCTGACGTCAGCAGTGACGTCATGCTGACGTCAGCAGTGACGTCAGCGATGACGTCAGCAGGAACTGTTCCTGCGTTGACCGCCACGTTGACCGGCGCGTGGGGGCGCGTGTGAACAGTGTTTCTGGTGGGACCACCACCATTCTTTAGGTTTCGACGATCCGGATCCAATGGCGGTGGTTTCGGGTCGATCGGAGATCATTAAGTTGGTCAAAATAAGGTTTATTGCCTTGGGAAGCGCGTTCGGGCGGCTTTCCCGGGTCGGTTTCGACCTAGGCTTTCATGGTTGAATGTTGGGGGTTTAATTTGACCTTTACGAATACTTGGATTTGACAGGGATTGTACATTTGTACCAGGACGAGGGTATACGTTCGGTTTCTAGCAGGATTGTACTGTGAGTGGGCCATTTTCTTAAACCCTTGTGTGCATAAATGTTTTCTGGTTTTATTATACTTATTCACATGCTAAAACAATGATGGTTTTGATGATATGGAAAATATGGTTATGGCACGTTTCACGGTATTTGGGCTTGAGACCCGTCCGATGAAACTAAATGATTGGTTCGGATTCTATCTATGTATATATATGTTTGCATGTGGATATCAATAAAATGTATTTGTTACTGCACTGTATAGATCCTTCCATATTATATTGTCTCCTCCGGATGAGGTACCCCGGAGAGGTCACGGACGTCTAGTACGTCCAGCGTCTATGACGCTAAGCATCGGGGATGCTGTACCCGAACGGGGTTCGGGGATTGAACTCGGAAATTGAGACCCGAGTGGCACGCGTAGCCTTGTGATTGTGACCTATTGGACGTCAGGGACGTCAGACATCAGGGATGTCGGGATTGGAGTGTATAGTGCAGCAACTAAAATTATGGTTATGGTTTTGTTATATGCCTTATGGTTCATATTATATGGTTTATGATTTTGGAATTATGGTGCACGCATGTTTGGAAAACGGAGGGGTAAATTATATGTTTTACTTATCAAACGATTTCATAAACTTGAGTTTCGGTCCACTCACCCTTTATTGTTTTGATAACCCCTCCAGGTCGGGAAACTGAGGTAGAGGAGGAACCAGAGGCTGAGGCATAGATCTACTTCTGCGTACCTGAACCCCTGCTGGGCGGTGTACCCGCAGGATTACTTTAGAGTCGTGCTCGCAAATTTGTAATATTGGATTATATCCCTTGTCTGACATTCGTTTAATTCGGATTTTATGTATGACTTTAATTTGGTTATTTATGCTTTTAAATGTTTTGAGGTTAAAATTGGTATGAATTATTGGGTGTCAGACGGGAGCAGGGCACGTCCCCTTGTGGTCCCTGTGGGATCGGGGCGGGTCCTGTCATGTGATGTCTCGCTTTGCTCCACAGCCCGCATCCACGATCAACCTGAACGGTATTAAAAACATTAAAAGTTGTGAGTGGACGAAAATAAAAAGTTTATAAAATACATTTCACAAAAAGACCTTTATACCCTTTATTAAAAAGCATGCATGCATACGAAAACCAGTTATTATAATCATTTACTTTAAACCAAATCATAAGGCTTGCAATCTAATCCACAGTGAAAACATTTCCAATCAAAACCATTTCCAAAAACCGTAAAATATTATTTATTATAGTTTAACCAATCATTAGCATCCCAGATGTCATAATGTCTGGGTCCTAAGGAAACGTGTGCCGCTCGGGGGTCTCAAGTCCGAGTAAACCCCTGGGTCCACCAGTGTCTGGGCGGTACCGTGACGGTATGCCTTCCCGGATCACTACCCGGGGTATGACATCTCAGATGTCTAATCAATAACAATCCTAATCCCGAGTCTCTAGACGTGAGCCTCTATACGGTCTCTCTGTAGGGCGGCTCCTCACAGGCAATGCACCGTGACCACTCTAGTATCCCTGACGACTGGAGGAGACAATCCACTTAAGGATGGTATACAAACATAACCAAAACCAGTGGAAAACCATTGTAAAACCACTTATCCCTCAAATCCAGTTTAACTCATTTCAATAGGGTCTCAACCCGAGGTATAACTTTACAAATCGTCCCCACAAAACATGTCAGGACCCGACCCTCTTCTGTCAGGTCCCGATTCATCTAGCACGATATTGTCCGCTTTGGGCCTCGCCCTCACGGTTTTGTTTTCGGGAGCTCACGGTACAACTTCCCAGGGGGTCACCCATCTGGAATTGCACCAGCTTAAACTCGCTTAACTTTGGGGTTCCAATCCCCCCCAAAGCCACTGAGCTCCCAAAAGGCCTCATGCTAGATAGGTGTGTGCCTACACCTTTAAGGCACACCACCATTCCCTTCCCAGACCATTCCCCCCTCGCAGGAATGTGGGATTGTTCACCGTTCCCTCCAGGACACGGGTCTTACAAAACATCCATAGGGACTCAGCCCAAAATCATATCTCAATTGGATATCAAACTCGGAACCTCGTTTCATAAACCATAACTAGGACTCATGCCTGGTACTACAAACTAACTGGATACTTTGAACCAACTGAGCTTCTAGCCCGATACTTTAAACCAACTGGGCCTCTAGCTCGATATTTCATAAATCAACGTGGCCTCAAGCCCGAGATAACATATTTCCAAAACTGAAATCATTTTATTTAAATCTATGTTTAACTCCATAACTAGTCAATATCATAACCAGACGGGTCTCAAGCCCAGCATCGTAAAACGACACATAAAATTCACATGATCAACAATGTACGATATCCAAGTATTTAAACTCAAATTATTGAATAAAGTATCTAAAACAGTTATGCATGCATTTCATTTTTAAACCAAAAGTCCACTCACATACCCTCTTTACTGTGTGCCTACAAGCTGCGCCGTAAGCCACTCTAGGTTATACTGAACTCTCCGAGTCGTTCAGACCTGTCCAAAACACGTCTAAGGGTCACTACCAACCTAGACAAGTCCTAAGGAAAAACCTTCAAAATTTCCGGAAAAGTCAATGTGCCCCGGACACACATACCTATGCTAAAAACCTCAATTTGATCTATCAAACGATCTCCGATCGACCTGAAACCACTACTATTGGATTCAGATCGTCGAAACCTTTCGCATGGGACCGGTCTCACCTTAAAATTCATGCCCACGCGCCCCACGCGAAGGTAAAATTTCCTGATCAACGCTGGTCAAAAGTTAATGTTGACATCAACAAAGTCAACGCTGACGTCATCGGTCAACGTGTCAACTCAGTAAATGGTTAACGGGTCAACTCGGCCGGTCAACGGATCAACTCGTCAAGGCTCGCCGGAGAAGACGACCGGTGGCTGGAAAACTCCATTTTTGCCCGAAACTTCAAACATTGATATCTCACTCATTTCTCAATCAAATTCAACGTTCTACCTATGTAAATTCATCTACTCAACCCAAGGAATCCAAATATGAACCTAGAAATTGAAGAAAGTACCTGGTTTGAAAGTTATGGCCTCCCAAAGTTTCGGCCAAATTTCCAATCGTCATTCCAACCACCTCCGACGTCTAACTCTATCCAAAATTGCACCTACAAGCTCGTAGGAGCTCAAGGAACATCATCATAAGCTTAGAATCGATCAACACCATCAAAATCAAAAACTCAAAATTTGAATCCCACGGTTTACCTTGTTTTCGCGATTTTCTGTCACCCCCCACGACAGTTCCATCGTCCAAGCTATCCGTCAGCCTTTCTCTCTCACCCTCACGGTCTCACAATGGAAGATGGAGTGATGAAGATGATGGTTGGGGTTGGGCATTGGTTTGAGATGAAATGAAGAATAAATGAATATGAATTATGAATGATGATGATGATGCATGAATAAATAAAATGGGTCATAGGGTGGGTGACAAGTGTCACTCATCCTATGGTCCAAAATCAGATATTTGGGTCCCACAAAAAAAACCTTTTTTGAAAACTAAACAATCTACGAATAGTTTCTGATTATTTTCGTGAACAATAACTTTCCCGTACGACATCCGATTTCGACGTGTCGCCCGTCTACGGACTCGTATCGACTCGATCTACGTAACAGTCTTTGGTCCTCGTGTATTTTACCTCTTGGGTCAAAAGTCAACATTTTGCCCATTTTAAGGGCAAAACCGTCATTTTACGCTGACCATCCGTAAAATCCTTAACTAATCCCCGATTAGTCTCGATAATCCTCAATTAGTTATTAATTAATCCCGTAACCTTGGGATGGGTCGTTACATGTAGGACTCTTCATTTGGGATGGAAGCAACGTCTTGGACAACGGATGCCATGGCGGAGTCATGGATGACGACGAATCTTCTTGCTTTCAATGAGAGGCTACACAAGAAGGCCGCCATATAATGGTGGAGGTGGCCGGCGACGTCAAAAGAGATGGTATTTCGGGAAATACTAGTCTTGTCGTTTTTTCTTGCCACTACAGTGCTATATTCCTTCGGCGCTACTTCTAGTATGTTTACGTGTGTATTACTAATTTAATGAAACAATCAAGATGATTCAAAAAATTTGGTTACCAAACACCAGTTGCAATGATAACTGTTCTTGGAGGGCAGTTGAGCGAGGCTTGTGGTTGTTATTAGCGGTTAGAGAAAGTTGAGGGTATGCAATCATGTTTTGAGGAAAGTTTTTTTTGACCTTTTTCAATTTTTCCAGTTATCTATATAATTTATTATTTATTATTATTATTATTACTCTTATTTTTATTATATATTATCATTATTATTATTATTGTTATTATTATCATTATCATTATTATTTTATTCTTATCATAATAATTATTTATTATCATTATTATTTCCTTTAAATGACGCGAATTAGTGAGTCATACTAAAATGCTAACTATCATCTTTGGTTCACTGTAATATTGTTACTCATCATTTGTCTTGGGTTCCATTTCAATTAATGGGTCTCTAAAAATTAAATGACAAATTATAGTGCAATTTAATTATTTACAACTGTTTTAGTTTCCATTTCAATTAATGGTTTTCTAAAATTTAAATGACAAATTATAGTGCAATTTAATTATTTACAACTGTTTTTTCTTGTTTGCAACCCTCTCAAAATTGAAGGATAGACAAATTTTTAATTATTTTAAGAATTGTTTTTTCAATTTTTACAACTGTTTAATTATTTACAAATTTTTTTTAAATTTTGGTATTATTTTGACAATTTATAATTATTATATTTCATTTTTTAAGGATCCTTTTAAATAGAACATCTCTTCTCACAAAAAAAAAAACAAACTACATTTTCCTCGAAAAAAAAAATAATTTAAAACAAACAGTGTAGATCTAAAATTTTAAAAAATAAATAAATTATGTGAAATAATTTCTCTTTTTAACAATAAAATTTATCTTCCAAAAAAAAAAATTCCCGTTTATTTTGACTTTTGACATAGCGATCGGTCTCCCGTCAGATCCCCACCACCACCACCGTCAATCCGTCGTCATCACCTTTATCATCATCTACATCATCATATTCCCTACCGACACAGCCTTTACAGTCTCTTCTTTCTCTGTTTCTCATACTCCGTGGGTTTTTGGAACTCAAAAAGAACACACTTTCATCAATCATACGCTTATTATTATTCCCAAGTACGTCGATTTTTTTAATTTGAACATGATTGCTCCTCTTTACGCTCCAATCAATTACTCTATCACGCTAATTTGTGTAAGCAATTCTATTATTATTGTTGAGGGAAAAAGAAAGAAGCTGGGTTTGTGAATTTCCTGCATCTGTTGGGCTGCTGCTGTGTAATATTCCTCTTCCTTTTACACCCTTTTTGTTTCTTGTTTCTTTATTTCAATTATCAAGTTTACTTTTTGTTTTTGTTTTGTTTTTGAGCTGTTCGTTAGAACTTTGAAGGGTTCTTATCTACTTTGACTTACTGGTGAAATTTGAGGCTTTTTTCTTTCTTCTCATTAAAATATATCAAAAAGAAACTTGTCTTTGAAAATTGATTCCTCTTCTTGTTTTTATCAAAATTGTTCTTTCCAAACTTAAAGCGTTTGTATTTTGTGGCTATTTGTGTCCTGGAAAAGTTGAAAATGGAAATTTCCTGAAAGGTAGACTTGACATAAATTTCTTAATCTGAAGCTTTTGCTTTTGCCTTCAAAAGATTGTTACAACTTACAAGAGCCAAAGGAACAAAACGTCAGCCACAGCTATTAACCCAACAAAGAAAAGGAACTTCAAAGTTCAACCCTTAAAGTCTCCCCTTCAAAGAGAAACAACTGATTTTTGTTGATCGAGGCAAAAGAGTGGCAAATTGAAATCTGTGAGATATATTGATAGATTTAGATATATTTCCAAGATGGGTTCTTTCCCAGGTCATGCTCTGCCGGGAACATTGTTTTTTGTTGTTGGGGTATGGCACGTATGGAGTACACTGGTGAGATATGTATCCAACCCCAAATCCTTTCGAGTTCATGTATGGAATCCTGTTCCAGGTTTTGATGGGAGGCTTAAGCATCTGGAGCTTTATCTTGTAGCCATTGGTGCTTTCGTTGATATGTGTATTGAGCTTCTGTATTCAACCCATCTCAAGTTCTTTGTCAATGGAGTCTTGAACCCTTCTCACATGAACGACTTTGAGCACTCGGGGATGCTTCTTATGTTCTTTATCTTTGGTGTTGTCACTCTGCTCTCAGAGAAGACAAGGTATGCTCATAGTCGTTTAATTCATCACGTTGATTATCTTCTTCATTCATATGTCATAAGCAACAATCTGTTTGATTCTTGGTAAAGATACAGGATAGAGAAAGTGATAATATCTTGGATGACTGTGGCACTTACTTTATAATTATTATCAGTTGCGTTGTTTATGAGGTGGGGAAATTGATTTGTAATTGGATATACTGAATCCAGGGGAGGTGAATAGGGGATTGCATAATTGTATAGGTGGTGTCCTTTACATTGAGTACGGCCTACTCATTTTTAAGGCATCCTATATATACACATGATTTTTTTCTTTTTTCTTTTTTCTTTTCACTTTTTATTGTTTATTATTTTTTGGATATATGGTTGATATTTTTATCATGGTTATTACTATTAACTGTTTCTATAATCATGTGGATATATGGTTGATATTTTTATCATGGTTTTTACTGGTTTTTAGTTAAATTTGTATACCCAATATGAGAAGATAACAGATAAATGTTTTCCTCATTTCTAAAACTTAAACCTCTGCAAGTACCATCAACTGAGCAGTTTGGCTTGTTTCCAGTGTTTGTTACCTAGTCAGTTTTTATGAGTCAATGAAACTGCAGTTTGATATTTATTCCTGTTCTGTCATAGCCCCGAATAATTGTATAATCGCAGTGTTATAATGTGAAAGCAAGAAAATGGGTGTCATTTTATTCTTTTCCAAGATCCTATAATTTATATCTAATTCCCAAGTGCCGCTGATCGTCAAAGTTACTAGAACCGGCTTAAGAGTGTCGGATTAATCTTAAATTTTAGTTTTTAAACCTCATTAAAAAGAAAAGAAAACAAACACTTGCTTCATGGAGCGTTTAAGAACAGATTACATCTGCACATTTCTTTTAGTTGCTCCAGGTAGTTTCTTTTCACCTTTGGATTTCTGCAAACTAGTGAATGTCTGAGTAGAGTTTTATTTGCCTGCAGTATTAGATATTCAAGTTTATGACCTGGGATTAGTTCTGTGACATCTTGAAAGACTTTGATAGCTAGTTATGATTGATCAATTTGAAAGATACTACATAGTTCTGTTCGCTCAATCCGAAAAGAAAGAGACCAATTAGAAAACAGACTGGAGTAACATCTGCACTTCTCTATTTATTTCTCGACATTGTTGATCATTAATTTTTAATGATTGATAAAAGCTTGATACACATATCACTTTTAGATCATGAAGCTTTGACAAATGACACAAGACGGGAAAAGGTTATTCATTCATCAGGAAGATTTGGAGTGATGAGCTTTCACAGTTTTTAACAAATAAACAGGATATCTTATGATATCGGCAAGTTTACTGGAATTTCAGTTGACAAGAGGCTCCCTTTTCGCTCTAGGAAACAATCTCCCTTCGCCTCCCACTTTCCCTACAGCGGTGGCCTCACCAAGACCCTCCTTTCAAATGGTACACCCTGTCCCATCACCACATCCCTTCGGTCCTCCCCTCAAACCATTGAAATCCCAGTTGACTTCCCTCCTTTATCCTGGTCCCCACCTCCCCAGGAAAAGCTGCCACCGTTCTTGCCTTGAGAAATAGGAGTCCTAGAGCTAACAAGATTTCTCATTCCTCTAGGCTTGTTCATGGGGTACAATTTTGAGGGGTTATCCTCAATCCTGGTGATGCCCCTTTGTCTTATGAGGACCAAGAGATCTCAAGTTAGCCATCTCTTTACTGTACATAGCTAGATGAGCAACCACCAAGGGAGCATATGAACCAGAGTATAACAAAACCACTATGCAAGGGATTTCCAAGTAACACCTATCAAGTAGTTACTTACAATCTAACTGCATTGCATGTAGTCAATTGTAATCCCTCCATCTAATGGTTTGTGGTGTATTTCTAACTAATTTATCCTAAATTCCTTGGTACTTCAATATTCTTCATCTGAACATAGCCTAATTGTTCATTTATATTTCCTGATGGGGAGATCCTCGTTTTGTCCCAGTCTTGGACTACTAAGGTTCTTGGTACCTCCAATTCTGGATTTCTATAAGCTCATTGTTATTGAAAGGAGCTGAAGAAGTTCAATTGAACCCAAGGATTACAAATTGACTCCACTTATGCAAAGCATCTCAGAATTACTCGTGAAACTCTTTTCATAAAACAACTGGATTGAAGTCATTTTTGAAAACTGACTAAACTCTTATTGTTTTTAATTCCTTCTTCCTGATTACTCAATATGCAACGTTACGATTTAAATTATTAGCTGGAGGTATTAACTTTGTCAATCTAGTTTTTCCCTTTGACTCAGTTCTTTCCTTGCTGCATGCTTTAGTGGTGGGGTTTGGAGTTTAAATGCATCTCTATTGTTTTCAGGATGTTCTTCTGAAGAATAGCATTAGGCCTTATGCCAGTCCTTGTTGGGTTCCTTTTCTTTTTTTGATTTGTAGTTGAACCTTTAGCATGAGAGCCTGCCGTTAACATTGATATGGCAACAGCAATTTCCACATTGTCATGTGTGTTTAGAACAGTGATATGGTGAAAGCTATGTCGCATTTCATGGGTGCTTCAGCAATTTACAGTAGTCATCAGATCATAATTTACAGAATAGTTAATTAAGTGGCCGGTTTTTACCGTCCATCACTACGTCTATGAAATGGCCTTATTTTCTGTTTTGTCCTGCTATGTACATGATAACGCAAGTATGGCTAATTATTTTATTTTTGCTCTGAATTTCTTTATACAGATTTCTCCCAATGCCCGAAGGAGCTCTTTGTCTGATTGCTGCCACGGCATTCTGCGCAGAATATCTCCTGTTCTACTTTCACTCAACGACTCATAAAGGCCTTGAGGGTTATTATCACATCCTCCTTGCTCTCCTAATTGGCCTCTGCATATTATCGACTGTTGCTGGAGCGCTCATACCAACAAGCTTTCCAATTGATTTATGTGGCGGCATTGCCATAACTCTCCAGGGCCTCTGGTTTTATCAGACTGCATTCACTCTCTATGGTCCCATGATGCCAGATGGTTGTCAGCTTAAGGATGATAAGATCTCATGTCATTCCACCGACAGTGAGGTACGGGGTGAGTTGCTTGCAAACTTCCAGTTCTTTGTCATGGTTCTTGGTGTACTTGTTGCAGTGGTGGTCGGATATGGATTTGTTGCTTCAAGATTTGGGCATTCTGATCTAAGGAGCTTGCGTGCAGCATAGAATTATTGGTTGAGGATCGAAATATGGCAATCGCGGGAACTAGTGGCATTCATAACATCAAAAGATACAAATTAAGCGAGATGTTTTTCATTAATGCAGAGGGCTTGCATTCACAGTGAAAAATGTAGTTTCTAAACTCTGATCCTGGGAATAGGTGTTGTTTTGTAAGGTATAGTATGCGTATGTGACATGCCAAAATTTGACAATCACACTGACTCCTGCAGCTTTTTGTGACTTTGTGGCGTACTTTTAGGCTCTCCAGCGACTCTACAAAGGCTCCTACACCCATTGATGTAAGAGGGAGGGAAAGAAATTGAGCACAATATCGATTTTTTTTTTTATTTTAAAACCACCGATCTTCTTATTTCATTAAAACGATCGAGATAGGGCTAAATTTCATGAAAATCGGACGTAAAATCATAGAGTTTCAGTCAGGTCATGTCGCGCAAGTCAAAAAACCCGAATCTCAGACCCGCGAGGTAGGAGCGGAGAAGACTGGTTTTAAGTTAATTAATATACTTTATATATTAGTGGATTGCTATATTATCAAATTGAGTTTGTTAGCTCAGTTGGTTATGGGTTGTTCTGGGCCTTTATTAAATGGCTAGTAACTTGGGTTTGATCCCAGGCAACTGCAAGTTGCGAAATTTTTTTTCCCTTTTCGTTTTTTCTTTATTTTCTTCAATTTTATTTGTCTTTTTTTTTTTCAATTTTAAATATATCAATTCTTTCCAACTTTTAGATCGAATTTCCATTATTTTTGTTGACCGTAAATGATATCGATATTTTCATCCTTGACTGTGGGTATGGGGAGCGAGCTGCTTTGAATTGCATTGAAGAAGCTTGAGGGTTTATGAAGTCCCAACACTCCCAACTTCCTTTTCAAGTTCAAACAGTTACTCGTTTCAAATTTCTTCTTTATCTCTAATCTTTTGATTACTCTGACCTCCTAGTTGGTAGTAATTACAAAAGTGCCACTCTAGTATTAAGAAGAGAGATTTCGATTCGGATTAGTCTAATTATAAAAAAAGTATCACAATCGACTCTCATAATATGATAGATCTAAAGCAGTGCAAAGAACTTTTATAGCAGAAGGCTAATTAGCCTATCATGGGCGATTAACTACGAGTGTTTATTTTGAGCTCTATTGACATGTAATAGACTAATTTAAAATGGATGAACAAACTACCAAAAACTTATTAATTTTCATTAGAATTGACAATAGAAAATACATAAATTGTATTCAAATAAAATCCTTAGAGTTTTAATCGGTTCCTAAAAAGTGAGAGAGAGAGAGAAAAGAGTACAACGGTGGCTGAATCGATCCATACATCACCCTAAGTGCAAAGTTAATATGCTTAGTGAAATACGCATTTAATGTATACACTATAAACATGGATGACAATATCTTCAATATTCGTAAAATTTTCATTCACGTATCTATATTTTGAGGTCTCGATAATAAAATACGGGAAAGAAATATCCGAAATATTTTTATAATTCTATCTATATTTAAGAGTTTTGACATAAAAATAAGGAAGAAAAAAAATCGTCTTAATTTCCATGATATAGATAATAGTCTTATATAAATAGTATTGGGTGCTTAAATTTTATTGAAAATTTTTAAATTTTAAACTAAAATTCAAACATTTTTTTGTTGAATGTGGACGATATCAAAATTTGATATTTCCATAAAAAATGATAATTTTATAATTGATTTTAATCGAATTGATTCGATGAGTGGTCAAAATCATTTGTGTTACATAACTTGCATTCATAATGAAGCACGGATAGTGATTAATGACAAAGGTGGGATTCATAATTTTTCATATTTCCCAAGAAATCGCTGGGTCATCGTTGGGTCATTGGAATTTGAATTTTGGGGTGATCGGACCGTTGGGAAGAATTGGCGGGCCCACAAATAGGGACAACCGTGATGTGTCCAACGTTCATGGTCCTTTTATGTCATTCCCGTTTGAAGAAAATGGAATTTGAGTTTTTAATTTATTTTTCACCACCCACTATATTATTTACATAGTATATTATTATTTTGTTTTTTTCCAAAAATTATTTGGCTTTTTGTTTATAGGAGAGTGGGCTCCCCAGTGTCCCCCATGGAGATCCTGGGTTTGAAGTTTGGAGGTTTGATTTGAGAGCTTTGAAATGTCAATGGCTGTACTTTACTTGGACCCATGCTGCTCCAAGAACTAGATCCACTGCTAGGATTTAGTAATGCCCAGAGAGTAATTTTGAATATTTGATAACCATAGATACTACATGATATATAAATGAAGTCTTTAATCTGACAATATAAAGTATTTTGTTCATGAAAAATATTTACGTATACTTATCTTAATTATACGGCCTTATTTGCACGCAAATGAACTCATTGTCATTTGGTTCCACTTGCCCATTTGAGCTCAGGAACTCTCGAAGGTCCCGGACACTTATCTTGATTATATGGCCTCAATTGCACACAAATGGACTCATTGTAATTTGGTTCCACTTGCCCACTTGAGCCCGGAAACACTCGAAGGCCCTGTTCATATGACAATGTGTGGAAGTCGTATGCAAGATTTTTTCTTTCCCAATACATTGATGACATATTTGCTATTTCGAATTGGATTACATTTTGAAGTTACACGCAATATGAGGAACTGAACATAGGAAATTAGAAGAACATTGATCATGAATCGAAACTAATTAATTAAAATCAGGATTAATTAATTAAATAAATACTTACTTATAGGATGATGACGACGATGAATCAGAATGCCACTAGAGAAGACCCAAATCTCCCCCTACTTTGCAATCGCAGTAGACCCAAATATGCAGCATGCTCCTCACTCATTGTAATTTAGTTCTACTTGCCCAC
The DNA here is from genome assembly GCA_032719365.1 of Prinsepia uniflora. NCBI lineage: Eukaryota > Viridiplantae > Streptophyta > Magnoliopsida > Rosales > Rosaceae > Prinsepia > Prinsepia uniflora. The sequence continues at coordinate 1,172,230 of CM064874.1, forward strand.
TTGAGCCGGTGAACACTCGAAGATCCTATTCACATGACAATGTGTAGAGGTCGTATGCAAAAATTTTTCTACCATATAGATGACATATTCGCTAATCCGTAATCAAAGGTAAAATAAGAGCTGGATTACCTTTTGAAGTCACTCCTATGCTTATGATCCACCTCATCAACCATGCCTAAGGGCAAGGGGGATTGACCATGGTTTGTGACAACCAATGGTCGTTGACCACCACCGTCATACTAATAAAGAAACATTGAACTAGCACTAATTTAATTTGTTATTTCTTTTCAAGTTTGAACACAACTTGAAGCAACCCATAAACATTTGATTCCAGCCATGGTGGTCGAGTAGTAGCCTAATTTTCAAAAATAAAATAAGGATATGTAATCATAGAGTTAGCTATTCATTAATCATGTTTTGGACATTGATGAAAATATCAGCAATATCGCCGATATATCGGTCGATATATCAGAAATATTGGCTGGCGGCATGTAAGAGGGGAGGGGGGGGGGAAAGAAATTGAGCGAAATATCGACATTTTTCCTTGTTTTAAGACCACCGATCTCCTTATTTCATTTAAACGATCGAGATATGGCTAAATTTCATGAAAATCGGACATAAAACTATAGAGTTTCAGTCGAGTCATGTCGCGCGGGTCAAAAAACTCGAATCTCAGACCCTCGCGAGGTAGGAGATGACTGGTTTTAAGTTAATTAATATAGTTTATATATTAGTGGGTTGCTATATTATCAAAATGAGTCTGTCAGTTCAGTTGGTTGTGGGTTCGACCCCATGTGCTGCAAGTTGCGAATTTTTATTTATTTTTTCGTTTTTTCTTTATTTTCTTCAATTTTATTTGTCTTTTTCTTTTCAATTTTAAATATATAAATTCTTTCTAACTTTTAAACAAAAATTGACTTTTTCATCATGTTTTTTTTTCAATTTTACATATATTTATTTATTTTATAATTTTTCTTCCATTTAATTTTTTTATGCTTATTGTTATGTTTTTAATTATATTAACATTCAATTATAGTAATTCACTTCAATTTATGTTTATGTTTAAATTTTTATATTATTAGTTATCGGCAGAACCCTATTGTATCATATTATTCATTATATATTTATTATATCATAGTCATTTTATAATTTTTATTAGTCCTATATAACCATAATTTGGTACTTAAATTTTCCCCAAAATTTCATTCAAAATTTCCAACTTTTAGATCGAATTTCCATCATTTTTGTTGACCGTAAACGATATCGATATTTAGGACGAGATATCCGTAAATTTGACTAGCGATATATCCGTCGATATCGATATTTTCATCCTTGCCTACAACACCTCCGATGACTTTCCCATTCTAGCATAGGCGTGAAAGGCATGGGCTTGGTGGTGCATGAACTAGGCACGATCTTCTCATGTATGTCGGGTGTTCCAAAACAAGAAACGAATACCAAAGACATGTGCTTCTAAATAAGACCCCCTTTTTGTCATGCTAAATGAGCATCGCTTTTAGCATGGGCGTACAATGATTTGGATCTTGGGCATGAATAAGCCACACATGACCTTTTTTTGGACCACAGTACTTAGAGCTTCTAGTGATAAAAGGCGAGAATAAGAGGCTACAAGCAAAGTTTTGCCCCTCAAATTAACATTGTTTATGCATTTTTTCCGAGATTTTTGTTGTTGTTCTAATGGCGAAAGAGAGTAGGCAGGAATTTACATTTTTTGGGAATTATTTTTTTGAAAATAATAATGTAGAAATCTTATATAAGATCCCTAAAATACTATTTAATTTTTATTTATACTTTTTATATAATACAACCATTAATTGAATGATGATTAAATGATGCGTATTTATGGTGAACGATGATTTGAATGTTGTGCCACATGACACAATTTGATTGAGACAATAAAAATAGTCGTTAACGCAAAAATAAAAATAAAAATAGCCGTTAGAACACAAGGTGGTGCATCACATTTTCCAGCAAAATAAATGTTGGCTTTAGGTCTTGGACTATATTTATAAGAATTAATTATAAATTAATCCAGTTTTTAAGCCTAATTTATAAATTAGTCCACTTAACATATAAAATAGTTCATTTATTATTTTTTTTATTGTGTTCTTTTATGATTTTGTTTTTTAAGTTTTTAAATACCATTTATACCCATTTTTCAGATATGGATGAGAAACTTTCAAATTTTAAATATTATTATTTTATATTGATTTTTCAAAATGATTTAAATTAAGATAATTCTAACTAAATTTCAGAAGATTTATTTTATATTTGTTTTATCGGATAATACCTGATATTTTTGAAGAGTCAGAGAGTTACAGATACATTATTTCTCTTATTACTTTTCGTAGTTAAATTACTAAGAACCTATTTATTTTATTTTCTTTTGAGTGAGATATATTGAAAAAAATATACATCTTATGATACAATTAGAATTTCCATATATATATATATGTATCTTATTTATACCAGAAATTAAGTAGGTAATATTATTTAATTTACATGTTAAGTCTATAATCAAATATTGGTAAGTACATACATGATTTTATTACCTGTATGATGAAATTATAATATGTGACATCGAATAGACATATAGCTAAAAGTAAGATTAACTATATAGATGAGGAACTAAATGAATCGCGAGATCATCTATATAGATGGTGAATAAATTGAATCTAATAAATCCACTCTTACAAAAGAGAAATTTAACAGAAATACGAAACAACATTATGCAAGATCCCCAATTGTTTAAAAAATATAATATGTAATGGCACAAATATAATTGTTTTAAAAATAACGAAACAGAAAAGATGATGTAATTTGACAATAATGAAAAAAAAACGTTATTTATTTTTTACTATCTATATTTACCATAGTAAATTAACTTATAAGTTAAATCCAAAAATAGAACCTATTTATAATTATCCCTATTTATAAAAGCAATTCATTATTGGTTATTTTCATTTTCCAATGGGCTTTCTATGTTCCTTGATCTGTTAAAACCACTACCACCTTGGCGGGAGGTCCCCAATCCCCATACAACACATCAACATTAAGTCATGAACCCTCCATTTGATTGAGGAAAATTAGAATTATTAGGAGAATACATATATCCACTTGTTTGGATGAGAGAAAACACAAGGAATTTACATAAAAATAACCAAAATAAAGAAAAATTATAATGTATTTAGTGGTGTATATGCTCCTTTACTAATTACTCAATTAGTTTGTAATGTATTTATTGTTAATATAACTTAAATCTCTTGATATTTTGAAATTCCTTATCCAAGTATACCATAAAATTCCATACAAAAAATTATGATTTCTAAAATTCTTTCATAATTAACATTTTCGTGATAATGTCTTACATTTTTTTTAAGGCTATTTAGCAAATTAATCCTATGAATATGTATCCTATTGCCAATTTCCTACCTGAATTTATATTCTAGTCAATTATTCCTTTGAACTATTATTGATGCCAATCTCCCCAATATGCACACATTTCATCTAAATTTTAGTGAAATTTATCACATTTTAAAAAGTAAATGTGTAATATAATACTAATAAAGAAAAATCACTCATAACCAATCATATTTGATGATTAAAATGTAATTTTTAAGGAAGAATAAATCAGATAAAAAGAGAAAATATGACGACATGAGGTAAATTGGTTATTAATAATAACTTATGTAGGAAATTAGTTAAAATAAATGTACTCAATTAGAACATTTCAATATTTTAAAAGGTCCCGATATATTTCATTACGACTTTTAATGTTATTAAAAATGTCCAAACAAGTCTTAAGGTATTCCATTATGACTTATTTTTTAAGGATGTGTTTAAGTTGTGGACTTGGCGAGACTGAGTGTTAAAAATATGCATCTGATAAGACAAAAAATGTATAACCTCAAGCGGAAGAATTTACTTGTGAAACATTTTTCTCTGAGAACATCCCTTATTTCCGAGAATATTTTCTCAAGAATATCCTTTTTTTTTGCTTTGGTATTCTTCAGGTTGTTCGCCACCAAACTTTTAGTGACAAAAACTTCATAGTAATATCTGATTTTCTAGAAAATTCAGAAAATTGTAGAAAATGTTAGATCCACCTTAGAACGATTCTAAGATAATGACGATAGAGAGATAAAATCAACTATTATTAAGGGAAAAAAAACATTACAAGAAGAAAAAATAAAATGAAAAAATCACCATGTACATTAAAATAGAGAAAATTCAGAACGAATTTTATAGAAGTGTTTGGATAATACCCAAATCTTTATACTAATTTATTAGATTTTTAAAATACTTTTAAAATTTGTCATTTAAAAATTATTTAAACGTCTTAATCGAATATATCCGGTCGTCCCGGGTTCGACTCTGATCCTAATTTAGACCATCGATCTAGTTTGTTGCTTACACCATGGATTCGTTTAAGTCCGATCGCAGCTATTGAAAGACGAAGGAAATTGACAATAGACGAACCCTTTTCCTTCTCTCTCGTGAGCCATGAGTCTCTTTGGTCTGGGCAGGCAAGTACAAACTTTTGATGTCCATGTTTCTTTATTCTCAAAAAGTTTCATTTTCTTCTGATCAGTTGACATCCGATTTGAATCGTTGATGCAAGTTTCTAATTTTTCTTTTTTGGCTTTTCTGATCAGCTGATGTCCGATTTGTTATACTGGGAATAGTTTTCCTTGATCTATCAAATTAGTGATTTTGTCATGTTTTTGACTTTATTGGTGTTGATTTGTGAATTTTTTTTTCTCTCTGCCCGCTGTTTTATTATTGATTTCTCAGCCATACTGACACTGACGAACCCCGTATTTCTTCTGGAGAATTTCTAAATCGAGTCGATAATTCGTAATTGTTTCACTTTCTGTTGTGAATAATTTTAGTAATAGTGATAGATGATTCATATTGATAAGCAAAATCTCTAGTCCAGGCTCTGGAGCTCATGAAAATAATAATGGAAAGAGTTCTGTTTGCGCATTTCAATGTGGTAGCTAATCCGTCATATGGGTTGTAACTTGTATGTGGCCATGGAGTTTCTTGGCAGTAGCTCAGAAATGGAGCAATGAGCACTTGATTACTTGAGATGTGATTTAGAGAATTAAAAAAAGGATTGGTGAAGCAAAACGAGGTGCTGCGTGGAAACATGGCTGTGAGGTTTCATTTGGAAGAGCAGGAGAAATAATCGTTATCGAGGGAGCCTGGCTACAATAGTTCAATCTCTTTTGTGCAGTTTGCTAATCTATTATCTTCCCATTTTAGAATCTAGTAAAGTGGCAACTAAATTAGAAAATTAATGAGGAATTTCTTTTGGGAATGTATGGAGGAAGGGAGAAAGGAAAATTGATCTGTTTGGGATGTCATTTCGAGAAGGAAAGGAAAACGGTGGTTTAGGGGAGAGTAATGAGATGAAGAAAGAACTTGGGAAGCGGTTGTGTAGGTTTCCCTCGGATATTATATGGGAAGGCTGAGGAAAATTTTTGGGGACATAAAAGGTTTGAAGTCTTATGGAGGTGTGGTGTTTCATCTGTGATTTGGGTGGTGTTCTCGTAATTGAAAAGTGGACATTTGACATTTTTGGGATGAGGGAGTGGAAGTTTTCTGGAAAATTTCGATTTGGGTTTTCCTTGTGGGCTTCGCTCTAGGGACATTCAATTTTCTTCTATATATTCCCACATTGGAGGGCTGTTGATTTTGTGGATCAAAGTTTCTGTAATCTTAGTGCACTCTTATTGTAGGTGGCCAATTGTAATCGTTTTTAAAATCAATAAAGTTGTTTCTTATACTAAAAATCCCAAAGTTGGTGAGCTTATTGGAATTCGACATAAGGAGGAAGAAGTGGGTGCAATTTGGGATAAAGTTAGATTAATTTGCTTCTATTTGGGGCTTAGGTTTCTCTTTCAAAACATTGTAAGAACATTCCTTTTTTTTCGTTTTTTATTGGAGGGATTTTTGTTCTGAGGAATTTTAAAATTAATTTAAAAAGCAAAGAGAGTGGGAATTTCATTCTCAACCAACAACTCATAAAGTCATAGGTTTAATAGGTCACCAACTTTCTATTCTCTCTCTCTGCTGTTCTGCTCATTTTTCGTGTGCGAGCATGCATGAATGTAAATGCATTATTTTAGCTTCTTAGTTGTTTACGATTTTATGATTTTAGCAATTATGAATTGATAGAACTTAAGTTTACTATTGATGCAGAAACCAGAGGACATTCCGGCCAAAAAAGAGCGCACCGTCAGGGAGCAAGGTTGGTTTCCTATAATTATCTTGTAATTTTAGTCATATTTTTTTGTGAATACTTGATCTTTTCAAACCTTTCAAGTTGATATACAGTTTGAATTTTTCAGTGAGGTTGTGTGTGTTACCGTGCTCTTGTGTGCATAAGATGTTTTCTGTGTATGGTACAGTGAAATTCAGGAGTTTTGAGTTGAAATGAGTGTTCACGTTTGTTCCTATGTTATATAGGTTTCTATTGCTATGCCCCAGTTTAGTGTGTAATCCTGTTTCATTGGCTCAGCTTTGAGATTTATTGTCTGGAAAATTAACCTTTTGTGCTTGAACCTATACGTATAATCTAATTTTCCATTAGGGATGCTAGAGTAGTTTGTTTCAGAGCATTTTCCAGCTGTCTTGTTTCGGCTTCTAGCTAAATGTTTAACTATGTATTTATTGTATATGTCTAGTACACATGTACATGCACTTCTAAATATGCTTTTGGGAAAAAAAAGAAGAAGCATATTTTGAAATGGAAAACAAAACGTAGTAGGCATTTAAAATCTGGCTTAAGTCAGAAATTGAACATTCATCAAGTTGTAATCTAAAGATGAAATGTGTGACTAAATTGGACAAAAATTGGAAATAAAGAAAATAGCCAATCAAAATTTATCTCAGTTATGTACTTGTAATTGAACTCGATTATAACCTATTTTTTCTTGATATAGGGGGCTCAGCTTAGAAAGCACATTGATGCCACACTTGGTAGCGGGAACCTAAGAGAGGCAGTAAAACTTCCAACTGGAGAAGATCTAAATGAATGGCTTGCTGTCAACAGTCTCTCTCTCTCTCTCTCTCTCTCTCTTTCTCACACACCCACACCCACCCCCCCCCCCCCCCCCCCCCCCCCCCCCCCCCCACACACACACACACACACATGCACACCCAGTCACACATAACAGTTGCCTGTCCATTTTTAGTCTGCTTGGTTCATTATACAGTGGAGACGTGGGAATAAGTTGGTTTTTTTTTTCCTTTCCAAAGAAAAACTCCATGGTTGGTGCACAAAAGTTCTATCCATTTTGTTGTGAGACATTTATCTAGGCTAAAAGAAAATGTTTTACAGTAATGTTTCTATGTCAAAGGATTTACAAGAAAGTCGGACACTTTTCTTCCAGTTTATTTTCTTTGAATGCAACTAGGAAAATGATTTGAAAACACATTTTGTGTGAAATTTACTTTCTCGCATTTATTTTATGACAAAATATTTACGTGCATATGGTACCCTCAATCTCTTCTTTGTGCTCTATATCTGAAATGTGGTTGTCTGTCTTTTAATTTCAGCTGTGGATTTCTTCAATCAGGTCAACTTGTTATATGGTACCCTCACAGAATTCTGCACTCCAGAGAATTGTCCTACAATGACTGCAGGCCCCAAGTATGGGAGTATACTTTCTTTTCTTAATAGATAAATAATGTATGACAGTATGTAAACTAATGTTTTGCTTATTATTTTTTTCCCTTTAAATGATTAGTTGATTGATATAGTATTTTGTGAAACAAATAGATCAAATTTATTTCGTAACGGAAACTGCACAGTACTGGACAAGTAATCCACTAGGAATAAAAGAGAAAAGAAAATTAACTCTATAAGTTACATCTAGTTTGAAAAACCAACAAAAATGAAACTACAGCTTCTGAATCAATATTTGGTGCTGGACTTGTTTGAAACATATCATTTGTTTTTTTTTTAACCTCTTTTTGCCCTCCAGTTTTTTTCTTTCAGGATATTTTTTTCTTCCAACATTTCTGTCATCTCCATACTTTTAATGACCTCCTTCATGGAAAACCAACCTCCTCCTTTAAAAGAGTGTGGTCCTTCTCATGCCTCAACTTCCCTCTCTTCTTGATTTTAATCCTGTCTGTGTACTTCATCTCCTACATTATGCGAGTGAAACGGGGGTCCTCTGCTAAACAGTCTTGCTACAAGCTCTAGAATTAGTTTTCAGTTTCTGTTACCAAATCTCCATTTGATTTTTTTAGAAGATCACCGCAGTTTTCAATTGAAACTTAGAAAATTTATTTTTCAATTTATTTTTTCCATGATCTCTTGGACAGCTTTATAGCATTATTGAATTACGTCTATTTTATAGCTTTTTGTCAAATCCAGCTTCTGTTTTTAATAATCACTTTTTGGTTTCTGTTTGTAAAAATTCTACAGGTATGAGTATAGATGGGCTGATGGTGTACAAATTAAGAAACCCATTGAGGTATCGGCTCCAAAATATGTTGAATATCTAATGGATTGGATTGAATCTCAACTTGATGATGAATCCATATTTCCCCAAAAGCTTGGTAAATATTTATTACTAATATATTATTATTTCTCATATTGCGTTTGTCATTTGATTAATATCCATTGTGCGGCTGCTTTGCTTGTCTGTCAGGTGCACCATTTCCCCCCAATTTCAGGGAGGTTGTGAAGACCATATTCAAAAGATTATTCCGCGTATATGCCCATATATATCACTCTCATTTCCAGAAAATTGTGAGCCTTAAGGAGGAGGCCCATTTAAACACTTGCTTCAAGCATTTCATACTATTTACCTGTGTAAGTACTCTGAACATTGCAGACTGTTTCCTTTTTCTTTTAGAAACTATCTAGTTTTTATTTTTATTTTTTTATTTTGTTATTATTATTAATTTTTTTTTATCTTTCCACTTTTTTGTGGGGCTGGATCACCTAGAACTTCAGATATTATTGAAAATTGTGGTCTAGCTGTTAGTAACTTGACTTTTATCGGTAATAAATCATAAGGGAAGTAGAAAAGCATGGTAACACATGCCAGTAAACACAGAAGTCAACAACAACAGATAAGTAGGGAAATGAAGAGTAGGATTAAAGTAGGAATGGATTTGATTAAGTTCAAGTGCAAACCCAACCAAAAAAAAATATTCATATTTCAGGATACTTATTGGTAAAGGCTGAATACAAAAATCCCATAATGGTCTACTCAAATTAGAATATATCAAATGCTAGATGCCTTAATCCTTATTTGTTAAGAAATCCTGATCTGACTAAAACTTGCCTGATAAATCCTAACCGTGTCAGGTATTACATAAAACTTAAGAAACAAACATAACAAATAATAAAAATTGATGAAACCCTCAGCTAATGGGAATCTGGCCTACTTAGTTAACGAGCCTTAGATTTAGTCAACTTTGTAGATGCTCCTGCATCACTCGGTGAACAAGAAGCCCGTAACAGTCTGGTACAACAATTTTTTTTTTTTTTAAAAAAAGACAAATACACCTACACTGAAGTTAAAACTCTCAAATCTACCCTACCACAGCTCCAAATCTATAAAAATTACATAAAGGGAAAGATCACTAAAGGCTGACAGTGAAGCCTATAAGGATACCACAGCTCCAAATCTATAAAAATTACATAAAGGGAAAGATCACTAAAGGCTGACAGTGAAGCCTATAAGGATGACCACCAGCTGTGTACTTTTACCCACAACTCTCCACTTCCCATTTAAACACTTGCTTCAAGCATTTCATACTATTTACCTGTGTAAGTACTCTTAATATTGCAGTAGCTGTTTCCTTTTTCTTTTTGAAACTATCTAGTTTTTTTATTTTTATTTTATTTTGTTGTTATTATTAATTTTTTTTTTTATCTTTCCACTTTTTTGTGGGGCTGGATCACCTAGAACTTCAGATATTATTGAAAAATTGTGGTCTAGCTGTTAGTAATTTGACTTTTATCGGTAATAAATCATAAGGGAAGTAGAAAAGCATGGTAACACATGCCAGTAAACACAAAAGTCAACAACAACAGATAAGTAGGGAAATGAAGAGTAGAATTAAAGTAGGAATGGCTTTGATTAAGTTCAAGTGCAAACCCAACCAAAAAAAAAAATAATCAGATTTCAGGATACTTATTGGTAAAGGCTGAATACAAAAATCCCATAATGGTCTACTCAAACTAGAATATATCAATTGCTAGATGCCTTAATCCTTATTTGTTAAGAAATCCTGATCTGACTAAAACTTGCCTGATAAATCCTAACCGTATCAGGTATTACATAAAACTTAAGAAACAAACATAACAAATAATAAAAATTGATGAAACCCTCAGCTAATGGGCATTTGGCCTACTTAGTTAACGAGCCTTAGATTTAGTCAACTTTGTAGATGCTCCTGCATCACTCGGTGAACAAGAAGCCCGTAACAGTCTGATACAACAATATTTAAAAAAAAAAAAAAAGACAAATACACCTACACTGAAGTTAAAACTCTCAAATCTACCCTACCACAGCTCCAAATCTATAAAAATTACATAAAGGGAAAGATCACTAAAGGCTGACAGTGAAGCCTATAAGGATGACCACCAACTGTGTACTTTTACCCACAACTCTTCACTTCAATGTTACTTTGATTCTCAGTTGTTATATTTCTCCACTTAAATGACCCACTAAGCAGCTTTCAGTTTTGGAAGGATGTGGAGAGATAGTTCATTTCTATGATCATATCCTCCTGACCTTCTCGATCTTTGGATAAAGCAGTCATCTCCTCCTTAGGATGTTCATATCTCATGGAATTTATCCTTTAGGAGGAATTCTATGATAAAGGTTTGCTGAATATCTGATCTGATGTATTTTCACATAAGAAATATTGCCTCAAGTTCTGGTTATTCTTATAGGGGACTTGGGGCTATCCAAGGGTTTGGGGTTTTGCTTTTCTAGTAAATCCTCCTCATTTCATTTGCTGAAATCATGCCTAAAGAGAGGAATCCATGGACGACCAAATTTAGCACAAACAGGGCACCTTTACCTTCTGTATAGAACACTCAATAAAAATAGGATGGGGATTCTTGATATGCATGTAAAAGATGCATAAAGAGTTTGGGAAAGTCATTAAGCCTGAATATGATCCATACAAGCGATATCCGGAAATACCAAAGGAGTTGATTCAAGGAACCTTAGGGTTGATGCATTCCATACCATTGACGCAGATTAGTTTGGAGAATAGGCGAAAGAACCCCGATTCTACACCATTGACGCAGCCCCTGTTTCTGGGAAAAAGACCTCCTCACCATTGTAATAGAGTACTTAGAGGTAATGTAAGCTTGGATCCCATCATTCCCATGGTCTTCCCAACATTGGCTAGTTTAACATTGTTTTGGAAGACCATGTCGAAATTGTCTAATAGTTCGAAACCTCTACTTTGACAAACTTTGGTACCATGTAATTTCCAAAAACATGGCAGGAAGCCTAGGACTCTTATGTACTGTGATTGTATTTCCAAATTTGATGCTAATGGAAGAAAGTGCCGATAGCCCACCTTTCTTTATCTTTGTATGGTTGATTAGAATTAAATATGAGGTACTCAAACATATGGTGAAGCTTTATCGATATCAGACAGAAATTAGACTCCAGGAGTAAGAACATGGAAGTTAAGAGAGGATAATATTAGTGGTGGTCTAATTTAATTGAAATCATGATATTTCTGGTGCCTATACTCAGCTAGTTTCAGTATTTGTTTCCATAACTTATTAAACTCGGGACAGCCCACAACTTTTAGGTCTAATGTCTAGATGTCAGTATGTAGCGTACCAAGTAAGGTTTTAAAACACCCCTAACCAAAAAAGATGGGTCATGTGCATCAAAGAAAAAGTAAATTATGCACATGAAGTTTTTGAAACACTAGTTTATCAAGATGAAATCTTATTTGATGCACAAAGTTCATACTGGATGGTAAAAGTAGTTGGCTGATTCCCGTGTATTGTGTTGCAGGAATTTGGGCTAATCGACAAGAAGGAGCTAGCGCCACTCCAAGAGCTTATAGAATCCATCATTGTTCCGTATTGAACATGGATTTGCATATACCATGAGGGAAGAATCATAATTAAGTTAAATAAATCCTACTCATCTCTACCTTCCCAACCTTACATGGTATAAATATACTTTCTGTTCATATGCTGTGTGCCTTAGGGTTTTAAACATATGTTCTCTGCTAAATTTATGTGGATCTAATATACCGTGGAAGGGAAGGTAGAGGGGCGGCCATTGCTAAGTTTGTGTAAGCAGCTGTGGGTGGAAATGGGCGAAAATAACGATCTGCTGAAGTTTTACCTAGCTTTGTTTTTACTTTATAGAAACACAAAAAGTGTTGCATTTGTATTTGTTGGTTTTACGTCGAAACTAGTTGGCTTATTACATTTTAGAATTTCAAACAGGCTTGGGAATAAATTGTGAATTGTCTTGAGAATTTTGCAGCTTGAATTAGTGTTGTTTGAATACCAGGGAGGGGATGTAACAATTGATTCTACAAAGTCAGTGACTCACAACAATCATATAGAATTAGTTTCCCAAAAAATCCAAAGGGAAAAACAATTGCAGTCCTCTACTCTTCAAAGAAGCAATATAGTAAATTATTAGTTTATTTTTTAATAATTTTTATTTAAAATCTTTCTATTACTTTATTTTATTTAGAGGTTATTCGAATAATTAAAAATAGCATTATTTTCTTTAGCCTTTTTTGGTCCATATGTCTTTTAGTGTTTGATTTCTTTAGTTTCTTGGGCTCTTTTTTATATTATATATATAATAAATATTATACATATATTATACATAGGAGATATATATATTTATTATATATAATTATAATTGAATTTTTTTTCTTCTATGAAATTAATAATGAAGTTCGTATTGTTTAAAGATCAACAGTAGGATACATAAAGTTTTTGGGAGGGATTGAGGTAACGGTGTGGAAAAGCTTAGGGCTTACGATTTCATTGTTGGATTTTGGCCAACAAAATTTAAAAATTAAATTCTAAATTATAAGCAATTAATTAAATAATTTAATATTAGATGATAGGTAATTTTAAGATTTAAAGTATTTTTGAAATTTTTTTATTCTTAATTATTTTGTTTTAAATTGGATGAAATATTTATTATTCTTTAAAATAAACAAATAAAAAAACTATTGTTTCATTAATTCTCAACACAATTTTATAATAAAAAATATTTAAAATTAAATATTAAAAAATATTTTAAAAAATGGTCAGTTTTATTATTTGAATAATAATTATGATAATTGGGAACAAAAAAAAATTAAAAAATATATATATATATATATATATATAATTTGGTAAATTTTGAAGGACCAAATGAATAGCCTTTAATTTTTTTTTTAATAGAAAATAGCCCTTAATTCAATTCTACGTCAGTTGCAGCTTTTGAAGTCCAATTACATGCAAATAGTTCGACAACAGTTGCAGCTATCTAACAATTGTGGTACATTCGTACCAAATATTAGGCTGTCTGATGGGAGGAAAGCTGATCGACAACCAGATCTGGTCAAGCCCAAGGCCAGGGGTCCCACCGGGGGCCTCCTCACGTGAGACACACGTACCACACGTTATTCGTTTGGATGGAACATGTGTCACCTCGTGACTATTAAGTAATTGTCACCACTTCTCTATGAATAGGGGTATTTGACTAATTTACCCTTACTCGGTCCACTTAAGTAATTGTCAAAAATGACCTTAAGTATAAATACAACGGTCCACTTTTTGTGTAGTCCCTATCATCGTCATTTTTGTTTTCCCTCTCTATCATCTGTCTCTCATTTTTCTTCTTTCTCTCTATAGATAGATTCACCATGGTTGCACTCTTGACTTCGTTTTGTCCTTCTCAACTTCGGTTTGATTTCCTCCTTAGTTTGGACTCCATTTCCTACTCTCTCTTTTTTTCAGCAAAAGAGAAAAAAATCTAGAGAAAACAGTAATCCCTCAAAGACAATTTCCGTAAATTTTATAGTTTTTATTTATATCATATTTTTTTTTTAGCTTTCAATAATTAAACCCTCATAAACTATATGAAAAATTGTTCTAGTTATGGTTTTGAGTCACTCGAAAAGGTTAAAATAAAAGAAAGTATGCCAAAAACAAAATTGAGATATTTTGTAGAATTTTTCTAGATTTTAAGAAGCGAATGAATAAATTCACTATAAGGATAATATGCGGTTACTATAAGACACTATTCAAAACGGAGGCCGCTTAGTCTGTCTAGGGGTCGAATGTGAGAAATCGCCCTAAAATAATGGCAAAACGCCTAGGTAGATTTGCGTGTACATCTTTATATATATAGTTATATAAATTCTTATATATATATAGTTTTATAAGTTATTTTATTTATTAAATGCTTAATTAATAATATAAGTATTAATTAAAACAAAGGTAATAAATTAAAAAAACATAAAATGTTGTATAATAAAATTAATAAAAAACTTATATTTTTAACATTTATGATTCCCAACTTAATTTATTTATCTAAATAATAAATTTTTATTATGAAATTATTTGATAGTATTCATTATATTATTAATTTGTTGAATTTTGTCTTTTAAAAAAACCCCATAAACCCCCACCTCGATCCCGCTTAACCGCCTAACCGCTAAACTCCTATCGACCGCCCTAAGAGCGCCTAAATCCATTTTTAACCTTGATATAAGGACACTATACTCAAACTCACTTTTTCCTTATAAGAAAAGGTAGGAGATTGAACTCAAATGAAATTGGAAATAAAACTTATTAGATTAAGGAGAGGGCGAAATGAGGTCAAGGATGCAGCCATGGTGGATGGATCTGCAGAGGGAGAGGAGAAAATGAGAGACTATGACTGAAGAGAGATGGCAATGGGCTAGTTCCCACGTACACAAACCTACTACAGATTTTAGCTACATCGAGCACCAAAGAAAAAACTAAGCATACGATATTGGGCGAGTCCATAGGCACATGTTGTTGTGTCATATGGTGATACCCATCCGAGCTTGGTAGCTATTTTCAACAAGTCAATTCAGTGCATGATGCCCAATCACGGTAGGTTTTAGGATTTAGATTCGCCCTACAATCTTTTGATTTTGGTACTGCAGAATCTAGGATGGGACTTAGGTTTCAGTCCCAATGACATCGTTGTAAAAACAGTTGAAAAAAACCCTATTCATCCATCAATTATGTTATTCCAATGTCATCCCATTTGGCCTCCTTACCTAATAAAGGATTCAAAGTTGTGAAATTGGATATAGGACAGCCAAACCAGAACAAAATACAGACAATGTGACGACTCGAAAATTCGAAAAAAGAAATTTTAAGAATTTGAAATGTAAAATGACGTTTTTGCCCCTTGTAATTATTGTGGTCAAAAGTTGGCTTTGTGTTTGGAGTACTTTTTGGACTTTTCGTGAAGACTGTTGGGTAGGTCTCGGAACATTGAGTTCGTAGACAGGTGGCACGTCGAAATCGAAATTCGAACATGATTGTTACGGGTCGAAAACGACCAGGGGTATTTTGGTAATTTTGTAAGCAGGGGTAAAATGGTAATTTGAGAGAATTTTAGCTGAGTAATTATTTGTTGCAGAATGTGACATGTGTCAACTGCAAGACTCAATTGCTGGCTTGTACTTGGCTCCATTTTGTTGTTGTTGGGTGTCCTTCCTTGTTAAACATATTTGAACAAATTGAAAACCAAAAACAATTGGAACGATCAATTGGCAGAAATCTTTGAGAGAACTAAGAACCCGAGAACTAGAGAGGAATTAAGAGTGAAAAATGTGAAGGAAAAAGAAAGAAAAACAGAGGAAAACAGAGAAAAACCCAAAACCTAACTAGGAGATTCACAGAAAAATTGAAAGATTGGAACCTTGGATTTGGACTCGAATTGAAGCAATTGAACTTAAATTCTTATTTCTGGGATCCTTTCGAAGAAAACCATCTCAAAATTGAAGGAATTCGACGAAGAACAAACCAAGAACAATACCTGCGATACCTTTGAATTTTCAAGCTTGAGTACGATCATTTTGAGGTAACATTGAATCAAATTGGACTCATAATTGTGTTTAGAAATAACCTATATTTGTTTTGGGTTGATTAGAATCGAGAAATTATGTACAATTAACTGGAATTGAAGTCAGGTCGAAGCAGGGAAGATGAATAGTGACACTGTAGCAGCGTGCGTGGCTTCCACGCGCAGCCGCTTGGGCTGCACATGGATCACAATTTTGAGGTACGGTCAATATGATTTTTCATGTAATCGATATAACAAAAAAATTTTCGCAGGTTTCGAGTTGATTGGACACCATTTCGATATAGTTTCGAGGGTCCGAAGTGTTATGCTACGTTTTTAAATGCGTAATTTATTTCGAAAAAATTGAGAATTTTAATGTGAGATTATTTGGGGTGTTAGTGACCCTCGATAGTGGTTTTTTTGACAAGATTGGTGATTTTTGGAAATTACGGAAAAGCGCACAGCTCAGAATTGAGCAGATTGGACAGTGTGTGAATGGACATTTGTTTTATAAATCGTTATGCATGCATAGTAAATATTTTCTATGATTTATTGCATGATTTAAGTTGCAATGATTGTATTGATGATTTGATATGATTACTTGATGATTTTATGGATTTAAATATCGGTTTCTGAACATAATTTTACGGATTTATGTGAAAATTGTATGTTGGGCTTGAGACCCTATTAGAAATGGTTTTGACTTGGATTTAGAGTCAAATGTGACTATATGATTGAATTGATGGTTTTCGAATTTACGAAATGATTTTTGGACATGGTTTTATGATGATTTCATGGAAATGATGTTTTGGACTTGAGACCTTGTTGGAAATGATATTTTGGACTTGAGACCCAGTTGAAAATGATTTTGACTTGGATTTAAGTCAAAGTTTGTTTTGAAAGGCTTGGGGTGTAATCCTTGGACGATTTTCATTGTGATTGTGATGAGTTCCCAGGCGGTCGAAGTTAGGAGGTTTCCCAGACGACCGAAGCTCGGGGTAATGTGATTGTTCCCAGCCAGCCGAAGCTCGGGGTGTTCCAAGACGGCTGATGCTTGGGGTATGTGTTTCCCAGGCAGCCGAAGTTAGGGGTATTCCCATACGACTGATGCTCGAGGTATCTGTGTTCCCAAGTAGCCGAAGTTAGGAGTGTTCACAGACAACTGATGTCCGGAGTTATTGACTTATTGTTGGTGGCCTACGCGTATTGCTGATGTGATTGTGTGATTGATTTTGCACTTGTGAGTAGTGCGGATATTGTGATCTTGTGACTAATCTTATGCACTTGTGAGTAACGCTGTTTGATTATTATGTTTGATATTTGAGTATTGGTGACTAGTACTGTTGTTGATGGTTGTTACGACTGGTTTGATGTTTTTGGTTGTATCCAGATGGTTTTCATATGATTTGACTTACGAGCTGGTTGTTCATATGTTTTACTCGGCATGCATGTTTTAAGATGGATGGTAAAAAGTTCTGTTTTCTAAATGTATTTTCAAACAATGTTATTTTTGTTCACTCACATTTTTCATAGTTTTGATGACTCTCCAAACCGTAGTACAAAGATCGGGGCTGATTAAGAGGCGGAGGCATGAGTAGGAATCAGTGCAATTATCCCTTGTCTGACAAGTTCTGAGGGTGTGTTCAGAATTTCAGTTAACTTGTCAGACGGGAGTAGGACTAGTTACGGTTATCAGAGTACATTTGGAACGGCTCCTATGAGACAACATAATAGAAAAACTAAATTTACAAGGTTAGGTTTGACTCTGGTAATAAACGAGGTTGATATCCATTATGAACTAGTGATATTTCTCAGCATGTATGATTCAGATGGTCTTATGTTCAACCCTCGTAATTGACAAAATTGATACGAAATATATATAATTTAATCAATCCAAGGTTGGCCACAAGAGGGGTGGGGGTGGGTGGAGCACAAGCCTTGGGCCTTAAATAATAATGAGCCCAAAATAAGTCCAAAATTATTAATATATAATATATAATAAATAAATTAATTAATTAATAAAGCATGTGGATAAATAAATAATACATGAGGAATAAATTTGAAGTTAGTTCAAGTTCTATCAATAGTGGAACTCTTATTTGAAAACTCAATTCTTATATTAAATAAAAAGTTATAGTCTAATAGTTTTGAACGAGAACATTTTTATTCATATACAACTTCGAACATAGAATTTGTTTTTTATTTTTAACCACTAAATGTAATGTTTTGGACATGAGGACTTTTTTTTTCTTTGTTAGGGGTGTTCTCCCAATGAGTTTTCTCTAACAAAATTTTAACGATGCCTCATAATATAAAAATGAAATAATTAATACATAAAAAATTATGTTTTTTAATAGTTCGGAGTGTAAATTAAAAGCACATATTCTATTTTTATCCCGAGTTTTCAAATGTTTAAACCGGCACTGAATTAACCTCTCATAATATCATTGTATGGCAAAAGCAAATAAAAAAGAAACTTACAAGGTTGGGGCAAGCGGAGATATAATGACAAATCGATTTCAATTCCATTTTCTCAAACTATGTGTTACAAAGAACAAACTCAAATGAGAGCCGCGTACTCATAATGAATCCCATGATCCCAAATACTAGAAGCTGTAAAGGCAAAATTGGACACATCTGGATATAATCTCTATTTTATATCCCATCCCTAGCTGTGTTGTAAAAGAACCAGCCCAACCCATGTCATGGTATCAAATGGAAAAACAAAAATTGTTGTTTCATGTGTTAGATAAAATTGTCAATTCGATTTCCAGCCATGCCATCATTAGCTCTTTCATATCATCCACCACAAATATTGCATTTCTTCTGTAAACCTCCTGTAAAATAAACCCATGTTAAAGTTTAAAGGTATTGAGCTTGTATCCTCTCTCTATTTTCCTCCCACCACGTCTTTGCGTTCATCTCTCCAAACCTTTCACGGCTGTGTGCGCAAATCAAAGAAACAAGGTCATCAGCAGCTGCATCTACATCAACAAAACACGAAAAAAAAATTTAAAAAAAAATAAAAATGAATCAAACATTACCTGAATCTGACTCGCCGGAGTTCCCTAGTGCCATCAGCTAGCTGCCGTATGGTTATATACACCCCGGGCTCATCTTCCTCAACCCATTCAGACTCCACATCACTAGCATTGCTAATTGACACTGAAGCTTCATCTCTAGAGGAGGTGGTTGTGCGCGATGCATCCATACCAGTTCCATAACCACTCGAACCGCCGCCAGCATTGTAGTAGTGACCGCCACCACCACTACCACCACCACCATGATCGAAATGATGATCACCTCTGCTTCCTAGTCCCGAGGGTTTATAGTGGCTCCTCGGTGTCCAGTCTTTGTTTCCTGAGGGAGCCATAGGGCTTTCCATTGCAGAGCCCATCCTTGAGTAAGAAGAATCCCTCTGCTGTTGAGGAGTAAACAAAGTACGTCTTAATAGTAAACAAAGTAGTGTTCATCAAAGCAAGGATCACAAAACGAAGTTGAAAATTTCATTACCTCGTCTTCAGACCTTGAGGGAGTGTGAAGAGCTTGCCGATTGAATCTCTGGACATTGTAGAGCTCCATGATGCGGTCATAATTCTCACCCCACCATCGTTGTGCTTGCCATTTGTTGAACATTTCGCGGCTTCAAATTTGAAAAACCAATACATGATCCATCACTCTCACTTTGCGGTACACAAGAGACAATCAAGTTTTAACAGAATTCAAGACCATTGGTTCCATAGAGGAAACATATGTTTGCATAATAATGATTTCCATACCTGAAGCGGATTCGTTTGAGATCATTTCCGCCATTAGGAAGAGATACAAAAGTGATGTGTACGCCGGGTTCCACCTGTGCCATCCACTCCTTAGGCTCATCTTCATCCTCCAACACAACATCACACGACTGAGCTGATATGGATGCACCTCCAGGGGTCCTATCACCACCACCTCCATAGGCTCTAGTAAATCTCGTGTCTGATCTTGCACCTAACTGATGAGTGGAGGTGAAATCCCAAGCCGGAGTAGAACTCGCGCTTGCACCTCCCATATAGGGATATGGCATCCCTTCCGAAGCTGTATCGAAATCTGGGTAACCTCTCGCTCCTCCTTTCTTATTATAACTGCTTGATCCTCCTGTCGATGGTTTGCATTGCTTGTAGGCTCCAGACACTTTCAGTGCCATATCCTTGATCTGCAAAATGTTCAACAAATAGTTTATACCAAATCATTCCACAAGTAATAAGACAACTATGCAGTAGAATCATTAATGGAACGCAAGATTTGAACTCAGATGCTTCCATATCTAATCTTTGTGACATATTGTTGGAGGGTAAAACAAATTATACTATGCTCTTTTTTTCTTTTTCCTTTTTTATCTTTGGAAAAAAAAGGAACTATTTTTTGAGGGCAACCATCATCAAGAATCTATCTTTGAATTTCACCGATTTAGCATAGGGAGCTGATTTTTTTTAACCGTCGCAATAAGTAAATTAAAATGAAATCAACGAAGAAAACAATAACAAAGTTAAAAAGAAAAAAAGTAGAATGTGAAAATCATTTTTCTTAGCATATACTCCAGCTTAAAGCATTGGTCATCAGTGAATCCTAATAAGCAATTGTTGTAATACATATGAAAACAGTGAAGGTCATTTGCTCTTGCTCGGGGACGCATTCTCCAATTTTAGACTTTTAAATATGACATGTGGGACTCGCATGCATAAGCTATCGACCAGTTTTGGAATCTTTTGAAGTAAAGAAGGAAGTATGGTATAGAATTTGACATTGAGATGTAACAAAACATAGCTTTGGGACACACAACAAAGAACAAAGAAAGCACAACTCAGCAGATATTCTTTGCTTCCAAAAGTGATTCCCGCAGCAACACCCAAAGTGAAGGGAGGCAGATCATCAAACGCAATCTTAGAATGATTGGGTTTTGATTCTCTACGTTTCCATTTATATTTTTACTTTACTGTAATCCAGTGATTAGACAAGTATTCAATAGTGGGTCACACCAACAACATCCATCAAAACCCCCTTTTTTTCCCCTTTCCTTTTATTAAATTTTCTAAATGAACGAGTTGTCTTTTCTCCATGCCACCCCCACTATTTGTCCATTTCCTTATTTTGGAAATTGCTGTAAGCATGCTCCCCGGTTTTTATAATATTATATTTGGACCCTGCAAATTTTTATTAAATAATTAAATATATTAATGCGTGTACTTAATTACCTTTATAAATATAAATACCAATAATTATAGGAAGTGTTATTAGCATTACCAACTCCATTCTCTCTTTACAAATTTCAATAATTTGGAATTCAGAATAATTTTTTAAAGTGCCAATAATAGTTTTTATAATATATGAAATATCATTCATTTATGACGTAAATATAATCAAAAGAAATAACAATTTCCATAACTTTCATTTCGCTTATCACCGTTTAATTACAATTTTGTGGCATGGCACAGTAAACCTAAATTCCACTGAGTTGTATTCACAAATCATATGAAAACATCAATTACTCATCAAGCTTAATTTCTACACTCAAGAATTTGATTTCATTTTCACTTGTGCCGTGACATGAATATGAACATATTCCTCCATGATCATGGAAGGTCTACACAAAAGCTACATATTCATATAGATATTTATTGTAAATTATTATTAATGCCTATTTTTACTTCATTAATTATTGTTTCTCACAGTTTTCTCAAAGTTTTCATTAATTATTTATTAATTTTCTAGTGTTCTTATTATTTCCTTTGTAATGTTAAATTTTGATGAAAAAAATTTAGATGAAGTGGTCATTCCCTAAACAATTTAGATGAAATTAAGTGAAATAAAAACTCTAACAATTTTTTTTTTTTTTTTTTAAAACAGCTTTATTGTACAGCTATAATTTATGAGGGTGTAGAGCGAGGTGGGGAGAGTGCCTATATTTTTTATTTTTTTTTGGTCCAGTAGAGTGCCTATATATGCAGACGTGAAACGTGAAAGATGCCACAGGTAGTGGGGCCCACTGCATGAGAGCCTCCTAATGCAGTTGCGATATTTATTTTGTTTTTAATTTTATGGAAAAAAAAAACTAACTGAAAAAGCAAATGTTGTGTAGGTGAAGCAATCGACACAAAAACAGAGAGGGAGGGATTGATTAGGAACCTGCGCCGTCAGGCTTTTGACGGCTTCTTTTGTACTTGGGGTGCCACTGCCACGCGCTCCTCCCTCGTCTCCGCCATCCTCCGTCTGTTTTGTACACGCGATGCAGGTAAACATTTTCCTACTTCCACCTTGTTTACCTTCTTACCCCTGAAACAACTGAAAAATTTCACCTTAGCTGCTTCAATACAACAAACATTCATCTAAATAGGTCTCAACGTCGTTAAAATTTCAATATTAAATCTGTTATTTCTGATTTTTTTTTAACATATTCAATTAAAAATATCACGTAAAATGACATCTCATTGACAAAAGGAATATATTTGCATATTTGAGTAAAATTTAATAACTTAATATTCTAATATTAAAATTTAAAAACAAATAAATAAAATTTGTGGAAAATTTAAAATAATAACCACGGTTTAGCCTACGTACAAATAAGGGATTTATTTCCATTTCTTGTTTTTTTTTTTTATCATGGCTGGATAGGAGGGTACAAAGAAAAGTTGGTTTTGTTTAAGATTGTCGTAGAAATTACTAAAATACCCTCCAAGTAAGGAATTTTTTAAGGGTAAGTTTGACAACTTAATCAGAAAACAGAACATACATTCCCATCCATTGGACCCCAGACCTCGGAATTTCTCAAATAAAAAAATAGTTACAAACCAAGCACTGCCCGCCAACGGCAGCAAATGCCCAAGTACTTAAATTTTGTTTGGTAGGCGAGAAAATGTGGGAAAATGTAAGCATAAATAAAGGAGATATCCAACAATGTGAAATGCAAGGATCTCTCGTCTGCTCACTTATTCTTTCCTCGGAAACAAATGGGTCCAAAGAAAGAGAAAATTGAACAATTACCCAAAAAAAAAAGTGAAAAGAAAAAGAACTCGGGATCAGAGAAGAAGACCAAGAAAATGCGTAAAATATAATGAGTCAATAATTGAAAGAAGCCAAAAAGAAAATGGGGCAACTGCCCGAGTGGTCTTTGCTTTGCTTTAAATCCACAAACCCAAGAAAACAAAATATAAAGCCAAACAAAGATTCATTCAGCCGAGCCATGCTTGCTTACCAATCCAGCTCAGCGCCGATTTTAATTTTGAATAATAAACAAGTAATGTTGAATTTATTTTATTTTTCAGGGAATTTTTGGTTTTTGAGAATGGTGGGTTTGTTTTGTTGGGAGAGAATGAGAAAGGTGTGTGTGTGTTGTTGGGGTATGAAAGCGGTGGTTGAGTCGACAAAGAGACAGAGAAAACAAAAATAAGAAGGAAAAACAAAATTGAGATTTTAATACATATTAAAATTAAATAGAATCATTATTATTCGAAAACGACTTACCCAAGCAAACCTCAACTGTGCTTTTTGCTCTTGTCCCTTTACCCTTCAGCCTTAAAGCCTTGACTGCCACTACTCTTCCAAAACGCTGCGTTTTGCCGTTTGATCTTTCA
This sequence comes from Prinsepia uniflora, assembly GCA_032719365.1. Lineage (NCBI taxonomy): Eukaryota > Viridiplantae > Streptophyta > Magnoliopsida > Rosales > Rosaceae > Prinsepia > Prinsepia uniflora. The sequence continues at coordinate 1,195,937 of CM064874.1, forward strand.
CTCCTCCTCCTTCAAATGCCTTCAGTGTACCACTCACTGTATTTTCCAACTGTTTCAAACCCTGCCAATACCAACGGAGGAGATAAAAAGGGTAGATAAATAAATAAATTACAAACTCAAATCTCATATATTCTTCATGGAACAAAATCAGAATCCAGATCACCAGATTTCCTCCAAGTAAAGAAAAATGAATATTAAATGGAGAAGAATAAAAGCGAAGTGAGGCTCTGTTTGGTTGCCGAGAAAGGAAAAGAAACAAGAAAAAAATTTCAATTTTCTCACCTCGAATCAACGGCACCGGAGCCTAGCATTTCAATTTCCAGGGAAAAACGAACGATTCATTCGAGTAAAAATTTAAAAAAAAAATGAAATTGGAGACTTTTACTGAGCCATCTGAAGCTCCGAACCGGGTGGAGTGAGCCAAAGTCTTGAAGAATCAAAAAATCAGAGGCAAAATCGCTTGAATTTGGGGGGTGTATATATACACATGGTCAATCCAGATAATGAAATTGACTCCTAATTTAGAAGCAAAATCTTCAGACTGCTCGCAATCTTGGCCGGGACGAAATGCAGAGCGGTATATTCAAAATATACCGGATAGGGAATGTTTGGGATGCTACAGCTCCGGACTTCACGTTACGACAATCCTAAAAATCGGAAAATCACAGACGAGAGAATGAGAACAAATTGGGAACCTTGTATTTATATAGAGGAAGGCGTTAACGGCGTCAGTTTTCTGCGTTATATGTGACGGAAAACAGTGGTTTACAAGTGGGTAGGAGGCATCTGGTCATCGGCATTGAGGACATAAAGGGTCCACATGTCTAGGTGGTGTAAGGGAAGGTGGGGATTCCTATCTACACTAATGCTGTGTAAGGTAGTACACGTGGCGAATTTTAGTTGGACGGGATAGGGTTATAGCTTGCAGAATCGAGCAACCATCTAATCAAGGTATCTGATAACTTAATTATTTATTTATTTTTTGTTAAAACCTACTAACTTAGTTAATAAATAAATCATACTTAGCATTCTACTAATTTCTTTATTAAATTATCATTATAAATATTATAATAAAAATAAATTAATTTTTTAAAAAAATATTTAAATATACTGTTCATCATGATATTTTTAATATTATCAATATTATTGATTTGTTTGATATTATTAATGACCTAATTTATTCTTTTGTATCTAGATGAGTTAAAAATTGAACTAAGTGGACAATTTTTTACTTGCATTCCATCCTTGTGGTATCTACACATATCATCCTTTTGATTTATTAAATTATTTTTGTATATATATTATAATTAAAATCGTTTATTCTATAAATCATCATATCAAAATATTTTTCTTAGAAAATAAAAAATTTAGATCGTTTAATTATTCATTTGTATCAAACAAATCAACGATTTTGTTAAAAAAAAATCTTTATGACGAGCTGTCTATTTAGTATATATGAATGGCTAAATGATCCCAAATCTTATTAATTTTTTTACAGAGATAATTTTAAGGGCAATTAACTAATAGATCTTTATTAACATATAACTTTATTCAAAAACTTGCATATAGAAAAATTAAACTCATAGGTCATTTGACTAGTTAAAAGACTATACAATTTAAAATAGACCATAGTTTTTATATAAATTACAACTAATGTCATCTAATTATAAACTAGTACAATAATAATAATAAAAAAACACTTACCAAAATTTATAATGATTTTAACATTACTTTTTTTTTTATTAGAAGATTATATTGATGATTATGAAAACATTACTCTTATTTATATTTTTTTTCACTTACTCGTTTTAAAAGTAATATAAGTATCTAATATAACTTAAAGTAAGAAAATTAAAAGCAATAATTCTTCAAAAATAATTTTAAATTTAAAAATTCTTTATCTTCCGATATTAAATAATTTGGTTAATTTTGTATAGCTTAGGGTTTAATTTGAATTTTGCTATGTCGTACATAGGGTTTATCTTCCGATATTAAATAATTTGGTTAATTTTGTTTAGGGTTTATGGTTTAATTCTTGAATTTTGTGCCAATTAATTCTGAAATTTGTGCAAGAATTCAAGAATTAAACCCTATGTCGTACGATTGAACTCCAGCCAAAAAAAAAATTATATACTCTACCATTGAACTCCAAATAATACGGACTTTATTTTTTATTTTATAGAAAAATTTCAATTGTAACTATATACAATATATATACATATATAATATTTATTATGTGCATAATATAATAAATGGCCCAAGAGGCCAAAAAAATCAAATACTGAGTAACACATGGGGTAAAAAGAACAAAAAAAAATACAATGTATTGTTTGAAGGAATTCTCAATAACTCACTCATCCTCTTTATTGAGATATAAAAAGGTAGATGTGGAATTTATTACTTACAAATTCTATTTAGGGACTTTTGAATAAAAAAAAGTTTGATGTAATGTCTTATTTTGTTTAATATACAAGCATTAAAGGTTTTAAACAAATTAGAGAATAAACAATTTTAATTATGATATATATACAAAAATAATTTAATAAACTAAAATAGTAATACAAAAAGGTACCATCAGTGTGAGATGCACCTTTCGTTATATTTGCCTAGCTAAAATTATGGACAATCTATACCGCCATCATAACCCACTCCATTGTGAACTGTTCCCCAAATTTGTACCACCATCGAAGCCACACAATTGCAAAACTCGTCCCCCAGTTCGATTGTCAGCATGGTAGTCCACACCATCGTACACTCATCACCATCGCAAGAAGATCATGACAACAACGAAGATGACTATGAAACACAACATCAACAGCATGGTAGTCCACCTCCTTCGTCTTCTTCGTCCTTTCCAACTCCATCTCACCCCTAGCGCTCTCGTCAAATCCCAAAGTTTATAGTTATACACAACATTCTGTTCATCTCCTCCAATTACAGAATCTCAATCCAAATCTCCATTCTCAAAATCCCAACCAGTCCCAAATGTAAAACCTGTGTCTTAGGAATAATGACGAACAATCTCACATAGCTCGGGAAGGGAAAGGTAAAATGTCTTATATGTGTGGATGAAGTCTTCCTAGCACGAGGTCTTTTATGAGCTCATTGACTTTGGATTTGATTGGAACTTCAAAGTTAAGCGAGATTGAGATTGAGCAATCCTAACATGTGTGACCTATTGGAAAGTTGCGCGTCAGTTCCAAGAAACAAAATAGTGAGGGCATGGGCCTAAGCGGACAATATCATGCTAGGGGAGTCGGGTCGTGATATAATGGTATTAGAGCTAGACTTCGATTGGAAATGTACCAGCAAGAACGTTGGACCCTAATAGAAGGTGCCAGCGAGGATGCTGAGCCCCAATTGGGGGAGGGGGGGAGGGGGGGAGGGGGGGAGGGGAGATGGACAACGAACTATGACAGACAAGAACAAAAAAGTGCTAGTCTAAACATTTTACAAGTGGCTATAGATATTTGATGATTTTGAAATTTTGATATTCTATAGAAATTGAGCAGATGGACAACTTTCATGAAGAAAGTTAAACATTCAAGCAACGTAAATATGATTTTTTAGATCTTAACAGAAGCGGTGAGTTTACAGGTTTTGGGGCATGTTTTTTTGGTAATGACAGAATGATGAGGGGGCATCGGTTGGACTTCAGGGTGGGCTAAGGGCAGAAGTTCACATCATTAACGACAAAGCCCGGACAGTGCTCTTGGGGTTTGATTTTGGTTGACGTTAAAAGGATTAATTGCACCTATAATATCAATCATGGTCTTTTAGTAGCAATAGCTGTGTCGTCCTGTATCAGTTGGTATCAAAGCCTGGAGGTCTCAAATTCAAGTCCCCATAGGTGTGCCTTGGGATGGGAATTTCCTTAAATTTGGGGGCATCACTTGGACTTGGGGATGGGTTGAGGGAGTCCACATCATTAACGACAAAGTCCAAAGAGTCTGCTCTCGGGGCCTGATCTTGGTGATGTTAAAAGGATTAGGTGCGCCTCTACTATCAATCATGGCTTTGAGTAGGAATGGTTGCGTTGTCCTACATCACATAAGAGGGATGCTCTGCTAATTTGTTACATGGAGGTTGATGGGGATGGTGATGGAGGCAGATGGTAGAAAATGATGGGGACCGTGAAAAAATCAAGTGCGAGTAGAGAAGAAAGCCCCTCCTAGTCCTAGCGATGAGACAACAATGGTGTCTGCTTCTTCTCTGTAGATGTGATGTCGGCCGGGTTGGGTTGTGGCTGGAGGGATTAGGCGAGTCTCTACAGGCAGAGGAGAGATTAAGAAAGAACGAGTAGGAAAAGTAGTTCATGACGATGAAATTGAAACCCAGCAATACTAACCCTCATTCCAACCCAGCTCACCAGTCGAATAATGAGGAACAAAAGGAGGTCGTCCTCATGGCATGTTAACCATTTCTTATTTTAACCAAAAAGACTATTTTTAATACAAATATTGGGGAAGGGAGATTCCAATAAATACACTGGGCGTAGATCTCGCCATTTACAATAGTCGAATCTGAGACCTTCAATATAACGTGTGTAGAGGAATAACACTAGATCATAATATTTAGTGACATAATAACCAAAAATACTTAGTTAATTAAGAAGACTAAATCTTATTCCATAAGGATCCAATTAGTAAACCGAATTCATAATGAACTCTAACCACTTTTAAGGTATGTTTAGGGTCGATCCTAAGAGTAATCGAATAAGGTGGCCGTCTCGAGTCCCCACTTCGAAGGTAGCCCTCAGCATTGGGCCGGGTTGGGCAAGCCCGGCCCAAATTTTTTGGGCTTGGGCTGGGCTGGCCGGGCTTATTAAATAATTTTTAAATTTGCGGGTCGGGCCGGGCGGGCTTAATGACATAAAAAAGAGCCCACGAGCTATTATTGGGCTGGGTTTATATCGGGCTTTTCGGGTCGGGCCTATTAAGCCCACTTGGATCGAGCTTACGTGGGCTTTTGCAATAAATTATGTCTCAAATTTTAAAATTACAAAAAAATATATGCATGCAAAACAAATATTAATAATGAAAAAAATACTCAAGGGTGCAAAAACGTGGCCTATTTAAAATAAAATACTCAATGGTGCAAAAAAGTTGGGTCTATTAAGTAGGTGGAGGGGTGATTAGGGTTTGTATTGGGTATTGGATATTGGGTATTAGACTTTTTCAAAAAATTAGGCGTGTTTGAGGCTGAGATTTGGGTTTGAGTTGAAATATTAGTATTAAAAATGGGTTGAGTATTAATTTTTAAATAATATTTTATATTTTCGGGCTTATAGACCGGGTTTATTACCGGCTGGGCTTATCGGGTTTTATCGGGCTCGGTGACACGACCCATCCCAATCCCCCCGGGATTACCATGGAATGTGTCATGCTCCCGTCAGACAAGAGGTGTCAGACAAGGGATAACCTGTTGCCATTGCCCAACCGGGCTTCCAGAGTGCGTAAGGATCGATGGAGGAGGTGTATGATGTCCCAGTCTCTGCTGCAGTCGCATCCGGAATCAACCTGAAGGACATTAAAAACGAAAGCTGTGAGTGGACGAAAATAAACAAGTCTGTTTAAAACATTTATAAGACATTTATGCCCCTCAGTAAAATCATATGCATGCACCATAAACCACTTTTCACATATTTATTCAGAAATAGCCATTAGGGCCTTAGCCTGGAAACCAAAGCATAGTTTCAAATTCCAAAAGTCAATCCCAAAGTTATTTCATAAATCCAGTAATATGAACCATAAGGCATATAGTATAAACCATAACCATAATTTTAGCCACTGCACTATACACTCCAATCCGACATCCCTGATGTCTGACGTCCCTGACGTCAATAAGGTCACAATCACAAGGCTACGCGTGCCACTCGGGTCTCAATTTCCGAGTTCAATCCCCGAACCCCGTTCGGGTACAACATCCCCGATGCTTAGCGTCATAGACGCTGGATGTACTAGACGTCCGTGACCTCTCCGGGGTACCTCATCCGGAGGAGACAATATAATATGGAAGGATTTATACAGTGCAGTACTAAATACATTTTATTGATATCCAAATGCAAAACATATATATATACATAGATAAAATCCAAACCAATCTTTAAGTTTCATCAGACGGGTCTCAAGCCCAAATACTGTGAAACGTGCCATAACCATAATTTCAATATCATCAAAACCATTATAAGTCCAAATAGTTGATTTAAATCCAAGATCATTTATTCGATTCCATTTTAGGGTCCCCGACCCGAATCACATGTATAAATCAACTGGGCCCCTGGCCCGATTTCATAAGTTAACTGGCCCCTGGCCTGAATTCAATAGTCCACTGGGCCCCCGGCCCGAATTCACAAGTTAACTGGGCCCCTGGCACGATTCATAAGTTAACTGGGCCCCTGGCCCGATTCATAATTCAACTGGGCCCCTGGCCCGATTAACAAGTTAACTGGGCCCCTGGCCCGATTTTACTTTATCAAGTCCGTAACCGTTTCATAAAATCATATCCAACCACATTTATGGAAATCGGTGCAAATCCAGAAAACCTCGATTTATGTGCAAATACGTAAATAACCTCGAAATGCGTGAAATCATTTAAATTCACCGATATCCAAAGTAAATCATTTAATCATAATTATAACAATCATGAAACAGTTATGCATGCATCGAATTTATAAAACCAATGTCCACTCACAGACCGTTTAACCGAGCGCCTCGATACGCGTGCCATAGGCCTTCCCGGGCCACACCACTATCACCGGGACTCGTAATCCTGTTCAAATCACATTAGAGGATTACTAACCTCATCATTAACATCCTATTCAAGTCCCGTAATTTTCCCGAATTTTTAAGTATTTTTAAACTGGATTTAAAACATTCGGACATCCCGAACAATATCGAAACGGGATCCGATCGACACGAAACCAATCCCAAAATGTTCGTTACATTAAATAAGACAGAAGTCATATTGACCTCACCTCGAGATTCGTGCCCACGCGCCGTCACGCACCACCGTGAGTGGCTGCGCGTGAAAGCCACGCGCCTGCTACAGTCACCATCCTCGCCCGTTTCTCTGGTAAACGGGTTGAAAAACCCGCGATAGGACCCGGTTCAATCACACCCAATTCAACACTAAATCAATCCGTTCTTTCAACTGATCCCTTGTAATCGATCACCATTAAAGTTCTGTAAATCGAATTACACAAATCATGGTCTAAATCCTCACGACTCTCGATCGATCCTCGACGGGTTTTCAATTCGGGTTTCACGATATCGTCCCTGTTTTCCAAATTAATTCATTCAGTTAGCATCGTGAGAGTGTTAGGGACATTTCTACAAGGTCAATTTGAGAATTACTTACCTCAAACCCACTGAACACAAGCTCGACTTTGAGCTGCCATGGAAGCTCCGTTCTCCCTCAATCCGACACGGTTTCCCGTCGTTCTTGCTGCAAAGCTGATCGTTTTGATCCCAGAAGTCGAATTGAATCATCAATTTCGATCCTCACGGCTCAAATCTTCCATTTCGAATTTCCCTCCCAAAAACCAAATTTTCGATTTCTCTGTCTCCCTCACCCGATCAATCCCCCATGTTTTCCCGATTCAAAACAAACCCAATAATCTCTCAATTTCTCACTCTCAGTTTCAGAATTGGAAGAGGAATGAAGGTGGGAAGAAAATGGCATTGTTGATCACACACGGTTAAGAAAACAGAAGAGGTTTAATGGAAATTAAACAATAATTAAGTTAATTAATTAATAAAACATAATCATAATGTTCCCCAAAACATGGATCCTGGTCTTAAGCCCCAAATTAAGGGATGAGTGACACTTGTCACTCATCCAAGTGTGTCAGTCACCGGGTACTGTTCATTATTATATTATTATTTTAATCGGTGCCTCGGTTCGTTAATTCGTTTCCTAGACCATAACTTCGTCGTCGAATCTCCGATTTCGGCATGCCGCCTGTCATTGGATTCGTATCGACGAAACCTACGTAACGGTCCTTGGCCCTCGGCCATCGGACATCCCGGTCAAAAAGTCAACATTTGGCCCATAATATGCCAAATTACGAAAATGCCCTTGCACTTCCGTACATCATAACTTCCACCACGAACGTCGGAATCGAACGTGCCACCTGTCTATGAACTCGTGACGTCCTGAACTACGTCACGGTCATCGGTCAAAGTCCATTTGACCATCCGAAATAAAAGTCAACGTTTTGCCGACGCCCAGGGGCAAAACGGTCATTTTGCACAATTCGTCCGAAATCGGCCCAACTAATCCCAGATTAGTAAATCATAATTAAATATTATTAAATCCCGATATTCGGGACGGGTCGTTACACTCGGGCCTATCGGGTTTGAACACCATAAGCCCAAGCCTAGTCCACTAACTCTCGGGCCGGGCTTTTGTCCATCGGGCTTATCGGGCCCCCATATGCCCATGAGCTTTTGGGCCAAATTGTGAGGGTTATTCGAAGGGGCCCCAACATTTTTAATACATGTTTAAGTTTCATATATTATTATATTGTTTCCCAAATAATTAGTTTTTGTGATGTGGCTGGGTTGGTTGAGGTGTGCCCCCTAAGGTCGTGTGTTTGAGATTGGTTGTGATAGTTTTCTTGTTTGGCTTTTTTTTTTGTCATTCCTTTTTTTTATTTCCTTTTCTGTTTGTCTTTTTTTTTTGCTTTCTTTTTTAATTTTCCTTTTTATTTCCTAAGCACAATATTTTCTTTTTCTTTTCTTTTATTTCTCTTTTCCTAAATAAAACCAAATAATTTTTCCTAACTTAAATTAAATAATTTTTTTTATTGCATTTTATTAAATAATAACCTAACTTCCTCGATTATATTTAAGTTAATTTTTAAATCATAAACTTTGTCTATCCTCTTCTCATTTTTAAAAAAAATTAAAGAAATAATTTTAATTCAACGGGATATGTATTTTTTTGCCTATCAAAACGTAAGAAGTGCAATATTTAAGTGAAGTTTATTTATATTTATTAAGTGTGTGTGTATATATATATATAGAGAGAGAAATTATTAATTAAGAAGCTTAATTACTTACTTGATTATATTATTTGGTAATTGTTTCTTTTCTTAGTTTTAGTTTTTTTTTTTGTAAATTATGATAGAAAATATAATTTTTTAAAAATGTTAGAAATATATATATACATATATATATATATATGGACACTTAAGGGTTGAAAAATATGGGTGCGCAATTTGAAAGTTGGCTTTTTATCCCCAATATCATAGTACGGGCCCTGGATATGGTGTTCGTCGTCTCGCTGCCTGAGTCTGAGTAGTCCTCACCTCACTCACTCATGTTACTTGCTAGTTTTTCTTTAACTATTCTTTCTTTTTGGGTCTGATGGAGATCAGTTCTAATTGACTAAGCATGGTCAGGTCATCAGGTGAGGTGGGTGCAAGCAAGCAACATCAGGACCCAAAGGTCCCAATTCCATTTAATTAAGGTCCCAAAGGCCCCCCAGAAGCGGAAAATAAAAGGGAAAGAAATCCCAAAACCCAAATAGCCAAAATTATTATGCAATTTTATGATCTGGGTTCTCTCGAGTCTTGAGTCAGTGGAAGTAGTACGAATTTAGCAGACAGTGAAGCACTGCAAACCGGCTGCGACCGGTGACTAATCCTTTTGTCTATCAGTCGATCACTCGATGAGTGTCTTGGGTAGAGACAAGAGTACTGCGAGACTGAATAGGGCAAGTAAGTTTTTTCTGTTCCGTCAGCATATTTGGAGATATTACTGGCTGTTGTGGGTTGTCAGGAAGAGCCTACTTTGTTTGGTTTGATAATTGCCTAATTGGTTACTTAACACATTCGAATATATTTGGCTAGTGGCTTGGCAATATAATGTGGCACATATACTTCAATTTTTGTATTGGAGAAGTATCCGAATAGGATGTTGAGATCAAGATTCCGATCATTATATAAATTTGGGATTCGTGAACGCCATTTAACAGTGCAAAATCTGATTTTTTTTTAAACTTAAAATTAACATCCAACTCTGCATGGTCGGCTCATGAATTGGTGGATGTATTCGTGTTAGCCATGCGCTTTAACTTTAAACATGCAGATCGCAGGCAGCAAACGTCTGGCTTGCTGCTATTTGTCCGTCCTCCTCTCGCCTTTATTCCTTTCCTGGGAGCTGGGGCTAACCTCTCGATGCATCTTTAATTCTTTACAATCTTTAACCAAAAACAACTTAAACAAAACACAAATCTTTATCCAAACAATGCTCTCAATGGAGGCACAAACAAAACAAAACATAACCCATTTCCCTCCCTCTCACGTTTCTGAAATTAAACCATTATATATTATTACTATTATTTTCTTGAGAAGTGGTTAAATTGTTCGATAATAAGTTGTCATCCATTGTCTCTTGAAATATGCGAAAAAAATTAGAACAAAAAAAAACAAAATTGTAAGGAAAAAAAAGGGGTTAATGCCTAAAATAGTCCATGAAATTGTACCTTACCGTCATTTAGATTCCTGTATTCCTTCTGTTTAGGAAATATAAGGGTTCATAATAAATGGAAAATTTAAGAATAAATAGTTAAAAGAAATGAACCTTTTATTTATTAATTATTTCTATTTTTGTTTAAAATATGATTTACTATTTCATCCTTCTTTATTATTTTATTTCTTTTTAAAAATTTACTAATTAACAAAGGGTATTTTAGTTTTTAATTTTACATGTAGAGAGGAAGTTCTTATTACTAGGGAAAAACTAATTACTTTCCTTTTTAAACGAGGGAAATGTATCTATGTCGCACCACATTGGATGCACCTCAAGCAAGGAAAAGCCCACCTCGTGCCCGATCCTCATAAGGTAAAGGGGTGTAGACTAGAGATTCGCAAAGCACCTAAGGGAACAAACTACTGAGCATGCCTGAATTTTTAGTTACATGGCGCAATACTTCCCTCAAGCCAATTTCTCTAAGCCTGAATATTGACCATACAAGAATAACCCAAGAATATATGAATTCTTATCATTCCATGTGATTATAATAATATCCTCAAACGTAGTTTTCTCTATTTATTTTTTTAAGATATGGTATAAAAAAATATTCACTCATTTTAAAATGGCAATTGAACATATAGTATAGATTATTTAAGAAGTGTATACTTTCTCTAGAGCAAAGTATATAGTTCTAGTTGGTGCAAAGTACCCAGGATATTTATATAGAAAGTCTCGAATCCAACTTTTGAAAATGACGAAGTTGGTGCTCAATATGTATAATCCCCCTCTCTCATTATTAATGTATCAAAAATGGTTCCCATGGGTAAGCCAAGGAATTTGAGGGTCGAAGGCGAAAATTTTAAATGTCCCCACATACCATATATTCGCAAAGAAAAAATATGAATTAATTTGTTTCTTTTTTCATCTTTCCAACAATTACGCACAAATAAAATCAAGAGTTTGAATAATCTAATCATACATAAAAAAAAATATTGTCTATTGTCGAATTGAAAAATTTTACCATAAAGAAAATAATGTAGATTTATCAAATTTGTAGTATATATAGCTAAACATAAAATAAATATAAAAATGTATTCAATTTTCTTAAAAGGGTAAAATCGATTTTTAATGTGTATAATGCAATCATCTTCCCTATATCATTATATAAAAAAATACTTGGTCAATTTTCCGCCCGAATTTGTACCCCATTTTTTTTTATAAACTTTAATTTTAGCCAATTTTTTCTCATCAACTATCATGAATACCCAATTTATTCCATATCATCATATCTATTTATTCTAAATGTATTCAATTTTGGGGTTCACATGTTGATCATTAAATATAATTCAATATGAGTAATTTTCCTTCATTAATATTATATGACACATTTACTTATTTTAAATATTACTACTTCAATGAAATTTCAGACGAAATGTGACATTATGAAAAAACTGATTACCCTAAAAGTTTCAAGAAGAAAATTGACAAGAGGTACAAATTCAAGAGTGATTGCTAGGGAGGTACGTACTGGCCTTATTGTAGGTGTGTCAGATTCCTTTGGAGTCCCTTACTTATGTGCCTTAGATTGCGAACCTTGTTGCCCATCACTTGGCACGAGAAGGACGACAAACTCAAGAAAGAATAGGTTGGGGTCCTACGTTCCCCCATTGGTTAACCCCATTGTTAGTTAGGGATATGCAAGGATGAAAATATCGATATCGACGGATATATCGCTAGCCGAATTTATGGATATCTTGCTCCAAATATCGTTATCGTTATCGATATCGTTTGCGGTCAACAAAAATGACGGAAATTAGGTCCAAATGACCGAAATTTGGAATGAAATTTTGGGAAAAACTTAAGTACCCAATAATGGTTATATAGGATTAATAAAAACTATAAAATGACTTTGATATAATGAATATATGATGAATCATACGATAGAATATAAGTCTGCCGATAACCAACAGTATAAAATCTTAAAAATAAACTTAATATATGTTCTAAATATATTGAGGTGAATAATAAATTATGATTTTGACAAAAATAAAAGGATATTTAAGGCTTAATATTTTTTTTTGGATTAAACAAAGTATTCTAAATTAAAATATATGTTGTAAATTGAAATATAAATTCTAAATTAAAACATATATTCTAAATTAAAACATGCTTTACCAAATATATGAACTAGGCCATATTTTACTAAATATATTGAGATGAATAATAAATTATGATTTTTACAAAAATAAAAGGATATTTAAGGCTTAATCTTTTTTTGGATTAAACAAGGTACTCTAAAACCAAATATATGTTCTAAATTGAAATATAAATTCTAAAATAAAACATATATTCTAAATTAAAACATACTTTACCAAATATATGAGCTAAGCCATATTTTATACTAAAACATATATTACTAAATATATTGAGGTGAATAATAAATTTGGAATTTTGACCAAAAAAAAAGATATTTAAGGCTTAACTTTTTTTTTTGGATTAAACAAGGTATTATAAATTAAAATATATGTTCTAAATTGAAATATAAATTCTAAATTAAAGTTTAAAACATATATTCTAAATATGTGAGTTAAGCCTTTTTTCACATTAAATATGTAATCTAAATTAAAAATATGGTCTATATTAAAAAATATATATTCTAAAATACAACATAAATTACTAAAATATATTTTACTTCATATTTAAAATTGTGAACAAATAAAAGTTAAATAGGAAATTAAAAAGGAAAACAAAAAACTGAATTTGACCCCAAAAAAAAAAACCTCAAAACGGCCGTTTTATTTGTTGCTTAAAAACAACGGGTTGTTGAGTTGTTGAGGCCTTGACTATTGTTTGGTTGGTTTGAGAGAGATCGAGATCGATCTCTTGTACAGAAGGGCGGCAACGAGAACCTTGAACTCAGTAGCACGTTTCGCGGCGGCGAGTCGAACGGGGACTTGTCGATGATGAAGAGGAGATCATCGGGCACGGTGAGGAGCACCGGATCCCGCGGTGACTACGACATCGTGATTGATGCCTTCCTTCTGGAACCATCAACGATCTAGCAGGACCTCGAGGACGAAATTGAGCGGTGGTGGAACGGTGCAGTGCAGAGGAGTGTTGTGCGGGTGCGACGGTGAGTGAGAGGGAGATAGGTGGTCGTCGGTGGTTGAGGAGTCCTGTGCGGCGAACGTTCGGCCGTCGACAGAAGTCTCGAGGAGGATCAAGGATGCGGTTCCCCCCAATTTTTCGAGGGAGGTTTGCGGTTTGCCCCAATTTTTCTTTTCTCTTCAATTTCTTTTCTCTCTTCTCTGGATTTCTGAATTGATTACGGTGGATGAATTGATTATTATGCTTCTCTTCAAATTGATTATTGTGCTTCTCTGAGAGAAATTTTCATCCTTGGCTCTAAGAGAAATTTTTTCCATTTCCTCTGTTAATTGATTTTTGTTTCGGTCAATATCGTTGATATCGACCCCTATCGACGACATTCGCCGATATCCGTCGATATTCTCGATTTTCCGGGAAGTTTAAGCTTCCTCCCCTTGTTACATGCCGGTGGCCGGATTTACCGAAATTTCGGCGATATTTCGCCGAAATTCAGCGACATTTTCATCAATGGGGATATGGATAGATAGTTGTTCTTCATATTGTCTCTTCGTTTGGGAGTACTCTTTTTCCCTCTTCAGATTTATCTCGAGCTAGTTGGGTTTTATAATGAGGGTTTTAACGAGGATTCATGCACCACATCTAGTGCACCCATTTAGTGTATTCTCTTCATATTCCTCTTATTAATAAAGCATCACTTTTCAATAAAAAAAGAGTGAATTTGGTAAACAGTCTATAAAAACTTTCCCTTTGCACGTACGTGCTTATAATTAAGTACCACTAGCTGGGTGGTTTGGATTGGGAATATTATTCAAATTTTAATTAGACGATGAAAGCAACTAAGAATCAACTTCGTACAAGCTGAGGTGGTGACCAGAGTCATGATTTTTTCAAAAATCTCTGGGCCTCTTTTTTTTTCTTTAGTTGGTTCTATTTATTAAAAAAAAAAACATAATGGGAAAAAGGAAAAAATAAGCAGAAAAGTAAATGAAAAATGAGACAAGGATAGGGAGGAAGGCATGGTAGTGATGGAGTGGAGAGTAGACCACTTTTAACGTTAGGAATGTTCTGTTTTCAAGTTCGCAATGGTTGTACTTGCTAAAGCCATTCAGCGATCACCCCTTCCTAGTTCCTCCTTCTCTTAAAGTAAAAACATGATCTTTTCCTATTTCCAATGTTTTTCATTAATTTTCTTTTGTTTCTACTTTCTTTTGAATTTATGCTTCACATTCTCTAAAAAAACATTACTTTCATAATCATTTAAGATTATGTATGTATATGTTAAAAGAATAGATCTGTTGAAACATAAATCGTACTTGTGGCGAAAAATCTTCACAATCACTACAAACAGCAAACAATCGATTATTGTAGTCTTGGTTGATGCCCCAAGGGGGTTGTTCGATGAAAAACATTCTGATGCTTAAGTTAACTTTGAAGGAGGAAAAAGAAATACTTCGAAACGAAAAATCGACTTACCTTGATAATGAAATGAGCTCTGCTATTTATAGAGAAGCTTTGGAAGTCCCGGAACGTTCTGCTTGGTCGGTGAATTTGTAATTAATAAATAATATAATTTTAATAAAATATATAATTTAATAATTATAATAATTATTCATTATGATGATAATTATAGCAATCCAATATTAATTATTGTTGTTTATTATTAACAATAATGACAATTAGTTTTCAGGGTGATTATTAATATTTTTGAGGTTTTAATCCTATTAAATAATATATTTAACTGGAAATATGTTATCTAATGTGTAGGTGTTTATGAGCCGTTAATATTATTACCATGTGTAATTTAGACATTTTGGGATTTATGAACCACGTAACAACTCCACAATTTTCGGGTGATTTTGAATTCCACAAAATCCACACGAAAAAAGATCAAAATAATATATCAAAATCAAATAAGTTATTTTTTTTTTTTATCATAAACAATTCAAAACCGATCAAATTCATTTGAAAAGACAAGTCCAAGTCACAAAGTTATATACCTAGTCTCAATTTCATGTAAAGGCCCCTAAAACTTGTAAAGCTACCTAAATCAAACGTAAAGGGATTAGCAATTGATAATGGTTCGTAACCAATTACTTAATGTGAATTCAACGGCCATTGTTGAACCCAAAAGAACCAATCGAGACTTCTGTGATTTGTCGTAAATTTCTGTGATTTGCCGGATGAATCTTTGTTATCGGGCAAATTTTGTTTTCATGTAGTGATAGATCGAGACTTCGAGAGAGCATGCAGAAAAGAGAAATGATTAGGAATTTAGTGGAAAATTTGAATAACAATAAATTATAATATGTAGAATAAATTCATAAATAAAGATAAATATGATAAAAATAAAAACTGAAAATAAAAAATAAAAAATACTTCACATATTATGATTTCCTTTATTTATTTATTTCCCTCCGATCAAAATTGTTTTCACTAATTAATGCACTTAAAATTTAGAATAATATTCACATCCCACCGTTTAGATACCACCACCACATATTTTAATAAATTTATCAGATTGTTTTATGTATATAGTATGATTGAAAACATTCATTTGATAAATCATCATTTCCTTACGGTAAAAAAGGGAAGAAGATTAGTGATCGATCGTTTAGTCATTATGTTTAAACAAATTACTGGCATTGGTAACAATTAAGATTGTTATGACAAATTGTTCATTTATTTTATATATATATAGCTAAAATTAAGATCTCAATTTCGTTATTTTTTTTACCCAAACGATCATAAAATGATAATTTAAAAATTAAATAACTTCGATTAAGATACATATTCGAAAGTAATTTGATAAATTATAAAAATACGAGATCAGCAGAGATAGATTAGTTAAGTGGCGGCCTAGGCCCAGGCCCAGGCCCAGGCCCAGGTTGCACCCTGCACTCTGTTGTTGCAGTTCACATTTGGAACTTAAGATTGAATCCTGGTTGGCAACTCACTTACATACAATGTAGCTTTGGTTTAGCACTTGCTTTTAATATTTTCTTCAATTTTGTTAATAGGGTGCGACGAATTTAGCCCATTCATTTTTTTAATTTTAGGGTTCGACATTGAGAATAAGTATTATGCATAAAAAAAAGTTTTACATTACAGTTAATAGGTTGCAATGAATTTAGCTCGTTCATTTTTAAATTTTTGGATTCGTCTTTGAGTGCAACATGATGTATATTAGTAGTAATGAAAATTTTACCAAAATTATCGATGTCAAAATTTTTGGAGAGCCACATGTACGTAAGATAAAAATTAGATGGTAGCACAATGTAAGACACATCAATAAAAAGTAGGTGATGCTATAACATTTATTTAGTATGTGTGTGCACATTATTAATGATATTTTTAGGGATTGTAAATTCACCTCACACAACCACTACATGACTTGTGTTAATACCATATCGACCAAACATACTTGGTATGACTAGTATCGTTGTAAACATGTGATCCACCGTCGGGCAATCAGAATGCATACCAAATCAGCATTGGTATAAACATTGTCCACTCGGCATGTTATGTCCACAAGCACACTCAGGACAGGGCCACTCACCAGCCTTACTTGGTAGGCATGGATTAGCACCTCTCATCTGATCCTTTGATAAATGTTAATAACGACTCCTTGAAATGACATGAGATATACTACCACCTGTTTTCCATCTTGGATCTACGAGACACGTGACAATATCTCCTGAGTTAGCTTGAACCCCATACCAACATAGCTCAATCACCACATTTATTGCCATTATAAATACCCTATCAACCCCCTCTCATAATGATACATGCATCTCTCTCAACTCACCAACCCGACTCATTGTCTTTGTATTGTTCATTAGCCTAAGATCTGCATCTCGCTTACTAACTTAAGCATTATAGCCCGTTAAACTGACACCTCCACCGGTGTCTAGTGTTTTTCTCTATGTATTGTAGGACACTAGGCATGCTTAGAATAAAGTGAATAGCATCCAACAAGGTCTCATCCTGTTAAGTCTAGTTTCATATTAGGCATAATTTATTTGAGTTTCTAGAGGGGATGGAGATATGCATAGATCATACAGTCTGAGCTGAAGCAGCATATCCCTAAGGTCCAGCTGAAGCAGTTGTTGCTAGATCCTGCTAGGTCGATATAGATCATGGATGAAAGATTGGGGAGGTGTCCTGGGACGATCATTCGAGGGGTGGGAGATGCTTTAGTTTGGGAACACAATAATAGTTGTTTAAGTTCTTCTTAGGGAGCCAACGAGCAAAACGAGGCATTCATGGAAATTCGGACTAAAAAGGAGCACCTCTAGATTAGTTACGTAGCTATTTAGATCACCCTCCAATTGATGACTAATGTGTTGATCCAAAATAAGACGGCGGTTCCCTGAAGCTCCTTGAGTTGGATCGTCAGCACAATCAAATTCAAGGTACTTTGACCCCGCACCCAAACCAGCTACTCCATCAGCCAGTACCATACCTAATCAATTGTGCCTATAACCAACCCTGCAACCCTTGATGCTCCTAAAACACTTTAATAACCACGATTGATCATGTTCCCGTCTGGAAAATGATCCAAAAAACTGAAAATTTCCTTCAATACTTGTTAGACAAGGGATACTCATACTTCCTTACTACTTATGCCTTCGTCCCTCGATCAACTCCCGATTTCCATGCAACGGCCTTAGAGGGTCACCAAAACCACAAAAATGTGTGAGTGGACAAAATAAGCATTTAAAGACATGGTTCGAAAAACATAAGTCTTTTACCCACCATATTTTAAAACTATGTATGCATATGTAAAACTGTCGAAGCTTAATTAAAAAACAAATGATAAAACACAAATCTCCAAATACGAGTAAATATTAGTAAATCAATCAATATCGGTAAAATAAAGGAAAATCACAAGACAAATAACAATAAATCAAACTAAAATCGATACCAATCCAATATCAATAAACCAAACCAACCAATATAAAAATATTTTGATACAAACATCAATTACCCACACAACCAACCAGTATCGATAAATCAACGAATCAACCAATCCTCGATACTCGAATACTAGCTATCATATCATATCTGCACTACCGGCATGCAAACTACTCGGGAAACCATAATTGAGCTCTAGACGTCCACGTGAAGACTTAGGAAAATAAAGCCGAGCTTTGGATGTCCGAGTCATAATCCAGTCACTAGTCTCAAGAAAACGGTGCCCAACTCCGGACTGCTGAGACTAATCAAATCTCCAACCTCAAGAAAATAGAGTCGTGCTCTGGATGTCTGAGCACTGTCCATATATGTGGAAGGTTGATTGTGGGAAAATAGTCACAAACCAAGACAACTCATTCAACACAAATCATTGATTTAAACCTAATCAAACATGTTAAAACTCTGAGCCTAAGCCCAAAGCACCGTTACAAAAAATATGGTATAAATCCATGCCCAATAAATAAAACAAGAAATAATAGAATATAAGGAAAGAAAAAAAAA